>CP034372.1:0-1200000 GCA_003955835.1 Exophiala lecanii-corni | reverse complement strand
ATCAAATACTACCCACCTGATCCTTTTCAGCTTGCTGTTTTTCCGTCAAAAGCTTTTCCGCATCTGCTTTTCCATCGGGGGTGAGTTCAGGTCCTGGTTCTTGGTCTTCTTTCTCGCTTTCTTTAATCACACTTTCTCGAAGCTCCTCCGAATCCTGATCCGAGATAGCTCCCTCTGCCACCACTCCCGAATGTCGACGCGCTTCAGCTACAATCATTTCTACCTCGCTGATCGCGTGTGTATCTCTGTTGTTTTCATTTTCCACCCCAATATCAATCTTGGTATTTTGTTGTAGCTTTTGCGAATCAAATCGAACCACCATCACCGACAGATTGTCCGTCGAAAATCGAGCCAACGCATAATCCACCAATTTCTTCGACGCGGCTTGAGGATCTTCGATATTTCGAACAAGGTCAACCGCCTCTTGATCCGAACAAACGTCCCACAACTGTGTCTCATTAGCCTGTGCCCCAAACATGTCGGGTGCGCCTGTCTCCAAACTTACCCCATCGCATGCTAGAATCAAAAACTCATCTTGATCGGGCTGAATCACCGTCTCGGTCGTGTATGGATGCCCTGTCACCAGGTCTTTGAGATAAGAGTCGCCCAAAGCACGAGTCACTGCCAGCACGCCGTTGACCCGATTGTTCAAAATTAGGCCTCCAGCTTTGGAGATTCGACGTCCTTCATTCTCATCCATCCCTTTATGGTCGTATGACAACCGAAGCGCTTTTCCATTGCGACACAAGATGATTCGCGCATCTCCGACATTGGCCGTGTACAGAACTCTCTGCCGTGTTGCTTTTTGTTTGGCATCTTGTATCGCCGCTGCCGCCGCCTCGGCCACGGAATTCGACCTGGGTGTTGCGTCTTTGCCGTTTGATGTCTCGTTCTTTTCTGCCTCTTTCGCAGCTTGTGCTGCTAATGGTGCAATGGCTTGAGACCCTGTTGCCGAGTGGGCTGTCGGCACACGATCTTCCCATCTCAGAACCGCTGTGATTGCAGTACAACCACTGTTTTTCAGCGGCAGCTTTTCTAATTGATTGTCTGCCGATGTGTATGTTTGATCAAGTAGTTCAGGGACAGCAGTGTTGGGATATCGACGCATCAGATCTTCCAAGATAATATGGAGCTTTTTACCGCACCATTCAGCCGCAAAAGTACCGGCGTGACCGTCGAAGATGGCGAAATAGCCGTTATCCGTCTCCACCACGTGTTGACTGGGATCTGTCGGGATCTTGCTCAAGCTCGTTCGGTCTTCTATTGAGGATTTCTTGGTCAACGAGTTGTCTGACGGCACAATGGGTGCTGGTGTTCCAAGGAAATTGTAAAGATATGAATGGGTATCCTCCATGGTACGGCGACATTTTTTGTTCTTGTCTTCGGTCACTCCAACCAAAAAGGAAGAATTGGGCGTGGGTTGCGATTCGCCGGCTGAATTGTTCAATGAGCCCTGAGGTACGCTCAGAGCCGCATCGGTCTTGGATAGTTTCTGCATGGGTGTTTGGGGACCCTCACGGTCACCGTGAATCAGAGAGTTCTTGGCCTGTGTAAATATCTCTTTTGCTTTGGCACTACTACTTCGCCTTTTCTTGCCGTCGGTAGTCGGCGACGATGCCATAGTCGTATCTTCTGACTTTGAGAGAGAATTTGTATCGAGCTTGGGACTTGTAGATTGTGTGCCAGCGGCTTCGTGAGAGCTATTGGAATTTGGAACGGATTTATTGGATTCGAAACTAGATCTGGAGGTTGTGCTGTCCGAGTCTACATCCTTGTCTTTCTTGTTACCAAAGACTCGGTTAAGAAACCCTCCATGTGTGGAAGTCCTCCGATCGGTGGTGCCCGCCAGCTTGAAGGCTTGAGATTGAACGTCTGGATGATTTACCGAGGATCGAGTATGGGATAGGCTGGGAGAGGAGCTCTTGAAGAGATCAAAGGTTTGCGCAGGGAGGCTTGAGACTCTGTTTGCTTAGGAGGAGGAGAGGACGAGGAGGATTGAAGTCCGGGTCGTGGTGAAGGCGAAACGAGGGCACGACGTAGTCGCCGTGAATGGTGGAGAAAGGTGTTTGATGGGTAGTGCACAGACAATGAAAGGATGATGCGAAATGACAATAGGCCGACCTTGAGAAGGACACGAGAGTTCAGCAGTCCGGAGAAGAGGTGGGTGGTAGACTGGTTGTGTAGTATGGGGTAAGGGAAGTATGAGGTAAGAGGTGGGAGACAGAAGGCAGAAGGCGTGCGGCTTGAGGGCGACTAGAGAGGATCAGTCACTGGCCGAGGAGGATGAGGTAGTAGTGGGTTGTCTGTGACTATCTGTATTGGAGAGAGGAGGAGAACGGCTGGAAGATCTGGAGGGCGTGAGGGCTTGCTGGGATAACTCAAGCTTGAGAACAAAGGACTACAGGTCGGCCAATGATTCCAACCGAGTAGCGAGGGCAGATGCGCCTTGAGGGGAAAACTCCAGGAAAGGAGGAACTGGAGGATCGAGGGATTGAGGGAGTGAGCGATTGAGGGACGGATTGAGGCACGGATGGTGGAGAGGCAAAGCGATGGAGCGATGGAGGGACAAAGGCAGATGAAGCCCTCGGTCTGCGCCTAGCCAACTAACTAGAGTTGCATTTTGACTCTGAGATTGTCTTTTAGCGCGGGGAACCTGGCATAATATACGTCCTCCAAAGACCCAAGTTTGACGGCTTAGGTACCTGGGGACGCCCGTGCGGTACCTAACCAAGTCAAGCTGACTAAATATGATTGTTCTTAGAAGGTCGAAAGCGTCTGCGGCAGCCTGTAGATGAGGATCAACTCGTTCATCTCAATAGTAGCAGGCATCATAGCAATCCAAATGATTCATTTGACTTCTAGTATTTCATTGTGCAAAAATGTCAACACGGCATTCCAAAGAAGCAAATGTCTGAGTAACCGTGTAATTGATTAACTAGGACATGATGGCAGTGGCTGCAGGCTCTGGTGGTGCTGGTGGTGCTGGTGGTGCAACTGTCCACGAAGCGTGGTGGCGCAAGAGGCACCCACGCACCCAAGATCCAGAGATGCAGAAGGAAAAGCTCAAGGGCCCTCCACGGATCGTGCACTGTTGCACACACGTAGCTAACTAACTAGCGTAGCACTTGCGTCAGACTCGGGCACTTAACTTAGGGTTGTGCTCCGGTGTTACGAAACAGTCCTCCGGGCGCAGGATTTCGGTACCAGGCACCGCGAGGTAACACATGGTTGAGCAAGGCTCTTAAGGCCTTCAGTAGTTGGTTAAGGGACCTAGCTACCTTATGTACCTAGCTAGCCACGCATTTGGTGAATCCTCACACCTACCAAAGCCCATCTAGGCAATCCCTACTTAATAGTTGAAGTAATCTACACGCCTAGCCTAAGGAACCCTCGAGACCAGACCCCGGAATCCCCGAGGCCCAACCCAGTGCCTAAGAGCTTGGGAATTAAGGGAATCCCGAAGGCACACCTATGCGACCTAGGTACATACATACATACCTTCTCTAACTAACAAGAAACGTACCCTAACCGGATAGCCCAAGCGTGCCCAAGGGCCCCTTCCGGGCACCCTGCCTGCCTGCCTGCTTGTCTGCCGTGTAATCGACGCGTCAATGGATATTCTTCAAATAGAACATTTCTCATGCGTTTGACTGGCTGTGTTACCTGAGTCAACGAAGACGACACGTGGAATGGAAAGCAATTCTGCCACTCTGCCATCTGTCAACTGCCATGTGCTATTTGCCATCCTCCGACACGTATTTCTTTCGGGCTCTCTCGTTGTCGATTGTCAACTGCCGCGACCGCCTAACTAACTAAGTTGGTTAACTAGTTAGTTAGTTGACTGAACCTGGCTAGGCACTGTATGTAGGTACCTAAGTACCTAAGGTACCTAGGTATGTACTTTCCACGTCGCACAGGTCACCTAGTGCCTAGAGGTTTTAAGTGTTTTAAGTGCCTACAGAAACATACGGAGTAGGTATGTCCTCGGGCTCAGAACCTACTGGGTACCTAACTACAACCAACCAGTCACCTACCAGTTAACGCTGTCAATTTACCCCTCGTGTGTGCCAACGCCCATCCATGCCAGAAAACGAGGATTTCATCTAACTTGGAAATTGGGGCTGCCTAGAATTTGCCCCGCCGAACCATGACGTCGCCGTCCCTACGGAGGTACACATACGGAGCACACGAACTAAAACTGCTCATAGTGCTGACCAAACCACCGACTCGTTGTCATTTACAACTTAGGAATAAATACATCAACACAATGTCCATTCAATGCCTTTATTCAATGTACAAATGGTATTTAAACTTTGTGCAAAGGTACCACTGAAGCTGTTACATGTTCATTCCTGACTGACTGCCGGGTCACGGCACCAATCATTCCGGCCGTCGAGCCGAAATGCCAGCGTTGAGATTTTGTATTATCAATCTTCGGCCTCATGGACGAGGCCACCAAGTACCGAGTACACACCAAAAAAGAGTCTGTATTCAGCCCGCCCTTCCAATCCTAATGTATCAAGTGGAGAATCGAATCTCGTTTTCAGTTCGCTCAAATGCAGTATCAAGCCCGGCCGTCCTAATCATGCCATCATCTCCTTCTGGTTCATTTCATGCCTGTCCCCACAACATCTCATTCCACACCTCTGCGCCATCCTTCAGGAAACGTACGCAGCGGCAGCCCGGGAATTGTTCCCTCAAGATCAATTCCCGACACTCTTCTTCGTGCCTCACTCGAGTCTCTGACCAGGTTGGTGAAGTATTTTCTGGCCACTTCGCTCTCTTTCTTAATCTTACTCACGTCCTCTTTCTTCTGTCGCAGCTCTTCCACCCCTGATTGTAAATCACCTGCAAGACGCTGTGCAGGGAAACGAAGTACTCGTCGTACTTCGCCAGCTATTCTCGCCGAATTGCTATGTGTGTAATCCATCTGGGCCAAGGTGGTTGACAGTTTGGCTGCCAAACGAGGTGGCAGATTTTGCGGAATTGTTGACAGGATGTAAGCCACAGCCAGAGCAGCTACGAAATCAGGGTCAGCATGTGAGATCCCTCGACGGATAAAAAATCAACTTACCGGCGGCGACAACGCCTGGAACGAACAGGCGTCTCAAGTTTCGACTCCCAACAATCTTGGCAGCTCCAAAGGCACCGTCCACCCAACCAACACCACCTATTGCACGAGAACCGACTGTGCCTGCCACCGTAAGCGCCAGACCTGTTCCTACGGTCTTCTCTTGCCGTTCCCATAAGCCCGCAACATCGAAGAAATCCCAGATCTCAACGTTCGTGTCCACAGTCCGCACCAAAGCATCCTTGCGGCGTTGAAACATCTTGTCCGCCTGGAACGAGAGATTCTGGTACGAGTCTCCCACGTGCAACAGACCCAGTGACTTGATCATGTCGACCCCTTGCACCGTTTTGGTACGGCCATAAGCCTCACAGCTGGTGACTGCTGCCGCAATCTGATCTAGCATTGCCACGCGTAGATCCTCCGCATATTGGAACGCAGAGAATAAACCGGGATATTCGACTCCGTGGTCCTCTCGACCGACGTTGGCAATCGTCGTTGATAAAGTAGATCGAGTGTGATTGTATACTTCATTCGCAGTGGAATCGATGTCTTTTTCGAGTTGTTCCGAGATGGTACCCTTAAGCTGGCTCCGTTTTTCATACTCTGGTTCAATTTCCGATAGTTCTTTCGAAACTCGGTCCAGTTCCGCTTGTGAAACATCTCGGTTCACTGTCGCCAAAACGTTCATGTCGCCTAAACAATTCAACAAATACGTCTTTGCTGGTGCCAATTTCGACCGGGCTCGTTTCTCCAAAACGAATCTTCGCAAAGCACCTTCCAAGACTTCAAAATCTTGAATCTTTTCCTTGTCTTTGCCTTTGCCTTTGGGATCTTCGTCGTCACCGTCGTCAGGAGAATGCCCAGACCCGGATCCGGAGCCTCCACCATCACCACCGGGTCCACCCCCACCGGGAACCATTGGAATGGCATTGCTCGAGACAAAATGAACCAGTTCTTGTGCTTCCTTGAAAGTCTGTGGGCTGAGTTTGGCAAGCTGATCGAGTATCAGTTTCTGGCAGCGTTCCTTGTCTCTAATGTTATCGAATCCGTTCACGACCATGAACATGTATGCTTTCTCATGAGCTGCCTGCCAGATGAATTCCTTGGCAGACAGTGTGAAATGATTGGCGGCCGAAACAACAAAAACAACAACGTCGATCTCTTCTTGGCGAGCGAAGACGGCTGTTGTCTTGACGGAATCTGCATTGAGTCCTGGAGCGTCGATGAGGGCAATGTCGACAACGCCATTGTTCAATAATGACTGATCTATCGTCCTGCTGTCCTTGACATAGACTTTGCATTGCATGTATTTCTCGTTGTCAACAACAATCTTTTCCAGCTCTTGTAATGAATAAGCGTCGTAAGTGCTCTCATCATTACGATCGTAAACCGAGTCTTTGTGCACAGCATGAACCTCCTCCAGACCTCCATTTTCTCTGGCATCGAGAACCTCACAGAATATGCTAGTACAGGGTTGTTGGTCCTCAGGTAAGATTTTGCGCCGCAGTAGAGCATTGCAAAATGTCGACTTTCCAGCGTTGAGATCTCCGGTGACGAGGACTTTGCTAGAAGTGTCTTCTATCCTGTCGCGAAGCGCCAACAGATGACGAACACTTTGACTGATCTTTCCGTCGAGCAAGGATGCAATGGATTTCTTCTCGAGTGAATGCACCAACTCGGTCTGAGAGAGCGAGCCCACTTTTAGGTCAAGCTTGAGGATGGAGAACTCCTGAGCGATTTGAGGTGTAATGAGCCGTGGTTCCGAGGACTTGGGGACAACAGGCTGTTCGCTGGACTCTCCTGATGTGATTTCTCCTATCGATGTCCCAAACCTCCTGATAGCACCAGGGCGTGGCGGCCGTTTGTGTATAATGTCAGAGGAGAAGTCGGCATGATCTCGAGTTGACTGGGTCGACGGTAATGTCGGTCGTGTTGGATTCTTCTCATCTTGCGGTTTCTGAGTGGCTGGGTAATGTGCGGGCCATTGAGTGTTCATTTCCTGCAATTGCTTCAATAGTTCGACCGTCTGGGAAATGGCTTTGGCCAAGGCAACTCGATTCTGGTTATAGTAGAGTTGATGAACATGACTTGCGAGAGCTCTCTTCTCAGTGTCAGACATGGAGGCGGGCTGTCCGTTGATCTGCGGAGTATGGGCAGGAGTCGGTCGATCCCTTAGAAGCTCATCTTCCCATGCGCGCATCTCGCCACCCGTCTGCTGAACATCACCAGGCATACTGCCATAGCCCGAATCTTTCTCTAGTTGTTGCATAAGAGCTGCGGCATGTGAGGATTGACCGCCGCTACCTACAGTCATATATTGTGGTTGGCGATAGACTGGAGGATGGATGGGCTCGGGAGCGGTCAACGACGGTTGATCTTGGTCGGCGCTGGGAGGAGGCGTCGGTCCGGTGGACTTGTCTTTTGAGAGAATGTCTTGAGGAAAGTAGGATTGACTCATGATGCGGGCTTACGCAGAGTATGGAAAATTAGGTACGGATCATCCAGGTTGATGACAGGTGGAAAGCCATAGGTCGGAGTCGAGTCTGCATGTACAGTGATTTGTTCAATTGAGGTTGTAGTTTGGATGGGATAAAGAGGCAATAACAATGGATGGAGTGACGATTCGGTCCGCCGTGTACATAAAGTTAGAAAAATCAGGTGTCGAGGTTCAAATGGGAGGCTTACCGGATTGAGTTAGATTGGCAATCGCCTTTGAAAGCAGCCGGCATTGCCTCTTGCTCCCTACTCTGCACCGCTTATAGGCATTCCCCTCGCCTACCTCGGCCTTCCTTGGCCGCCTGGACGCCCCAAAGTTACCCAAGGTGCACTAAGCTGCAGCCTAATCAATTGTCCGAACAACAACGTCACCTCTAAGCCAGGCAATCACCAAGTACCGGAGGAATTTACACAGTACTGGCAGTAGTTAGCAGCTAGTAACTCACTGACTAACTATCTACCTCAGTCCAGGTTGGCTTCCACTCCATCCGTGACATCCAACTCACCTATTCCTCCACCCACCACCAAGTCTGTCAATGTAAAACATTATACGATACCTGTACCGCCCCAGATCTCGATCCATTGAGCATATTCACTCTACATAGCCCGCCATGAATGTAAGCAGTTCATTCTCGGACCCCGTCTCAATCGCCGAACCCCCACCATGGACTAACCATCAGACAAGATTATAGAATGGGCATTTGGCAAACGAATGACGCCCGCGGAGCGTCTCCGCAAACATCAACGGGCGCTTGAAAAGACGCAACGAGAACTCGACCGTGAAAGGGTCAAGCTGGAGAATCAAGAGAAGAAGCTTGTCAACGATATCAAGAAGAGTGCGAAGAACGGCCAGATTGGCGCATGCAAGATCCAGGCAAAGGACCTCGTCCGCACACGACGATATATTCAGAAATTCTACCAGATGCGCACCCAGTTACAAGCGATTTCGTTGAGGATACAGGTAACGCACATTACAATCGCCTTTGACCAGCCCAGATCATTCCCGCTAACCTGTCTGGCGTCCTTCTTCCTAGACGGTCCGAAGCAATGAACAGATGATGCAATCCATGAAAGGGGCAACCCAGCTTCTAGGCAGCATGAACCGACAGATGAATCTTCCCGCTCTACAGCGGATAGCCATGGAATTCGAGCGCGAGAACGACATTATGGATCAACGACAAGAAATGATGGACGATGCCATCGACGATGTGACGGGTCTCGAAGATGAAGAAGAAGGCGAAGAGGTGGTAAACCAGATTCTCGACGAGATTGGCGTCGACCTGAAGAATTCCGTAAGTTTCATAGTCACTCTTCGAAATAATCTTGTTCAAAGTTCGTCGCGACTATGATACTGATCCCGGGTAACCTCCAGATGGGCGAAGCGCCGACAGGCCTGCAGAGTGCAGCCGTCCCAGAAAACCGGGTAGCACAGGCTATTGGAGGTGGAGGCGGTGACGATGATCTACAGGCGCGGCTGGACTCGCTACGTCGCTAGGATTGACGTATAAACAAACCTGCTTTTTTTCCCACGCATCCGCGTCTTTTCCATCAAAGCATGGCGTTTTGGGAACAATGATAGACGAGAAAATGGGGCGGGCAGGCTAAATCCAGAGAGGGAGAGGGTTCTCGCTACGGACCTCGTACTGGAACTAGGAAAATCCGTTGTGTTGATGCGTGGAATCACCAGAATTACCTAGCATGTAGGAAATCACGAATTGGTTCAATGTGATTCATTTTGTTCGACGGGTCACTGAGGTATGCATCTCGAATTACAGGGACACAGGGACGAAGCGCAGGTCGGACATCAGCTCCAGGCCGAGTGGCAATCGCATCCTTCTCCCTTTGTCCGCGACAGACATCAGCTTTGACTCGACGGTCGATTGGATTTGATATGATGATTATTATGCACATATGGATGTGAGTAAGTTAGAAAGAAAGTAAGAAAGAAAATCCTATATTACAAGAACTCAGGCCCTAATGAAACATTCCTGAATGTCTGCTGCGGACACGGGAACGCTCGATTCGATTGAGATATCAATCGATATAGTTAAACAATAAATCATAAGTCCATTTACCATCCCGTCGAACTCACTGAAATGCTATGTATGAGAAGGTGAGAAATTATTGATGTAATGTGGTGTATCTAGCCTTCCCTATCCATGAAAGAGAACCCAACCCCATGCGACAAGATGCAACAGGTTCGTCGGCTTCAAAAAACCTGCGACCTCTTTTCGAAAACATAAAACACCCATTCCTTCAACTTAGTTCGCGTTCGCAATGACGATGACAGTAGGGTTTCCCAGCGGCGCACCAACGTTGGAGTACTGGCCACGGAAGTTTCCAGGCGGGCTGTAATTGCAGACGGTGAAATACTGGGTAAATCCTGCATTAACTAGTCCGTTGGGGCAAAACTGGGTGGCACAGCCGACAGAGGTGGTTCCTTTCCAAACGATCTGAGTGAAATGACCGAATCGTCCAAAGTTGGTAAGGTCGATGTTGTCCGTGTCGTAGGGGCCAGGGAAGAAGCCAATTTCTCCGTTGTACATGTCGTTGGTGATCATTTGGCCTACTTGGTTGGGTGTGTAACCAGCACCAATGTTTTGTCCATAGCCTCCACCGCCAGTAGTACTAGGAAAGAGGTGTTTGTTAGTCTTTGAGTTGAGTTTCATAGGAAGGAAAAGGAGGATCAGGAAGTCCAAGGAAGAGAAGGCAAGGTAGAAAACTTACACATCGTGTGCGTAGATACACGTAGCCGCAGTTTGACCGGCGATGGCAGCCAAATTGGCGTTCCAGACTAGGTCAGCGGCAGAGTGGTTGGCACGGTGGACATTGTGCTGTTGGAGGATAGCGGTCTGGTAGTCAAGACCTCTCACATCATTAAAAACGACCGAGGGCTGGCTAGCCGCAGAGGTCGTGGTCGATGCTGCAACAGTGGTGCTGGAGCTAACAGCGGCTGCAGAAGAGGATGAAGAAGAAGTGATCGCAGCGTCAGACGACGATGAGGAGGAGGTCACTGCCGCAGCAGATGAAGATGACGACGAAGTGACAGCGTCAGCAGACGAAGATGATGACGAAGTAACAGCGTCAGCAGAGGACGATGACGACGAGGTGACGGCTGCGGCAGACGAAGATGAAGACGTGCTCTGGTCAATAGGATTGACGGAGAAAGAGCTTGTAGATGTGGTAGTCATCAAAGAGCTCGATGTGGTAGTGGTTTGATCAATTGGGTTGAAGGAGAAGCTGCTTGTGCTGGAAGTGGTGGTCTGGTCAATAGGGTTCACAGAGAAACTGCTTGAGCTGGTCGTGGTTGAGTACGTGCTTGTGCTACTGGTCGTGGTGCCGTCAATTGGTCCAACGCTGAAGCTTGAGCTGCTTGAAGATGTAGACGACCAGCTGGAAGTGCTATGGCCAAACGAGTAGGAGCTCGAAGTGGTTGAGCCGCCAATTGGTCCAACGCTGGAGGAGGCCGAGGTCGAGGCAGACCAGGGTGACGATTTGCTCGTGGATCTTGTCGCGGACTTCGTCGTGGACCTTGTGGTGGTCTTCTTAGAATTGGTCGTTGCGACCCAGTCAGCCCACGGCTCAGTTTCGGGGCCCGTTGGCGCAGGACCATGAACAGTCACAGTCTGTGTATGAGACCTCGTCAATGTTCCGCCATTCTTATCCTCTTCGCCGTTCCAATCAACCCAACCTAGTCCATCACTTGGCTGCGGACCGGTGAAGATGGTCTTGGTAACAACAGGGCCCTGGGAAGGCTTCAGCTCAATCTTCACGCCAGTCTTGGTTGTCAAGGAGCCGGCAGTTGTATAGACGACGACGATTGGCCCAGCCTTGGTAATCACTGCGGGTTGTTTGTATGCCGGATCGATGGCACCAGTGACAGTGTATCGCTGAATGCTCTCTTCCTTGACGGTCTCGGTGGCAGCATGAGCCGGGGTCACCCTCACTTCGCCATTGCAGGGACAGATCGCCGTTGTTCGGGTCAAGGTCTGAGTGACTGTTACATCTTTGAAAGGAAGCCAGTCGACCCAAGAACCCAATGCTGTACCGCTCGTGGCAAGCACCACAAACGCACCGGATTGAAACTTCATGATGGTCTGATAAATGCGTCAACCAATTGTCTCGATAGAATGTCGTAAGAAGTTGGATCTGGAAGAGGGAAGCAAAGGTGGGAGCTGCAAGAGGCCGGCGATGCACAGTAAAGAGAGTGACTATGGTGAGTATGTCTGTGCTGAGAAGGAAGGAGAAAAGAGCGACACCTTGACGATCAAGAAATCAATGCGGAACGCTAGATGTATATGTTTCCCAGACATCGCTAGGGGCTCGTTGCTTGAAACTGCCGCCATGGTCAACTTGAGGACGGAGAAGGTTGTGTTGGCCCGTCAGCCTTGGGGGAGATTAGACAGCAAGATGGACTGCTGTCATCACAACTTCAGTATAGTCCGGTTGGCACAAAGCTCGAGCCATTTGAAATAGAACAACAGATCCACTTTTGGAGAGACCAAAACCTCTCAGGGTGGGCAATAGACCCTCCACAGGACAGAAGAAGTGTGTCGCGAGTTCAAAAGACTGAGACAGAGAGCATCTGGCATTGACGCGGGTTATGTCGAGCGCTTTGTACGAGCCATAATCGCTCAGAAGACAATCAAGCACGAGGTAGAGAGAACCATGTTTCCTAGGTTGTGATGCGCGTCGACACAACTTGACAGCTTGACCTGGGCTTACCTTCTGGAGCACTGCTATGTCGAAGCTGCAACTCATTCATGGCCGACACAGTGAACGTGCAAAGGCGGCGAGCACCTACTGGGCAAGGGGCATGAGCAGCAAGCCGGACTGGCCAAGTTAGCACAAACCGCCTGTCGACAGCTGTCACCCGACGGCACCAATCTTTGGCGGCCAGATTTGACAACGCCTCAGTCACTCGCCTGCTGGTAAGTTAGGAATGATTCAGTATCCATATCGTGGCAATGGTGGGACCACAAAGAAGGCCTCTGAAGTTTCCAATGACTTTCTCTCTCAGAGAACGAGGTTGTACCTGTCACCGAGAGAAAAGTGATCAAAATGCCCATCGGCCGCCGTGCTTAGATTGGCGATCAAAGTTGGGATCTCGTGGGTCTGTGTCTCGGGCCACGGCTTCATGCGAATGATGCAAATCATCTGCGTGAAAAGGCTTGTTGTTATTTGGGATGAAGATTGCACTGGAGCTTCCATTGAACCTTTACCAAGGCGGTAGAATGACAAGTTGGTGGGAGTGACTGGAGAAATGGAGCTGCAACTTCCTCATTATTTGTGAAGTCTCAACAGGCAGGACCCCGACCTGAGCGGTCCCTTGGTCGCAGTTTCCTTTGACTACCCCGTATTGTTCGCCCGGGTCAAGAACTAATAATCAACTCTTTAAGTGACTAACTACGTTGGTTGGTTGGCTGATTAGCCGGTTAGCTGGTTAGTTGGCTGAGCACTAACTAGTTGGTTAGACACGTTAGGGCACATGAGACACAGCAATTAAGAAAAACACGCCCAAGGTGCCTGAGGAGACCTGTTTTAGGTACCTTAGAGGCTGCGTCCATTGGAGCCACTGCACCTAATTACATTGATGGCGCCCGTGGAAGATAACTCTTCTATGATTGGCTGTCATCCGACTACGTAAAGACTCCACGGCTTTTTAAGATTGTGACTTGCAAAGGTAGATCAACAATGTCACTGTCCCCCATCCTTCGTCAACGTCTAACAACCGGACGAAAAGGCCGTTGTCTCCATTCCACTTCAATGTAATGAAGCACGAACCATCTGACCCCGGAATCTCAATCTCGAGAAGAAACGGCCTTACTTTTCCTGATCGCAATGCATCCCTTCACCAACGCCCGAAATGTCTGAGCATGAAGACCCCTCCACCAATCTCTCCATACCCAGTCAGAATGAACGTCCTTTTCTCTACTCGTGGGTCAGTAATCAACTCATCAATCTACTGACTTCATTCCCCAGCCAAAGCTTACGCGACGTCCACAGAACCGCCGACTACGTCATCTCCACGGAGTGTCGCTGCGCAATCTCCATATCACATCCGCCGACTCTCGAGCCCGTGCAAAGACGATTGCCGACGATGATGCTCCCCTAAACCTCGTTTCGCCTGCTAAGCGCGCTCTGCAAAACGATGTTCAACCACTGCATCATGCTCGGTCCTACAGCGACTTGACCTCAACTTCGGACAAGGCACCTACGCCCTTGAGCCGACAGAAGGCATCCACATCGTATGAAAAGAGCGATGCATCACCCAAAAGGCGGCCAGAAGGAAGGCTACGGAGGCGGAGCACTCTGCACTGGACTTCTGCCAGCCCTCGCGACCGTCAGCTTAAGCTAGAAGACATGGTCGTGAATCGATTGGCTGATACTTGGATATCTGTACACTGTCCTGGAGTGGAGGAGCCTATATATATCACCGAGGTGGTTGAGCGCAGCATGAATCCAACATTTGCCTTCTTCGACCTCGACGGATGTGATCCGGTCGCTTCCAGGTCCGACGATTGCACCATTCGAGTCTGGGCGAGGCCTTCTAATACCGAAGAATACTGCTTGCTCGTGAAACTCGACTTGAATCTGAGGTCATTGCAGTACATAGGTAAAACTCTGGAAAGCTTCCACCATCCCTTACCCCAAAATTGTATATTGTTTCATCTCTCGGATGGTATATATACCAGCTTCACAGACATGCCAGGTGATGCCGTTGGCATGCTAGGACGTCCCGGTGATGTCAAAGAATTGTCGGCGACAAAGACTTCGTCTTCCTTTGATGCTTTGATGCAACTTGCAAACTTGGATGAGTGCATTCGGGATGCGATCAACGTAAGAGCACAATTGGAGGAAGAAATCAACAATATTCTGGAAGCAGCTCAAAAAGAAGACACGTCAGCACACCAAGCAGAGTCGTCTTCCGATGATGGGCCACAAATTCGAGCCGCCCTCACAGCAGAACAAAAACATCTGCGCCAATTGTTGAGACGAAGGGATGAGATTCAAGAATCGATCATTCAGAGGCAAAAAGGCCTTGAAGAGGGTCACGACTCGGAAAGCAAAGCCCAATCTCTGTGGCATGAGCGATCCAAGGCTTGTGCAGAGGTCGAGAGTCAGATCAGAGAGGTGGAAAAGAAGTCTGAGGGTCAAATTCGACGAATATGTGAAAGCTTGCTTTCTATATTTCCCATTGAGCCCATTAAGAATCGCACACTTCAATTCACAATCCGTGGCATTCCTCTTCCGAATTCGGTCTACAACGATACCAATCGTGACGAAATTGCGGCAGCGCTTGGATTCACTGCTCAGCTTGTGCATCAGCTGTCACTCTATCTTTTGGTGCCTCTCCCATATCCGATCGAGAACCAAGGCTCTGCCTCCTTCATTACGGATCCCATTTCTGTTGCTTTAAGCCAAAGAAGATTTCCTTTACATCCCACGAGCGTTCCGTACAAGTTTGAATATGGAGTATTCTTGCTCAACAAGGACATAGAATTCTTGATGAGTCGATCTGGATTGCGAGTATTGGACATCCGCCACACACTCCCCAACTTGAAATATCTGATGTACGTCTTGACCGCGGGTACGGGAGAATTGCCGACACGTAAGGCTGGAGGTATTCGTGCTCTAGGAGGTCGGCTTACACCAGATATATCGAGGAGGAACAGTGAAGACAGTGTGCGGAGTTTACCCGAGGCCAAAAGAACGTCGATCGATCTCAAAGTCCCGACCGGGATATTGACTTTGGAGAAGCGCGACTCGACTGGGAGGGCGGACCCATTTGTCAGTAAATCACCGCCAATAGGCCTCCCATTCCGCGCTCGGTTTCCTTCAAACAAGGGATGAATGAGTGGTTCACCTCCCAATGAATCTGAAGGACCATGTACACGCTCTTGAGGGCCACACGTTGAGCTTCATTTATCTTCCGTGTTGTTGCCCAATGGAAGAGTATCATGAACTTGATGTACGGTCGACACCGAATTCTCGAGTGAAAAGATTTGATTCTACCCACTAGGCACCAGTAGACAGTGTCGATTGTGAGGGTATCCTGCAAGCATGGTCTGACCTCTAAGTTCAAATGTAAATACTGTGGCAGTCTAGCATCGGTAGTGCCATTTGCTCGGAGTTGCAGTCGGTCGAGTTCTACCTGGTGGCATCAGCACCACCACGGTCATTGACGTCTTGGTGCTTTATTTAGTGCGTGATAACAGTATCATAGGAGCATACTGTTTCGTATGAGTATTCTATACCACACGTTCAACTCAGGGACCAAGTCAGAATAGGTGCCTGGAGATCTTGCTCGTAGCCTCGTCCCCCGCATCTTCGTCGTCACCACGAGTGCCCGGCATGTGCCACTTGCACCGCCACAGCACGTGCGGTTTCTTCAAGATGATCAGATCCCACAATTCATATTATCCGGAGAATGGGTCCCATTTTGGCACCACTTTCCGCCGGTTATTTCGGTCTCCTCAGCTAACCTCCTTCTACCGCTGGGACATTCTATCGCAGCCATCAACATCACTAGCCACCGAGGCTCCCTTTCCCATGGCGTATTCGGCTTCTGGCCAGTTCGCCAATCTAGCACAGAGCAGCACCTATCAGAATGTACCGGATGATTCGCTTTCTCCAGAAGCCTCTGATGGTGGACCTCGCGACGCACAGCGTGGGCCACATCGTCGCGGCTACCAGGCTTGTCAGCGATGTCGCGAACGAAAGGTCAAGTGTGATTTAGGAAGTAGGTCTTGTTACACCATACAGGAATTGGAAACACTTGAAGCTGACAAATTCTTGTCCAGGTGTCGATGCGCCTACCGATCCTCCGTGTAAGCGGTGCTTGCGCGAACGCCTACCTTGCGAGTTTGCGCCAACTCGAAAGAAGCAGAAGAGATCCGACGGATCTGCAAGACATGTGACTCACGAACAGACGATTCGGTCTGCACACGATTCGATTTCACCTCCCGTCAATCCTGCACTCTCTCCAGATGTCCCGTTGAATGGCGCTGGGCGCCAGGCTTGGTCAGGTCGTGGAACCAAGCCGTCCGTCACTTCTCAACCGCGAGACGAATACCTTACTACTGTATCCAATCTCAATAACAAACCTTCAAATGTTCATCTACATAGCCAAGTCGCCGCCGCGACTCTCAATGCCCCATGTCAAGCACCCAAGACAATATTATGCTGCTAGTGGATGCGGCCAATGCCTTCTCGGAGAATGTAACGCCTAACGAAAAAGAGAGTCCGCTTTCGGATCGACCCAATCGAAAACGCACGCATTCAAACATCAATCATATCGGAACAGACCTGCCGAATGATGTGGGTATTACCCCAGAACAGGAAGCGGAGCAACAAGCGGGCTTCAACGCATGGACGGAGATGCGCTTCGTCCGAAATGGATGGTTTACTGCCTGGGAAGCAATGGACTACGTCGAATACTTCTACGAGAAACTTGTGCCCATGACTCCAGTCCTATTGCCCGATTACAGATCACCTCTGAAACACCGCGATTTGTTAGTCGATGAGCCAATCTTGGCACTTGCTATTCTTGCGATTTCCTCACGACATCTGCGACTGTCGGGTCACGCAACAATATCAAGATCTTACCTGATACATGACAAATTGTGGAACAATCTCCGCCGACAGGTTGAACGTCTTCTTTGGGGACAAGAGCAGTTTGGTGGAGGGTTTTCTGGCGGTGGCAGTTCCTCGAGTCTTCGTGAATCACAATCTGGCCAATTGACATGGACAGGCAGCTTACGGACTCTTGGCACCATCGAGGCTTTGCTGGTACTTACTGATTGGTTGCCAAGAGCTCTGCATTTCCCTCCGGGGGATGGTGAAAGTGGCCTGCTCGACGCAAGTCTGGTACCTTTCACTGACAGCAAACCACGCGAGATCAAGGCCGGGCGAGACTACGAGAATTTGCCTTATGCCAGCTGGTTGGAACCGGCATGGAGATCAGATCGCATGTCATGGATGCTCCTAGGACTAGCACAGAATCTCGCATTTGAGCTAGGGGTGTTTGACACGAATCACTACAACTGCCGGCACCAGCATGGGCCTGATTCTGAGTGTGCCCGGAAAAGACGCATCAGAATCCTGCTGTTGGTGTATGTTGCACAGACCAGTGGTCGTATGGGTGTGCAGTCATCCTTGAACGTAGAACAGTGGGAGACGGATACGATCTGGGATCAGACTTGTCGTCCACAGCATTGTCCTCCTGGAGAATATTCGGTTGACATGATGCAAAACTGCTGGCTTCATATCGCACGAGTGATGAATCGAGCCAATCGTGACATTTTCTCATCTGCACAGTTCACACGGGCTTTGACCTCGAGCGGAAATTACAAGGAAGCCATCAAAGAATTCGAGCCTCTTCTGACAAATTGGAAAAACGTGTTTGACAAGGCCAAGCCCTTTATCCGTCCGGTGATGCAACATATTCTGTCGATGGAATATCACTACTCCCGACTATATCTCAATTCTTTAGGCCTTCAAAAAGTTGTGGAAACCTGGTTGGTATCAGGTTCTAATCAAGGAAAAGCTACACTCGCCAAAGTCATAGAAGAAAACCGAGTCTACATTGATGAAGTGACGGATGCCGCTCTGGCCATTCTGAGAGAGGTGACTGAAGGCATCGCACCAAAAGGGTTTCTCAGAGATGCTCCAGTGAGAACATTCTTGCGAAGCCTGTCGGCAATGATGTTCGTGCTCAAGGTATGAATAAATCCAGGTCTCCTTCATAGATTTGTTACTGACATTTCTCTCAGCGTTTCAGCCTAGGAACTCATGAGAAAATGGTCAGAGAATGTCTCGATCAGTTGGAGAAGATCACCACAGAAATGTCCAAGCAGGTGGTAGATGATGTACATCTTAGTGCGTCAACATCTCGACTGGTGACCAATATTGTCAAGAATGTTAAACAGACCTTGATCAGGGTACAGTTGCCAGGAACCGGATCAGCTGGACCGAGTCGAGATCAGTCACGACCACAGTCGCCCCAGGGAAGTGGACAAGAAACTGCACAATCAAGTCACTCAGTGCCAGTACCGGCAACCACACTGGCGCAGAAGCTGAGTCCGGGTTGGATTTTGAAGGATCCGTTGGCAGGAATTGAAGCCAAGCCGATGGCGGAACTGGAATCGCACATGTTCGTGCCTCCTCCCAACATGGTAGTCGACGGCGACATCCTCGACCATGCCTTGCCCGTGGATTCTAATCTTGACCCTTCGATGACCGACTTTTCGGACTGGTTTGCGCTACCGTTGGATAATCTTTGGCACAATACTGATGCTACGGTCGATAACGGGTTCGGCGGAATTGGTCCGACTGTAGGACGGCAGGATATGTTGGAAGTAATCACCAATCAAGATTACAGCCAAATGCAATGGAACGGAGGATTCAACAATGGGATGCAGTAAGGATTGCACCCAAATTTGATATGGTGTGCATGGGAGACGTATGTAGTGCTGCCACTGTATGACTGAGGTCGCTAGCTAGACCGACCGAAGCCTGACGCACCGCCCGACCTGGGGATGAACCAAGTAGTATAACCGAGTGTTGGATCCACTTGATTCCTCCAGTCATTATGGCTATTCCCCAATGGTCGACCAGGCTGATTGTTATTTAGATGATCGCAATTTGGATCAAAAGGTCTATGATTTCAAATAGTCAAGGTTTCCTGAACCTAGGCCGAAGAGTGGACAAGCACAATAAGGTTTATACCAAGCACCGGGCGTGAAGTTACTCTGTAGAAATTCGATGGCCAAGGGGATTGGAAAGTGTGAATTTGCGGTCTAGACTTGGGCCTCATGCTGACCAAAACTCCGACTTCATGATACGGGTATACGGGTACTCGGGTTGAGGTCTTGAAGAATGTGATGCAGGGTGGCAAGCTACATTCATCCAATTATTCTCTGGGCGTCATATCATGCTAGAACAATGATCGATGAGCGTACGTAATGCCATGGCACTGATATCCGTTGTCGCTTGGTTTGTCAATTGTGGTAAGCTCGTCTCGTGGTACTTGTGTCTATGCCTATCAATGCGGCAGATGAAGTCTGGAATAACTTTCTAGCGAAACCCGAATAAAGGTTCATGGGCTGAAGAAAGTGGACGAGGAAGGTTACATCCCTATCCAGTCGTACTTTCCTTCGAGGGACATATGTCCAATGGTAGTACTTTGCACGTGTCTTCTGGACTTGCTCTTTCCAGCGATCAATAGCGTCCAAGTTGGAGGATTGCGGGGCAAGAGCGATCAACCAATTGAATCCAGCTGACTTCTTTACCGGACTTAGTCAATCTACTCCGTACACCACCTGCTCCACGGAGGAGTACGACCGCCTGCGCTGGTAGACCTTCTAGTTCCTACTAAGTACCAATATCAGCCAATAAGCTTCATCACTAAATACTAGATCCCTTCAGACACTCACTAACCAGCCACTACTACTTTCGAAGTACCTCCTTAGTGCTCTTTGTACGGACTACTCTCGACTCCTCTTCATGCACCTTTTCACTCACATCGTACCGCAGTCCCTCTCACGCCGCTCTGTATTCTCACCTCACAATCCAACAACTACTCGATCTCCCTCCGCCGACAATCACTGCCATCCCTCGCTCTCGTGTTCTTCTCGCCTCATTTGCGAACCCCGACTACTATTTGCGCCGGTCGTACCTCATCATATTTTGCCATCGCGTTGTCGCCAGCAATCCTATATGTGCATGACCGTTGACCTTTTCCCCGGTTATTGAACTCCCAGCGCTCACAACCATGTTGTTGCGACAGCATAACCTCATCTCCTCGAACCGGTAGAGCAAGCAAAGAATGCCCGAAGATGCTTATATCACGGCTCGCCAACTATGGGGCCAGTTAAACACCGGCGCAGCTCCAAGTTCGACCCAGTCGGGAACATGGTGTACGCCTTTGATTTTACCTAGCGGAGGTTGGTGTCTCCCCGTCTGAGTTCTCGTCTATATACACTGACATGCACTTCAATCTCAGGCGTGATCGTCTTTGATGACGAACAGACCACGACCCTCCAAGCCCGAGTCACGTTTAAACTGCCATGCGAAAACCCAGATCCCATCATCAGTCCTGACACTACCGGCAATGCCTCAGTCATCGGTTTTCAGGATCCATTCTATGCATCCATATCACCCCAAATGTATGCCCTGGCCACCGCTACCGTCATAAGCTATATACTCGTCATCCTCATCTTCATCACTCCTCGAACTTTCTTCATCGGCGGGCCAGGCGGTGGTGCCGGGTTTCTTGGTCGAAGGGGCATGCTCCCGGGCTCATATGGTACATCGCCGATCATTGGAGTGGGCAGGCGACCACTCCTTCAAAAGATCGCCACCGTGACTGTCGCCGTATCATTGACGATTGCAACTGCCGATACCTTCCAAGTTGCCAAGGCTCAGTACAACGAAGGCTATATGGACTCAAGTTTGTTGGTTGACGATGTTGTTGGCAGCCTGGAAATCCGCATCATCCGAGTTATTTCTGATTCTTTCCTCTGGCTCGCTCAGGTTCAGACCTTGATTCGTCTATTTCCCCGCCACAAGGAAAAGGTCACTATTAAATGGCTTGGTTTTGCTATGGTTTCTTTTGACACTATCTTCTCCATCCTTGATTCTTTTGTCAGTCGAAACTCACGCACACGTCCAAGAAGTTTTCAGGACGTCATCCCGGCCCTCAATTATCTCTTCGAACTCTCCATATCCATCATCTACGCGTCGTGTGTGGTTTATTACTGTCTTTCGAAACGTCGCTTTGCATTTTGGCACCCTAAGATGAAGAATATCTGTCTGGTTGCTTTATTGTCCCTAATATCTGTGGCTATTCCTGCTGTATTCTTTGTGTTGGATATTTCTCAACCTGATCTTGCCGGTTGGGGTGAATACATTCGTTGGGTTGGCGCCGCGGCAGCAAGTGTCGTGGTTTGGGAATGGGTTGAAAGAATTGAGTCCTTGGAAAGAGATGAGCGAAAGGATGGTATTCTTGGGAGAGAGATTTTTGATGGTGATGAAATGTTGAATATGACCCCATCAGACGACTCCCACTGGCACGGCCACGATCAAAATGGAGGTCGTGGCGGAGGATTACGCAAAGGTGTTAGCGGCGGTATTGTGTCTCAGTACGGTCGACTTAGGGCACGCTTGCCACTTCAGAAACGTCGTCGGGCGGGGCCATCTGATGGCATCAACCCCGGAACAGATGCTCTCAATGTTGCGGGATCGAGGTTGCCAGGAAATGCGCAGTTGGTCGATCAAGCAGAGCAACTTGTTACGCCAAGCCGAAGCGATACTGGAAGTGCCACCAGCACCGTTTATGCCGTCCGGTATCATAACCTGACTAGCCCTTCACCAAATTTCCAACAAGAGGTTCCGGCTCCGCCGACTCAAGGCGGACCTATGGCAGAAATCCCAAAGACTATTTCTGATCCATCGGGATCTGAAACAGCTCCTTCTACAGGAGACAAAGAAATGGCCCTGGAAGCACCAGTCAACAAGACCGAAACCGATGTCAGCCGCAATCTCGGCAGGCAAATGTGGCAAGCTGTACCTAATCCTTTCAAGAGACGACGCGCAGAACCCCCGGCTGAGGTTGCCGATGCGCAGATTGCGAGTGGTATGCGCAGATCTCCAATTGACAGCCGGTTGAACATGCGAGGACGACTAGAAGCCTTTGCCGCGGCTCAAAAAGATCGCTTCTCCAACCGTGGAAGCGTCAGCGCGGCCCCATTGCCTGTGACTGTCATTCCAGCACCCAGAACCAATGATCGCACTTGGTCACCTGATGATGTCCGCGATGGAAGACCATCTGACGCCTCCAATGCTCTGGGCTCGAGCCGCACCAGTGGGAACTTTCAAAATCCCGAAGTTGCGTCGGGACAGGCTAGTGCTGGAGTCATAGTGATTCCTGCGCCTACACCAGGGCGAACGTGGTCGCCTGACGATGCGGATAACACCAGTGCCCAAAGCTCTGTACCTCCAAATGTTCAACGACCACCTCCCGCGGCTAGTGCATTGCCCACGAGCCGGAACTTGGATGGATCCCAGACTGTATATACCTCGAGAGGATCATTGATTATATCAGAAAGCGATTCGAGAGCCTATTCGTCACCAAGAAGATCTACATATACCAGGCCACCGAGTACAGTTGCGGAAGAGTCTGTTGTAGATGGTGGAAATGTACCGCAAGGGGACAGAACTCCTGACGAGGGCGAACGATCCATGAGTGAATTTCAGGGTGATTCCCCTGGATCGTCAGCAACGATTGTACCAGATCGGCCTCTACAAGATGCCCGACAGGTCTGGAACCCAGGTGATGCAGCAGCAGATGGACGCAACACCGGTGGCACGACATGAAGAGTAGGGAAAAGGTTATAACTTAAAAGACTTGGGCATTTGTGCTTTTGCACTTTGCCTCGTGTTATCTTGACATGAATGATATCTCATCAATCAATCTGACTTTGGACGAGACATGATAGATCTATACTCGGATTTCGTACATAGGGGGTTTTCCACAATGAAGCATGAACTGCACGCATGATTTGGCCACACGAGTGTAGTACAGTGTACACTCTGACGGTACAATGGTCCTCCTATGAAATTTTACTCCCGTTGCTAGGCCATACCTTGATAGATTTGACGGTCTCTGAATCGCCAACAAGGATAGCAAGGGTGCACCAAAAATCGACAGGGAGTAAAATTACACGGGAGGAGCATTGTATCGCGAATCCTCTAGTGCTCTGTCGAAATCACGAGATACTGTACATACATGGGCGCGTACACAGCGTAGATATGCAGTTATTCGGACACTACGGATGTAAAGTCTCAATCAGATTTTACCATGCGTAACCTTGGATTGGGATACGAGACTTTCTGTTACATACTTGCATATTTTCCTAGGTGCCTACTTGGAGACTGTGGCACGAATTCGTCAAAGGATTTCTGCCTATCCCCGATCTGACTCCGACGCTTTGCACTTGATATCAGATATTCCACCTTTCAACCATCGACCATCAACAACATTTGCTTGCGGCCTGCTCGCAGCACTCGGACCGGCTCTTCATGATCACCACCTCGCAGGATTCAATTTACAAGCCCTAGTTACTTCCCCCACCATCAATCCAAGCTGCGATCGTCCAATGACACAGACAACCCGCACCACATCTCCGATGCTGCCGCAGCATGACCTTTCGAGCCTCTCATCTTTTCGTCAATGGACCTGAAATACAAGGGGTATTTGGTGTTACCAGTCTTCCCCTAACCACTGTCGCTCATATCATCTCATACGTGAGTCAAACTGGGCCTCCTCCTCCTTTTTCCTTGCAGACGTCAGCATTGACTCTGTCCCAAAGCTTGACGATGATGTCGCCTCTCTTTCGCGGTTGTGCCGCACCTCGCGCTCCCTGTACTATATGAGCCTTCCACATCTATGGAAATCCGTTACTCTCACTTCACATAATTCGATCCGCTACAAGGATGGACAGCCAGAAGGAGTTGGAAGTGCGAGTCCCTTCTTGATGGGCTTGAACGCCCTGGTGACTGGGAAAGTCGCTCCTCTCGTCCGGTCGATAACACTGCAAGGCGAGTTTGGAGGGCCAGAGACACTGGATTACTCAAGAGCTGGACGCGTCTCGGAACAGGGTATGGTCTTGAACATTGCCATTTGCGCTGCTCTTGATAGGTGTACCCAGCTGGAATCGTTCAGGTTGGTCTAAATACCGCAACGCCGGGACTGCTTGGTTGTACTCATGATGGCTGATTCTTCCAACAGGTGGGATCTCAATACTCGCATACAGCCCAACGTATACTCTAGTCTTGTCAGGCTACCACGTCTCCGAGCACTATGGTTACGGTTTCCTACAGACCGTGCCCCACATCCCATCGCTGAGATTCCTGCCATGCCAAATATTACATCGTTGACAGTTACGCATTACGACCCTTTATGCCACCCCGATGATGTGGCGACCTTTATGGTTAACGCCGACAAGTTGGAAGCATTGCAGTTACACTTCTCCCCACGAATGCGCGACCAAGGAGAAGCCTCAGTGGTCTTGACTCAACTGTTTCGGAAAAATATTGTGAGTCAGAAGAAGATCACTCTCAAGCGAATTGGCATCTATAACCTACTTGCGCAAATCGACCCTTCAGACTGTCTCCTCGCATTCAAGTCGGATCAAGTCGAAAACTTCACCGCCCTCAATTGCTTCGGCCCAGATGAGAGTCTTATCCAAGCAAGTTCCAAGGCGACTTATTTCGTCGACAAAACCTGGTTGGTCGCCATCGATGGGCCGTACCCTAAGCCCAAATCTTTGAGATTGGATCAATTACACAGACGTCATGCACTGGATTTGGCGCGATCTCCTGGTTTGGAACGTTTATACCTTGTCAATGCAAGGCATAAGCCACCACAAGAAGTAAATGGATTTCACCATTCGACTCCTAGTTCTGTGGATCACTCGCCATCTTCCGGCACAACCAACAGCAACGGAAGCAGTAATTGTAGCATGAGTTCGAACAGAAGTCCACCTGTGCCGAATACCAGTCTACGCGACCTCTACATGGACAGCATCTGCAATGTCTGTGGACCAACGTTAAAACATCTGATCCTTCCAGCTAGATGGCCTTTGCCACAAGGCCTGGTTGCAAGACTCATCCGATCGGCACCGAATCTGACTCAACTGAGCGCCCCAATCCTGTGCTCGGACATGGACGTGATGCGTCTCCTCATGCCCTTCCTCACCCGACTATGGGCGATCAGGATTCTCGCCCCAATCCAGAACGACGCCGAAGGATCAAAAATGGCCTCTGAATTCCGCAAATTCGTTGACCATCTGGGCGCAAGTAAATTCGGTGAATGTGCTGAAGAGAATAAATTGGCCATCCAACTCGCCAGAGGCAACTCTGACGGCGGAGTCTTTGACTTTCCGAAATTACGCTACATTGGCATTGGCGAGGTGGTGTTTGAACTTGGAGGAATGATTGAAATGAATGTCAGGACGCCCGTTGGGCGGAGTTTTCGAGATACTAGTTGTGAGGAGCCTTTCACCGACGACGGCGATCAAGAAATGCACGACGAGGTGATTACTACGAGGAGAGTGTTCAGGATCTCCGAGGATGAGGTCAAGCATGTCGAGATCTGGAAGATGGATTCCATGGATGTAATTTGAAGATTTTGGGCTTGTTGTGCTGTCCTTCTTGGAATATACCTATGTGTCATTTGGAGACGGACCAAAAGTACGACAGCTAAGGAACGTATATCGCAGCACTTTGGGTGGAATTTTTGGTGAAAGCTATTCTTCAAGCCTGGAGCCGAAATATACATCTTCTCTCCTGTATTACTGCCCCGGACGTATCGCATGCATAGTCGTCCATCCACGAAGCAGGAACTCTTTGGTATCCGCATTAAGTTTGATGACCCTTGCCCAATTTACGTGTGGATGCTCTCTCCGGGCCCTTTCCCAAAAGCCTTGAGACTAACAATTCGATGACTCAAACCCCGCGAAGCATAGTGCCTTTAAAATATCCCAGGTTCGTCATCGACCATGTATCTCTAAACGCCGCCAAACCGTCTGGACCTCACCTTCCCTCAAGTTACAACAGGGCTCAAACTTCCAATCCCTTGGACACCAAAGCCACTTGCCAGCAAAAGACATGTCAATCCCCGACTCGCCTTGAAAATCCCTGCTACTTCTTGCTTTTCTAATCAGCAACCGATGACTCCAATATACAGACACACCTCGGACAACTCAAGCATCACGAAAAACTCCGGCCCGAACCATAACCTGCCTAAACTCATCAACACCAACCCCTCTGCCCACACCTTTGCCACCATTGGCCTCCAAGACCATCGCCTTCAAGACATCATCACTGACATCCTCCTTCAACAAGCGCGCCACGGCACGTAGATCATGCAGACTGATCACAGGCTCGCCGTCGACGTTGACACTTGGTGCCTTTTTGTTGTTGATTTTCCCGCTGACGCTGGTGAATAAGGTGAATGCGTCGTGGACTTCTTCGTCGAGCGTCTCGGATGATTTGTAGGACAGTTGGAGTGCGCAGATTGCCACGAAGTGTGGGTATGTCACGTATCCGGTTGAGGTTGGGTCCAGTGTGGTTAGGAGTGTGTTGAGTTGGGACTGTGAGGATGGATGGAGTGATTGAGCTCTGAGGTCGCACGAGAAGAGAGCGAAGGGTTAGTTTTGGTTAATTCTAGACATATAAAGAGAGAGACAGAGAGAATATGTGCGTGTGCTGAGGTCGACTGGCTTGAATCTTCTTTGATGGTTAATTGCTAAGCAAGCGGCTCTTTCCAAAGGCTGTTTCTTGACCTCTTGTGGACGACACAAGCCAAAAGCCGGAATCAAGCCAATGATATCCGGCGTACGATAACTCAGAAATGACAATGTGCAAACTCCAAAATCCAAAATAGCGGACGTGCTCACCTTAATGCGGCACTTACGTCCCCGTCCTCACAACCCCCATCTTCTCATCCTCGAATTCCTCCGGCACTCCCTCAGCCGTGGCATCGAGCCGGAAGAGGTTCCACGCTTCCTTGATCTCTGCTTCCTGCTCGCTAGTGATGTCGTTTTCTTTGGCGAGGGCTGATCGTCGTGATTTTGCGGTTGATGATGTAGATGCCTTGGTGGCTTTGGTGACCCTTCCTGTGGATTTCCGTGGGGGCTTGCGTCTTGTGTTAAAGGAGTAGGGGTAGGGAGAAGAGGAGACTTACCATTGTAGATATTGAGATGGAGGAGGTTCCAGCTGAATGTTCACATGTCAATATGCTACAGAGATACTTTGAGGGGTTTCAGTAGTGCAAGGGACAACGGACTGATAGAATAGGATTGAAGTGATGCAGTGGCGCAAGGCTGTGGTTTGTCTCTCCGCTGGCCACGTTGATTGGTGGCATTGACCACCATGAATCGAAGGCAGAAGAATGACGCCACAATCGCATATTCCCTTCCGAGGCTGACGTACTTTTCGCCGCCTACAACCAACCACCAACCACCCGCAAGGTCCCCTGTGATAACTCCGTCCAGTCCTCTTACCACCGGCTTCGTGCATTGGATGGTTTTGGTGTTTTGACACCTTATATTCGGTGGAATCTGATCAAGTGAGTTATTGCTTTTCTTCCTTCGAAAAGAACACTCGAAGACCCCATCATGGACGTCCAACTCTACGTTTATGACTTGTCCCAGGTACGTTTTCCATCATCGACATCCCTTTCTACCTGATTCTCACATCAATCTCCCAGGGAATGGCAAGACAGTTTTCCCGGGCATTGACTGGTGTTCAAATCGATGCCATCTACCACACATCAATCGTCTACAACAATGTCGAATATTTCTTCGGTCAAGGCATACACCGCAAGATCCCTGGCTCGACTCACCATGGCTCACCCATGAAAGTCATCAATCTAGGCAAAACTCAATTACCCCCAGATGTCATCGATGAATACGTTGTTTCACTGGAACAGATTTACACACCTGAATCCTATGATTTGTTCGTGCATAACTGTAACAATTTCAGTCAGGATTTGGCCGTCTTCTTGACAGGACGAAGTATTCCAGAGGAGATCTCCAGTCTGCCTGAGACGTTTCTCAGGACCCCTATGGGACAGATGTTGAGAGGCCAGATTGATCAGTCAATGAGATCCATGACTCAAGCACCAGATGCTGTGTCGGGAAGGAATGCTGTAAACAAACCTTTGACGACAACAGGCACAAATGGGACAGCGGCAGCCCGACACCAGACCAATGGCTCCGCTTCGTCGAAAACACCGTCAAGTAAAGTCTCATCTACTCCGGCCATCATCAACAGTCAAATACCGTCATCAACACCCGGCCGTGTCTACAACATCACCACCCCTACCGAACTCGATTCTCTGCTCTCCACCGCCCGGGAGTCATGCGCCGTAATTTTTTTCACCTCAGCCACTTGCCCACCATGCAAGATTGCATACCCAACTTACGACGAACTGGCCATCGAAGCCGGTGAAATTCCTTCGGCTCGACTGATCAAAATTGATATCTCTGCATCCCACGCTGCACAGTCGGTGGCCCAGCGCTATCAAATCCGCGCCACACCGACCTTCATCACCTTCCTCAAGGGTCAGAAGCAAGATGAATGGTCGGGAGCGAATCCTTCACAACTACGTGGCAATGTAAGACTGTTGTTGGAAACTGCACGACCGCCACAACATCAGCATACTAAATTAAGATTGCCCTCATTTCAGCGCCCAATCGAGCGACCGATGTTATACACACGCACACCACCTCTGGACAAACTCTTGGCCAAGATTGGATCAGGTTTCTCCTCTCACACATCAGTACAGGCATTAGTAGCACACATCAAAGCACGCGACGCCAAGGGTTCAAATGAAGCACCACTCCCGAATCTCCATGATTTCAGTACTCACTTGTCATCCAACTTTGCCTCTGTACCCGCAGACTCACATTTCGCGGTCATCGACCTCGTGCGAGTCGCGGCGCTCGACCCTCGTGTTTCGAGTTTCTTCGTCGCCGAAGACGGCCAGAAGACACTGGCTATCTTATTCCCCGACTTCTCTCAACAACAGGAGCAAACTTTCACAGAAGCCAAGTTCAACCTCCAGTCGGTCACGTTACAGTTGGCGTGCAATCTTTTCAGTTCGAATGTCTTCCAAGAACAGATCTTCCGACATTCACACGGAACAGACGCTGTAGCAGGAAGCGGTATTACGGGCGCCAAACAACTCAAAGAAACAATCGAAACACTAGCCGCGCAAACACTGCTCTCTCCACACGCGAACGCGCGATCCATGGCCGCCGCACTCGTCTACAACCTGGCGTCGTACACGCATAACGAGAGACTTGTCCAGAACGAACACCCGAAAGCGGGCGACACGGACGAAGACGTCAGTGGAGCCGTCAGCGACGACGTGGCAGCCGCCCTGATCGAGTCTATCAGCTCATTGTCGGACATTGTCAATTCATCTACTGCGACGGGAGGCACATCCGCCAATACCAAAGAAACCCTCCACGCCCTCCTACTGGCGCTAGGCACATTGCTCTACGCCGCCCCGCCCAGCGATATGCTCTGGGACCTATGTCGAGCGATGGAAATCCGGGAGTGTCTGGCCGCGTTGGCCAGGCAGTCGTCGTTCAAGGGCGAGCCGCTTTTGAAAGAGGTCGGTGAGGAGTTGTTGGGCAAAGGGGCTTTTTAGACAAATCTAATAGGAGTGAAAGAAGAGGAGAATGGGGGCGTGTATACGGGGGTTTGTGGTGATGTTTTCGTGGATTTGAACGTGTTTAGATAGCGCTGGCGTCACGGGTGCGAAATTCAGCATAGAGATCGTGGATCAGGAAACTAGGATCAGGCATAGTGGTTGAACACCTTCTTGTGAGATGAGAGACTCATTGGTGAGTTGCTAGAGAACCTAGAAGACGAGAAAACTAGAACACCTTGAAGACCTAGAAGATCTCACAACAAGACTAGAAGATCGAGTCGAATCACAACCGGAGCGCAGAGTAGAGCAAGAGACATATCAATTTCAAAAACCAAAGAAGAAAACTATATCTCTCCCCATTCCCTCCACACCACAACCAATATGATAGATAGGCTATCAACAACAGACAACCAACCAGAAATGTCTCCACAGAGGGATCAACTCGCCAAAGGTATGTAATCATGCCCACGAAAGAACACAAGAACACATAAGGCGAGAGTAGAGGATTCCCGTGGACCCCCGTAGCGCCACCGAAATGGTCTGAAAAACTGCGGGGGAGTTTTGGTTTCTTGATCTGGCTTCCCTGTCCACACTGTACGCGCTTTGGGTGTATGTTTTGTTTTGAAGCGGCCAGCTCTAGCATAGATAGAAGCGTTTGGGGAATGATAAGAGGGAATTTGAGTGGAGATGGATATGCAGGGACGAGAGAAGGGGTGGATGGTGAGGCATGGGGGATATGTGAGTAGTGAGGAGAACAAGGTATGGGTATGGGATAGAGTGAGACCAGGGGGAAACATGGCTGTCTCAATGGTGAATCGTGAGGGATTGAACAGGGGGTTTGTCTCCTGAGAACATGAATAAAAAGTTGGGGAGGTTCAAATCGCAATGTTGCTTGAAATGAGTACTTTTGATGTACTGAGATTCAGCCTCCCTACCTACCTGCCTGGACATTCTGGACAATGACCCAAAGTAGAAGCGTAGATGAGTGTTAGGCGATCAGACCCTTGTTGCTTTGGCATTGAAAAAGATCGTGCGGTGTTGACCCTAGATGGCTTGGGATGAAGGAGGCGAGATGTTCCGTCCTTCCGCCTTTGACTTTGCGGCCATGCTAGGGCAGAGATGATTCACTAGGCCACTTTCGTTGCATTGCGGAATCGATATGTGACAAGAACACCATCATAACAGTGATGTTACAAGAAGATGTTCACAGACGAAAGATTTGGAAGCGGGAGAAAAATTGAGAAGCTTGATGTGGGAGAAAGAACTAAGCCATATCAAGAATAGCGCACGTCTAGGGTGGAGCCTTGCACAATAATAATGCAAATATCAAAAAGATATCAGAATATGGCAACTGTGGATCATTGGGACAGTGGGGCATCAAAGCTGGAGCCGAGCCGACCACGGTCGCGTTCGTACCAAACTCACAAGTCTGCCTTCGTAGACCATCAACAGAAGACAGACTGCTGTCTTTGCCGATAGCCGTGGGCCACAGCAGGGGAGGGGAACCTGCTATCTTTGAGAATTCAACGCCGGATAAATTTTCAGCGGGTTCAGAAACGCTAATGAATCTCTTTTGTCAATCGGCTCTGCGGCACATTACTTTGTAGTCGGCGTGTTTCGCACCGCCCGCCACCCAGGGGCGGACTGCTCTTTTACCCGTTTCGCACAACCACTATCATGGGCATGATATCGTCTCGACCAGCGCAGATACGATACATACGGGGTGATTGTAACACGGCTCCATGAAAAGCCGGGTGTGCTGGTGAAACCTTCACATCTCCAGAAGCTTGACTAGAGTCGTGATTCCGTAACACACGACATGGTGTTTAAGCAGACCCAATAGGAGCCACACTCCAAATCGAGGAGAGCTAGGGTAAACCCTGGACGTGGATGGTGGTGGTGGTGGTGGTGGGATAGTACAGTATTGTGTGTATGTGAATGTGCCGACTCCATACAATGTTGTGACTTGTTGGAAACGACCAGGACCTCATGTCGATCCTATTGACGTCGATAAACACGAGGACAACGGTTCGACTACGGACACTACGGAGTAGGTCACACGGCACTAAAGTGCCATTTCATGGGAGCTGCATGCATGGAGGGAGGGGAGCATCGAGGGCGTAACTTGGCTTTAGCACAAGCTTTGTTGCTAGTCGAAGGTTCAATTCGCCTGGCTATGGCATCGACCATGGATCCATTCCTCAGAGTCCCCCGGTCCAGGGTAACATCAAAGATAGTATTTGCAGCACGATAATGTACACCCCAGGACCTAGTTGACCACTGTGCCACCCTATCAACCCACGACGTCGACAATCTCGTCCAGTTCATGACGTCTCCGAATCATTCCTAGCATCTGGCTACAATACACAGCTTCCCGATTAGGAAAGGACAACGAGCATTGGGTCTTTATCGACCCGCAGAAGTCTCCCTCTAATCCTTGTCCCCCGTCTGTGTCCATGGAAAGGCGAGATGCCCTACCTAACAGAAATCCTAGCTTGACATAAGAGTGGATCGACTTGTGTGAATACTGAGGATAATCTAATGAGCTTGTCTCAACCGACCCCCGTACCATGCTTTTTCTGCTAAACTTTACCGACTTTCACTGCCATGGCTCGAGACTAGAGTTCGGCATGGCCAACAGCGTTACAGGCCGATTGGAATCTCCTCTATCTCGATACGTCAGCTCTGGCAATGCCGACTTCGATTTGGCAGATCAACGAGCCAATTTCCTGCCGTCGCATAACGGTCCTTTGTTATCGCTGTGGCCATACTTCATCGGGAAGGAGATGCGATTGCGATCGTGATTGATAGGGCTACATGTCTCAACTCGACTGTGTCACCAACCCCTCTTCATCACTGCTCTATTCTCGACAGCCGACGTTGCACGTAGAAGGCGTACCTCCATATATATTAATGTCTGTCTCGTCGGCCTCAAATCGTTGAACAGTGGATTATCTTACTCCTAACCTTGACAAATCTCACAAGCCCTTCCCAAGATGGCCGGCGTGGGTTCCATTGCTGCGATCGGTGCTGCAGATGATCCTCGTATCGATCCAAATGGTCTGGATCAGACCACTTACCCAACTCGGGTGCTGAACAAGCTTCACGACACAAGTATCTCCATCGAGGAGTATCTGTTTCATGCCAAGCAGACACGACTTGAAGAAGATAGGTTATATGGACCAGGTAGTGATTTTCAAGCTGCCCCTGGACCAGTGACAAGCTTTATCAAGAGAAAGATTCTTCGTCAACGTGTTGAGGAGCGCGTCGTTCTGCAACCTCGTCTTTCAATCAGCGCTCAAGGGGAGGGACAGGTGCGACCACAATCCGATGAGTTTTCAGATGAGAAGAAGAAGATCAGGGATGATGAAGTCGGTCCAATCATGGCCAGAAAAAAGTTCGCTGCCATGCCTATCTCGGATGATGAATGGGTCCAGGCTTCCAGGGCCGCGAGGACAGCCACATGGTAGACTATACCTCAATGTCTTTTGTTAGAGTCTCACTTACCAAGCTTTTAGGGGCGCAGTCTTTTATCTGATCACGACTGACATCTTGGGTCCCTTTTCCACCGGATATGCTTTCTCTCAAATGGGTCTTGGTCCCGGTGTGGCCCTGTTCACCGTTTTTGGGGCCTTGCTGGTTACACAGGGTATCAACTCTGGCGAATGTTTATCCAATTGGACAGTGACCGATTTCCCATGAAAGGTTATGGAGACATAGCATTCCGAGTATTCGGTCCCTGGTTCAGGCACACCGTCAATGGATTGCAGTCCTTCCAATTTTTCATGAATGTCGCCTTGATCATTCTCAGCAGTGGCCAATCTGTCAGCCAGCTGGCCAAAGGCAACTTGTGCTTCATCGTGTGCGTCGTAGTCTGTGCCATCGCAGGATGTATCATCGGTCAAATCAGAACTCTTCAGAGATTGGGATGGCTAGCATCATCTGCAGTCTTCATCAACCTGTTCGTCATCTTTGCGACGTGAGTATGCCACTTTGTTGTTCTTCGTGGTCAAACGACTGACAATCGGGTAGGATGGGTGTCATGGCACATAGCCCTCCAAACTACCAAATATACGCAGTCTCGCATCCCGACTTCGACATTAACAAACCTGATCCAATCGTGGTATCTGGGCAGTCTCCTCCTGGCCTTGACATTTCGGATAACGTCAATGGCCTGATGAATGCGGTCTTTTCATTCGGCGGCGCAACCTTGTTCGTGGAACTCATGTCAGAGATGCGTCGGCCCATGGACTTCTGGAAAGGCCTGTTGTGTGCCGATATCTTGATCTATCTCTGTTATATGGTGTACGGCATCTATTGCTACGCCATGCAGGGTCAATACGTGTACAACGTCTCCTACCAAGGTGTCAGTCCATACAGCTGGCAAACCGTATGCAATGTGTTGGAGTTAATCACTGGCATCATCGCAGCTGTCTTGTATGGCAACATAGGCATCAAGGTTCTCTACAACAATGTCGGACGAGACTTGTTGAACTTCCCACTGCTGGAGAGTCGACTTGGCAAATGGATCTGGGTGTTTTTCGTACCCTTGTACTGGTTGACTGCTTGGGTGATTGCATCTTCAGTGCCACAGATCACTACATGGATTGTGTTGGTGGGCGCAGGGTGTATTCTGCAATTCACCTATACCTTTCCACCGTTTATGATGGTAGCATTCAAAACACAAAGAGACGCCATTCTGCCTGAGGAGAGTTTTGACCCTGCCACTGGCGTTGTCAGGCGTGTCGATTCGGGCATGAAACGATGGGTGCGTGGGTTCAAGAAGGAGCTGTGGTGGAATCTGTTCGACGTAATATTTTATCTCGGATCGTGCGCGACTTGTGTCTTGGGATTGTATGCTGGGTTTAAGACCATGGTTGAGGCATACCAGACATCAGAAAATCTGTCGGCATGGCGATGTGCTGCTCCGGTTGGATAGTGAATTGGGCGGCGGTTCAATATACTAGGCTATAAGTCAGGACAGGAGGAAGAAGAATCGTGCAGACAAGAGACTAGCAAGGGTTATGTGATGCAAGTTGAGCCGACGATGGTGGAAGTGTGACTTGGTGGTTGGCAGTTTGCTGTCGTGAGTCTTGAGAATCCACATGTCGTCTGTTTGGATGTTTGGACGGTGGGATCAAATGACGCAGGCAGATTAATTCGACCTCGGCAAATAATAATGAATCTTGTCGTGACTTGTTCCTGCCAGTGCCACATTCTGCGTGCCTTCCTTTCTGGTGAGATGAGACGAGATGAGCATTAGCCAAGCCTGGCACTCAGGGAAGGTACGTCGGTGGTCTTTTTACTGGCGCGTGACCTCTTCCAAGGCACAACGGGACGAATTGTCGTTACCAAGTCTCTCTGCAACCGTCCACCTACCAATTAGGTGCCAATTATTACGGAGGTACTTACGGCTTAGTTATGACCATTAGAGGCTAAGAGGCATTACTTGGGCTTCCTTTAGCCTCCTTAGCCTGTCTCAGCCCCCTAAGGCCTTGCCCTTTAACCATCAAACAACATCCCGAAAGCCCATGGGCCACCCATTTGGCATCTTACCTCACCATGTGGCCTCTTTAGCCTCCTTTCCCACCAACCATGGCGGATTTTGTCGCTCTCGTGACCCTCAAACTTGTAGTAGACGGTATGTCATCCGGTCTATTTCTTCCGACCAAGTCCATTGCCTTGATGTTCTTGTGATATTACTACTCTGGACTTGCCGTCACACATCATCTTGCATATCTTCTCCTTGTTTTGAACACTGTATTATATTCCGACAACAACCCAGCCTTCCTGCGCGGGCGCGGAAGGGAAAAGTTCCCTTCATTTCACTTGATTCGACTTCCAGACCAAGACCATGTTAATTACATGGCGATTTGGTCCAATATGGGCAATCTTGACCCTGGTGCTACTGCATCAACAGCAGGGTTTCGCCTCCGCTCGTGTCCATCGAAACCACGTCTCCGGGGCAGCCCAGCAGCAGCAGGCGTTAAACCCCGTGCTGCAAAGCGGGGAAGATGCAGGTACGAAGCGCCCTTCCCTCTATCTCTCTTATCACTATGCATCAAAGATCAATTTCACATGCCAACGAGAATGGCTAATTTCCCTGTTCGCAGAGCCTGTGTGCTGTTTCAAAACAGCGGTGCACGATGCAGATGCAGGCAGCCCCAATACGAGGTCGAAAAGATACAATGTCCGTACGCCAAAGGATGATCCGCAGCAGCCGATCAGGTCCCCAGATTCGTACAATCAAACCTGTCCGTCACGAGCCTACTAATTACTAAGTATGAGAGGCTGATGGATTTTCTCAAGTGCTACCTCTGGCCTTTGAACCATTGCCGCTTGGTTCGGTGAAGCCACTTGGATGGCTTGAACAGCAGATGCAACTCATGGCCGATGGTCTTCCAGGCCACCTTCATGAGTTCTATCGTCTCGTCAAAGACGCTCCGTGGCTGGGTGGAGATCAGGAGTATTCATGTAAGTCGTGGATTTGAGCTGGTGTTTCTCAGCACTATTTCCCTCCAGATCGTCCTTCTCTAATTTTCACGTCAAGGGCTAAACGAGGCATGGCCATATTCTTATAATGCACTTGTCCCCTTGGCTTATATCACCGACAACGCGCGATTAAAAGATCATGTTCTGCGTGTGACAAATTGGATCCTTGACCGCCAGCATGCCGATGGATGGCTTGGACCAGAAGAAAGAATTTCGCGCAGGAATTTCTGGGGTCGCTACCCGTTGTTTCTCGGATTGATCCAGCTCATCGAGGTGGAGCCAGAGCTGGCCAAGACCAAGATCCTACCCGCCATACACCGATTTGTCGATCTCATGCACGAGATGCTTTCGAATCAGTACGAGGGCTACGTTTGGAGGCCGGGCGATAACTTTGATGAGCAGTGGGGAAGATCCAGAGCTGCTGATATGGTTTTGGCCTTGGAATGGCTATATGAGAAGCACCCACAAGGCAACGAAAGGAACATCCATCATTGTATGGTCCATCTGTACGAAATGGCCTATGATTGGGGCTATTGGTTCGACGAAAGGAACTTCCTCAAAGCTGACCTGGACCTGTTTCCCGTCGAGGTAACAGAAAGCTTATTCCCTTTTGTCCACGGGGTGAACGCTGGGCAAGGCCTAAAATGGGGTGGTGTCATGCGCAGAATTGCCCACGACGACTCTCTCCTAACCGTGGCTAAGAATGGTGTCAACTGGACCTTTTCCTATCATGGCACTCCATCTGGGGCGATTGTCGGCGACGAGCGAGAAGCTGGGCTCAGTCCCGTCAGAGGCACCGAGCTCTGTAGTGTGGTTGAATCCATGTTTTCCCTCAACTACCTCTACCAGGCAATCGGAGATCGCGATTTTGCAGACCGGGTCGAGTTGGCGGCGTACAATGCCCTGCCAGTGATGTTGATGCCCGATTGGTGGGCACACCAGTACATTGCACAGACGAACCAACCTGTGAGTCATCGTTTAGAGCGATCACCATTCTGGAATGTTGGACCTTTCGGTCAGACCTTCGGAACGGAGCCAAATTTCCCTTGTTGCACAGTCAATATGCAAGGTTATTCGAAATTCGTACCGGCCATGTTTCTCAAAGACGGAGAAGAAGGACTTGTGCATGCCGTACTGGGCCCAGCTCAAGTCAGCACCATTGTCAGCGGCAGAAACCAGATCCGCATTCGTTGTGAGACCAATTACCCGTTCAGCAATATCTTAGAGTACGAGATCAAAGCCAGACATGCTTTCAAATTTTCATTTCGAGTGCCCTCGTGGACCGTTTTTGCCAACAGTGGGTTCTGGATCGACTCTGGAGAGCGTCACTATCTCGAGCCCGATGAAGTCACAGGCTTGCATACCATTGTCATTCCAGCTGGACGAACTCATGTAAGAGTACAACTCGGGGCTGAAATACGCATTGTGCCACGGGCAAATGATACTGTCGCCATCTATCATGGGGCACTTCTCTATGCATTACCGGTCGCTGCAAACTATTATTACACAAGACCAGGCAGATATCCTGGCAATGAGGCTCCTCCAGAAGCGAAGGACTGGGAGATCATACCTTGGTCGTCATGGAACCTTGCAATTGATACTTCGACTTTAAAGTTCTTCCCATATCCGGGTCGCGACCATGATGACTTGCCAAGTCCCATTTGGAGTGACAAGGCACCGCCTGTCAGCATCTCGGCTTTGGCATGTGAGGTCGACTGGAAACTGACAGATGGCTATGCGCCAAATCCACCTCTAACGGGTTACCGGAATTGTACCGGACGGGCTTTTCCTGTGGAATTGCGACCGTATGGCAGCGCGAAGCTACATATGGCCGAATTGCCCACGGTCGACTTGAGCCCCGGCAGTCCCGATCTCTGGAAGCCGCATACCTTGGATGCCAATATCGAGGGTCCCAGTCTTCAGATTGAATTATGATTGGAGATTCACTGGCAAATACCCTGGATGCGGAAATGATCGGCAAAGCAAGGTCGATCTCGGAGCGGACAGGTCACCTAGCTGGCTATCCGGGGTTCTGACAAGCGTCACTCGAAGCGATATCAAGCCGATAGGGCTATATCATTGTGTCCGGTGAGGTGACAGTGACAGTGACAAAGGATTTCATGATGTGATTTCTCGTTATTCGGGGACGATATGCATGAGCGCGCATGAGACACGAGGTTTTCGGGTGTTTACGAAGTGAAGAATTGCATCTAAGCACATCGATGAGTTTCTAGCAAACAAGGATGTGGCCTGGGACTAACTAATTGGTCGGTCACTGCATTGAGGGATCGAGACACGATACTATAGGATAGGCGCCCTCAGCTGTAGAGGCATTTCAGCTGCTCCCACCGTCACCTACATAGTCACCGACTCCGGTCAAACTTTAAAATGGAAAGATTCTGTCGTACAAAAGTATCTAACAGTCTGACCTGCAAGCAATGATATTTTCCCCGACACTTGCCGCCTATGCTCCAAGTCAGCAACGGTCAGCTGGCCCCCAAAGAATTATGTTCTGGTCTGACGGGAATGGTTAAAATTAGCGCTCCGCCCCTTCCTCCCAGGGATGTCGTCCAATCAGTGGCCGCTGAGCTGACTCTCGACGGACACCGCATCGACCGTCGACCGCGTTCGTGCGCGCCTCACGAAACCTTGGGAACACGTCGGCGTCGGTGTCGGCGCCTGCGCCTACGTCTGCCGCCTCCCACCTTCAATTCCGCCCCTTCATGTCTCTCACTCAGCTTCCATTCTGTTTGTCACCACTGAGATCGATGATCTGGGGCTTGGCTTGCGGCAATAGCCAACCTTGTCGCTTGTTTCGAAAGATGCTCCCAAGCATTGCCGCGACTGGCGCTTTGAGCAATCCCACGACCCTCAACCCGAGCCTCTCATTCACCTTTTCTCTAAGCGCCCTAAATTTACCGAGTCTCAAGCTCAATCGCAACAACCCAATCGTATTGTGTGATGGCTCCAAGCAGCTGTGATGACGAACCACTTTGTGCACACGGTCTCCCATCTCCTGAGACTGGTTGGTAAACCAAACTCCCTACGGCGCCATCCCTCTTTGAAAGACAAGAGGCTGCGTTCTATCTCCAAAGGTAAATGTTTCATTGCTCTTCTCCCCATCTTTGCTTTGCTTTTGTTCGTCGTGTCTGCATTTCCCTTCAAATATTACAACGAGGCTGGCGTGGAGTTATACTGGGGATCGGGCTACAAACCTCATATTTACAATTCAGGCCTCCAAACACGTCACCTGCTTACTTCCTGGACGATCATTCCAAATCTACCGAGTAAGAGCGTAGGGCAGCTGGGCTGTTCCGGTAGACCTCGAAAAGATGAAATCCTATGAATACCCTCAGGTGCGGCCGCCGACTTCTCTGCAACGTCCCAGGTTTCCAGTCGATGATAATCGCTTCTCCTGGTTGGATGCAACAGCTGATGAAGAACATCGCCTGTGGACGACGAATACCAGAAAGCAGTCGATTGCACGTGTCCCGACAACATTATCAGTGATTCAAGCAGAGGAAGAAGAACCTGTAAGCCCGCTATCCACCATGAATCTACCGCAACAACCACAAAACACAGGCCCATACGCGTACCCAGGACATGAACCAACGGTACAATATTCCACACCTCAGCCTGCACAATACCAAGAATCAATACCACAACATTATCAATCACAACAGCATCAACAAGTCCCGTATCAACCCACATTCGTTCAATTACCTTCACGACCCGAACCAGCAAAACAGACTCACCTGAACGGCGACCACACGAGAACCATTGAACCTGACGCGAACCCTCTCACACCAACAACGCCAAAATTCACCCGAGCAAGCACCAATATGGCTATCATTCCTCCCCCGTCTGATCCTTCTCATTATACCGTCGGCTCATTCACCCCTAGTCCACAGGCAATTCGAGGAGGCTCGTGGCAACATGGGCTTTGTTCTTGTGCCGAGCCTTCGATATGTCTTACGGGACTGTTTTGCCCCTGCATCGTTTATGGTCGAACGCAATACCGACTGGGGCTTCGGCAGGAGAAGAAAGATCCGACAAACATGCTAGGCTACACTGCAGTCAATGGGTCTTGCATCGCTTTTGGTGTGCTGTGTGGTATTAATGGGTTCCTGGCTGCAATTCAGCATACAAGAGTGCGTAAGGCATACAACATGAACACGGAAGCCGGCAACGTGGCCGGAGACTGTCTGAAAGGCCTTTGCTGCTGCTGTTGTCTTGTCGCGCAGGACGAGAAGGAGGTTGCTTTTCGAGAGGAGCAAGCTCGCAAGGCCAACGGTCTGAAGTTAGAAGGATATGTCGCCCCGTCGGCAATGGTGTTTGGTGCCCCTCCACATCGATGAACATGATCGAGTTGAAGTCGTGAGGCTCCTTCTCAAAATATCCACAGTTCGCAGGCTTGAGCATCAAAAGGCAACTGACAACTATCGACTGAAATCTCAGGCCACTGGATAGATGCATGCGCTCGTCGGCTCAGATTCCCACCCCAAGTTGAGTCAGGCTCGATGCCGATAATCACTCCTATCGTTTGGCGGGTCTGGATCATCCTCTCGTCCCACCAGGCCATTTCAAATCCAGCCAGCGCTGGTCTAGGGCTGAGGCCATGTCGACGAAATGAGCCGACTCTTTCCATGTGACCAGATCACACTATGTAACGCTGTGGCGCTTGGGGAACAAGATATTCCCCTCCTCTACCCTGAGCTCTTGGCAGATGGGGCGACCCACTGGTCATGACGGGCACCATGACCTCCAGGATACTCCCTGTACTTCTGTACTTGTCGTCGCAATCTTCGCGGCTTGGGGTGGCCCAGCAGAGAAACCCTGTGCATCTGGAAGAGCTCGGAGAAATGGTCAAGCCATGTACTACAATGTAAACAACAACATGCATAATAGAATGCCACTTTATACCTTAGCGGGAGGAGTTATCTTGGGTAAAACAGGTAGCCACTAGGTAGGCAATAGGCATAGGGGATATCGCAATAACCAAGCCCATCGGCACAGGTCCTCACAACAGGAATACAGTATTATTTCCCTTAACTTCCACCGGCAAGATCTGCATCTGGAGCTATTCTAGGCTCAATTTTGAAATAACCCCGGCAAGATTGTACATGGATGGTTTGTTCAAGTGGCTCATGAAGCGGTTTTGGGTCTTGAGGATGACCCCTTTCTCAGCCTTGCGCCTTTCCCTTTACAGTTTCGGCAGGGCTGGTTCCGGGCCCTCCGTCGAACTAACGTAGATTGCCCGCGTTTCTTGACTTCTTCACTCTGTAAGGTAAGACCTACATACGTATCTAGTCTAGACGAGAGTCAACTGGCACTGATGAAGGGCTAACGTCTAGTCTGAAGACTCCAATAATGAATTGTGCATTCATTGTTCACCTGGAGCCACAACGGGTCTATCGAGGATGGATGTAGGTGAGTGAATCGAGGCATTATCTGCGTGGACTCCATACAGTGGACTTGCTTCTATCACTGCCCGAGTGTCATGCAGTGCCTAACTAAAGCCAGCCTCACAGCGCTAGTCTTTGGACGATATTGAACATGGAGCATGGGCTGTCCTGACTCGAGACACGCGCACCTCTCTCATGTTGTCTGGCGCCCACGAGACCGAGCAAGATTCACGAAGGTCTCTCTTCCATTGCTACCCATCTTCGCCAGGACTTTTCACCTCCACGCATCCACTCTCGACAGCTTGGGAAGCTGGTCTAGGCTCATCCCACTGATTTTACCTGCCGAAGACTTACATTTAAGTACGGAGTACACCATTCTACGCCGAATATGTTGCCAACGTTTGCGCGTCGTCCGCACGCCTTGTCCGTTTCCGCCCCAATGACGGTCGAAACGATTGAGGCGTTTGGCTCATGAAGCTAATGCATGCACCTGGTACGTCCTCTGTCCGCTGCCCATGATGTGGCTGTCCTTTTGGATGAATCCCTGTCGAAATTTGAGTGCATGGCATCCTCTCGCTTCTCTGTCTGCCCTGCCTATCTGCCACTTTCCTTTTCGAACGCCACTACCGCATGTTATGCACGTGGCATTGGTAGTGAAGAGCACCCGGAGTACGATATCGAATCAGAAACACCAGAGGTGCAAGAAACCCCGGGCGAAGGCTATTCAATCAATCACGCTTCTTCGATATAAGGTGAGTTTGCTGGCATGTTCTTCGATGCAACCTCTCTCATTGACCCTTTTTGCTTTGTGATTTCTATGTTATGCTTGTCGATGCTTCGAGGCAGCTCGTAGCTCCCTTAGGCCGACGTCGAAGTCTATGGCGGGCTATATTATTCAATCGGTAGCGGTGACGAGCGCAACGCCCCGTCAAGACGACCCCAATATCTCGGACATTGGGATTCGCTTGTTGATACGGAACCACTTAGTGGTACAGGATGATCATGATGGAACGCTCCCTGAAGAAGGCAGCGAGCTCTTGGAAATCACCACCGGCGACACAACACACAATCCCTCGGGCATGTTGAACTATTCCCAAGCACTCAGTGACGAAGAACGTTTGAAATTCTTCAATGAAGTGAGTGAGCGCGCAATGCGCGGAAATCGCGACGATGAAAGAATCTCAGTCCCACAACTTTGTCTGTTTCGATTGAAATCTGGATTTTTATGCAGGAAATCCATTGGGAAGGAGAAAAACTTTCGACATGAGCTTAGAGCTCTTATTGTCGATCTCAACCCTGCTCATATACTTTTCAGATCAGCACTTGAGGCATACGCCAGATTATGCCTTTGCAATTGGCACAGCCACGATCACCCCATCCAGTCCCTCCTTGGACGCTGGATGACAGAACTTCAATCTGCGTGGCACAGTCTACCAGATTCATCACATCAGTCTCTCACCCATCAAATGCTCAACAAGCCGGAGCATATACTTGTGAACACTGACTCTCTGCGCGATTCGAAACACTGGTCTGCAAATTCAACTCGGCAAGAAATGAGCTACCAAGAGCCCATATCGTTGGAGAACCTACACCCTCACGGAACGGCATTCATGCCCTACAGCAATAAACCAATCTATGCCGCACTACACAGAGCTATCATCGGCCCAACACCAGAGTCATCAGACAGTGGGCACATATATATTCTGTGGCACCCCAATTTCCCTGATTTCGTCAAGATAGGAAGCAGCATACAACCCAAGCACCGGTTAATCGAATGGAACAACTCATGTATGTTAGAAAGCCTGGAACCATCATACCACTGCCCTGTGGTACCTAGTGCATTTCGGGTGGAATCACTCATACGTGCCGACCTTGCAGCAGTTCGACTTTTACAAAACAACTGCAGATGTAAGATACGTCACAACGAATGGTTCAAAATCAGCCAAGAGGACGCCATCAAAGTTGTAGATTATTGGGTCAAGTGGATGACGGAGCTTCGACCTTACGACGGTCATCGGCTCAAGAAGGAATTTATCCTATATACCTTCGCAGAAGTTGTTCCCGACATGGATCCTCGTGTCAAACTCTTCTTACATGGATTTCGGGGCAATTACTGGGTCGATTATAGAAACGCCTTTTCAAAGGCGAATAGTTTCGAGGCCACCACAGGTACCCGACCTCAACCAGTTGAAGCTTGTGCCTCGAGTCCCAGCACAACAGCCAGACCTCACAGTATCGGGCGTTCCATTCCACCGGAAGCCACCGTCATAAAACAAGAAGAAACCGGTCGACTACGCGCCCTCTCAGCTGATACCGGTTTAACCACAAGTACATTGTTTACCGCCAGAACTCACTACATTGCTGATCGTGATTGGACTAATCGCAACATGGTGGAAATGGACAGACGAATTGTGCCAGAAACTCCAGAACAACCCAACCTTTGGCCTAGTAACGATACACCAATGGTACACAGTTCAAGTTCTCCAGTTGTTACTTTGGATCAGAACAGTCAAGGATCTCTATTGCATTTGCGACACTCTCTTCAATCTGGCATCAGTCTTGGGTCCTTAAATTCACCAGTGCAAACACTTGACGAGTCATCTGGGGCGGAGACATTCCCTCAGTATAATTCTAACGCCGACGTAGCACGAAGTTTTGGTGGTTCGGACGAGGAATATTACGATGCTTTGACTTCGTACTGGAACAGCCAGCCGGAACAGAGTACCGCAAACTTGGATCGAGCGGATTCGTTGGCCATGACTGACGAAGAGATTGAGATTGACCGCAGGAGACCGGATGTCAAGCAAGAAGATCGAAGACTTGAGACTCCGCTTCCTTGTCGCCAGAGATCTTTTGTACTTGAAGAAGCCAACCATATAAATGACATTTTCACTCCTCATGGATCTGACCCAATTGACGAAAATAACGTCAAGCACAGCCGTTCAGATATCGAACGTCAACGACAAATTGACGAGTCCCCGTTGCCTCGTCGAAGATCTCCTAGACTTGCGGAAATCCGATCGCGAGCGCTGCTCTCGACTTCCCCAAACCTGAACCATCTTGACCAGATTGAGTCAAATAACAGCACCCCGACGCGGAATCAGAGAAGACGCCGAAAGACTGATCTCGAACTCCTGACTGATGCATCAAAAGCTTCTTTAGAACTCAGTACACTTGACGCGACGACTCCAGCCAGGAGACCCGTCTCACACCGCAAGACACGGAGCCAGAACAGTGTCGGTCAGTCTCTAACGACCAGCATATCTGCAGGCACTCTGGGAAGAGTTTCCTCAGACGTCGGTACCTCGGAGAGCACGCCTGCCCAGTCTTGGGAGACACCCAAGAGAAGCAACGCGTCACTAAGGCCTAGCAACTCGAAAGACGCCCCAAGGGGTCAGACCTTGGATGCGAGCACACCGGACCGAAGTTCTACTCCGCAGCAGACGAAGCGTAGGGAGGCCAAAGTACCAGTCACGGCTAGCAAGCCCAGAGCTAGTGCAGCGCGAAATGCCCTGCATAGCCGCACACCAGTCGCAACGCCTGTCAGGAAACTGGAGCGAAGCGAGGCAGCACTCGGAGCCTCAGCTCGCAAAGCCGAGCACACCAATACGCAAGAACCACCTCCGCAAGCCAAGACACACATATCATACAAGCCAGACCAAACCCATCCCAGCAGCCACGACCCCAGCCAACCCAGCACGCCAGGAAAAAAGCCCCCTTCCAAACGAACCCCAAGAAAGAGCAACCGCAAAAGCAATTCCAGCCCTAACGTCAACCAGCCTGCTACACCGACCATTGTCGTGGTGCCACCAGATCTGCCGCGTGTCGGATCTGCACCCGCGAGACTTGTACGAGAGAGATCTGCTCGTGCCGGATATGATGACTCTGCATCGCCCGACCCCAGTCGTGGAAGCACGGCTAGCGTTCAACAGTCACGCTATCACATGAGGCCGAGGCCTCCTACTCCTGCTGCTGCGATGCGCACGAGTCCGCTGCGCGAGTATGACAGTCTAGGCGACATAGGCTCGATTCCGATCCGCCTGCCCATGACGACTGTGCATGCGGTTGCAGATACAGGAGGAGCCGATACCGGCATTGGTATAGGGAGAGATGTAGGCAGAGACACTGACACTGACACTGACACTGACAATAACGCCGACGCCGACGCCGATAGGGCTGCAGGTTCGTCTAGCGAGAGTCCAGTGGTCGCCAGCAGAGTGATAGGGAGAAGCCCGAAGTTGACACGGGAAAGAGGGTATCATGGCGAAATGAGGTCGCCACGCAAGGGTTCGGATTGATCATACTGACGGTCAAGTATATAGATATATTAGGTAGATTGAGACATTGATAGAAACTAGTAGTTTGGATGCCAGTGTGATGCTGGGGCGAAAAGGGGTAGAGACAGACCCCGGGAACAGTCATTTTGAGTGAGAACAGAACGGAACAGCTGGTAACAGGACGACGAGGTGTAAGTTTTATGGTTTGCTTGACTCTTGGTCGGGCATGGAGAATTCATGAGACAAGTGAGAGGGGCCACGGTATTCCGGTGGGCGGTGGATATCGGTCACATTTCTGATGATATGTACCAGGAAACGAAGAAGACATGAGCTGTGATTCATTTTATTGTGAAATGTATTTGTAATTGTATATTTCCTGTAGAACGCCTAAACTTCCCCACGCAGCTGATATAATACAGAGCTCATGTACGGGGTTTCAAAGAGCTAGCAGCTGGCTTCCTTTCGTGGTCTTCACCAATAGAGGATTTAAGTTGGTATCCTTGCATTCATTGAAGAGTCCTCTGAACACATTCAAAGTATTCGTTGGTTCACAGCTCACCTTTTCTGAGCTCATCGAAACGCAATATTTGTAGCAGAGGCTAAGTTCACCCTTACTTCTTCTCAGCCAGGATTTTAGTGACGGCCTCTTGTATACGGTCGCCAAGAGAAGTATCGACTTTGCGGAACAGATCTAAATGAGATGTCAGTACGTGACTTACGGTAGGTAGACGCTCGACAGGAGGATATAAATGTTGAAGGCAGAAACAAACAAGGTAACTTACCATAGACTTGCTCTCTCAGCCAATCTCTTTTGACGCCGGCGATGTTCCCGGAGATGTTGTGAATAAAACGGGCTTGTTCGTCTTTGCTGAGAACCTTGTTCCACAGTGCTCTTGGTTGTTTGAAATCTTCGTCAGTGACTTCGCTAGTGAAAACGACAGGACCCTCTAGGAATTCCTCAGTCGGCTTATACTGAGAGTGGGCAGCATCATGGAATGAGACGGGTTTGATGGAAGTATTGACATAATTCGGATCTTCGCCATAATTAGATCCATAAGTAAAGGCACCATCACGTTCAGTGGGAATGTAGACAGGTGAAATGGCGGCATTGGTAGGCAATTGTTGATAGTTGACACCCAATCTGTATCTTTGAGCATCCGGGTAGGCGAACATGCGGGCTTGAAGCATAGGATCAGCAGAAGGCTCAATTCCAGGGACCATGGTGGAGGGTGAGAAGGCAGCTTGCTCAATTTCAGCAAAGTAGTTCTTTGGGTTCTTGTCAAAGACCATCTTGCCCACAGGTCGAAGTGGGTAAAGACTATGTGGCCAGACCTTGGTCATGTCGAAAATATTGACAGGGCATGACGCAACATCTTCTGGATGCAGTGTCTGGATGGAGATAGTGTACGATGGGAAGTTTCCTGCCTCAATAGCATTGTATAGATCCAAAGTGAGGAAGTCAGGGCTTTCCCCGGCGAGTCTGACGGATTCTTCGTCGGTTAGAGTCTTGATGCCGCCATCTGCATGGATGTGGACTTTGACATAGTGAAAGCTGCCATCCTTTTTGGTCCATTTGTAGGTGTGACCTGAATAGCCATTGATGTGTCTAAGTGAAGCGGGAGTGCCACGATCACCAAACAGGAACATCAATAGATGTGCAGATTCTGGGGCGTTGACATGGAAATCCCAGAACATATCTGCGTCACCGGAATGAGTAGCGGGATGTCGTTTGTGAGAACGATTCACAGATGGGAACTTGATGGGATCTCGAATGAAGAAAACAGGCTGATTGTTGAAGACCCAGTCGTTGTTGCCCTCGTTTGTCTTGATCTTGATTGCCCAGCCATGAACATCACGGATGGTATCAGCAGAGCCAGACTCAGGACCAACGGTAGAGATTCTAGTGAGAAGCTCGGAACGTTTACCGATGCCGTTCAAGAAATCGGCGTCGGTGATATCTGATACGTCGTGGGTAACCTCGAAATAGCCTCTAGCACCTGCAGCTTTGGCATGAACGACGCGCTCAGGGATTCGTTCGCGGGAGAAATGGGCAAGGGTCTCAATCAGCTGGGTATCTTGGAACAATACAAGACCACCTCCATGTTTGTTTCGTACTTGGACAGAGGTATCATTGCGTGGGAGAGGGGCTCCCTCGGCAAGGGTGTAGAAGTTTTGGGGTTGAGAAGCGATCATGATGAAATTCGAAATGGACTCTTGGGCTCAGAAGGGAAGTAGGATTGATGATTTCAGGCTGGGTGTCCGAACAACGAGGGTTCCTGACTCACCTTTTTGTACTTACATCTGGCCAAATGTTATTCGAGGAAGGAAGTTGCTTTTCGCCGGAACTTGTGAAACCTCCATGAATCTGAATTCAAGGTCTAGAGAGGACTGTTAGATGGACCCATTGAGGAAACTGCTGGGCCAATGGGGTTTAGATGAATGTTTAAGCTGCCTTGAAGGTGGGAGAATGTTGCGCGGTAATCCGACACGTGGAATGGAGTTGTTTCGGCCATTATTCAGCCTGACAATGCCGGGTAGCGACGTCATTACTGGTAGACTCGTATGGGATCTGGTCCCGCAAGGACATCGATGAGATTGACCATTGAGCAGAGGTTGTTTTGTAAGAGGGACATGGTGGATGTGGTTGAGAAAACGAATTGAGGAAGAGAAAAGACTTGCCGGAATGGGAGAATTTAATGCCGAGATTTAAACGTTGGAGGTGCGGGAAGGAACCACCGACGTAAGAGTCTCGTCTGTTCGCGCCTTCCTTTCTTTTAGAGACCCGAGGCCCACGCTCCTGGATCCTCGAGTTCGAAATCCCTTGAATCGTTCGAGGTAATCATTAAACCTCCATCGTATTGCTCCCTAGACATTCTATTACCAGATCCACCTTTTGAATACTTAGTCACTTCGCATCCAACCTAGTCCTGAAATGATTCATGCGGCTGACTCGGCAGCCTTGGTCGAATAGGTCATGTCACTGCTCCACGAGGATCTCATTCGAGACACTTGCAATAGACGTCTACACAACACCGAGACATACTCCTGGATCCTGAATATAAACCAAAGACCAAGGACCAGCAGGATGCCTATACTCACCGCAGCGAGCGTTATGAGGTTGCTCGTCGGACAGGTCTCCTATTGGATATTTAAGATATTACCCTCGTCATCGTAGTTTTAATTGGCTAATGCGTACCTCATTATCAATTCAACTCTCGACTATCGACCATCGGCCATCATTCCCTTCTGTCGCTACCTCCAGGAATCCTTTTGCGAGCCCAGCGTCGGTGTTTACTATCTACTATTTGCCCATATTCTGCTTCCAGACTCTGTGACCTGGACCCGTCCCACCCCACAGCGCTCGAACCATGTCCCTACCGACTCATTTCCCACTCCGAGTTGCCGGTGGCAAAACGATTCAGATTCCTTCGGTGGGTTATGGTACTTGGGCCTCAGGTGATTTCTGGTCTGTCATTTCATCCAAGACAGTCACTAAAATCCCTGGCCAGGTACCAAAAGCTGGTGTAAAGACGCGACTTTGGCAGCACTGAAGGCTGGATACCGACATCTGGACTGTGCGTGGATGTATGGAGTATGTTTTCAACTGATTGCTGGACCCCTGCCCGAAGTTCCTCTTGTTGACGACTCAAAAGGTTGACGAGCAAATCGGCCAAGCTATACGCGAATCAGGAGTTCCTCGTTCCGAAATCTTCATCACCACCAAGTTCTGGCCTCATTTTGCCGCACCCGAACACGTCGACATTTGTCTCGACCACTGCTTGCGAGACTTGGGCATAGATTACGTGGATTTGTTTCTTGCACACTGGCCTTATGCTCTGAAGCCCGTTTCCCGCGAGGCTCTGGAAAACGCCAAAGCCACCGAGTCAAATTCCGAAAGGGGAATTTTAGAAGACTCGGAAACAGGAAATCCAGTCGTCGATTGGGAGCACACATCATCTAATATTGCAACCCAAGCTGGTACTAACAAACCCTGAAATTTCTTCAAGAATGAACCGGAGCACCACTGCTAATCACGCAACCAGGTAAACAAGGAAGCTTCGTCCCGACGTGGTTGGCCCTCAAGTCCCTTGTTGGAAAAGGCAAAACCCGCGCTGTAGGGGTATCTAACTTCTCCATCGCCGAGCTTAAGGACATTCTCCCCTATGCTACCGACGTTCCCATCTCTTGTAACCAGATTGAGGTACATCCATGGCTTCCAAACAATGAAGTTATCGATTTCGCAAAGGAGAACGACATTCTTATCACGTGTTATTCTCCATTTGCAGGCCAAAAGGCGGACGGCGCTACACTGCTCAAGGACGACTCTGTCCTTAAACTGGCTGAGAAGAATGGCATGGACGTCGGTCAACTGCTGCAAAGTTGGGCTGTACAAAGAGGAACAGTACCGTTGGGGAAAAGTCAGACCGAATGTAAGTGCTTAGCTCTCGATGTCGCACACCCCGCCATCGTGAGAACATCATTTGTGTGCTGACAATCTCTTCTCGCCTCGAAGCTCGCATCAAATCAAATCTCGACATCAGGAGATTGTCGGAGGAAGACATGCAAATTCTCAATGGTTTGAGCATTCCAGATGGCAACGGCCGGACGATCAACATAGCCGAGGCTTGGGGGATATCACTGTTCAAGAACTAAACCCGTAGCCGCAGAATACCTGGAGAGATGAGGACTGGACCGACGTGGACATTGCAAGGAATACGAGCCTCAAAGATCCAGCAAATCAAAGCTCACAGCCTTGTCTTGAATTCCTTTGGGTACCAGACGACTTCGAGGCTGGGCCTGGGCTTATTCTGCACCGATTATGTGCCATCGTAACCCTTTGAGGTACTCTAGATATTTGCATAGCCACAGAAGTCCGTTTCGTCCGGTGATTGCAGTCTCAAATCGAATAGGATTCCATCATGAACTTCATTAGACATAATCAAAAGGCTTAGCTCGAACCCGCTATGGAGAGACCAAACGCTCAAAACCTTGTCAACTTCCACCATGCATCATGAACGATCCCCCTTCCTCTCTGTCTCTGTCTCTCTCCCCACACCAACTCCTTATCCTACTTATTAACAAGGGCACCGCATAGAAAACCGCTATCCATCAAAGAAAGACAATTGAGAGAACGAGATCCTCCTGGAGATGGCATGGCTATACAACCCACAAATCGAGGCCCACCGCGTTGACATTCGGCAAGTAATCTTCGACGCTGTCGAGGCTAGCCTGTACATGTCCTTGATCACCGGCGTGCATCCGAGAACTTCAACTCTGCAGTCTTGACCTTGACCCTGATTCCCTTTGAATCGTCCTTGACCACAGGGGCGAAAAAGTCTGCGACCATGAGCGTGTCGCTCAGGTCTGTTTCATAGAGCTCGAAAGTGAAGTTGCGGAAGATGGCCGCGAGACCTATATACAACTCGGCCTGTGAAACGCTGGTAATCCTGTCAGCATTCTGAAATGTTCAACATCGCATCGTGCACTTACTTCAATCCTATACATGATCTGGCGCCCTTTCCAAAGCCTGCAAAGTATTTCTCCAGAGGCTCTCCGTTCGGGGCTGTAGGGTTTCCAACCCAGCGCTCCGGAACGAATGATCTGGAATCGGGGAAAATTTCCTCGTCGTGATTCAAATCGATAAGAGACATGGACACAGGCGTGCCCGCCGGAATCAGCCAGTTGTCATACATCAGATCCTTACGAGCAACGCGTGGCATGCGTGCTGTAGTACCGTATGACAGACGAATGCCTTCTCTAATGCAGCCTTTCAGGTATGGCAGTTCCTCGAGAGTCTGCCAGGCTGGGATGATGGCGGGGTCGGGAATTGCCGTTTCCAGCTCGGCGCGCAGTTTCTGGAAGATCTGCGGTGTGTTGATGATGTGGAAGCTGGCGACCGCGGCCGACCATGATGTTGTCAGGATGGCGGCGCCGATGATCACTTGGGCCTCTTGCATCATGCGTTCGATGCTCTTCTCCCGTGGAGACAGGTCACTGTTCAGCATTTCGTGGAATAGCGTCGGGTGGTCGGCCGTCTTGTGGCTTTCGTCGTGGTTCTCCTTAAGCGCTGTAAGTGTCTTTTTGAAGTCCTGAGGAGGCCAATTGAGTCAGTAGGTGAAGCAGAGGGAAATTGATTAACATATGTACGGAACATAGAGGGAACAAACCTGTTGCACCTGAACGTGCATGCCCATATCCGGGTTGAGCTTGATGACCAGCCAGTCAGGTAGGATGTTGATGATCCGCCACAGATAAGGAAACATCATCAGCATGGTGGATGACTTGCATGCAGCGATCATAGCCTCGTGAAAGGTCTCCTGGAAGCCAGGCGAGTCGAGATGGTCGTATGCCTTTGCAAAGCAAAACTCAGTCACGATGTCGCCGGTGAAAGCGGTCCAAGCACGATCGAGACGCAACGTTTCGCCAGTTGAGGCATACTCTGCGATTTTGGCGCATAGTTTTCGCAATTTGGCTCGAATTGTGGGCTCGAAGTCGGTGATCTTGCGTCTGGAGAAATATGGCGCCACAGCGGCACGCAGTCTGCGGTGCACCTCATGACTCGGCGCCGTGAAGAAGGTGTCGTCTGTGCCAAAACGGGCGGAGAAAGGCTTGTACTTGTCAAGCTTGCCTGATCTGGTGAAGAGTTCTTCGAAGTAGTCCGAGTCTACTATATGAAGTTCATTGGGCGTAATGCGCACGATGGGTCCTACGGGTACTTGTCAAAAAGCTGGGGGAAGACGTGGAGCGAGAAGAGATGGATCTGATCCTCCGGATTTGAGGTGGGCTCAGAGATGGAGAGAACAAGAATATCAAATTACCATATTTCTTGTGAAGATCCTGGATGTGGAATGTAAACTGCCCTCCTAGGATGACCTCGTAATAGAACTCATACCATCTCGTCACCGCAGCTATCTTGGGTCCCGGAAAGCGGGCAATGGGATGGAAGAACAAGCGATATACCGCCAAGCCTACTGTATAGGCAGATGAGGCAACGGCAACGAAGATGGCGAGTTTCGTGGTTGACCAGCTGAAGAGAAGGCCTGACAAATCCATTTCGGGACCTTTGAAGTTTGGTGGGGGTGAAAGTTCAAACCGTCGAGCTCACAAGCCTGGTTGTTCGCAAGCCAACGAACGATCAAGGAGATACTTCCTGTTGGAATCGGTCAAGTCTTGACGGGAAATGGAAACTAAAAGGGAAGCTCTGTGCAAATGAAATATAGAACCTGGTCACCATTGACGGGTATCAGGAGACTCCGAGACTGGAGGAGCTATTGTGACACTGTGCTGTGAGCAACCCGTGGCACTTTCAGGCTTATCAGATGTTTCCAAGCGATACACTGGGCTCCAGAAACAGCGACGGACATCTGTGCACATCTGGCTAGTCTCGTCGTTGGCATTGGTCGGTGCTGTTCGGTAGATCGTCACGACTGGGGTGGTGGAGACGATCGAAACATTGTAATTGATCAGGGGGTGCGGAAGTACAAGACACTATCCGTGACTATCGCACCGGTTGCAAGTACCATGTGCCAATGTACATAAGTACAACATCTGTAGTACAGTTGCTGCCGAACCATGTATGACACGCGACAAGTGTGCTGGCAAGTTCACGCACGTTTCTGACCTACTTACCAGAACTTCCCCCGGTGTTTGTTTACCGACGACGCTATAGGTCAGTCTGACTCCTGCTACTCGAGACAAAGACCCATCTAGGATTAGCCCGTGCTTTGCTAGGGCACACTAATGACGGGTTTCGAAGCCTACTACCGAGCCGTCGTTACTACTCCGTGGACGACCCATCACCCACTGACCACTGACCACCGCAATGGCCAGGGACTTCGCCTCAGTCCACTTCTTTTACTTTTTCACCCGCCAAGTTGGCGGCGAGAAACTTTCGGGGGGATCATCCTCCAGCCGTAACCTTTTGTCTATCATCCGAGGCCCATGATTTGCAAACTTCCAGGTCATCCATACACACAACATCAGCCAACATGGCTGGCGACAGAGCAGAATCAGATCAGATCGCCAGCGAGGCTGACGGAATAGATAGAGCCGGCGATGGTGGCAACAGCGAGACTCATTCCTCTGAGCGGCTCGTCCCTGATGTGAGCAGTAACCCCCGTCGTATACCTATTTTCCTGTTGCGTTTCTGAAACCAAAGCCTTGTAGCTCGATGAGTCCGATGCCGAGTCAGCATATGGATCATGGGCGTCAGGGCCCTTGAGTGCGTCGCTTGCCTCGAGTGTTTTCAATTATCGTTATGAAAATGGTCGACGTTACCACGCATACCGTGCCGGCCAATATCCCTTACCCAACGATGAGATCGAGCAAGACCGTCTCGATCTACAGCATCACATCTATAAGCTCATACTAGGTGGCAACCTGTGTCGGGCCCCGCTTGCAAACTCGGACGGCTTTCAGGGTCGGGTATTGGACCTGGGCTGTGGCACCGGGTTATGGTGTATTGAGTTTGCCGATGCTAGTCCCATCAGCGATGTGACCGGTATTGATCTGAGTCCTATTCAGCCAACATGGGTGCCCCCCAACTGTAAGTTCCTCGTTGACGATTTCGAGAGTGATTGGACGTACAGCGCAACCGAGGCCTTTGACTACATCCATGGCCGAGCGTTGTGTGGCAGTGTCAGCGACTGGAAGAGATTGTTCTCGGAATCGTACCGAAATCTAAAGGAAGGAGGCTATCTCGAGCTACAGGAGTACCACTGCGCCATATTCAGTGACGACGACAGCACCGCCCAGGCCAAACATCTCATGGACTGGGCTGACCAGATCTGCGAGGCCAGTAGCCGCTTCGGAAAAATCTTGAACTTTGCCGATCGCATAAAACCATTGGTCGAAGAAGCTGGCTTTACAGATGTCCGGGAGGATAAATTCAAGGTGCCCGTGGGTACGTGGGCCAAGGGAAGGCGAAACAAGGAACTAGGAATGTACTATCGTGCTTTGTTTGTTGATTCGATCGAACCTTTCACACTGGCCTTATTTACGAGGGTGCTGGGATATTCGGCCGAGGAATGCCAGATCATTGCGGCCAATGTGAAGAGGGACCTGATGAATCCGAAACTCCATTTATACGTCAACTTTCACTATATCTGGGGCAGGAAAGCTTCATCAGTGCCTGCACCGGTGCCAGTGTCCACTCCTATCCCGGCTGAGTCGGCGTGATAATCAGAGGGTTTTCGTTGGACACGGGAACAGATCAACAGGGTACACGCCCTCCAAACAACGTGGCATCCAGAGCTTCGAAATCTTCCCCGAAGCATGAACTCACTAGTGTGCTAAGCATTGGTGTATAAGGTCACAGGGCGGATCGTTCTATTGCCATGTTTTGTTCTGGCTATGGGATGGGTTACAAAAGTCGAATACAATTCGCACGGGAGGAAATGAGTTATACCTGGAAGGATTTACGGCAGATGTCAATTACGTGGACCACATCCCAGTGTTTATGAAGCGTCAGGAGTCTATATAGCATATGGTATGGACCAAATACAACGGTCTCACCCTTGAAGTTTGACTCCGTGTCGATTTTGGTGGATGCTTTGCTATTCTCGTTAACGAATCCGAGGCCACCAAGGGCATCGAGGTATGATGTAGTGATATGATACCCTCGAGGCTATATTTGTCCCTTCAGCGGGCCATTCATATACCTGGTCTTGCTTACCTTTTAAAACACTCATGGAGTAAAAGTTCACGGAGGATTGTTGTATTTAGACGAAGCGCTTAACGCTCAGTGGTCGAAAGCGTGTAGCTAAAAGCAGCGCCCTATCGGCCCCTCAGGCTTAAATCTTGCACTAAAGCAAAAAGTTTTGGACTTCACAGAACCTTTACGGCAAATATCAACGTCTAGAAGTATTCGAACCTCCACAAAATTGAGACGACTCCTAGAACAGTCCTCAATCGTTCGAAACTATCGTACAGCACAGCAATGCCACACAAGCACAAACGCAAGCGTGACGATGAAGGCTCAGAGTACGTCTAACACACATTCCCTGATCCCATCATTGACCACCCACGGTCGGATGCCCTTGAAATCCCTACAGCCCTAGACTAGCACAACTAACACATCTCGACCTTTCCTAGCTTCAATCTCCCGCCAACATCGCGTGCACGTACATTATCAGTCCACCAGAAATCCGCATCGTTGTTCAGCGACGACGCCGCGCGCAAAGAGAAATTCGCGGACAAAAAGCGCCGGAAACATGGCAAAGCAGGGACTGGCCAACAGTTGGACGACACGCCGAAGGCCTTTTTGCGGTTGATGGCCATGCAGCAGGGACGTAAGATCAAGAGTGGTCTAGACGATGGAGTACGCGAGAAGAAGAGCAAGAAGAGTAAAAAGGAACAGAAGAAATCCAATGCACAAATATCTTCCGGAGAGCAGGGTAGCGCAGCACAAGACAAACGTCCATCAGTGTCCAGAGACGACAAGAAGCAAAGTAATATCAGTCAAGAGTCGTCGGCGGCGGCGGCATCGACAACGTCAGAAGCACTGCAGCAAGACCCATCCCCGCCCCGTCCCACAAACACCACGACCACCGCCCCCTCACAATCCTCCCCAACGAACGACTCTCCGACTTCTCACGGCGTGTCGACCAATCCCTACCCTTAAGTTCGATCCCCAAATCCAGCGGCAACCGTGGCAACCTGCCCGGCGCGGCGATCAAAACACCACTCACCAAGCACAACAAACGCCTGTCGCGCCTGATCCGCGACTGGCGCACGCGCGACGCCAAACTCAAAGCCCAGCGAGAAGATCTCGCCGACGAACAGGCCGAGCAGCGCGAGGAAGACAGCTTGTTGTGGCTGGGCGTCGGAGCCAATGGCGGAGCTGGAGCTGCCGCCGCCGCCGGGGCAAGAGTGCAAAGGGGAAGAAGTTGCGCAGGCGGGAGTTGGACGACCAGCTTGATCCCTGGAAGGGACTAATAAAGAAGAGGGCCGCGGAGGAGAGGGAGAGGAGGTTGAATGGTGGTGGTGGTGATGTCGTGGATGTCAATGGGAGAGGCAAGGGGTTGAGTGCCAGAGACACAGTCCAGGCGCCGCCGGTGTTGAAGCCTGTGAAGAATATCTTCAAGAAGTATGCAGAGGATAAAGACCAGAGGGCTGTGGTTGAGAGGTCAGTCATGACTTGACTTGACTTGACTTGATTTGATTTGATACCTTTGGGGAAAAGGGGGCAGAAGATATCCAGAGTCCGGCGAGCACATGTTTGACTCGGGACCAGCTATTCTATAATGACAAGGATAATGAGGGAGATGACTAATGAAAAGTACATGAAGACGATGCTGTTCGGTCTAAACGCACCACCTCTAGTGGTCAAGTTTCTTGGACGTGCGTGAGAATGACTACTGGAATTGGAAGCGTTGGATTGAGGCACTCTTCTACGTGGGTTGCGTGTCTCATGTGATGATCAAGTCTGACTACGATCCTAAGATCAAGAACATCTGGCAAGAGCATCAAGCGCGAGCAAGAGAAGAGCACATCCCTGAACTGTTCGGTTCAGACCAGTATTGTCTGAACTAGAAGGTGTTGTCCTTGAATGGCCAGAAGATCTGCCCGGTTATGCGAGCTCCTAGTATATAAGTCACTACCCCCAAGTTCCACCGCCGCCACCTCTGCCCTGTCTCTTCTGAGCACTGAGACGCCAGTCATCTTCACCTTGGAATTTGTTGTGGAGTGGTTGGATCCTCTCGGCCTTTTTGCGTTTGCTTAGTCGGTCGGTCGGTGCGACTTTGAAGAATGTTGGTGCTGCTTCGACGAGCCACTGTTGAAAGGAAATGTTAGCATCAAGGCAAAGCGGGCGTGAGTCTGAATACCGGATGGGAAGAACGAGAATAGACAAGGGATGGGAACGTTGAGGACATACCTTTGGTTCAATGACTGTCGCACAGTGCATATATTCCTTTGTGGTCAGCACCAAGGTGTGGAAAATGACATGTTCGGCAGGTTTGCCAAACAAAGCGCTACTCGGATGCATATACACTGGCGTCCCTTCGATCAACGTCTTGTAACCTTCTTGAGGATCCTTTCTGGCCGAATTTCTGAAGAATCCAGAACATAATGCTTGGCGGACTTTGACCGTGTTGCGCCCACATGACACAATCTGATGTTTGTACCTTTCCATGATCGATACAAGTTGCTGTCGTACATCTCTGGCACGACCAATTTGTCGTTTTTGAATAAAGTTTTCAAAACACCAGGGGTCTGAGAATCGTGAGGTTTTCCATGCATTGTAGACATTCAGTAGAGTCAAATGGTCGCCATGTGGATCATGAAATTTGGCTTTTTTCTGATCTGCTTGTTGTTGCTTCTCTCTGGGACGATAGAAAACGGTTTGCACAGACAACATGGCGACAATAGTCAGCATCTCTTCACTACAACCAATGCTTTCACTGGCAATGAGACTCTTGGCCAATGCCGGATCCATGGGAAAATCTGCCATTTTCCGACCCAATCGTGTGAGGAGACCTTCATCGTCAAGGGCCGATAATGCATACAATTCCTCCAGGGCAGTAAGCATTGTATTCGTCGGCGGTGGATCCATGAAGTCAAAATGAAGCAAATCATTGATGCCCATAGCTTTCAGCATGAGAATCGTGTATGCAAGATTCTGACGTTGAATCTCGGGGATTGATGTTGGCAACATTTCGGACTGATAGGCAGCTTCGGTATAGAGACGGAAGCACTTCCCTGGACCTGTTCGGCCCGCACGACCCGCTCGTTGTTTTGCCTGAGCTTGTGATATAGGTGTTACAACAAGGGAATCCATACCAAGTTTTGGATCGTAGGCGTTTTGCTTGACAAAACCGGGATCAATAACATAGTAGATTTGGTCGATGGTAATGGACGTCTCGGCGATGTTGGTCGCGATAACGACCTTTCGACTCCCTTCAGGAGCTGGGTCGAAAATTCGACTTTGCATTTCACTAGGAAGAGCTGAGTAGACAGGCAGGATGAGCAGTTCCGGGACCGATGGGCCAAGGGCTTTCATGCGTTCGTAAAGAACCTCGCAACTGGTGTCAATTTCTTCCTGGCCGGTCAAGAAAAGCAGGATGTCACCAGGAGGTTCTGTCAGATGAATTTGCATGACAGTAGTTAGGGCTGCGTCGAGATAATCCTCTTCGGGTTCCCTTGAATACATGATCTCCACGGGAAAGGTTCTGCCTGGTATCGAGAAGATCGGACATTGGTTAAAATATTCGGAAAACTTGTCAGCGTCCAGAGTAGCGGAAGTAACGATAACTTTGAGATCAGGACGTCGTTTGACAGTCTTCTTGAGAAGGCCAAAGAGTACATCGGTTGCAATTGTCCGTTCATGGGCTTCATCCAACATGATGACAGAATACCTCTTGACATCAGGATCCAAGAGAATCTCTCTTTGTAGCATACCGTCCGTCATATATTTGATCTTGGTCTCTGGAGACGTTCGATCCTCGAAACGAATAGTATATCCAACCTCTTTACCGAGCTCGCAGCCTACCTCTTCAGACACACGCTTGGCGACAGACATTGCTGCGACTCGGCGAGGTTGGGTGCAACCGATTATGCCATGATTGCCATAACCAGCCTCGGCGAGATACTGAGTGACCTGTGTTGTTTTGCCTGAGCCTGTGTCACCGACGACAATGAGCAGTTGATTACTAGCCACAGCATCCAATAATTGGTTCCGAAATTTATAGACAGGTAATGATTCCCTCTGTTGTTTGATCGTCATATTGGTTCTTCTCCCGAAGGATTGGTCTTTGCTTTGGGTTATTCGTTTCCATTCGGGCACAGCTTCCGTAGCTTTCGACGACTGCTGCTGGGTCTGTCGTAAATCTGATGCAAATTTTCGGTGCTCTGGGTTGATCATGGGGTCTTGCCATTGTGCATTAAGATCGACTTTTGTTGCCTCTTCGGCTGCTCTGTCAGCTGCTTCTTGTTGCTTCAAATCCCTCCGCTCTTTAGCCAGGTTTGTCCCTGCTTGGGCTGCCCGATTGAGAGAACCTTCCGGAGCTTTCACCACACGAATTGGCGATAGTTCAAGTGATTGTTTAGTTTGGCCAGCCAAGAAAGGTGGTTCTTCTTCTCTGACTTCGATGTCAATATCTTCTTCTTCCTCGTCCATTCGACCTTCTCCATTTAGTGTCGCATTATATTCTTCGTCAATATCCGGGTAGTCCTGTGCCGAAATAGCGCCTGACGCAATCAATTGTTTGATCTCCCACCTCTCAGGAGAGGTCATTCGTTTTCGATTTCTGTTCGACCTTGCATTGTAATTATCCTCAATTACGGGAACTGTCGAACCCAGGTTTCCATACCGATCATTCGACAGTTGGCCATCAAGTCGCTCCATGTTGGCGCCGGAGGCTATTCGCCGTGAAGGAACTAGATCAAGTCCAGATACCTGGTCAACCTCTTTCATCGAGAGACTCAACTTGTTATTCTCCATCTTGACAACTTTGACCTTGACTTGCTGGCCACGTGAAAGCAAATCAGACGGATGATTGACTCTTGCCCCTTCTTGGATCGCAGAAACATGAATCAAGCCGCTTGGATTCCCCTTAACATTCTGGAGGTTTGCGAAAGCGCCGAAGTCTTTGATACCATTGATGGTGGCGTCGTAAACTTTGTAAAGAACAGGAGTCTCGTCAATCTCCTTGGGCGGGGGTCTTCGGAAGTCCTCATCATCTTCGTCATCGTCATATCGGCGTCTTCTGCTCTTCTCGTGTCCGTTTCTCTTGTCCTCTCGACGATCTTTGTGGCCATTGTGTCTCCTATCGGAGTTGCGGGAGTAGTCTTGATCGTAGTCTTCCTCACGGCGTCTTGACCTCCTCTCTTCCGTAGGACTAGGGCTTCGAGACCAGTATTTCTGTCGTGGGCGTCGATCTCTTGAATATTCGTCTCGTTCCGGACTCCGACTTCTTTTCCTGTTTCTCTGGCTCGCTCCATTGATGCCACTCTTGGGTTTAGCCGCAAGTCCTTCCAGAATAGCAAAGGTGTCATCGTCCGCCACACCCTCCGGCGCAGTTTCTTCAATGGCCTTTTGGCCGACCATGTCGTCTTCATAATCGTCCCACGCAGGTTCGCGATCAGGTACAGCGAGGCCCTTGAAGACTCTAGCCTTCTTCCCGATTGCATCCAACTCGTCCAGATCGGCGTTTCCACTCCCATTCTGTGTAGGTTTCTTCGTAGTCTTATGCTTTGGATGCAGTGTCAGAATCAAGCGGTCGATGCTTTCTACGAGACTATTGGGGAAGTCGGCACCCATGGCTGCGAGAGCCTTCTTGAATTCTGAGAGGTCTCCATTGGACTTCTCGTGTTGGTCTATCACAAATTCCGCAAGGGTTTTGTCGCTAATGCCCAGATGATTTTGTAATTCGGAGGTGACCTTGGAGACCAGAGAGAGGAGTTCGAGGGATGTGAAGTCATCCATAGCCGTGTACTCATCAAAGCCAATGGACCTTCGGATGTCGAATGTAAAAATCGACTTACGGCCGGCGTAACGAAAAAGAGAGTTAAATGCGTGGGAGCCAGGCGCAGGATGATTTTTTGTGGCGGCTCGGAGCATCGCGAAAGTCACTGAACTAATCAGGCTGCACCTTGTCCTTGGGAAAATCCCATGCTGATGGTTATTGGACGAAGCAGGTTACCCCGGAAGGAAACGAATGGGTGCCTGAGAGGTAGCCCAAAGCGCCTAGAGGACGCCTACAAAGCCTAAAGACCACTTTAAACCCGAGCAAAAGATGCGCCTGCTTTCCGACGTCAGTTAGGTTGCGTTTGACAGCACAATTGCTCGGACTGATTGTACGGAGCATATGACGTGGATTTGTCGGTCGTCCCGATTCACATTCATTCGTGGTCATTCTACGGTTCACATCCTCTCGGTAGCGATAACTCATTCAGGTTTCTGAGTGGAACTATGGGAAGTCTCTTATGCCGCCCTCTTAATGTCGATCTCTAGCTTTTTGCCGCATGGACCCAGAGAAAGTGCGAGACAGAGAACTAGTTGGGTTGTGGCTTTTCAGCGCTCGGCAGGGTCCAGATTCCCCTCACCAGACATCAGGGCTGGTTGCATCCAGGTCATCCAGGTGGACGATTCTGGCCTTTGGCCTTGTCCACCATCATCATCCACGTAACTGGACTCGTAGCTTTGTGGGCATTCAGAACCCCTCCATCCCCACCCAGTCTTGGTTTGTGTATATTTCAGGTGTCCTTCTCTCACACCGAGCTTGCTCCTCTCTTCATCCCCTGCTACACTGATTTCCATCTCACACCTACACTCTCACAGCCTTGTCTACTAAACCGAGGGTTCGCAAGACCGATAACACATCTCAAGATGGAGAACATGCGAGCAAAGATCAAGCGTCGCTTCAGTCACAAGAACGAAGACAGTAAGCACCCCTTCTCTTTGTCGTTCCCGATCGTGGCTGCGCTTGGCACATGATCTCAGTCTTTGAAACGTGGCACCATCAAGTCGAAGCCTTCCTGCTTTGCTCCATCACACGAGCACATGTGTTGACTGTAAAGTTTCCTGTTTGTGAATCTTGCTGACAAGACTCTCGCAGCCAACTTTGACGACCATGACGACTCGGGTGATGAGGAGACTCAACAATATGTGAGCAAGGAAGCTGAAGAGGCTGAGCGGGAAGGACATGACACTGGCCGACCAGGAAGTCTGCTGAATCGAATGATCTCACATGGAAACAAGAAAACTGAAGACCAGCTTGCTCGCGAGATGGCCGCCGCAAATCCGGAAGCAGGCGGCGCAGACAAGGTCGTCACCCAACGATAAACTCTCTGTATATTTAACAGAACCGAATCTCGTGTTGGCTTGTATCAATGTCGAGCACATCGCTGCAATTGTACCTCGTACAGAGTAAATAGACCACACAAATCCAATCGATCACGTGAGACAACACTGCACGAGTGCCATTGGTTCGGCATTGTCGTCCGAAGCGAAATGTGGCTAAATTAGTGATAATCTTGGCTGCAGTGAGGCCATCCGTGGCCATCGTGCGCCATCAAAAGAACAACCACGCACCAAATGCCACGCTTGTCACCAAGCGCCCTCCTTAGTCCTCTCACCGGAAGCCGTGGAGATCTTTTGTTGTAGTTTTATGAAAGTCCTGCTGGTTTTATTTTAATACAATCATGGCGCTATTTGTGATACACAGTGATGTTGTACATATCAATTGACCCAATAATTGAGCGGGTAATCAAGTGTTGGTCGTGATATGGTCTGCGCCAACGTCAGGGGCGTGGATACTACCTTCAATCGAATTCTGAGCCCAGTCGACAGATAGAGCCGGCTCTGCACTGTCCGCCAGGGCGATTCCAGATGTACCTTCTGGTACTTGGATGGTGGTGGACGTTCCGTGTATTATGTGTTTCCTCGGCTTTAGTACTTTCTTTCTCAAAGCCGGATTTGCAGAAAATTCCAGCAAGCACGTGTTGATTTTCTCTTCCGCAAGCTCTTTTGCATGTGTTGCCATGTCACGGTCTTTGAAAATGTCGATGAATCGGTAGCTAAGCCAAAGATACAAGATCAGAGACTTGTGGAGATCTTCCAGTTGCTCAAGATATTTGCGGTCCTCCGATAGGGTCGTCTCGAGCACTTCCAAGTTGATTTCTGGAACATCAATAACGGTAACTTCTCTCTGTTCAGCAACTGCTCTCGCGAACGCCTTTAATACCACATGCAGATAGCCACTGTTACTAGACGCCGGGGCTGCCGAGAATGTCAGTCTCTGCGTAACGCTCAAGCCTGGCACATCTTCGATGACTCGACTGAGTTGAGTTTGTTCCCGGATATCGCAGACTTTGAAACGAGGGTGCATTTCCGCAGCGGTACAAACCCGCCGCATAATGTATTCGAAGGGAATGCCTTTTGGTAATCTAGTGGCGATTTCCTCAAGAAATTCGCCGGGAGGAAGGATACCAGCTTTTCTGATCGGTGAAGCCTCTTCCTCTAATGCGTCCCTCACAATAGGTAAGTCTCCTTCATTTAGTGTGGTCACTAGCCCAACACTAGGTTCGACGGCATTTTTCTTGTCCGATGACTTGTTAATCGCCTGGTGAGCAGTGCGGTAACGGCCAGCGCGACCAGCAATTTGCTTGATTTGGGGTATACTCAAACGCTCCATGGCAGATCCATTATATTTCATGACACTGTGGAAGATGATGCGTCTGACACTCAAATTTAGCCCCATGCCTATAGCATCACTGGCAACAAGATAATCGTAGTCATTATCGGGATCATTGAATAAGGCGGCTTGCTGAGCACGCGTTTCTGGAGGTAGACTCCCGTAGACGATCGCGCAGCGTTTCCCTGTATCTAGCTCGATTTGCTTTTTGAGTGCATGAATGTGAATGATGGAGAAGGAGACAACACAGTCACCTTTTCTAAGATTCTTCAGATCTCCTTTCAAGCTGTGCTTCATGACTTTGAGTGGGTTTAGACGGTCATATCGGTGTATGTGTAGGGCGTCACCCATCGATGCTGTCAGTTCCCTAATAAGCGGCACAACCCTGACTTCGCCACATAGATGGACCTCTCGTGCGTTTGCACCTAGGAAGGCTCGAGTCCAAGCCCATCCACGTTCGTCAGATTCCATCATCTGAATTTCGTCGATAACTGCAACCTCAACAGCTTTCCCAGTTGTCACCATTTCGACCGTAGATGCAGCAAGCGAAACATCGAGATTGTCATCAAGTCGGATGTCGTCGCCGGTTACAAGATCACAAGGAACACCTTTCGCTTTGAAGCGTGAATAGACCTCGTGCGCCAGTAAACGAAGTGGACCGGCATAGAATCCATTTCCGCTCTCCTCGAGCCTCTTCAAGGCATTGTATGTTTTGCCCGAGTTTGTGGGCCCTACGTGCAAATGTATATCCCGTTGCGTTGCCCTGGCACCTGCATACCACTCTGTAGGAAATCGCAAATCAGCCACAACCGCATCTCCACCATCCATTCGGGACTCCAGAACAAAGTCAATGAATCCAAAATGTAGAGTATGGAACAGTTCTTTCTGCCATGATGCCATACATGCAGCGGTGCCTATTGCACTTAACAACTTATGACTCGGCCGGCTTCGACTCGTCTCCGCATCCAGAAGGTCTGAAATGTGTTGTTCGAAGGCGACCCATTTTGTCCCGTCCGGATCAAGCGCTTCCAATTGGGTTATGTCAGAGTCTTTGCTAACTTTGGTCGACCCCAAGCGTTTCTTCAAGCTGGGCAAGGTAATTTCTAAGGTGCGCTGTTGCACAACATGCTCCGGGATAAACTTTCTCTCCGTCGAACCCTCAAACGTTCTTCGGATGGGGATGCGGCGAGAGCTAGCCGCTCGATTGACTTTTACCGCCTGGGTGAAAGATCTGACGTGGTTGCTGGGTCTAAGAAGGGTCGTAAATGTAGGTGAGGATGCTCGAAATATGCAGAAAATGCAGCGGCCATTTCTGCTGGAGGGGGCGAGCATCTCCTGAAAGAGTCCAGATTTGAGATGAAGGAATGGTTGGTCTACAGACCCTGAAGAGTCAATCGCCAAAAAAAAATGCTAAATAGAGGTTATTGAGCCGTTAGAGCCATGTGTGCGCTGGCTTGAGATGAATATTGTATATACACTGTACAGTGCCTCACCCGGCTCCAAAAAAAAGTTGTCTGCAGACTGATGATCGCGACGTGACGGACGGGTGATCACGTGGTGACAGCGACATGCCACGAAATACGGTGGAATTTTCACACGGTGTCGCAAGATTCGATTCGGGGCGTACGGCGGAGTGCCAACAATGCAGATGACGGCAATGTGGGCTAGACTTTGAAACCGAATGAGTACCCAATCCTCGACAAACTCGACACAATATTCACTTTGAATACTACTCGATCGCGGACGACATACCTCCTACTACCTCCTCGACTCGACAAAGTCTTTCAAAGCGGTGTAACTGGATCACTGGTGCCACACCAATCTGCCATCGCTGGGGTGCCGCAACCTCACAATATGCTGCCTTGATGATCCTGCCCATATCTCCACAATCTGCGGACAGTGTAACATGTGAGCAGGATCAGGACACTCCTTTCACGACTTCTATATTTACCAAAGTAAGATGGCAACCTCAATACTGGACCTCCAGCGGACGATAATCCTCAACACTCTGCGTTCAACAAGTGGTCGGGATTGGAAAGTCTTAATTTTGGATGAACAGAGTCGGCGACTCATCTACAATGTCACGAAAGAAGATGAATTACTCAATGCCAATATTACCAACATAGAGCGAATCGAGGAACGCCGGCAACAACAGTCGGATACGGACGCCATATACCTTCTCTCCCCACTGCCTCATATTGTTGAATGTTTGAAGGCCGATCTGAGTCGGAAGAGATACCGCCGTGCTCATCTAATCTGGACCTCACAACTTCCACGCCATCTTCAAGAAGCCATATTCTCTTCTGAAACACGGGCTCGGCAAGTGATCGAGAACCGAGCATTGAACATCGACTTCTATCCCAGAGAATCAAACCTCGTATCCTTCCGCGAGCCATGGAGCTTCTATGCTCTTTACCATCCGGGATGTGATTCGATGGTCAAGAATCATCTGGACAGCTTGACTCAGAAGATCGTCTCAATATGCGTGTCCCTCGGTGAATATCCGTTGATCAGATATTATAAGCCAAGGGAGCACCAGCGATATGCAGCTGACGTCCTATGCTACCACTTGGCCAGCTTCGTCCAGAGTGCTCTAGACGATTATGCCCGGGACGAACGCAACAATTTCCCACCTCAGTCGGAAGCCAATCGACCACGCGCGGTCTTGTTCATCACGGATCGCACAATGGATCTGAACTCGCCGTTTGTGCATGAACTCACCTATCAAGCCATGGCTATGGATTTACTGCCTATCCGAGACGATGAGGAGAAGGTGACCTATAGAAATGTCATCCGTCGAGGGGAGCCAGATCAGGAAGAGTTGGATGTTGAGATCAATGAACGAGATAACCTCTGGGTCGGTCACCGTCATATGCACATGAAGGACTTGCTCGTACAACTCAGTGAACGGTTCAAGGACTTTCAAGCCAAAAACCCGCAATTTGCCGATACTGATGGCCAGCCCGCAAGCATCAACACCATAAAGGATATGTTGGCAGGTCTGCCCGAGTTTCAAGAGGGAAAGGAAGCATTCTCTCTCCATATTGATATGGCTGAGAGGTGTGCCAAACTGTTTGCGGAGCGCAAATTGTTAGATGTTGTGTCTGTCGAGCAATCTCTAGCCACCGGGGTTGACGAAGACAATAAAAAGCCCAAGAACCTTGCTGATCAACTCGTGAGATTACTCAATGACGATAGCATTGTTCATGAAGATCGAGTCAGATTATTGACTTTGTACATTTTATACAGGAACGGTACTTTGAGAGGCGATATAGAAAAGCTGAGGTGTCACGGTGAATTGTCACCAATGGACGGTGAAACTATATACAACCTGATGACACTCGGTGTCCGGGTGGAAAAGCAATTGCAGGATTCGACTCCGCCACCACCACCTCTTTTCGCGCCTAAACCTACACCGATCGGCAGCAATATGGAGGAAGTTAGTTTGTCTAGGTTCGAACCAGTTCTCCGCTACATGCTCGAGGAGCAGTGCCAGGGAACATTGGATACACATTTGTTTCCTCCTCTCAAACCACATCTTAATGATCCCAACGTTCAAACTGGTGTGTCTCAGACGTCACTCAGAAATGCGGGTAAGCCGACATGGGCGCAGCGAACTCAGTCTAACAAGCCGCGCCAGCGAATCATCGTGTTCCTCGCTGGTGGTGCAACATATGCCGAGTCCAGGGCATGCTACGAGGTATCACGCATGGCTGGAAAGGAGATCTTCCTCGCAACAACACACATGGTGACGCCCAAGACTTTCCTGCGGCAACTCAGTCTGCTCAGTACTGGTCGTCGACAGCTAGACCTACCAGTCGATCGTCCTGCACCCAAACTCCCGGCCTGGATGTCTGAACCTCCACCACAGGCCCTTCAACCTCAACCTCAAGCTCCACTCAATGGTCGACCGGGGGATGGCTCATTCAGACCCCCTACAGACGCAATGCAGAGGATGAATATCAGTGGCGGACAACCTCCTAACGGTGTCCGACCTGGTGTCGGCACAGGATCACCGGCGGCGAGACCGGGCCAAGCCCCAGCACCGGTGCCTCAACCAGCGTCCATCGCCAGCGATAGTCATAGTTCTGGGAAGCTCAAAAAGGAGAAGAAACATCGTGGTTTGTTCAAGAAGCACTAGCGGTCACTTTTGAGATGAATTAGCTTGGCGTTGGGCGTCCTGGGGACAAATGTCACCGTTCATGCATGTAGCGTCGGTTGGTTCGAACCCGTTGGTACGTTCGATGGAGACAGGATACTCCAGATCATGACCAGGAATCAATACCATAAGTCAAGAATTGGGACCTAAATACTGATCCAGATCTGGGCCATAGAAGGATTGGCGCATTCGTTCCGCTCGCTTCTTTGCTTCGACGTCCATCTTCCGAACTGCTTTGGCATCCAGTCGGATCACCTTGTCTTCCTTCTTGACCGTAGTTTTTGTTTTCTCACGAACCTGATCCTCCACATCCACAGTCTCTCTCAGACCGGCAGTATCCCGCTTCTCATTAACCTTGATCGGGATGCGTATGCCCTCTTGTCTTGCCCCGAGGCCCTCCTGCTATCGACATCCCAGCCATACGCCGTGAGGTACTTGACGCCAACACGACCGCGATCGAGATGCGAGGGCTGATACGAATGCTCAAGGCAGACTTGGTGTGCGATGGAGGATTCATGTGGCGCTGCAGCAGCGTTCGCCTCGCCTCCCTCTTCCATCTTCGAGACAGGCTGTTTGCAAACCGTGCATATCCTTTCCTGCTGTTGGGACTGCGCTGTCGCTTTCGTTGTGTTGTCATCATTGCCCAGATCTTTACTGACGTTGTCACGCTCACGCTGTTCACCACCTAGTACGATCGAAAGGTATTTTGCCCCGAGATCTGTAGGCCTGGGCGAGGGAGTCGTTGACGGCAGCGAAGTGCTCGAATCAGAAGCGGGAATAAAGTCGATTCGCTTGCGCTTGATGCCTGCGCCGAAGACTCTTTGGTCGACCAGCGGCACGAAATAATCGCCGTCCTCGTCATCGCCGCCTTTATCGACGGTGGAACTCATGATCTCAACATCTGTAAGGTTGGGGTCGAAGGTTGTTGAAATGGTTGCGGGTTTGATCAAATACGTAAATCGAAAAAATGGTTGCGGGCAGACGTGTCACCGGCTTGGTTGAATAGTAACTCTCGGAAAGGCGGAGGGGCCATGAGGTCGTGGCGTCGTCACTTCTGGCCAAGCTTTCCAGGCACCGTTGGAAGCTGATAGGCGACCCTTTTCGCTGATCCATTAGTTCAATAATCAACTAAGTCAAAAGGCCACAAATTTACTTGCGTCCCAAGCCATCTACTTTTGACATGTTGTGCATCCCACTCCCGTTCTTTTAGTAGTACACTTCTTTACCCTGTGTTCATATCAGCCATGCCTATTCCTCTGCTGGCGGAGGGTTTCGGCAGGGGAATCACCAATCTTCCCTACATCTGGACCATATTGAAAGTCCTGGCCGGCGTTGCTCTGGTGTATGTCTTGAAGTCCTACTTTGGAGGTGCAACATGTCGTGCGGAACGGGTCATGCACGGAAAGGTGGTGATGGTTACGGTATGTCAATCCCTTTTGCCGGGAGGCTTTTCGGCCAGGGAAAATACCAATTCCATTGGGCTAACAAGAGCTCCAGGGCGGAACGTCTGGGATCGGGTCTGAAGTGGTGAAAGAGCTGGCCACCAGAGGGGCACAAATCATTCTCCTGACGCACCACTCGCAGTCTGATGCGTTTCTCGTTGATTACATCGAAGACCTCCGCACGGTAACGAACAACGAATTGATCTATGCCGAACAGGTCGACCTCTCCTCGCTTCATTCGATCCGGCTCTTCGCAACGAAATGGGTGGACAATGCTCCACCGAGAAGATTGGACATGATCATACTGTGTGCGTCGACAATGACGCCGTACCTGGCAAAAGGTCAGAGTACGATGGACGGGCTTGAAGCGGAGTGGATGATAAATTACTTGAGCACGTTCCATCTACTGAGTATCCTGTCACCTGCTATCAGGGCGCAGCCTCCGGATCGCGACGTCAGGATTCTATTTAGCACGTGCAGCAGTTACATCGGTGGGCAGTTGAAGTTCGAAAACACCCAAGTCGCGACCAATTCAGGAAGCACGTCCTACGCACGCAGCAAACTGGCGCTCATGGTATTTGCGCACGCCTTTCAGAAGCACCTCGATGCCTACAAAAGACCGGATGGGCAAATTAACAACGCTCGTGCTTTGATCGTCGATCCAGGTTTCTCGCGTACGCCTGGAACACGCCGCTGGCTTTCTGCCGGTTCCCTGTGGGGTCTGCTATTCTATCTTGTCACTTGGCCTGTATGGTGGTTGATCCTCAAGTCCGCCAACCAAGGCGCTCAGAGCTATCTTCTGGCTGCCATGGAGGCCGAGTACGGTCGAGGCCAAGGAGGCAAGTTGATCAAGGAGTGCAGGGAATTCGAGCCCTTGAGGCCTGAAGTCCGGAACGAAGAGGTTTCTAAGAGATTGTGGGAATTCAGCGAAAAGCAAATTGAGCAACTGGAGAAAGAAGGGGCTGTGAAGAGAGCCCTTGCAAAGAAAGAGGCCGAAGCAGCCGAGAAGAACAAGGAGACCAACTCGAATGCAGCCGAGAAGAAACAGACTGCAGGCTCAAGAAGGAATCGAAAAGCGAAATAGTGGTTAATGCTCATGACTTTTCGTATAGGTGGAAGCTCGAATCATTCCTTCTATCATAACGATTGCTCTGTCTCATGATACGATAGTCTGGTGGAGATTTGACCAGGGGATAATTGGATGCAGAGTCTTGGCCAAGGCTTGTCCCAGGCAACACTGACTTTGATCGACAAATTTATGCGAACATTCCGTATCCAGGTCTTGTCCAAGTCTTGGATTCTGTCAGTGGCACTACTCTCTGGGAGATGCGACTGGACACCAGAGATCTGATGTTGTTGCTGCCTGATGTCTGGCACGGCCCTCTCGTGAGGCAACACGATCTGAACTTGGCACGTTGGTCTTAAAAGAGATTGAAGCAGGCCTATCGGTTCAACTTAGCAATCTGAAACCTCTTGCAGAATAAGTCGACATCTGCGCTCCGTGACTGATACACGACATGTCCGAACGTCCATCATCCATCACGGGAGGGTGCCTTTGTGGCTCTGTCAGATATACAATTGCATTTCCAGATGAAGCGTCGTGGCCAGCGAATGTATGAGCACTCATCAAATTCTGCGACGGCTTCTAACGCAAGGTTCTAGACGGCGACATGTCAATGTACGATGTGTCGGAAATTTACTGGGGCTTTGATATCGCATGATCTTCTGATTCATCCGTCTCAACTAGTCGATGATATGACAAAATCTCCAACATACAAGGAATACAAGTCCAGCGAGTCTGCAACCCGATCATTTTGTTCCGAGTGTGGAAGTGGTCTCACATGGCGGGCCAACGGGATGGACGACTTCGTGGTCATTTTCTTAGGGACAATCGATGAAGAATATCTGATCGGAAGAAAAGTGGACGGGACTGAAAAAAACACAGAATTGGGAGTCAAATTCCAGCGGGAGGGTGGATTGGCAAAGGAACTATGCAATCCAAATATGGGAAACTTGTTCTGGAATAACTCGATTCCCGGGGTAACAGATCATGTTGTGGGAGGGACCAACTTCATGCAGTCATTCCCACAAGAGTAAGTACTGAATTCCCAACGTGGGCCGAATTTGGCATGAGAGAAAAGATCGAATAGTCTTCCGCCAGAAGAGAAGAGGCGGGAAAAGAGAGTCAAGGATGTCTTCTTCTACTAGGTAATCTTCGATCTGCCGTGATTTGACGTTGAAGTTACCACGAGAGTGCAGGAACTACCCACCCAGTGCCACCCGTGCCACCTTCCCTCGGTATGACCCCGTTCTGTGCCCCCATCGCTCCTTCTTTAAAGGTTCGAGCCAATCATCTTGTCCACACCTTGGCTCTTTCCTCTTCATCTTCAACTCTTTCCCTTTTCATGTAGCGGCCACGTTCCGCAGGCTCAAGGCCCACCAGCGGAATCTTAGGGCCTTACACGCTTAGATCCAACTTCCCCACAATTTTGCATTCCGGATTCCCCTCACTGTTCGCTCGCATATATCCTGGGGGTTGGCCAGAATGCTTTGAAGGTGTGATACACCTCCTCGTTGGCCGTAAATGATATCGACCATTCGAATACACCAGAGGATTCTAGTACACCTTTGAAACGCAAAGACAATGATCGACAAGATCTTGACTCTCCTGCGCAATCATGCCCAGAACTCACCCTTGTCCTTCCTCGCATATTTCGCTGCGGCGTCAGCATTCCTCTATCTCCTCATCACAGAACTCCAACGAGCTCAAGCTAGGATACCTGGTTTCAAGGGCCCCTCAGGTCTTCCTATGATTGGTAATCTCCATCAGATCAGAGTCAACGCCGCAGAACAATATCGTCAATGGTCTAAGAAGTATGGACCAGTTTACCAGATTATGCTGGGAAATGTGCCTGTCATCGTTGTCAACGGTGCCAAAGCGGCACGAGAGATCTTTGGTGCCAACTCTCAGGCCCTTGCTTCAAGACCCGAATTCTATACCTTCCACAAAGTCGTCAGTTCCACTGCAGGCACAACCATCGGCACTTCGCCATTCAGCGAGAGTCTAAAGAGAAGAAGAAAGGGAGCGGCAAGTGCATTAAATAAACCCAGTGTTGCCACTTACATTCCTCATATTGATATCGAGACTCGGGATTTTCTGAACGAATTCCTCACCTATGGAGAAGGTGGCACGAAGCCTGTTGACCCCATGCCCATGATTCAACGTCTGTCACTCTCGCTGGCCCTCACACTCAACTGGGGCACACGCATGGCATCTCAGAACGACGAACTGTTCGGCGAAATCACGCATGTGGAGGAGGAGGTGTCCAAATTCAGATCCACCACAGGAAATCTTCAAGACTACATTCCCCTACTTCGGCTCAACCCATTTAGCTTCGGCAGTGTCAAAGCGCGTGAGATGCGCCAACGTCGCGACGTGTATCTGAAGAAATTGAACAAAGATCTCGACGATCGCATGGCCATGGGCTCGCATCAACCATGTATTCAAGCGAACGTGATCCAAGACAAAGAAGCGAAACTCAATGCTGAGGAGTTGACCTCGATTTCTTTGACCATGCTTTCCGGTGGTCTCGATACCCTTACCACTCTCGTCGCCTGGTCCATGCCTCTCCTGGCCCAGCGCCCCGAAATCCAAGCCAAAGCTCTTCGCGAGATTCGAGCCGTTTATCCTTCAGATCAAATTTTATGCGATGCCAACGACGACCAATCAATCCCCTACATTTGCGCCCTGGTCCGCGAGTTGCTGCGCTACTACACTGTCCTGCGCCTTTCACTCCCCCGTGGGACCGTGAAAGACGTTGTATATGAGGGTCATACGATTCCATCTGGTAGCGTTGTGTTTCTCAATGCCTGGGCCTGCAACATGGACGATCAGGTATGGACAGACCCCGAAGCATTTCGACCTGAACGCTGGCTTGAACAGCCCGACGCTCCGCTCTTCACCTATGGCCTAGGCTATCGTATGTGTGCGGGGAGTCTACTGGCCAATCGCGAAATGTACACGATTTATTTGCGGTTGTTGAGTGCATTTGAGATCAAGGACGTTGTGGGTTTGGATGGTGGAAAGACGGTGTTTGAGACACATCCTGTAAAAGGGGTGGAAGATCAGACACAGTTAGTCAGTGTACCAAAACGTTATAGGATCAGGATGGTACCGAGAGATGCTGCATTGTTGAGGAAGGCTTTGGATGAGTATGTTGATGAGAAGCACTAGACCCGCATGTTTTGTTCTTCCATGAGTTCTGTTGGCATTGGAGATCGATCAAAACCGGGTGAAATAAGTAGTGCATGCATCGTGTTTTTGAATGTACAGCTTTTCAGGCATTGCATGTTTATTAGGCTCCTAGAAACTCGTTTTTTCGAGTCGAATGTGGGAATTGAAATGATCTATTTCCTTTTCCTGGTCTAAGATAAAGTTTCCATCTATTTCTACCAAGATGCAGAATGCTAGTAATCATGTCTATTTTCGCATGCTGACTGTTGATTTCGCCGCCCACATTGCATTGGTTCTGGGAGAACGGCGCCGTTTGCTTTCGCATTGAAGCTGTTCTCTACCGATCGAACCATCCGCCACAAAGAGGGGGCCCACTCCCTGTTGCTCATCCCACAATCTCTGATTTGAATGTTCTCTCCACTGACTCGAGACTCTGTCCCAATGAGATTCCGTGTCCCAACATTTATTTCACCGTCGGTCTAACATTACCATTCTGTTCGAGCGAATTGGTTCGGTGTCTCTTCAAGCCTTCCTCGGCCAACTTGCGCACCGTCTTCTCTCCACTGTAGATCTCCTTGGTCTCCTCGAGGATGCTCTCCCAGCTGGAAAACGTCGTGAATGGAATCCCCTCGTTCTCGCAATACGTGACGAGATCCTGACCCTCGCGGGCGAACAACAAGTCCGTCTCCCGCGCGGCACTGAGATCGCTGACTCCATCGCCCGCGTACAACAATGTCGGCCGTTGGTCAAAGGGCAGTTTCGCAATCGCATCGGCATACGGTCTGATGGTGAGCGACTTGTCATGGCCGAATCCAGAGTCGTCGTGGAACTTGATCGTCCACCCATCCGCGACATCGAGCGAGTTCCCTGGCGGGACCAACTGCGTCTCGTTGGCGACGATCTCAATGTCCTGCATAAGGTCTTCACCCAGGAGATGCTTCAGCAGGGCCTCGAGCACAGGAACCATGCCGCTGCTCAAGACGATGACGGGGACGTGGTGCTCCCGCGCCCACACCATGAAGTTCTTGAAGTGCGGGTCCAGCGAGATATTGTCGCGTAGGATGTCCAGCACTTGAGGGAACGGTAGGTGCCAGCTGTCCAGCATCTTCTGGAATGTGTTCCGGAATGTGTCAGATTCGTCGATCACCGCGTGGAATAGTTGGCGTCGTTCGGCTTTGCCCATGCCATAATTGTCTGTGATGAAGTCGTTGGTGTCTTGGAGCGTGATCGTGCCGTCAAAGTCGGTGAAGAAGATGACCCGTGGCTGGGCGTTGAGGGTTTCGGGGAACGGCATCTCGTTCTTGGTTTTGGTGGTATGTATTTATGTAGATGTCGTTACAGTCGGTTCTAAGAGAATGAATTGAAGACAACGTTGACCGAGCCAGTGATAGAAGGTGGGGGGAATAGCAAGGCTTTTAAAACCACCCAACAGAGAGCACAATGTAGTAACGTTTCTTGCGTGATCTGGCTAAATTCAAGGGCTCTATGCAATTAAATGATTGAATAAGACTAATTAGATGGCGGGCTTGCCGTATCTATTGGGTCTGGGATTCAAATCCTGGGCAATTAAATCTCTGAATAATAAATTCTGGCGTTTTGGCGTTCTGGCGGGACACACGCCCGATTAAGGCATCCGGACGGCAATGACGTCGGTATATCGGCATAGATGCCGCCGTGGGGGACGTCAAGTGGACGTCGTAGAACTCGGAGTGGATCATTGATTATTCCGCGCTTTGGGGACAGCCTCGTTCGCTTGACCTTCCAGTTTGAAGAGCAATTATTTTGTCCTGCCCGACGCCGAACAGTGGCCGAGGTCACGGTAGGAGATGCTGGACGAGAACTATTGCAATTCCTTTGAAGGTCCAGCATCGTGTCAATCTGCTTCCACACACCATCTCCTGAGACGGGAGTACAAGGGTGTTGGAGCCCCTGACCAGCAGACCGCGACTGTCGCTCTAGTTTGGCTTGCTCGAAATGCAACAAGCTCCTGTGCGGCTTTCTCAGACTCTGTGGTCCGCATTTCGAGCTGCAAAGCCCACCAAGCAACCTTTCCGGTCGATTCACCCTCGTGCCCTTACGGAAAGGTCAACACCATGTGTGCCTGTGCCTGCAATATGGTTCTCCTCGAAACAGACCATTGCTCAACAAGCTCGATATTATAGCAATGGCAAGTCCGAGACCGATCGAAAGGTGGAAGAAGCCAAGGCTCGAATAGATGAAAGTCTGAATGCACGGGCAGACGCAGCAGCGAAGCCAGACGAGAAGCTCAAGGACTCAAAGCATGAAACCATCGTGCATACCATACCCGAAGCGTCGTCCATTGTCTATACAACAGAGAAAAAGGCAGAGCCGCCGAAGTCCTCACAGTCAGAGTCCGCATCTCCACCGTCACAGGGCAACACAAATCCCACCAACACTTTCCTGCCCTCCGACTTCTCCCGCCATTACTCCCACCTTCGTAAACGATTCACACATTTCATGGACAATTATCAAACACATATCTTTACGGCGTCACAACGGATCAACGACCTAACAGGGTACAGCGGCATCGAGGCTCTGAAGAAGGAGATCGAGTCGTTGGAAGCACAAGTTCAAGAATCTCGTCGTTCCGTCAAGAAATGTCGAGATAAGTACTCAGAGGCGATTGCCACGAGAAGCACGACGCAACGAGAGGTTAACGATCTGCTACACCGAAAACATACCTGGACACCAACGGATCTGGAGCGATTCACCAGTCTGTACCGCTCTGATCACGCCAACGAGCAGGCGGAGGCAGCATCCCAGAAGGATGTAGCAGATGCCGAGGCCAAATATGAAGAATATTCGACCAAACTCGCAAAGAGTATTCTTGCAAGATATCATGAAGAGCAGATCTGGAGTGACAAGATTCGACAGATGTCGACATGGGGGACCTGGGGCTTATGGGACTCAACGTTCTTTTGTTCGTGATCTTCCAAATTGCTGTTGAACCTTGGAGAAGGAGAAGACTTGTTAAAGGCTTCGAGGAGAAAGTTGAAGTCGCCTTGAAAGAGCGAGATGAAGAACTTGCAGCTATGAAAGCATCCGGATACGGTCAGGCTATTCGACCTAATCAATCTACTGCTGAAGGGTTGGCTCAGCTCTCTCCGACAGAAAAGGTAGAAGCCATTGCGGACAACATTGCAGAACAAATCGTCGATGCAATATTTGGGACAACGGAAGAGCCAGTCGATGCTTCTTCCTCCACTATAACACAGACACCAGCACCATCGAGCGATGAAACTCTATCACAGTCTACCCCTCCACCTCTGGAGGAAATCGAAGCTGCTGCTGAAACCGTCACAGCTCAAGATCTCGACTCCTCTGTCTCTTCTGAAGACTCAGATACCACAGACACCCCTCCACATGCCCCTCCACCATCATTATCCACACCCTGGGCGTCGTCACGATGGACATCGCCCTCCTCTCCGCTCGCCTGGTACGAAGACTCACTCCGCTCCCTATTCAGCACCGACCACCACATCATGTTGACACAGCGCGAACTCACCACGGTCGCACTCGAGGGCGTTGCCGGTGGAATGGCTATCATGGGCTTGTTGTTTGTGCTCTTGAAGCCACGGTAGATTGGATTTACAGACTCGCAGCTATGAACGGCAAACGGAGCAAATCCACTTTCTTCGTCCTAAATTCGGCATAGCCATGACAATGAGTCCGTATCATCTAGATAAGAGTGTAAGAATACGTTCTTCTGTATATAAAATGCATCTGTAAAATGGTAAACCAATTTTTCGTGAAATTGATACATTCTAGCATTCTCTCGGACGTCTTCTTCTAGCTACACAAGGTCAAACTTTCGAGCCTCGAAGCCCGCAATTGTAGCCAAATGTCGTTGTACCGTATAATGTCATGAAACTCACAGAACACTCGCGCTAACGGCTGAGAACATAGATGATATATGGGGAATTTGTAGTGTTATAAGATTTTTGTCTTTTTCTGCGATTTTCTCTAGAGAAGAAGGCGTTCTTGCTTCCGGCCTAATGCCCCTATTCTCGGTTTTCACACTACTTTCTAATATGTACAGACCCTTTGACGACGCCACGATCCGTATGCCCAGCGGGGGACTGTTGATGGACTGTGTGTAGCGCTAGATATGGCGGTCGTAAAGGAAAAAATCGCCCTTCACTTCAGAGGCCTAGTATTTCTCTCTTCGTCCATGATTGTAGGCTAGGTATGATCGCTGTATTGAAGGTTTCTTTGCTCTGTTTCTTTCTGCATCTCTCATCGCTCGGGTAAGAAGGAATCAAGAAGAAAAGCAGAAGGATGTTCTTAACCAATCACCAACTTGTCCTCCTCAGGGAAGTCGTAGACTGGGATTTCAAGGTTAAGTGGTGCGGGACCCTTTCGTATACGGCCGGAGATGTCGTAGTGAGAACCGTGGCAGGGACAGAACCAACCACCAAAGTCACCGGCTTCACCGATGGGTACACAACCCAAATGAGTGCACACGCCTAACATGACCAGCCATTCGGGCTTCTGTACGCGGTCTGCGTCTGATTGAGGATCACGAAGAGTTTCAATCCTGCGAGAAGTGTATTGTTAGAAGATTCCCGAGATCACTCGAGGGTTGTGGAAGCATACTTGACTGATTCAGCCTCCTTGATCTCACTTTCCGTTCGGTGTCGGATAAAAACGGGCTTTCCTCGCCACTTGATGATGACGTTCTTGCCTTCAGGAATGGCAGCAAGGTCAATTTCAACCTTGGCCTGAGCCAACACATCGGCTGAGGCGGACATGTTGACTAGGAAATCTGTATTTCATAGCTGTGGTCAGCTCCTTTGCTCTTCAATATCCATTCCGTCTTGCAAGCGATGCCCAACTCTTGTTCCTGACGAAGATTCCGTTCCAACACGACATACCTTGTACTGTAGCCTTGGCACCCGCAGCTGCCAAAAGACCCATTGATCCGGCAAGGAAATATGAGAAAACACGATTGGAGACTTCGCTGCTCTTGGATTGATAGGCTTTGAAGCTCGGGACCTTGGTGGTATCATGCGAGACGGTCTTGTGGCTGGTAGTAAAAGGGCTTTGGAAGCTGGATTCGGAAGCTGGACCAACATCCGACGATTGTTGCCGTCGCTGGGAGCTAGATGTGAAAGCTGGGGCGGCCAGCCGGGACGAGGAAGTTGAGGAGGTAGGGAGACTGTGTCGGGTCCAGCTGCGCAAGGCAGAGCCCGCTGATGCTGGTACTGGACGCATTGTTGATGTCTAATGTGACCAGAGATGTCAGCGGTTGAGTTGAAGGTAGCTGGAGAGGCGAGACGTGGTGGTGATTCAATGCTGGAACGGATGGCGATGCGAAGCAAAGTCCAACCCGATTTCCTGCCAAGCCAAAGCTCTTTTATCAATCGTATGATTGGCCGGAAGCTCTTCGGCCACGCTAGCATTAATTGGGAATAGTCGAGACTAACCCCCTCGCGACTTTTAAAGAATGTGTCCATCTTTTGTCGCTATCCACGTATTCCTAGACGGAGATGGGTACAAGAAGATTGCGCATCATGGCTGCATGATTTCTCAGAATTGCAAGGTTGACTAGAAATGCTTATCCGAGTCCAAAAGGCTGTCAATACGCCGACAATGCTCATGTTTTCATCCGGCCTTCCTAAATTTCCCCCAACCGTAATTTTCCAGTCCATTCAGCACCAACTCCATTCTCCCGTACAATAGACATGTGATTATCATAATGACACATTTCTCATGGGCGTGAGCAATTCGAGACTTTGAAGAAGGGACGTCGACCTAGAAAGACATGACCAGGTCCCTAGTCTGTCATATCAATGTCTCTTATAGGATCAGGGTGGCTGTGCGTTCGCTGATGCGCAGATCTGTGAGCAATTGGAGAACCGGGCATTATTCCATGCCCATTGATTCCATTGGCGCCATGTCGTTGGTCCTGTACCATAGAGTTGTACATGGCTGCTCCGGATTCGATGCTGATGCTAGTAGCTGAACCACCGGCTGCCGCTACACGGGCAGCTTCTTCTGCCTTTTCCTCGCGGAATTGGCGATATGTTTTGGTCTTGGGCACTGTGTCGGACAGGAACTCGAGATTATCGATTCTTGCAACTGCAGCAGCTAAGATTTATTAAAGGATGAAATCAACTGGCTTCTGCTGAATCTTACCAACGTCTTTATATGCAATAGTGCGCCGTGGTTTTCGTTCAGATTTGGCCACGTTGTGTGCCTGTTCTGTTAGATAGCGAATGAAAATCTCCTGATTACCCCGTCAGTCAAGGAAGATAACAGCCGTGGTGTTCGGAATGAACACGGCAGCGCTTACTGTAGCAACAGCAATCGAAAATGCTGCAGTAGTGGAACATTGAGCAATATCGTCATCTTGAGCGATGATCTTTTTGACTCGAGCGACTAAGGGTTTGTCAGTGACGATAGTCCATGTTCATGGGTGGAAGCTGAACGAACGTGGCAGAGCGGTTGTCCCTGAAGCTGGCTCAAGAGGTTCGTCTGGAATACTTTGATGTGGCATGTTACTTGATGTAGAGCCTTTCCAGCATAGGCGATGTCGATGAACTTGTTCGTGGGACCCGATGAAATAGATAGTGTCAAGCTTAGCGCTTCAAATTCCGCAGATCCAAGCGTGTCAGATACAAGAATTGTATGGCAAGCGGCAAACTCTAGTTTTGTGGCTGCTGTTTCTTCACTCCAGACGAGGGAGCAGCGCGAATGGGAAAGTCGCGACAATAGTGCGAGCTGGTCTACTTTGAACGCGTTTCAAATCGTGTTTCTCGTGGCAGTGGACCTTGATGATTCACTGGGACGAATTCCAGCTTATTGTAAAGTAAATGGCGAGACTTATTTCGGGACTGACATCGAGCACTTTAGAAGATACACTTGCTGGGCGTGTCCCAAAAGGGAAAGGTGAGGACTTTGGGGACAGATGGATCACCCAGTCAGCATCACCCAAGGCTACTCAACATGGAGACTTCCCCTGCCTGCGAGGACACTACTCGAATACATTAGACACATTCCTTCGGCCATGATATATCATTCGATGTTATGACCTCGCGCGTCTCGTTCTCGACCTCCTCCGCTCCTCCACGCCCTTCCTTGTCTACTCGAAGTCTCTCCAGGCGCCGCTCTACCGTCTCCAGTATCGAATATGGCGACGAGATTCCCCCTATCACTCCCCACGAACAGACAATCACAGAAGAGATCGCGGAGATAAAACGGTATGAAGATTTCACAACGATTGACTGGGTGCAAGATGCTGCTCAAGAACAACTCCGCAGAAGCGCTCGCCGGAGGGACAGTAAGTTCTTCGACAGAGACGGAGTATTAGGATGGCGCCGCAAGATATGGGAAGCCTACGACGCTGCACAGGCCTGGGTGGTGATAACATTGGTCGGAATAGTCATCGGGATGAATGCTGCCGCTCTGGGAATTATCACCGAATGGCTTTCAGACATCAAGATGGGCTACTGTACCACAGCCTGGTACTTGAATGAAGGCTTCTGCTGCTATGGTGCTGAGCAGGGCTGCGCAGAGTGGAAGAGGTGGACTTCATTTACCATTGCCAACTACTTTATCTATGCCACCTTCGCCGTCCTACTTGCCTTTGTGTCGGCATTTCTGGTGAAGGCGTACGCCCCATACGCGGCCGGCTCAGGAATCTCCGAGATCAAATGCATCATTGCTGGTTTTGTCATGAAAGGCTTCCTAGGATTCTGGACTTTCCTCATCAAATCTATATGTCTACCTCTGGCCATTGCTTCAGGTCTATCCGTGGGAAAAGAGGGACCAAGCGTACACTATGCTGTCTGTGTCGGCAACATCATTTCGCGTTTCTTCAGCAAATATGAGAAGAGTGCCTCTAAAACAAGAGAGATTTTGACGGCAACGGCGGGTGCAGGTGTTGCTGTCGCCTTTGGTAGTCCCATTGGCGGGGTACTTTTCTCGCTGGAAGAAATGGCTTCCCATTTTCCTCTGAAGACTCTGTGGCGGAGTTATTTCTGTGCCCTAGTTGCAACAGCGGTCTTGAGTGCCATGAATCCGTTCAGGACTGGGCAATTGGTCATGTTCTCCGTCAAGTATGACAGAGACTGGCACTTTTTCGAGATCGTCTTCTATATTATCCTTGGAATCTTTGGCGGTCTGTACGGAGCTTTTGTCATCAAGTACAACTTAATGGCTCAGTCATTCAGAAAAAAGTATTTGTCCAAGTTCGCCATCCCTGAAGCAGTCATCCTCGCAGGGGCAACTGCCTTGGTCTGTTATCCCAACATGTTTCTAAGGATCGACATGTCTGAAATGATGGAAATGTTATTCCGAGAATGTGAAGCAGATTACGACTATGACGGGCTATGTGAGAGGAAGAACCGGTGGTCTCTGGTTGTCTCACTTCTCATCGCGACCCTACTTCGAGTTTTTCTGGTTATCATTTCTTATGGGTGCAAAGTTCCTGCCGGTATCTTCGTACCCTCAATGGCAATTGGCGCTTCATTTGGTCGAATGCTGGGCATTATTGTGCAGTGGCTTTACGAAACATTTCCAGATTCGCAATTCTTCTCATCTTGTCAACCAGATGTCCCTTGCATCACCCCAGGCACTTATGCCTTTTTAGGCGCTGGAGCCGCTTTGAGTGGCATTATGCATCTTACAATCTCTGTCACCGTTATCATGTTTGAGTTGACAGGCGCTTTGACTTATATTCTACCCACCATGATCGTGGTTGGCGTCACAAAAGCAGTCGGAGACAGATTCAGCAGCGCGGGCATCGCGGACAGAATGATATGGTTCAATGGATTCCCTTTTCTTGACAACAAAGAGGAGCATTCCTTTGGAGTGCCTGTATCTCAAGTCATGACCAACATATTGAGCCTATTGCCAGCAACAGGCATGGAAATCAAGGCTGTTAAGAAACTTTTAGACGATACAAGTTACACAGGCTTCCCAATCGTTGAAGACAAGGAATCTAAGATCTTACTTGGATACATAGGAAGAACAGAATTGCAGTACGCCATGGACAGAGCCAAGAAGCAAGGTAACCTATCCCCTGATGCAAAGTGTACTTTCGCAACACAGGCGGAAGATGCTGTGGAGACAGAAGCACCACTTAGTCCGGCCGTGACTTTTGATGCCATGGCGATACACAATGCCGACTTCAGCTCCTTTGTCGATCGGACGCCCATCACAGTGCATCCGAGGTTACCACTGGAGACGGTGATGGAATTGTTCAAGAAGATAGGACCCCGCGTTATTTTAGTTGACCACCATGGTCGGCTCGAAGGCTTAGTCACCATCAAAGACTGTCTGAAATACCAATTCAAAGCGGAAGCCCAAGAGCATGCCGCGGCGGCACTACGAGATGATTATGTGCCGCATAATGAAAGGTTTGTCGATGTCCTCCGCAGGATACGCGATGCCTTTGCAGACAAGGTCAACAATCTTTCTCGGGGAAGGTTGAAGTTGAATCCTCGTGTTGTACAAGGTGGAGGAAGTGGGGGTGGATGGACGAGAGTAGCTGGAGATGATCCCAGGAATGACTTTGCCGATGATTACAACAATGAACATGAAATCTTAGACGGGACGGAAGACATTACGGAACATGGCGTTGAAATGGATCGCAGGTGACATTGGTATGTCCACCCAGAGCCGCACGTATGAATCAACAGGGTGTCTTTCTCGCTTTCACGGGCTCTCCATTTGAATGGTTTCTGGTTCTGGAAAATAGACTTGGTTTGGGGTACTTTTTTCCGTGGGGGCCAAGGTTTAGGTCTATGCACCTGGTAGCTGCTGATCTGTCGACCGTATTGTGGATCTGAATATGGATCTTAAGTCTGGCATCGATCGCTACGTATGACAGTGGGTTTTGGTGATGTGAGTGTGACAAAGGCGGCTCTGATGGATCTATCTGTCGATCTACTTGCGAGTCCAAATGTGAATCTGTTACCCGCCTGTAGTCGTCGCCTCTTCAGACATTTCGTCTTCGCTTCGTTCACTCTCCTTGAACCCTTGCAAACCGTCGTATCAACCATCTCTTCCGCTATGGAGGCTCAGCAAAGGTCTTTTCTGCCTACCTTCGATGCCACCGACATTACTCTGACACCCCGTCAACCCACCTATCCGCCAAGGCGAATTGTCAGCTTAGAACATGAACTGGCCATTGCGGAAGCAGCAGAGCGGGACAATGCCGGCGAGATCGACAGCGACAGCGATTGTCCCAACCAGACCACTCATTCCTTCTGCAGCACCTGCAGCACCAGTAGCAGCAATATCAGTGGCTGCCGCCGCCGCCGCACGAGCAGCACTGTCTCAACGTCCTCGACGGTTAGTCCCCGCCTAAAATCACCAGCAACACCGCCTTTGTCAGTCGAACTTCTCCACCAAACGTTCCTTCATAGCTGGCTTGAAATCTTCAACACACAGACAAACGACCCTGACACCCTCTCAAGCACACATGCTGACCATGCACGATCTCTATATGACTACGTCACCAGCGAAATCATACCCGATCCCGAATCCAAACAACCGAAGCGTGAGACAGTGTGTTGCAAAGCTCTGGAAGAAGTTGAATGTGTTCGCAATGCCAATGCCGCCCTCATGCATGAGAACCGCGTGTTGCGGGCAGAAAGAGACGCCGAGAGAGATCGGATGGAGCAATGCTTGGTGCTATTTGATGAGGTGTTACGGAGGGGACGGAGGAAGACGGAGGTGCTGAGGCATGTTCTTCAAAGGATGAACGATATGGAGGGAGGGGAAGAGGGAGTGTGAAAATGTTTCCGTGACGAGGTTCGTCGACCGCAATCTCAGTGAAGGTGCTTCAGAGTGTGACTTACACGGATTGCTCGCTAGCGACGTTGCTAGGACTGACCGTTATCATAAGGAAATGCACGTAGTCATCGAGTCCCTTACAAGACTGGTGGCGACCGAAAAGCGAGGTTTGACCCAATTCGTTTAGAATCATAAGAATTTCGTGAACCAGAGTCTTCGTTCTAATTTCTCGACGGCCCCGATCACAGATATCCGCTTCTTTCCCCGATTGAATGGCAACCCTAAGATGCGAAGACAACGTTTGATATGCGGGGTATACGTGACCAAGTATAGGAAAGTTTATCCCGAAATCTGGGGAAGTGGAGACCACGAAGAACCCTTCGGCGGTTCACGTTTCTATGACAAAATTTCTGCAGGGCATGTGACGAAATGGGGAGATGTGATGTCAAGCTCTAGGCCTTGGGCATTTCTAGAGATATGAGGACGGCAAGATCTCTTTTTGTTTCCTTTGCGCCGTTCCATCATCATTTCCTTGGCAGTCGGTGTTGAATATTCACCCCATACCTGACCCATTGAGACCAAGTCTTGGACTCCAGGAGATAGAGAAATGCCGACAGCAGGTGGGTTAACTCCCCAGGAGAAAAAGCTCCGGTTTTTGTCGATGGTCTGTAACCATTTCCAAGTAATCACGGGTTGTAACTCTGGCATCGGCCATGAATTTGCCAAGGTCCTGCTGAAAGAGGTGAGTGGACACGGACACATGATCATCCTCATCATCGCGAGTATCATGATGACCCGCTTTCGCCATTTCATGGCCATGCACAGCTAGTAGAGGGCATGCTTACCATCATCAGGGTTACTTCGTTTATGCCGTCGACGTCAATGCTGGCGAAAACCTCTTCAGCCTTGCCGGGCCGAAATGTCAGGTTGGTAGACTGGACGTTGGGTCAATCGAGTCTATCCAGGAATTCAAATTGTCCTTTGGAGATACCAAGTTGGATGTCTTGTTGAATGTTGCTGGTGAGTTGGACAAGCAGTCTCTGGTGGTTAGGACCCTCGGGTTCTCGTGCTCCGAGTCCCTGGTTGCGTGTACAAAGAGCCCGGGAAATGAAATGATGTGACCAACGTTGACGTGGATCATGGTTCATAGGAGTAATGCCCAACAAAGGCTCCGATACTCTCAACGGCCTGACGCTTGACATGGTCAACACGGCCTTCTCCATCAACACATTCGGCCCCTTTTTCCTGACACAAGCACTCTTACCCAATATCCTTGCCGCCTCGGGACCTCGACACATAGCTGTTGTATCATCTCGCGTGGGATCTATCGCAGACAACACGACCGGCGGTCTATACGCATATCGCGCGTCGAAGACAGCCGTCAACAGTTTCTTCAAGAACATGTCTGTCGAGTTGAAGGATAAAAATGTAGTGGTCAGTATGCTGCATCCTGGATACACTAAGACAGGCCTGGACCCAGATGTGTGGAGTATGCAGGAGGCGATTGGGCCAGACGAAGCGGCGGAGAAGTTGTGGAGGGTGGTCAAGAGTAAGGGAATCGAGGAGACGGGGAGATTCTGGCATAGAGAAGGGAATGAATTGCCATGGTAATCCTAGTCGAGGATTGATTCTAGGATTTCTAGCACTCCCGTGTTGTGAAACCTCTTTGTACGCATTTCGAGGAACTAATGGATCATTTCAACCGGTAAATATGGCTGATAAGCTCTCCACGTACTCACGCAGCATTCGGTAAGGCCTTTTGTCACAGCAAGAGCTTCGAACGTTCTTCTGGCGCGTAAGAACCATTCTAACTACTTCTCGTTGTAATTATGGCGTTGCAGCTTTACACAAATGCATGGCCTGTAAACTCTCGAGATACGTTCTTTGAGTAACGTACACTCTTTTCTCAGGCGAGCTAGATTCTCACACTTGGGTCATTAGACAGAATGTCCGTTGTGTTCAGGGAAGCTTTGTAGTCATTGAGCCGAGACGAAAGAGGGAGATAGAGAGAGCCCACATGGCTTATCCTTATCTGCAACTCGGGGTAGTTGGTGCCAATGGTGATACTTTCGCTTCGGTACGCCCTTAAGCTTTCAAAACGTCGGACCGTTGCGCTATGCTTAACGATGGAGTAGTCAGTAGTTAGGCTCAATAACTAATTCAGAGGTCTGGTCTCAACACATAGATACGCAGACCTTGGCCTTTATAGGTTGTCAACACAGCATCAACATCAGCATGGACTGAAGATAGCTCCTCATGCAGCTAAAATTGCTCCGATTTTCTCAAAACCCGTATCTTCTCCTCTAAACCAATGCATGATCTGGATGCCACTCAGGTGTAACCACAATCACCAAAGTTTTGCAATAATTCACCTAAAACCAGAGCCCAAGCGCCCTTTGAGAGGCTTTCAATCAGCTCCTCGGCCCCTGGCTTGAACGTCCCCATAAATCGGATCAGGGCCAAACCTCCTTAGAGTGCGCTGTCAGAGCGTTTCACCGCTTAGTCGTACAGAACAGAGCAATATCATCTCGAGGACACCATCTCCTGGTCGTTAACAAAGACACTAGCGGACCAAGATTGACTCTCGAATAATCTCAGCCCACCATGCCAGTGCGAAAACTTAACAAGGCTGATATACCAGTGGTCGCAAAGATGCTCGCCGCGGCATTTGAACCAGACCCTCTATTCAAAGCCTTTTTCCCTCGACTATCTCAGTATCCAGATGATCTGGTGAGGACATTCCATGAATGGATCACCGTGGCATACTATGACTACAGTCAAATTCTGGTGGTCGCCTACGAGGAAGCCGGAGGAGAAGAGCATGTACCGGCAACCAGTGAAACTCAACCTCTTTTATCAGAAGTCCCTGTGAAGGCCAAAAATGAGCAAGTCTTGACCGGATACGCCGAGTGGAAACGGGTCGGCAAGGGATGGCAACATGTGCATAACGTTCTAGGCCGATGGGATCCTCGTAAGCATTCAACCCATTGCTCAGAGATCATTCCATGCTCACCAGATCAGGTCGATTGATCTCCCCGGCGATATCCATGTTTCATCGTCTTCGTCGCTGGGTTTTCCCCAGCAAGGCAGCCGGGCATCCCACACCAGAAAATCCTGATCCTCTCACCTTCTGGAACTTCTTCACCAAAATTGCACCTTTTTCGGACCGATTCTTCGACGCCGAACATCGACAAGTACACTGGTCACTTGAAATGCTCGGCATCCACCCAGATCACCAAAACAAAGGCGTTGGCAGAGAATTGGTAAGCTGGGGTTTCAATCTGGCAAGGTCCGACCCAGACGGTGATTTGCCAGTGGTTGTCATTGCTGCATTTGACAAAGAAGGCTTCTACCAGAAAGTCGGGTTCAAAGAACTCGTGGGTTGGATCAGTAGAGAACCTGCCAAGGACGGGAAAGACAATCCTCTACAACAGAATGGGGTTGGGGGTGCTGCTGTACTTTGGACCAAGTGATGTCTCATGGCCAAGGTCACTGATCTAAAGGTATGGTTTCTGTAATCAGTTCGGCAGGTAATGAACTTGCGTACTATTCGTATCAAGCCAAATGAAAGCCGGCGATGCTAAGGCCCGCTACCCACCCTCTCGGCTGCTCGGACAAAGTAGATATTACTACAATAGCCAAGTAGTGCGCTCATCGTTGGCCGACTAGAAGAAGCTGACTGCGCTACAGCAGCATATTAATCACAGCAACTGCCCATATTCTCACGTCTGATGGATAACCTGTGAACAATTTCGTGCTCTCATCTCCCACGGTATGCAAATAGAAGACGCCTAACCGAACACTGCCGTAACGAAGAAGCTCAGACCTTCATCCACATGGTCGCAATATGTGGCGATCGAATCTTGCATCTTCGCCATTGGTCGATCAGTATCTTGTTGCGTTAATCCCAAGTATTCTGTTCTCGAAGCTGACCCAGTAAGTGTGGCAGGCTAGGCTCCCATCACACTCCGCATATTATGGGGCAAGGCTTCGCTCCTCGTTGAGTAGTTGCTACAGCATCTCTAGGATCGCTTGGGAAAGAAGATGCCGGGACATTATCCTGTCTCTACTGGCAGTAAAGGCAAGGTGGCTTTGCTAAACAGGGTTGTCTGCTGGGACGTTCCGTCCTAGAGGTATCCACGGCGGCTTGTGGGCTGTGACATCCTCCATATTGGCTGCTGCCTCGGCAAACAATTTACACCGCTGACATATTCCAAGGGTTCAAGGCCCTCCCTATACGAAATACGAGGAAGAATGATGAGGATGCCAACCTTCCCCAACCGTTCATCCTCAGCATCAAACTCATGAATACAAATATGTGAGATGGACCTGTCATTCTGCCGGAGCTTTGGTGCTCTAGGTAGTGTTGCGAATCAAAGTTCTGGCAAGTTACCAGGTTTGACTCACATATTCCTCCGTCGATCGCCAAAGTTGTGTGTCTAGTATACCGAGGCTTTTCCACAGGATATTTGTGGAATGACAGGTGGTTGCATTGGGAATCATACTACGGACCTATCAACTAAACAATTACTGCCTCAAAGCTCATTCTTCCAGAGCAATGGAAGTATCCAACACGACCACAGAGCTTCGAACAGAGAACCTGAAAGCTGATCCATATCTGGAAGATTTTGAGCGCCTCGGGCCGCAGATATTCTTCTACAAACCTGCCGCAATCGAGGTATCAGGTGACGGCCATGAGACCAGCTCCCACCCGGGCCTTCTCCTCGTCTGCTCTTGGATGTTCGCATCCTCGAGAAATGTCAAGAAATACATGACCGGATACAAGGCGCTCTTCCCACGGACACCAATCCTGCTTCTCAAGCAAGACGGCAACGATATCTTCTGGAACTCCAATGCAACGCAGACGCAGAATCTCCAGCCTGCATTCAAGCTGATCAACGAGCTTGTTCAGAGCCACAAGCCTGGCAAACTACGCGTGCTTATGCATGTCTTCTCGAACGGTGGCTCTTACTCGGCAATTTTCATGACCGATAGATATCTCGAGGCGACAGGAGAGCTCTTCCCAATATCAGCGCTGGTCTTGGACAGTACACCTTCTCTGCCTAGCGCGAGCCGTGCAGTCGAAGCAATATCCGAATCATTGCCCAAGGCGGGAGTTCTTCGACTTGTCGGCAAAGGGGGTATCTGGGCGTATCTCCTCCTTACCGAACTCGCACGACTTGCCCGAGGACAAGAGAACTTCAATCATTGGTTGAGAAGGAAACTCAATGATCCAAAAGGACCATTCACCCAGGATACTATCAAGAGGGTCTACATCTACTCCCGGCTGATACGATGGTGCCGGCGGCAGAGGTTGAACTACACGCGAGAGAGGCAGCAGATGTCATTGGGGAGGAGCGTGTGCAGACCGAGAATTTTGTGACTAGTCGCCATGTTGGCCACATGATAGCCGATCCGGAGCGTTATTGGAAAATCATACACGACTTGTGGAGAGGAACGGTGGTTGGACACTGAGAGTCGTTGGATGCTGGTCTGTTAAAGTTTGGTCTTGCGATGTCGTAGTTGGAGCAATGTTCGATGTAGATTTTAGGTCAATCTCTCTTGGTTGAAGTTAGACGAGTGCTTGTTTCGAAGACTCATAGCAGCATGGCAAGAAATCAAAGAGTCTAGATTAAAGGAGTAGATTCTCCTCCCGTGCTTACAGGCCGCCAGATGAGTTCGACCCATCAGCTTTCACTTATATCACCTGCACTACTGAAGCCCTCTGCGATGCGATACGAGGAGTGGTCACAAGGAAAGTCTTGCCAACCGCTTGGTAGATGAATATATTCTTAGTCATGCTATGCTATACTCGCACTCAGCATCCAGAGGCTTGAATTCCAACTCTCCAGATCTAGAATGGCAGACCGAGTCCAATATCAACATCCAGACCAAACTAGACGTAAGGGCTCTTGAAATGCAAATTAATGATCTCATTCTTCGCCGGATCGCCACCCACACGGGCGATTCGCTGACTCAGACTCTCACTCTCTGGATCAAAGAATGGCTTCTCGCCATATATCGCAGTGCGCTTGCCCTCCCTCGTGCTCGGATCATAGCCACCAGGAACAGCTCTGTGGGCGACGACACGGTTGTCCCAGAACGCCACACTGCCAGGCTCCCATTTCCAGCGTACGGTCAGATCGTCGGCAGAGTGCAGGTGCTCGCGTAAGAAGTTGAGCGTGTGCACCGCTTCTTGGCCCTTGAGCTCGCTGATGTGCACGACGTATGCAGGGTTGTAGAATAGAGCCTTCAGTCTGGTCACGGGATGGGTGCGGACCTGAAGGGTTGGGGGTTAGCAGAGAACTTGGAGCTATTGCATCGATTGGCAGAAAAAACGTACCAAGGGATGCTCTCGGCGGACGGGACCGCGGAATGGCTTATAACCACTGTTCACGGAATTGATATAACCTTGCTGCAGCGAGATAGACTTTAGTCACAGGCTTAAGACTTTGCGGTGAGTGGTTTGACTTGCCTCAGAGCTGTGAACTGCATGCAGACCGTCCAGGTACTTCTGATAGGTAGGGCTCAATTTATCATATAATGCCGTCTGGCTGGTAAAAATCGTGTCTCCGCCAGTCTCGGGCGTCCGGACCATGCGGAGCAAAGTATAAGCTGGGGGATTGGCTTCCTGAGAGTGGTCCGAATGGAATTCTCCCGCCTGGTTGTTATATGCACGTATATCACTGAGCGTGTCAGTGAATCACATTGGTGGTGGTACGGCAAGGAGAGTTCTGTCTCACTTGTTGTTGCCCAGAATTGTCACATGGCGAGGATCTTGTTGATTGGGATCGCGGTCTTGCTGGAATGAAGGTCAGGAGTTGAACGCGAGGCTGATGGAATTGCGACTTGACTTACAATCCCATAGTGCTTTGCCAATTCATGCTGCTCCTCAAGAGTAATATCCTGATCTCGGAAGAATACGACTCCTCTCTGCACGCAATGTCAGAATACATATGATGGATGTCGGTCATGATCAAACCTCTGCGATCAGCAATGCCAGCTCATCTTTCTGAGCCGCATTGAGCTTGGTCAACTGCACACCAACAAGCTCAGTCCCGATATAAGGAGTCAAGTTTCGAATCTTGGTCGCCGCACTGAGCAACGACTTCTTCTCAGGATCTGCAAAGAAGGCTCGATCCTTGGGTGGCTCGAACTCCTCGACAGGGGGTGAGGAGGCTGATAGTGAAGGACAGCTTCGGTTATGCCGGTTTGAGTGGCCATCTTTTTGATGAGAAGAGTGAGTGTAGCCGAAGAGACAGTATGCAAGAAGACAAGAATGTAACGAAGATCAAGGTCAATGCCTTTGAGACTCGAGACTCGTTTCGCTTGGGTGCAGGCCCTTGACCTGAATTGTCTCTTATATCCGGAGCAGTTTTGTATCCCTCCAGTCCGCGTAGGATCACGTCAAATTGGTAATCCTCCATTCAAGAACCCGACATCTTACGGGCATGATGCGGGATGTTGTGCGTCTGATTGGTTTGGATACCTTGAAGAAAGGCATCCTCCGCGGGTAGTGAGTATGCATTCATGCGGACACTCAGCACGAGGCTGGTGGATAACGAATAGGCTTTGCGCTCGCAATCCTAGTGAACATTGACGTGCTTTGACCAATGTAAGCTACGCCTTTGCGGGTAATATACTTGGAGGACGAGGTTTGTATTTCCCACGTTCTCCTTAGCCAGGCGGGACGATGGGAGGCCTGAGTCGACCGAGGGCCAAGGAGACCTTGAAACGCGGATTTAGCTATCGTTTGTCTGGCTGGAAGGAGCCAGCCTTGGCCAGCCTTAAACCCCTGTTCGCCTTTTGGTACGTCTTCCTCGCGTCGAGGAGTCGTGGTGCGATGTGGACTTGGAATGAGTTGCTATCATTGACCACCGAATCTTATTTCCTAATCTGGAAACCATCAGGTCAGCGAGCGATCAGCGACCACGTCCACGGTGCATGATTTGGTGGTGTTCTGCCCATGCCCTGGTATGCAACCACGGACAATCAAGTCTTTATCAGCACCCTTCGATAACGCTTTGCACCCGCGCTAAAGTGCAAAGCATCGAATCCCAGGCAATGATGGTCGCTGTCACATGGCGAACTGATAGTCCTGAGTCCGTGTCGATGAACAAATCAAGGCGACAGATTCGTGTCTCAGCACTAACTAAACTACACATGGAGTTGGGCCTATCTGAATCGCGAAATTATCGTGGAGTTCATGTTGCATAGTAACAAGACTACGCATCTCCTCTATCACGCCAATGGTATTCAGGATCTAAGCCGGGTCTGCCAATGAGGCTAAGCACACATGTACCCGCAATTTTGGGTCATTCGCAATTGTGGTCTGCAAGGCGTGATTATACACTCGAATGAGTCCATCTCGGGTTCTCGGTTGAGCAGTCTTGCCGCGGAAACAATTGATAAGTTTGGCTTCGCGATGTTTACAGGCGCGACATATAAGGGCGCTGAGCCCTGTCGCGGTCGACTCTTGACCGCAGATCCACTCGCGAACTTGATCGACAGCCTGGCAAAGATTTCTGAGCTCGACCGTTCGAGATGTCTGGAATAGGTGCACCTCCTCCCCCGCCGGCTCTCAAGAGCAATGCAGACCTTCAACTTGCAGAGGAGAGAAAGGCGAGCATTATCGCCGAACATCAAGCCAGTCGAGATCCAAATGCATCCGACAAAGATGAGGACAGTATCGATCTCGCGAAAGAAGTGTACGATAGCACTGCCATCGACCCGGTGTTGGCGAAGAAGATGGCACTAGCGAATCAAGCTCTCGACCAGATAGGCATGACTGGATTCCAATGGAAGTTGTTCTATTTGAACGGGTTTGGCTATGCAGTAGACTCGGTAAGTCAGAGATGGAAACTCAAAGAGGACTTCATGTCTAGGCTTAAATCTAACCGGTTTTATCAATAGTTACTCATCGTATGTCAATCGATTGCAGGTCCCGCTGTCGCTCAAGAGTTTGGCAACCCAAGCAAGCGCGTTGCTGGCGTTGCTCTTGCATCACAAGTTGGTCTACTCGTCGGTGCCGCAGTATGGGGTTTCAGCGCCGATGTTATCGGCCGACGACTAGCATTCAACACGAGTCTGTTCCTCTGCGCCATTTTCGTTCTGATCGCCGGCGCAATGCCCAACTATATCTCTTTCTCTGCCATGGTCGCCATCTACTCGGCTGGTGCGGGTGGCAACTACATTCTCGATGCTACGAATTTGTTGGAATTCTTGCCCTCGTCGCACGCTTGGCTGGTTACGTTCATGGCAGTGTGGTGGTCAGTCGGTTATGCCATCACTGGCTTTCTGGCGTGGGGTTATATGAGCAACTATTCCTGCGCGCCAGAAGCAACCGTGGAAGAGTGTACATGGGGCGACAATTGGGGATGGAGATACCTACATTTCACTTGCGGCGCTCTGGTGATTGTCCTTGCTTTGCTCAGACTCCTTTTCATCAAGATGCCCCAGACACCAAAATGGTTGATCTCCCAGAATCGAGACGCTGAAGTGATTGCGAATCTCAATGCGATCTCCCAGAAATACAATCGACCGTTCACTCTGACACTAGAGAAGCTTGAGAAGGAAGGACGTGTGTTGCACACAGAGAAATCTGTCTTTTCGGCGCTGAGACTTGGTCAGCATTTCTCCCAGCTCTTCCAAACAAAGAAGCTTGCATATTCGACTATCATGATCATTCTGAATTGGGTGGTGATAGGTATGGTCAGTCCATTGTATGGTGTTTTCCTACCATACTACCTCAGATCACGAGGAGCGGACGTTGGTGGCAATGACAACTACACGGTATGGCGGAATTATGCCTTGAATCAGGTAGCAGGACTCTTCGGCCCCATCATTGCAGCTGTGTTGGTCGAAACTAGATTAATCGGTCGTCGTGGAACTCTTGCGATCGGAGCAGCAATCACTACCGCATTACAATTTGGTTACACGCAGATCAAGACACCAGCTCAAAATGTCGGCATTTCTTGTGCAATTTCTGCGGCTTCGAATATCTATTATGGCACCATTTATGCCTACACACCCGAAATCCTCCCGGTAAGTCTTCAACAAGCATGGTCCTAATGTCATAGTCGCACCACTAACGAGTGTGCATAACAGGCCGCTCATAGAGCTACGGGGTACGCAATCTGCGTCGTTTTGAACAGAGTCGGTGGAATCGTGGGTGTGTTGGTTGGAAGTTATGCCAATGTTGAGACTGTCGCACCACTATTCGTCTGTGGAGGCCTCTTTGGACTGCTGATTGTCCTCAGTTTGGCATTGCCTTTCGAAACTCTGGGAAAGCGCTCTGTGTGAGCAAAAAGCCACAGATTCTGTTAATGGCCAAGCATCAATATTGCATGAAAATGACCGCCTGCATCATAGCTACCACTTCCTGCGGGAGTCCGCACTAAACCTCCTGCTTTCATGCAATTCAGTTCTCGTGCTTGGTCTCCAAATTGTCCATTCCAAATTAGAGGAACTCGATCCCAAGGTTAGGCTTGTTTGTTGGCCCGAGGAAGTAGGATCTCCAGTTGTGCTCCTCCACAAACCCAAGCATAGTCTTGATCTTGTCGTTACTGATTGGTGCCGCACTCCCACAAATCTCCCTGGTATGAGGAATATGCGGATACAATTTGCTTAGCAACTCCTTTGTGGGGTAATAGTTTGTGATGGTGTCGTTGACTGCGTTGAAGACCTGGAAGCCCAATCCTGACTTCTCAAGTGCACGATGACACATTTGGCCCAAGTCTCTGCCATCGGTGTATGACCATCCATGTTGAAACCAGTTCTCCGGGTAGTTGACGTAACCGCAGAACATATCACTGTTGTATTCTTCGGGGTGAAGACGCGCCCGATTCGTAGACAGTAGATATCGATCCCAAACCGAGCAGCGTAACTTCTCGCAATTCTCTCTCCACATAGCTTAGACAAAGCGTAAGGATCGGTGGGATTCACATCGAAGTCCTCGGTGATGGGGAAGGAAGGATACTCGATGTTTCCCTGGCCGAACGCGACGCCGTAGGTGGTGATACTGCTCGCGATGATGATCTTCTTGATACCCAGTTTGCACGCAGCTTCGATGACATTGTGCATACCCAGGATATTGCTCTTGAATGTCTCTCCGTCCGAAACGATCATTGGTTGAGGAACCCCGCGAAGTGAACGACCGCATCAGGAATCTTTGGTGGTTCTGCCGGGAAGGGTTCGCCCAATCGCATGTGTGTGTTGAGGCAACTGAAGACTTGCCCGCTGTCGGTCACATCGCATTTGACTGTGTGGACTTCCGGTTCTGAAGACTTGGCAAGATCGAGGTTGATGATTTGATATCCATAGTCGAGAAGTTCGTGGACGACGAGCTGGCCGACTTTGCCACTACCACCAGTGAAAGCAATTCGGTGTCCACTCATAGTCTTTCAGGCGCAGTAGAAGATAGTAATTGGATCTTGAGGGCCGTCAAATAGATGAACGTTGTTTGTACTCCTCAAGGCAGACGCGAGATGGAGACTATGGATACTTGAGGATGAGGTTGAAGTGAAGATTCGGCAGAATTTGAGCCGATTCGTGAATCTTTGCTGCTAGTGTAGTCAAAGATCCATCTGATATCTGGAGGATGTGGGGAATTTGTCTCTTGTGTTAGTTTACGTGGGTTTGGTTTGATTCTTAGTGTTTACGATAGAATGGTTGAGGCTCTGTCAGGAATTCTTGAAAAGCACAATTTGTGCACAGTCACCAACGTCTTAGTACATATAAACATCCTGCATCTGACACTTGACTGGCGTTTGTTTACTTGCTAGCCTCCTTCTCTTGATCGATCAGACTACAGAAGACCTTGAAACATGTCTTTTAATTCTGCGATTGTTCCTGCACTCATGCTGAATTCGGCATCGACCGCACAGGGGGAAGATGAAGATTTGTGGTATGACCTTGATCAGACGATAGGGCTCGTCATCTTAGTGTTGCCATTGATTTCAGCCGTCGTATGCTTCGGGTGGTTGATATGGAAAGCTTTTGGACAAAAACTCTAAACAAGGGCCAGGGCTCAATCAATCAACATGGGGACGCTCAACCGCCATGATGAGGCAGACAGGAACGACGCCACAGATCAACAACCACAAGATAATGGAATCCCTGGACCATCTTCTAATGAGACAGGCGTTATCAGCACCAGCCAAGCCAAAACCGAGACGCAAACCCCTTCGGAGAAGACACCTGCATACAATCCTCTCCCAGGTCCGAATCGTCCACATGTGATAGAGATAGATATGGCCCCGGACATACCAACACAAGACTTCCAGCGACCACCTCCTTACCATGAAATCAACAATGGACTTGAATGTGATGCGGTTGGAAGGGGAAGGCAAACATAGTGCATGATACTAGCAGAGAAGTTTGTTGATGGAAATGGCAGGCAAGGGCGATGAATGAACAGTTCCAGGGAGTTGGAGAAAATACCTATTGCTCTGAGGAAGAGGCAGCTGCTGATGGTCGACATCATTGCTTATTTGACCGTAATCTCTGTACTTACGAAATCGAACTTATGCAGATAGTTCTCGATCCTCGTGGCTTTTCAACATTTTGTGGCGCTCTGCCAAATATAGCAGAATAGTAGATCCGTGACTAGATACTACACCTGTTGCGATATTGTGCGGCCTAAATAGTATGATGCTGACCTTGCACGAGAGCTCCGCAGTGATGTTTGCTCGGGCGCGAAGTTTGAGCAACTAGGATAATGATTCTTAGAACAGAGATGTGAATAAAGATACAAATCCAATAAGGGGTGGGAGAGAAATGCTGGGCTTTAGTTTTCCGTGTCACGTGATAAAACTCTCTAGTGCTCACGTGATCGAGGAATCTTGGCAGATCAACCCACAATCCGAAATCTCTCTACACCCAAAGATTCGTCGCAGGAAGAACCGAACAACCTCGTCGTAACCGCCAATTTCACACCACACGCACATCTCGCGCTCGTCAACAAGGTACGCACCTCCCCTGGAAGGCTCCAAAATATATCTTCACGATCACCTCATCCTCGTTAAGCCTGTACCAGGCTGGAATCACACTCGACGATCACAAGAGCGAAACTAATACCAAGTCCTACGAACAGGGAAACCAAACCACCTCCTCTTCCTCACACAAATATGTCTCACGAGAGCGTCTGGTACTCGCGCCCCCGAACCTACGGCAAGGGTTCGCGAGAATGGTACGTCCTAAATCCCATGCGCTGGATATGTTTTATCAGGCTTCGAGGCCATCACACACCACCCCGACCCACGAAATCTTGCACGCCCTCGAAGAAATTTCAGACCGATAGGAAAATACATGATGAGACAACAGCATATACTAACAAGATTTTCTCTTCAGCCGAGTCTGCACACATCCCGCTGGTCTGATCCGCAAATACGGCCTGAACATCTGCCGTCAGTGCTTCCGTGAGAAGAGCCAGGACATCGGCTTCATCAAGGTACGTTGTTGGAAACTCCTTACTTCGAGGCGACGACACCCTATACCTGCAAGAGACGGAAAACCCTTCCATTTCCAGATGCACGCAAAGCAAGAGAACAAGGGCAATGGGCTAGCGAGCGAATTTGAGCGAAACACGACGAGACTAACACGTCGAATCTCTACAGCACCGATAAACGATTTCCCAACCGTCAGTCGCTGAGTCCGTGAGAACGAAAGAGCAAAGGAGAGAACGGGGTAGCATGCTCTGTGATAGATTTATCGGAAGGAAAAAGCACCATAGCTTCAACCCGAGGCTTACCGAGGGCATATGCGGGCGAAATGGAATGTCCTTGACGTATATGAGCCTGCTGTCAATGAATTGAGGAGATTCGAAATCGAGAGAAAAAATCGGGCGAATGGCAGGTCTGGAGCAATGACAACTCATGCCATTACTCGACTGTCAAAGTCAATCAGCCATGCAGATGTCGATGATGGGTCTTTGCCTAGTTACTTAGAAAGGCATTAAGAAACGAAAGGAGTCTTCCATTTTAAAGTTTATTCACGACTCTTTTTGGTCTTGATCTTTCGTGCTTGTGTTCCCTTCGCGCATAGCTGGTCACGTTGCTCGTGATGGCGATACGTATCAAAGATGTTTCATCGCTATCTTATCTCATTGTCAGGACAATTCCGTCCCTGCTTTTCTGATCCATAACGAAGTAAGCCTAAATGCCATGCAGTAACAAGACACCTACGTCAGGAGTGCGTCGTGAGTAATCCTACACTCATTACAAGCCTAACACAGACAGATCGAAACCGGTCCTCCCGAAGATAGAAATATCTCAGGTTCTGACAACCGACTATGCCAACGCAGCATCATCGCCCTGCGCGCCATTGACCACAGGCACGGCTTGGGGCGGCAGACTGCCCAACTCGCAAATGACAAGATCCAGGAACTGCGCCGGCGTGACGTCGTACATGAGATTAAGCAAGAACAGACCTTGCTGGTCCTTCCAGCCTTCCAAGCCTTTACCATTCGCGCCCCCTTTGTCATCCGCGTCGTCTTCGTCTTTGTCTTTATTGCTTTGTTTTTTGGCGTTGCCACCTTTGCTGCCCGCTGCTGCTGCTAAGGCCGCTGGTGAAGGTCCTGTGTATGAGAGGAGTTCTGGTTGGGGGGCGTCGATGAGGGCGTCGGGGTCGCCGATCTCGTTGATGACGATACTGTCAAGGGCGGCCTTGGCGCTGAACTTGACTGTTTCGCAGAGCACGATCACTGGTACGTTGCGTGCTTTGTTCTTGGAGCATTCTTTGGCCATCATGGCGATGACGGCGCTCCCAGCTCGCGAGAGGAGACTTCCGTTGCCTAGCATGGAGCTGGCGCCGAGGAAGCATTTGGTAACGGATTCGTAGTCGACAATGTCGGCAATGGCGGATAGCAGGGCGTATTGAACTTCGAGACCTGCACGGACGAGACTCCGAGCCAGGTTCTTACCTTCGAACATGGGTCGTGAGTCTACGACGATGACTTTGAACTTCTTTCCTTGCCGATGTGCTGTGAGGAATGCCTTTTCGACGATGGACGATTTGGCATAGGTCAGGATCACATCTCCATCGTTGATGCGAGCTGTAGCTTCGCGAGCGATGACTTCGTCGGCGAGGGTGATTCGTTCCCGGATGAAGATATCGATAGCCTGGCAGAGATCTTGTTTAGCTTCGCTGTCAGTCAGATCGACCGGTTGCGTAGAGATGAGATTCTTAAGCCAACGAATCGAGTTACCCTGGCTCATACTGAGAGGTCGGGCATTCCGTAAATAGGCGATCTGGTGATTGAGATGGGTGAGGAGATGGCGCGAAAGGGCAACACCTGCGGGTGTTGTATATGCCTGGATCACTTTCTTGAATGCCAGCAGTGTAGCCACACAGCGTGCATTTCCACCACAGATGACAAAGTCGCGGAGCTGAAGACCTAGCGACAGCACAGCAGGATGAATCTCTCGTCCTGCCCCGGAGATAGTTGCCTTTTTCTCCTTGGGATATAAATGACTGAAAATAGGAACCCTCTTGACTTCCTTATGCTTCTCGTTCTCCAGTCCAGCCGCGGGCGCCGCCTGACCTGATTGACCTCCAACTTGCTGACCCTGCGCTCCCTGCGGCTGAGTGCCTCCACGAAGCGGTAACGCTTTGCCTCCAGCCGACGGTGTCCTCTTATGATGACCACCTCCACCAGCATCACCCACGTCCTTTTTCGTTGACGAGCCTCTCCGTTGCAAGTCCGGCTTCACCTGCGTCGCTGCCTGCGCCACGGCACCTTTCTCAGCAACCTTCTCCGCCCGCCTGGCGGCCTTCTCGGCGGCCTTTTGTTTCTTCAACGCCGCGCCTGTGAGTTTGACACCTGCACCGGCCTCGGCGATATCTTGCGCTGTGTTGGAACGTGCAGCTGGATCGGGTCTGGATGTGGATTGGGAGGATTTATGGGTTTTTGCATCTTTCTCTGTCGAAGTGGGATTCACGCTTGTGCCGTTCAGTGCAGGGTTGACAGAGTCTGTCTGTTGGGTTGACGTGCTTTTCGAAGGTGTAGAATCGCCTGTTGGTGTGAAAGTGGGCGCGGTTGGGTTGAGCGGATTACTTGATGGGCCACCGGGTGACGAAGCCATGTCATGCGATGTGAGCGATTGAGGTTCGCAGAGATTGTCTGAATGTGCTGTCCTTCGAACGGTTGGTTGAGAGGGCGAACTGTCGACAAGGCTATGTGCAAGGGGAGATCAGTCTGAGTCATGTCAAGCCATTGTGTCGAAGCACTTTAGCGTAGTCAGAGAGTCTCCAACTTTTTTGGCAGGGCTTGTTCGCTAAGGAAAAAGAGATGGGCCCGTTGTGCCGTTCCATCGATGATGCTTTTGGTGCTAAAAAACTCACCTTCGACGCCAAGGCCACCTTGCGGGTGATGAAAGCACATGTCGAACTCGATCCCATGTTTTACGCTTCCTTCTGGCAATATTATCATAAGTGTGTAGTCGCTTCATCGAGATAACACAGTCGTGTATGGATCGCATTGAATTACTAACTCTTCTACGGATGCAGATTTCTTTCTCTGATTTTACATTCCTAAGAGCAAAGGATGCTTTCACAGGGTCGACCCAAGAAACGTGTCAATTCCCAAATATGACTCCGCCAACGCCTCGCTAGAATACCTACCCATTCATTGATCGTCGTTGGTGTCACAACCATACCAGCACAGGGGCTTCACGATTGGATTATCGATTCCCCGTTTGTGCTGGTTTATCGCACACCTAGCATCTTCATGCCGACATCTGAATTCCAAACATTTCATGATCGGCCGCTACCTTTTTCTTAAACATACCCAAATCTGCAATCAACGCTTCCATCTCTGCTTGCATTTCGTCTGCCCCGTCATCATAATCTGACTCCGTTTCGACCTCGTCTCCAGACGCCGTATCATCCTCGAAGATCATCTCAGGTGTTGTCGAACGCGATACATCGGTCGGTGATGCTGTCTCCTCTTTATTGATGACAATTGGATTCTTGAGCTCTTCCAGAACGAGTTTGAGATGAATGCTCAATGCTTGTTTCTCTTCTTCGAGTTGTCGGACCTTGGACTCTGAAATTGCAAGTTTCTCTTCCATGATTTGTAACATGTTTTCGTATTTGGTCGTGAATTCTCGGATCTTGTCTGACTGAGCATCAGAGCTTTCTTGCATAGCCTTCATAACGTTGGCATTTCCATTCTGCTGCTGTTGGTTCAGTGTCCATCGTAACGCTCTGATGGTTTCTTGCATCTCATTGATCTGTGCGTCCTTCTCCGCCGATGAAACGTGATCTTGATTGACAATTGCTTTGGTGCGGATGTTCTTTGCTTGGTCGGCGTAGCGTAGTGTTGATAAAGTTTCGTCGTAATCTGTGGGGGAAATGCAAGCAATCATAGCCGTTTTGGAATTGCCTCCCAGAGAATCTTTCAGAAGCCAGGTGAGAATTGAATCCCGGTACGGCACGATGTCACGACTCTTGCGGTTGGAATTGTTCATTCGAGCGTGCTTGGGGTCAGCCAGTGCTGCAATGACCCTACCCAACGTGGTCAAAGACTTGTTGATATTTCCGCCTTCTCGAAGTCGTTGACCAGTTGCTTCAGTTGCTTTTGCACGCTCAGAACCTGCCAAATCAACCAATCGTATACGCGCTAGCCGCTCCGTGGTCTCATCCGTTCTGTAGTCATGGTGGATCTGCTTGAGCATGATGGTGAACACAGCATGTGATCGTGAGGATGTGTCATTCATTTTCGTCGCCGCTGTCGTCCGAGAACTGTCTCCCATCTTCATGTACTTGAGAATCTCACCGTAGTTCTTGACTTGAATCTCAGTCAAGTCCTTCACATATGGTCCCTCGGTGGGAGATTCGCGAATCTTCAGGTACTGAGGAGGATCGGTTCTTGGTTGGAAAAGATCTCGGACGTGCTCATTGTAAACCTCAAAATACGAGACTCTGACGCTGTAGCTGATATTGGCACTTTCATTAGACTCGATGCGTTGAAACAAATCCTCGCACGTTCGCGGAATCAATCCATGCTGGTCGTCTTTGCCCATCATTGTGTAACTTTTCCCAGAACCTGTCTGGCCATACGCAAATATACAGGTATGGTACCCTTCAAAGTTATGATCTAAGAATTCTTCTCCCAAACAATTATACACGTCTTCTTGAGTGGCATAGTGTTCATCGCTGGTATCGTGTGACCAAAAGGAGTTGTCGAAAGTGAAAGTCTTTTCTTCCATGACTTTCCGGGTCAAAGGTCTACTACTGTCATGTGATGGGGGTACACGTAGTTTCGTTGTTTGTGTATCTGGGTCCATCTCGATCAAACATGGCGAGCCTTTGTCAATCTCTGCGAGGACAGCTGTTAGCTCGATTTGCAAGTTAAAAAGTGGTGGTAGTTACCTCTTGGAAGAAAGCCCCTCACTCTCACGACAACCTTGACGTTGCCGCCAGGATTCAGATTTGATGGTGCCATTGGAACATTTACGGGTGTTTTCGAGCGTAGGGAGGGGCTTGATGCTGTTGAAGACACCGGGGTTCTCGACCGAGAGTCGTGATTGATGGTGCGTGCCGGAGGCACCATTGCGGATTTTTGGGACAGGATCTCTTCACACTCTTGCAAAATTGTTGAATATCGCTGACGCAGGTAACAGTACATGGAAGCACGGATAACGTGGTGGTGAAAAGTGTAGGGTACTGTGGATTCTGGGGACTGCTGAAAGTGGTTAGATCTAAACAATGACGGCACCAAGAAAGCCGTTATGTGGCGCGGCGCCAGTGGGACGAGGCATGGACGTGGTTCACCCACTGTATTTGTGCAGCCAAATCTCCAACGAGTTATTACTTGCTACAACGAAGTAGAACTGGTGCTTGTTGGTTTAGTCTTCGTATCCTCTATTCGCTGTGCCCAAGTCGAGTCCTGCGATGCTAGCCCTATCTCTTGAAATCCTCTCTTGTGTTTACAGGTGGTTTGAACCAAGCCTGAATATTCCGACAAGGAAGAGTCTGGTTCTGACTCTGTATGCTTGGTTCCGAGTCGCTGGAGGGGTTGAAGACGTGTATTTGCCGGGATCTCTATAGTCTCGAAACTGTGATTGTGTCTACGAGGATGGTCGGAGTATTTTTTCTGCTCTTGCAAAGTCCAAAGAGCACGCCTGTACAACCTTCTGTGCTTTTTGTTGTTTCGACGTCTGTATGCGAGATCTTCAGTCAACCTGGCCTCTGCTAGAAAGGCTCTGGCTCCCCATATAGCAGCAGTCATCCAGGTACAAAGAAGAAAAGCTTCTAGGATGTTGCTTCCGAGATGCATTGCAAAGGTCTTTGTAGGCTCGGCGGCAAACGAAATCAAAGTGCCTTTGACTGATCGATTTCGTGACCGATATTAGGCGTCAACCACTTGGGTAATGCGTGGCAGTCTTGATTGGATAGAAGGGTGCGGTAGGGATCTGGAAGGTACAAGGATCGATTCGAAACAATGGAGAAGAATTTCTCATATGAGAGAATGATGCTTCGTTTGACCTTTGATACATGGAGATTGGGATGAGGAACTGGATGGTGAAATCTTGATGGATGTGGATGTTGGTCAAGATTGAAAACGTCGTCTGGGAGCTGGAGGGAAGGTGCCATTCTCATCGCAGACATTCCTTTGCTCCTTCCTTGATAGTCCAGCGCCGCCTGACCGTGTATCTTCAACCGACCTCTTCAATTGTTCTTTTCTTCTGACCACTCGGCTGTTTCCCTCGTAGACGAGATAGCACATTGTCCTCGATGCTTGCAGAGTTCGTGGATCCATTGTCGCTAAAATCTCCTTCATCAGACCCTGTCTTTGGAGGTAGCAAACGGATCTCGTCATCATCTCCTGACGATTTCTCCTCCAGCACTCCCAGGTTCAAGTTCATCTCAATGTAATGCTCCTCATCCTCGGATACATGATCAACCCTCCTGTCTTGCACACCATCAGAGTCCTGTAATTCTTGGTTCGCCTGTCGCAGTTGTGGGAGAAATGTCTCTAGTTGAGATTTGAGGTCGCCATGACCCATACGACTTGATGCGTAAGCCGGCTGCAAGTCTTCACCTGGATCGGTCTCAGAAGCATTTGTCGATGACAAGACGTCCGAATCTTCGCCAGGGTCGAGTCTGACGGCTGCCTCCTCCAGACTTTCTTCCTCTAGGCCATCGTCCGAATCGCTTGATGAAGAACCTGAAGATGAAGTCTCATCCTCCTCCAGAACTCTCTCTGTGTCATGCAATGATTGAGGCACAGCACCCGGTTGAGGGGTTTTCTGACGCTTTGCCGCCATTTGCACTTGATCCCGTGACATGGACTCGAGGTGCGCTATTTCAGACTCCAACAATGAATGGGGCCTCCACCTCGAGGAGGATTGAAGTTTCTACCTGAAGGGAACGCTCACAAAGTCCTCGTACTTCTTCCTGGTGCACACAACCTCAATAAGTAAAATGGCAAGATCTGTCAAACGTAGTCCAAGCTAGAGAAGCTGCAAGGAAGCCTGGGAATGTTCAAGTCGTCAATTTTCCTGGTATAGAATTTTCTGTTGAGATGATCTTTTCGCTTTGAGTATAGCATAATAGATCTGCAAATACTAGACGGTAACTCGAGTCACGGAAATTTCCAGTCTAAGATCACGTGAGACATATGCCCTCCTTATTACGGACAAATCTCAAGGGTCATTCATTTTCAGTCCCCCAAGTCACCAACGCTTCAATCAGCATTTTTGACTACCATGGAACATTCTTTCCATCATAAACGTTCGGTCCTTGTACATCCTCCCAACCCGGGACATGGATATTGCGAAAAGTGCCATTGTACTCAGGCTTGTTGTTTAGGATAATATCAAGAACAGCTTTAACGCCAGTCGCGACGTCTAGATCTGCATCCTGACCACCGGCATCGGTTCTGAGATACTATTCCAAGACACACTATCAGTCACGACTCAGGACTAACATCATCAAGAATTGGAACCCACCCCTGGAGTGAGCGCATAGATTGTGAACCCCTTTTTCTCATATTCGAGTGCATACTGGACGGTCAGGGCGTTCAAGGCAGCTTTGGATATCTTGTACGCTGGTGCCGGTATGTTATTGAAGCTCGCTGCGTTTGTAATCGACCCCACAGACGAAGATCTGGACATGGTCAACACACGATTTTCGAGCCCCAGGTCGAATGAAGGACCCGGGACAGGGGGAGAAGAATGGCACGCACATATTGATAACCTGTTTAGCCGTCCCCCTTTCCAACAGCGGGATAAAAGCCGCCGTCATGTTCTGAACAGCCTCAACATTGACCTCGAACGCATATCGTAGATTATCCATTGTGGCAATCCCATCAGGCGCAAAAGGGAGGACACCCGCGTTGTTGATCAGCACATCAAGTCCCTTGCCAGCGAGATGGCGTTCGACTTCCAAGACTGCATGGTCGATGCTCGTCCGGTCGGTGATGGTCACGGTGATGAGGACCACCTTGCCCTGGAACCGCTCGACGAGTTCCCGTAGCTGCACGCTGGGAGTAGACCTGATGGCGGCGAAGACGACCGAGACTTGTTCGGCTGGCTGTTGAGCGAGTTGAGACACGAGTTCCAATCCGATGCCTCGACTGGCGCCGGTGATCAAGTAGGAAGCCATTTTTTGGGTCTAGCCGTTTGCTCCCACGCAGACTAGTGGGTGGCAATATCTCAATCAAAATATGGACGACACCCACCTATCATACCTACATCTCCGGATATATCGTCCTTTATGCGACAGCATCCTGATTTTCAAAATCACTAACCGCTGGCATGGGCATCTCGAAGAGACACTCTTTCGACGGAGATAAAAAGTCGCGATAGATATTCCCGCTTATTCCCGCTGGCCAAGGTCATATCGGCGGATTGTGAAATGTTGTTTCCATCATTGGAGACCAAAATGTTAGTGGGAAATGCCCCTCTAATAATGGTTTGAAATCATGAATATGCCGAGCCGCCTTGTGGAGATGCCATGGACTCTTTTCAGTGACAGATTTATCATCGAGGGGGGGGGTTGTGAGGGGGTTCTTTATGAATGGATAGAATTTTGATGAAGTAAATGGACGCCTTTTGGCAAAAGTAGTCGCATGATGGAAAGACTCTGTCTGGTGTCCAGCAATGTGTATTCGGTGTAAGAGTGCATTATGTATATTCCGGTCAACTGTCCTAGAGTCTCATGTTAAGAGTCCGACCTACAGTATCAGGAAGAGTAATTTCGGGCTTCGACTATCAAGAACATTCATAGGTCCTATCGACGATTCGACCATACATCCAAGCCCTGTGTTTCAACCTTGAACTCTTTCCAGCATCGGACACCATTGCCTTACACTCTGTACATGCCCCTTCTTTTCACTCCCTCCTTGTCCTTGGCTCGAATTTCGAGCCGAAAGGGGCCAAATTTTAGAAACCTTCCACAGTCGAGCAGACCAGCACCTCAGGCATAAATAGACTAGGCAATGTTTCCTATCGTTGGACGATTCCTGGTCTATCATGCAGATTTAGACCATATATATCATTATGTCATTACTTTATATATCAATATTCCGCATAAGGCATGTAACTGGTTCATCCATCTCATCGGCGCACAAGGCTGGGTGCGCTCCTGATAGCGGGGCGATCATTCCCACCAGTGACATCTAGAACTGGTTCCAACGAGCATCAAACCACGCCCAAGTGTCGCGGCCGACCCAATCGCCAATTGTGATACCTTCGTCCGTGGCATATTGGAAATGGATCTAATCTCACAAATTCAGGGCAGAAAGTCAGCGCAAAAATAAAAAATAAAAAAATGCACCATCCGGGTTTTCAACCCCTTTCGAAAAAAAGGGGGAGATGATGGACGAGGGAAAGAAGGAATACCCACCCGCCAAAAACACGACTGTCGCCATTCTCCTTGACGGCCTGCTTGATGCTCGTGATGCGCCTGGTGACGACGCCGACATTGTCGACCGTGACATTACTGCTGAGCGAGATGTTGACGGCGTCGCCGCCGTTCTGCAGCGCGATGATGGCGCCTGCGGCCGCACCGAACGTCGCGTGTGTCGAGAGGTAGTCTTGGTGGTTGGGCGTCGGGGTCAGCAGTGGCACCCAGTTCGGGTCGGAGATGTTTTGCTTGTTCGCGAGCCAGATGTCGGTGCGTCGAATGGCTGTTTGTGGTCGCCATGCGTTGTAGAAGTATCTGTATTTTGGTGAGTGGGAGTGTGGTTAGTCGTGGCCTCAGAGGGAGAAAGGGAGAAAGGGGGGCGTGGAAAGGAGATATGATGGGGGGTTGGATCTTGAGAATCTTCTTGGTTGGAAGGAGGATTCTCTCTTCATAATACACCACTCCCCTTGATATCTATCTTTGCCCGACAGGAAAAACTTACTTTGTGTCCCAGCTTGCAATACCGGCATTGGCCAGACCATAGTTCAAAACGGCATAGAATCTCGCGGATGCGGTGACGTTCTTCGCGAGGGAGTTTCCAATGACTAAATGAGCGAAGCGGTTCCATCCACTGCATTATTTCACCGTTAGCTACGACCCAAGCTCATACCAGCAACGAACCCTCTTTGCGATTCCAGCAATGAATCACCCCAAAAGCAACAGAAGCAGGAACCTCCTTACATTGGACTCGACTCTCGCCAGTAATACGCCGTCTCCGTATCATACGGCCTGCGGACGGTCGAGTTGCGCTCCCCTTGCTGCTTGACCTGCAAAACATACTTCTCATAGCCGGGCAAGGTAGCATTGGGGGGCGGCGGGCACGGTAGCGAGTGACATCGCCGACGCCGCCGAACAAGCGAATGAACCTCGCCTGGGGAGTATCCGGGATCGCAGAACCATTCGGTCGAGCCTGGTACAAGCCCGGCACTGGCGGCAACGGCGTATAGTCGACGAAGTAATTGATGCCGTCGTCGGCGCGGGCGGTGGTGACGATGCGAGAGGCAGCGCGGCCGATCTCAGTGGCTTGCTGTGCGGCCTTTGGGTCGGATGTGGCGTTGAGGCCGATCGGGCCCAGCACGGCTTTCAGCGCGGCGTTGATGTTCGGGTAGAGCCTGGTGCCGTGGAAGGTCCAGACCAGCGTGTCGTGCGCGGCGTGCGACACAGCGAGTTGTTGGAACGCCAGCGTTTGGTTCTTGGACTGCACTGCTGCTAGGTACACGGCGCCTTGCACGATGGCTTCGAACCATCCTGATGGCGGCGACTGTAGGCCCCCGATGATGCTGCCGTTGGCGAAGATGGCGCTTTGGTCTACCCAGTATTGCACAATGTCGCCCGGGTACGCGGCTTGTGCGACTGTGCCGGCTAGCGCTGACAGCAGGATTGACAACTTCATGGTTCTCGTCGGTGTGGACGATGGATTGGGTCAGAGAGCTCCAGATTTACCTGGCCTTTCTTACCTTGGCCACCTCGGTGGTTTTATAGCGTTCAGCATCGAGTGAGATTCTCATTGTTCGTCGAGACAAGCTCTGCACGACCCATGACTGATGCCATATTGCGCGATGCTGAGCTACTGCGGGCGCTGCAGCCGATGATGCTTGTAGTTAGTTGTCAGCCGAAGAATATAGCAAGCTGGATGAATCTTGAATGGACTGAGATCGTCGAGCCAAGCCCCAAGTCTGCATATCAAATCCCTGGTGGGTTTTCACCGATATACCCTTTTACGAGTGATGCCATATTGCGCAATCATGGCGAAGAAGCGAATGCATACCCTGAGCTCTGGACTTTGCGGTGATCTGGATGGCTCATGGATGATCTAGCTCCACGTGAAGCTATTGACTGGTGGAAGGAGCTTCGAGCCAAGAGAGTAACTAACTTGGAACGAGGTAGACAAGCACCAAGGTAGATACCTACACACCTACTCCGTACAAGATCCTACGATGATCCCAGTGGGTAGCTCTCCCTCTCCCGTTCCCGCTGCCGCTGATCGATCGATCGATGTTGGTTCGTGGAAGATTATAGCTTGACACCTAGCTTGACAAATCCATGAGCTTGATCCCCCACGTCTTGGGCTTTATTTGTTACGAATGGATAGTGGCTGTACCTGCATGATCTCGACATTAGTTCCCTGCAGCACTTAGATCGACAGGTCGTATCTGGCCACCGAAAGTCTCATTCTGCCTCAGCTACCTACATACTCATCTACATCTTGATTGCCATGAAGTCAGGCTTGACACGAAGAAAACAAGAACTAATCATCTCGATAAATCACAGCACACCTGGTACTGAATATCCGTAAATATCCAGATCGCCGGATCACCCAAAGTCGCTAGACCCACCCTCCCAGAACAGAAGAATGCAGTAAATCCGTCCCTAGTGGGCAAGATCCAAGGCATGACAAAACAGGTGATGATAGGTACATAAATATGGAAGAATCCAACCGTCCAACAGTCCAACCGTCCATCCGTCCATCGATCGATTGGCGCTGATGTATTGCATCCGTGGACCCACAAGCGGTCACCGGCGCGTAAATCGCACATGTAGTAGAGTGCTCAACGTGCCAACGACCACGAGATCAACACCGGTGGTGTTTCATGTTTCGCCCGTGGCAATCTATTTCGGGCGCCAAAAAAAAAACGTGCATGTGCATGCAGGAGACATGACGACGACGACGACTAACTACTCTTCTCGGACCTTTCGGGCGGCCTGTCTTGGATGAACATCGATTGTAGACTTTTTTTGAGGGAAAGAATATATTGTGTTTCTTTCTCTGAACCGGTCGATTCTCAGATTTCTAGGATATCATAAGAAGAAAAGAGCTCAAACGAGGCCTTGATTTTTGTGGTTTGACGTGGCAGTAGGGAGGAAGACGAGTGAATTGAGAAAATGTCTATTTCTACCACCATCGTCACGACGATGAGTAACGATCAGACTACGACCATGGAAACAACCATCGACAGCAGACCGAGTCTTCCACGCCGTTCCTCTTCTCTACATAAAGCGATCCTCACCAAACTCCGACCGCTACCGTTTCAATATGTCTGGTCTGTATGGCATTCCAAGCCGGAGCAACAAGACACTTATCGCTTGACCATGTTGATTGATCATGTTGCCGATATAGCCGCCTTCTATCGAATCTTCAACAATCTTCCTTGGAACCAGATCAGGCAAAAGGACAGTATTCACATCTTCCGGACTGGTGTCAGTCCACTGTGGGAGGATCCAGAAAATCTCAATGGTGGTAGGTGGTTGATTAGAGTGCGTCCTGAGAATGGTCGGGCTGTGAAATTATGGGAGGAGATTTGTCTGTTGTGCTGTGGTGGAGAGTTACAGGCCGCCATCACCCAAGGTATTCAAAACCGTTTGAGGTTCATCACATGCAGCTGACGTCGATCCATCCAGAGCATGACCATGTCTTGGGAGTCTCCTTTTGTCCGAAACAGTACTTCACTCACATTTCCATCTGGACCAAGAACGGTGATGATATTCGAAGCACCATGATCATGGAACGTGCCATTCTTGCTGGCCTTTCTCCTGACCTGAGGCCAAAGTCAAAGGTCGAGTTCAGCTACAGAAAGCATTTCGACAAGACAATTGGTGCACATATGCTCAATGGTCTTCAGCTGCCGGTATTACCTGCAACATTGCCTCCTTCACGTCCTGGTCTCCAAAGATCCCGCACCTTGATTTGAAGCTTGGTGGTTGGATGAGTCTATCGTCCAGGTACATAGCGGTCAATCTGAACAGGGTCCCGGTCCCGACGTGTGCGACTGCGATCCCTATCACGACGTCGATCATCGCGTCGATCATCTTTCCTATCATCTTTTCTGTCATCTCGACGGTCGTCCTTCTTGTCATCTCTGCGATCGTCTCTTCGGTCGTCTCGACGGTCATCTCTGCGGTCATCACGGCGTCTTGGGCTTCGATCTCGGTCTCGGTCGCGGTCGCGTTCTCGATCCCTATCTCGATCTCTATCCCTGCTGCGGTCACGATCGCGATCTCTATCGCGGTCCCTATCTCGATCACGTTCTCTGCTTCGGTCGCGATCTCTGTCACGCTCGCGCTCACGGTCTCGACTCCGGTCCCGGTCCCGGTCGCGATCTCGATACCGATCGCCTCTATCACGATCACGGTCACGATCCTTGTCCCTTTCTCGGTCTCGGTCTCGGTCTCGTCTGTCACCACGATCGTTATCACGGTCCCTATCACGGTCCCTATCACGATCTCGATCTCGGTCCCTGTCTCGGTCATCACGATGACTGTCGTATCTTCTACTGGGTTGATCTCGCTCACTGTCACGAGTTTTGCGGCGATCGCGATCCCGTTCTCTTTCCTCTGCAGTTCGGTGTGTTCCACCACCGGGTACATAGCGATCTATGCCCACGGGCGATGCCGAGCGCGGTCGTCGGGTTTTGATAACAGGAACAGGTGAATTTTGCTGACTGTTGGCCTCACCTTCTTCGCGGTCTTTGCTGGCTGGAGTTGGAAGGGGAGTTTCGCGTGACTTGCTTGCTGTTGTTGGAAGAGGGGTTTCTCGTGACTTGCTTGCTGTTGTTGGAAGAGGATTCGTACCGTCTTTGCTCGTAGATGATTTGCGTGGTGTTTCTAGTTTGCTCCTGTCCTGGTCATGGACTGACGATCGCCGTCCATGAGACCTGCTGCGGCGATCTGGCTCGCGTCGAATGCTGTCCCGAGATCTGTCTCTTCTTCTCGAGTACCGGTCTATTCCAGCGGGCCTTCGAGAAGAGTCATGTACTTCAGCTTTGTCAAAATCGTACTCCCTCCTTTCTTTGGATTTTTCTGCCAATTGCTTGCCCTCGTTCAAAAGTAGTTCAAGAGCTGTGGCCTCCAGATCCTTCTCTGTAACAGGCACCGATACCTTCTTGGTGTCCGACGTGTCGATTCGTGAATCTCGTCTGGAATGATGATCTCGAGATCGATCTCGAGACCTGTCACGGTCTCTGCCGCGATCACGCCGGTCTCTGTCTCGGTCTCGATCTCGATCTCGTTCACGATCTCTCTCCGTGTCGCGCTCTCTCTCATATCGAGCCTGTCTCTCTTTCCTTTCCTCTTCACGTTTACGATGTCGCTCATCACGAGCCTTGATCCTTTCGGCCTCTCGCTCTTCTTCCTCCTTCCGCCGCTTCTCCCTAGCAGCTTTCCGCGCAGCCTCCTCTTCTTCCCTCTTCTTCCTCTCTTCCTCTTCCTTTTTAGCCTCTTCTTTCTTTCTTTTCCGTTCCTCCTCCATCTTTATCTTCATCTTAAGTTCGGCCGTCTCCTTAAGCAGCTGATCCATCCTAGCACGATTTTTCTCTCTTTCATGAACTCGAGTCTCGGTCTCCTCTTGATACTGTTCATCGGTTTTGGCGCCAACCCTCTCTTCCTGCGCAGCGAGTTCTTCTCCAACATCAGCACGGCGGATCTCTCTCACACTCTCCAGGACCGTCTCTAGATGCTTGGCAATCTCGGTGTCGATCCTGCTTTCGACATCGGCGTAAATCCCACTCCGGTCAACCGCACCTTGAATCAAGGTTGCGGCTTTCCCTCTCTCACGACCCAAGAGATTCATATCTTTCTCGATCTCTGCTTCAGCAATCGCATGGATTGAATCTGTAAGGGCCATTTTGGCGTCGGAAGTGTTGTAGGCGGCCCATACCTGTTTACGCAGGCTGTCGTAGCCACCCTGTTTCTTGAACTTCAGTAGCAGGGCATCGATGGCTGTTCGTTTCTCTTTGACTAATGGAAGGTCGCTGACCTTGAAGCGAGGTCGCAGCGAGAAAGGTTTGGGGGATGGATCGTAGGCTTCGGCCATTGCGGTGTCTGCCATGATCAGATCTCAAACTGAGAACTGGGGTGGGCGTCGCGAATCACGTTCACGAGTCGATTGTCGTGAGGACTTTGGGGCGACCTGGAGGCAATTAATGGATGAGCATCATGGTGCTGGACAGAGCGAACTCAAAATGAGAGACGTTAGATCTGTCGACTGTCAAAATGGACAAGACTACAAAAACGCGATCCCGCCCAGGCCGGCGCGTTTTGATGTAAAAGTCCGCCAAAGCTTGTACGGTGGGTTATAGAGCGAAGAGTGGTTGTGTGCCCATTTAACAGCACGCCAAAGTAACTCACGTGGCAACTCCACATCTCCTCCTAATTCTCGAAGCACGTGAGCTAGTCGTTCCCATAACTTCTGCTCCTTTTTTTTTCTGATATTGTGTACGAGGGGAGTAACGTCGCATGCAAGGCACATTCGAGGTATATCTTGGCTCGAGGCAGTGGCCGGCGCTCTTCCATACGGTCAAATTTCAAATGAGAATTTCACAAACACATGTCCTCAACGTACAGAACTCTTGGAGTGATGTTGTACACAATTCCTTTGTTGAAGATTGTACCCAGAGCTATATAATGAACCCTTTCCTTTCCACCGTCAAAGCAATACAGCCACATAAGGGTATCTTGATCGCGTTGAACATAAAAGAAAGCACACCAGGAAAACAATTCTGACGCCATCCCATCAAACGATACTTGAGTCCGCCAATCCCGATTTCCGACCCATTGTCCACTTAACTGTCTTTGCTCCCGCTGCTTTTCATAGATAGAACATAACATTAAAATCCAAAATCATTGTCACAATATTTCCACCCCCACGGACACCAATCCTTGACAAATTGTCCCTTTTCCGACCCGGGTGTGTTCGCCATAGAATCGTGCTTGTTTGCAAAGAATAATGTTAAACCCATCTTGGTATCAAACGCCAGAAGGACAACCTTCTCTGATCAACTGAACATGGCTCGGCGTTGTAGAAGAGAGCTCGCGCCTTATCATGGTTGATGAATGTGAATAGCGAGAGCTGTGATGTGTGAGGTGAGATGCAACCCGCAGAGCGGAATGTCTTGCGATCGGCTCAGTGTAGAGAGTTGTCGGTGACAGAGTCAACACTTCTTGCTCACCTCCTTCACAAGGACTGTGAAATATGCTCAGCATCACTTGAACATAGAATCGAAATCAATGTCCATGCTATCCATGCTGTCCATATTCATCATTCCGTCATCGATTGCTGCATCAAAATTCATGTCGTTGGAATTGAGAAAATCGTCAAATTCGTTTGGACCAAGAGTTGGAAGGCCAAAGTCGGTAGTAGCCGTCGGACCTTGTTGGTAGGGCTGAGAGATACTGTTGAGGTCAGAAGATCCTGTTCCACCACCAAGATTAAAGGTATTGTCATCGCCAGTCTGATTTGCATACGACTCCAAGCCAGGGAGTAAGGATGTCAAGGAAGAATCTTGCGCAGCAGCAGCGGCGTCTGCATCAACTTCGAAGGTTAGGTCAAATGGTAATTCATTATTGGATGCGTCCATCAAGTCGGCTCCGGACGGCTCTCCAAACATGGAGACGAAATTGAAGTCTTCGGTTCCTGTCGCGGGAGTGTCCAATGGCACGTTGTCCACCACAGGGGGCTGCTTTTGTACTGGTTCGGGCACGGGGGCAGGCACAGGTTCGGCGGGCTTCTTTGGCTTTTGAGCCGCGACAGGTGGTGGAATCTGCGATGGCTTTGAGTCTGGTCGGGCTGATGATGGTCGTCGAACTGGAGCCGGAGTTGGAGCGGGAGCGGGAGCCGGGGGAGGAGCAGGGAGCTTGGGTTTCTCTTTCGGCTTGGACGGTTCTGGCTTCTCGGCCGGTTTTACAGGGCTCTTTTGAGGAAGAGTCGCGGGCGCGATTGGGGGAGTTGGCGTTGGCTCGGGCTTGGGTTGGGGAGCGGTCGATAGAGTGGAAGCAGTGTCTTCTGGTTCATCTGTCTTGACGCGCTTGGAAACGTTGGGCTTGTCAAGCGACTGGGGCTGATCTTGAGAATCTTTTGACTCGTCTCTCTTCCTTTTAGCCTTTGCGGCAATCTCTTCTCTTGCTTTGGCCTCTCTGCGGGCCTTGTTGAGCGCGAGTTGGCGCTCTAGATACCATTTGGCATCCAAGATTTGAATTTCGCAATCATCTAGAGCGTCCTGAAACTTTTTGGCGGTCTCGGCCAAAACGGCTTTGGTGGATTGGGCATAATTTACAGGATCTTTCATGGCATATGCTATCCGTGTGACAGAGCCATTGAACATGCCTTCGACAGTCTTGACGGGATCGTAGGGAGGTTTGGAAGTGGCCATGACGAGGATCGGGGCATTTGTGGCACAGGAAGAGGAGGGGATTTGAAGATATTAGTTAGGGCTGAAAAGGAAGGACGCGAGCAGGGATAGAGTAGGGACAGAATTTAGAACATGATGACAAGTTGACAACAGCAGAAGATACAAAGCGCCAGAGGGGAAAGATGGAAGGAGAGGCCCGATGGAGAGTAGGAGTAAGGGAAAAGAGTTGGAAGAATTATCGCGATGGTGAGGTGAATTGGATGGTGATGGTGTCAAGTTTCAAAGGGAGGACGCCATGCGCCATGGGCTTGAAGAATTGAGACTGAATCGTGGTCTGCAGAGTGCCAGTAGGTGAGCAGGACTGCCAGTTACATAACTAACTAGCAGGATAGAATTGCCACAGACTGTCGTGGACTGCCAATAGCAGGCAGCAACCGCCCGGATTGCCCCAGTTGGGTCCAGTTTTGGGTCCAGTTTGGGTCCAGCTTGGGGTTTGGATGGATTTCTTGGCACCTTATGTCAGGACTCGGGAGTCTAAGAGTTCAGGACTCTGTCGAGGATGCTAGGGTTGGATAGGGCGGGATAAGGCTGCAAGTCTGGAACCTGGGCCACGCTGGGCACCTACGGCACCCAAGAGGAACGAGTTCAAGCACTGCTGCACTGGCACTCTGGGTGTCATTTGAGCCCAAGCAACACTCGACCTATTAGAGAGCGATGGCGGGCGGAGAAGCTCCTGTCAGCCACTCCAAAGGGCGATCAAAGTAGGAACGCTCGTTGGGCAGGCCAGATGTGGCACAGTCGAGCTGGGGACTTTCAAGTGTCTAATGGGTGTGGCCGTTATAGACTGGGCGCAGGTTAGTTGACTAGTTAGTTAGTGTTCAAGCCTGGGACATTATGAAAAAAGAAAAGAGGTGAGGCACTGAGGGCAGAGGGCAGAGGCGAGAGGGCTGAGGTCTAGGCCTAAGTGCAGAGCCAACTAACTTAACTGGTTAGGGCCCCTCGGGCCGCCCAAGCCCATGAGCCACAAATGAAGAATTCGCAGGTCTTGTTTAGTCTGTCATCTTTCACTTTCATTTTCACTTTCGGGCCTGGCCTGGGCCTTGCATCCACACCTTAACTACATAGGTACCTGCCCAGGTATCTAGTAACCACCAGGCACCCTTCAGAACCCGTTCGTGCCGTCAAACCTTGACCCCCGCTGCTCAGGTGCCCCGTTAGGTAGCTACGGAGGGACGTTTGAAGCCTGAAGCATGGAAGATCGCCCGCAGCCGCAAACCTTGGGCCAAACCTGCGTGTGCTTGTGTCTGGACTGCTGCATATGACAGTAATAATTATAGTAACGTGATGCCCTGCACCAAGTAGTGCGTATCTTAGGCACTGTACGGAGTACCTAGGTAGTTAGCTATGTACTTGATGTAACAGTCATATCCTCACATCAAAACTGCGTCCAAACTCCATCTAGTCACAAGATGACTGATCCATCAATCTCTACTAGGCGCCTATTTGTCCACTGAGAGGGGTTCCTTAGGTTCATTTAGTGGGAGGAGACTGCATCTTCCAGGGCCCGAGACAGCCTGGCTGTTCTGGGTACCTACAGTACAGTAGGGAGTACCTCGCTTGACCCGAGGATGGAGCACGTTAATAATAAATTCAAATGGAAACCAGACTTGCTTTGCTGTACAAGCTCATCCAGCTCATCCAGCTCATCCGCCACTGCTACCATCATTATTATTATTACTACTACTACTACTACTACTACTACCACCACCACCATCAACGTTAGGTAGCACCTATGGTACTAGGTAGGTACGGAGTAATTACTACGTACGCAGGCATCATCTCATCCTGCCCATCTCACCTTTTTCCCATTTCCTTTTCCATCTCTTCTGAAACTCTCAACTTGACCTCGTCGTCTTCTTCTTCCTTTCCTCTTCCTCCTCCTCTTCTCTCTCTTACTCTTACAGAAAATACCAAATCCATCATCTTCTATTCAACTTCCTTTGCTCGTTCTTCTCTTTTCCTCGTCTTCTCATCTCTCCGTCTTGTTACTTGGAATTGGAATTTGTGCACTGTGCATTGCAAACCAAGGCGTTCGGTAACGAATTCTCCTCAAGCGATTTCCTATCTCATTTCCCTCGCAGCTTTAGCACACTGCACTGCGCCATACCATACTGCACTATACCTTACCTCTATTACGATCTCGATTCCTTTGACCTGCCACTGTCCTGCAACCTTGCTGCAACTGTCCTGCCTGCCTGCCACTGTCCTGCTGCGTCTTGACTTGCTCGGTTTCCTGTCCTGTCCAAGTTCTCTACTACCCTCAGCCGCATCTACCTCTGTTGCAACTTGCCTCCCACCTGCACCCTCACCTGCACCTGCGCCAGCGCCAGCGCCTGCAACCATACACATCCATTCTCGAGTCCTCACGCAATCCCACCACCTCTCCAATCCGCACGCCGCCGCCAGACTTCCTCCATCTCGGCGCGACCCATCACCCATCCAGACACCACCCTTTCTCCTCTCAAGCTTGTTCTGCTTTTTGTCATCCTACTCTTCTTCAACAGTCGGCGCTCCGTCTTTGCTGGGTTGGCATTTCATCCACATCTTGCTAGCGAATTCTCTGTTCACTTTTCAACGCCTTTCCTTCGGCTTCTTCCGACCCACTCTCACACCATTCCGAACAACGTTATACTACCGCACCACCTGCACGACCGTTGTCATCCGATCCCCGCAATTCCATTCATACACCAACTCGAGACCATCACTTGCCATACCATATTCCTTCCTACCGATCGCGGCGCATCTACTTGCTTCATCACCCTGACTAGTCAAAACATACAACATTGCACATCATGACGGAAAACCTCCCTCCCACCTCTTTACCAGCTCCACCATCTGTTCCAACCCCCAGTGTTCCGGGCTATGAGCCTGCATCTGGGACCAATGGTCACACAGGCGTCAGCCTGGCCATGGGTCCTCCTGCCCTCGCCCCCGTCGTAATTCCGCCAAACACCAACCCACTACCGACTGCCGTCACTCCTGCCTCTGCCCTATCACCAAATTCGGCCGGTGGAGTCGTTCGCAGAGCCGCCCCCGAACCCAATAAGCGGGCCTTGTATGTTGGAGGTCTCGACCCTCGAGTTACTGAAGATGTCCTCAAACAAATCTTCGAAACCACCGGCCACGTCAGCAGTGTCAAAGTCATTCCTGATAAGAATTTCAATTCCAAGGGCTTCAACTATGGCTTTGTGGAATACGATGATCCTGGCGCCGCCGATCGTGCTATGAACACCCTCAACGGCCGCCGTGTCCATCAAGCCGAAATCCGCGTCAACTGGGCTTACCAATCCAACACTGCCAACAAAGAAGATACCTCGAATCACTTCCACATCTTTGTTGGTGATCTTAGTAATGAGGTCAACGATGAAGTTCTCAATCAGGCATTTTCGGCGTTTGGAACCATCTCCGAAGCCCGAGTCATGTGGGACATGAAGACTGGCCGATCGCGAGGCTATGGCTTCGTCGCGTACCGCGAGCGATCCGAAGCTGAAAAGGCCCTGGCCGCCATGGATGGCGAATGGCTCGGCAGCCGTGCTATTCGCTGCAACTGGGCTAATCAAAAAGGCCAGCCTTCCATCTCACAGCAACAAGCAATGGCTGCTATGGGTATGACACCGACCACACCCTTCGGACATCATCACTTTCCCACACAAGGAGTTCAGTCGTATGAGATGGTGGTGAACCAGACACCGAGCTGGCAGACCACTTGTTACGTCGGTAACTTGACTCCATATACGACCCAGGCCGATCTCATCCCACTCTTTCAGAATTTTGGATATGTGGTCGAGACTCGCTTCCAATCAGATCGAGGTTTCGCCTTCATCAAGATGGACACTCATGAAAACGCTGCCATGGCCATTTGTCAATTGTCGGGTTACAACGTGAATGGACGGCCCCTGAAATGCTCCGTAAGTCCCACTCCCACTCGGCAAAGAACGTGACAACCAACTGACAGCTTTAGTGGGGCAAGGATCGTCCTCCAACGGGACAATTCGATACTTATTCACCTCAAACATCTTTAGGGTCGGCCACAACCCCTAGTGGATTCAATCCGGCATCGCCATACTTTCAGCAATATGGTGGTCATAATCCCATCACTCCTCAAGGTATGTCACAATTTCACCGGCCTGCAATGGAGATGGTGATTGACAAACTCCTAGGTCCGAGTCCTGGCGGTCGTGGTGGTTGGGACTCCAATCATCTATCCAGCCCGTATGCACAGTCACCGCAGTCGGCATTCCCTCAGATGCCTCCATCGGCTGGTGGGTATGGTCGGGGTCAGAACGGTCCAAGCGGATTATTTCAGCCACCAGCGTTCGGAAACAACTATCCCAATTATCAAGGATGAAAAGTTTGTGCAAGGCGTACATTTCCATGTTGAGCTTTTGACCCATTAAATTGATCTAGCTATTGAGCGATTCCAAAGCCCATGTTATGTGGGCATGCGTGGAGAGATTAGATGATGCAAACCGAAGCGGGCATTTTATGTGGGAGTCACCTTGGTTTAGGTAATTACTATGTAGTTGAGCACTTTGTTGACTGATCAGCTGGATACCCCTTTTGTCCAAATACTCAAGATAGGACTTTATTGAAGAAGAGATTGGGATAATTATGCGAGTGGAAAATCAAGTTGTTTCCAATTTCAATGAACAGAATCCCAAGCCCAGGGAGTTGCAGTCCGTCGAGTACCAAGTGTACTCAGTAGTGTATAGAGAGTATGGGGTCAACGCAATATGTTCAAGCCAGTGGTCAGACGAGCGGTTGCTTCCCCCAATGCCAAGCATCTCGCAACCCATCGACTATCGACTGCGGACGCGACAGATGGTTATGGTTTTTCCCCTCTTACGCGTAGTCGCCATTCTCGTGTCTTAATAAATCACCAACTTCCAACAACCAAAGTCCAAATCTACTGCTCGATATATGTGTGCAGTGTTGCACCTGCCCGATGCTACTTGACAAGCACCTTCCTCATCCACCAACTACCTCGTCTCGTTTCCCCTTCTGCGACTGTTCATGCAAGCATATACCCAACTCGTCCTTCGGCCTTCACTTCATGGTCTGAGGTCTCCCAAACATTTCATTAGGTCAATCATGCTCAAAAGAGCCGCCGACAAGGATGCCTCGGCGAGTCATTTTGAGAAAAAGCAGACCCCTTTGCAACTCAATGCTTCTGCCATCAACATCACTCGTCCTAATCTATCCACCAAACGCAAATTCGATCGAAGTCTCAGCACTACCAGTTCACTCGGCCTCCTTCATCAGCAATCCTTCGATGAAAATGACGCACCTAATATGATCGACTTGACTGGTGCATCCCCCGAAAAATCCTCCGAAATAAAATATCCTTCTCTACCACAGCAAGAATCGTTTTCGTATCCGTCATTGCCACCGCTTCCACCAAAAGATACTTCGGGATTACCCTCAAGTAGTGCGGGTGTAGCTTGGTCGTCATCTCCAGCTTCGCATTTCGAGAATCCAAGGTCAAAAGTACCACAACATGATACGACATCAGAGGCTACCAGGCCTGCAAAAAAACGAGCACTTCCTGCCTCATTTGCCCCTCCGCCCTAGAGACTGCCACAAATAACTCCGACCACCGCAATGGATGGACAAAGACTTCTAGCAAAAAAGATTATGTTATTGGGGCCCCGGAAAAGATATCCACAACAGGAGTTCAAGGTCGTGAGTATGCTGGGAAGTTTGACCAATATGCAGCACCTACACAGGCGTCGACATCAAAGCCAAAACCCAAAGCTACTTCCGCTATGGCCGAAATGCTGGACAAGGCTGCATGGCCTCGACAGAGACAAACCAATTCAATGTCAAGAAGTTCATCCGAGAAATCAGTCAAATCTTTTCTGCAGGCCACTGATGCACAGAAGGTAGCAAATCCCCGGGTAGCAGACACTTTTCTCAGTGACGAGCAAAGAGCGGTGGTTAAAGCTGTCATGGAGGAAGGCAAGAGCGTTTTCTTCACCGGATCTGCTGGAACTGGAAAGTCGGTTTTGATGCGAGCCATTATTGCTCAGCTAAGACACAAATATCGACAGGAACCCGATCGAGTTGCTATCACAGCATCAACTGGATTGGCATCCTGTATTCTTGAGGGACAGACGTTGCACAGTTGGTCTGGTATTGGTCTGGGAAAGGAGCCTGCTCCAGAACTGGTGAAGAAGATTAAACGAAACATGAAATCTCGCCAAAAGTGGTTGAGGACAAAGGTGCTCATCATTGATGAGATATCCATGGTCGACGGGGTGCTCTTTGATAAATTGGAGCAAGTTGCACGAACAATCAGAAATAATGGTCGACCGTTTGGTGGCATTCAGCTTATTTTTACAGGCGACTTTTTCCAGCTCCCACCTGTACCCGATAGGAACACAGAGGCAAAATTTGTCTTCGACGCTGTCACTTGGAACACATGTATTCAACACACGATTTTGTTGACTCATGTCTTCCGACAAAAAGATGAACAGTTCGCCAAAATGTTGAATGAGATGAGGTTGGGTAAGATGAGCGCGGAAACAATTAGGGAATTCAAGAAGCTGTCACGTCCATTGAACTTTCAGGATGAACTCGAGGCAACCGAGTTGTAAGTGTGATTCTGAGATTGTTGAAACCTTTTCTAACTTACCCAGGTATCCGCGTCGTGAAGAGGTTGAGAATGCAAATCAAAATCGAATGCGCAAACTCTCAGGTCAAGTCATGACCTTTGATGCTGTCGATTCAGGTGTACTGGATCTTAACGTGAGAAAGAATCTCTTGGCCAATTTCATCGCCCCTGCGACGCTGGAACTTAAGAAAGGTTCACAGGTCATGCTCATCAAGAACATTGATACACAACTTGTCAACGGTTCATTAGGAATCGTCCAATCATTCATGGATGAAGGTACCTTTTTCACGTACAGAGACGATGAATCGACCTTCTTATTGGCTCAAGATGAGGGCTCAACTGAAGAAGAACGAGCCGCCGCCCAGGAGAAAATCAAAGCAGCACGATCCAAGATTAGCGGAGTGGGAACTACAAGAGCCTGGCCAATGGTGAGATTCAATCTCCCAGATGGGACATCAAGAGCTGTTCTCTGTACACCTGATGAATGGAAAACCGAAGCCCAGAATGGTGAAATCATTGCCAAACGTGTACAGGTACCACTCATCTTGGCCTGGGCACTGTCGATTCACAAGGCCCAAGGACAGACCCTCAACCGAGTAAAGGTTGACCTCGGAAAGGTTTTTGAAAAGGGACAAGCATATGTGGCACTAAGCAGAGCCACGTCAAAAGAAGGTCTACAGGTTCTTCGATTTGACGAACGCAAGGTCATGGTCCATGCAAAGGTACTACATTTCTATTCCAAACTGAGTGGTCATGAAACACTCGACACATCAAAGGCTTCGACTACCGCAGTAGTAAAACAAGGTGTTAGCAAAAAGGTTGACGTCGATGACTTTGATGATGACGACCTGTCATATGAGGAGATCCTAGCGGCCGAGCGAGAGGCAATGCGAGCTTCGGGAAATGCATAAACAATGGTCAAGTATATTGGGTTTGTGCAGGCTGGAATTCGGACTGAGATCATGTCAATGGGTCGCGAGGAAATTCAGCATTCGTCGTTGACTCAATAACCATATTTTCTTCGCTCATTACCTCTTGCCGTCGTCAGCCCTTTATACGCCACTGGAGTCGCCAACAAAATGGATATAGTCGACAACTTAGCTCCACTCACCATGTTTCACAGTATTGAGTACTGGAAGACACAGACGAAAGATTTACAAGTCACGGAGCTGTGCTTCTCACTCAATCAAGCACTGAGTGACAGCGCCAAACACTCCTTGCCTTGGATTTAACTTATCGTGTAACATTTACATGTGGTAGAGACTGGATTGTATTGATGCGTTGGTGCTGAGTAGACACCGCACTTGAGCTATATTGCGTCAACCGGGATTGTGATCTGCGCATCCCAACCGAAATCATGCAGAACCAAAAAAGTCGTGGAGCTCAGTCAAAATGGGATAAAATGTTGACCTTGAAGTAAAGTGCGATACGAGCACAGTTCACACAGAACGAACGAGACCAGGGAGGCGGTTGTGAGCCGAAAAGCAGATGAATTTTCCAAGTCGGAGAAGGTGGATAGAAATGTGGTCTGCCTGGCACACATCGTATCAAGAGGCATGAGTCCAGAATCCACGGGTGGTGAGCCTTGAGGATCCAGTGTCAGGCATAAGAACTGCTGAAGATACTAGATAGGCCACAGAAACATCAATGAAAAAAGACTAAATAGTAGATGGTCGAAATTGCTTCTTCGCCAGAATCGTAGACCAATTTCAAGATCGAGTGGAAGTGAAGTGGGCCAGGATTTTATAATTTCTGACCCTGACCGATTGAGTCTGTGACAAAGTCCGATCCACTCTAATAATTAACTGGTCAATTAATTACCTGGTAATAAGTCACTTCTCACATCCCTCCACTCTGATACTCCCTCCTCGGACAAGTTCAGTGACACCACGAAATTGGAATGCTCAAACGACCTCTACACATTCACCTGTAGAAAGCAATCCCTCGAGTTTCGTGCTATGTCCTGATAACCCTTTGCTCCCACCCACCCCGTCCACCCACCTTCCACCACCCACCAACCAACCACCATGGCCGACGCATTCATCGGCTACACGATCTTGGTCACCCTGCAGTACCCGCTGAATGCTCAGATCCAGGGTGTGGTGGCCAATGTTGTCGAGCAGCGATTGATTCTTCGAGATGGTATGGGCGCGCCCTGAAGAGATCTTTTCCATGTGCGCTCTGGTTACTGACATGTAGTCTACAGTCGTGTTCCTATGGAATGGCCAGCGCCTGGCATCGTATGTCCTCGACTCGGCCACGATCGCCGACTTGGAAGTCGCTCCGTCGCAGCCCAGCAGTAGAGCTCAAGAGGAAGATTTGAAGACACCCGTGGCAGTAACTCCGCAACATCATGATACCTTTTCACCTCCTCATCCACAGCAACTACATCAACCACAGCAGCACCAGCAGCAGCCCCAACAACGAACAAATGCGCCTTCTTTCGTCGACCCGGCTATCATCAGTTACACAAAACCCCCGCTGACCACACAGACGAATCTCCCCGCCCCACTACAATCCTCACTCACACCGGTATCACCGATTATGATTGCCGATGGCGCAGTGGGCAGTCCGTCTCCAAATTCCATACGGAAACGGACTGTGGGCAGTAGTTCGGTGTCTAGCATTGCGACGGCGATTCCCAGAAAGCCCGCCAAGCGGGGTGCGTCGGCGACAGCGACGCTCACGGAGCCGTTTGATGCGTTGAACATGAATCAAGAGGGGGCGGCGAATCAGAACAGTCCTGTCAAGGAAGCGGCACCAAAGGGGCCCAAGGGGGACGCGGCGCAATTGGCTCAGATACCTGTTCCGTCAAAGACCGGGCCGGGCATCATCGACATGAAAGACGTGAATCACGCTCCGTTGAAACCGGCGAAAAAGGCAGGGAAAGGGAAAGGGTGGCGGTCGACACCATTGATCGAGGAGGTCCCTAGACAAGTCACGCAGAAGAAGGCACAGCGCGGTCGTAAGGTGGTTGAGAACCAGAATGGTTGGGCGACTGAAGACGCAACCGACATTCAAGACATGGGGGATTTCGACTTTGAGTCCAACTTGTCCAAGTTTGACAAACGACGAGTCTTTGACGACATCAGGAAAGATGACCAGACGGCCGAAGGCGATCGCCTGGTTAGTTTCAATCGAAAGGTCCGACCGGGGACGAACGGTGGGCGGAATCTACATTATACGGAAAACGTGTTAGATGCGCCTCTCATCAACAACAAAACAAACGACGACGACAAGGATAGGTGGAAGAGTGAAGCCGGTGAAACCGAGGACGATGCACTACTCGAAGGGCACTATTCAAGTGGGAAAGGATCACGGCGTGCGGGATCTAGACGGCCACTAGCGTCGCGCAAGGGTAGCGTGCTGCCAGTTCACATCGATAGGACGGAATCGCCTCGGCCGCTCACACGGATACAGACTGCATCACCGATGAATGGATCCGTGTCTGGCTTGCGGGCGTCGTTCAAACTCGCAAATAACAAACCATGCCACTGTCTATCGCCCCTGCAGATGCTCGAGTTGGAACAGCTGTGTACATCGGAACTCGGGCTCGCAGAAGACATGTTATCTGAAAACGCAGGCCGCAGCATCGCGACTTCGATCCTCAAACTCCCTTCTGTGCGCAACGTGGTGTTCCTAGTCGGCAACCATAAATCCGGTGCCCGCGCCATCGCCGCCGCTCGACACCTACGGAATCGACGTCTACGTGTGACCATAGTGATCCTGGGCGGCGAACGAGAAGAACTGCTCTTCGAAATTGTGCGCAAGCAATTATCTATCTATCAAAAAGGCTCTGGCTACGTCGACCGCTGGGACGAGTACCAAACAAAACTGACGGCAGGCGGCCCAGCCCCAGACATCGTGGTCGACGCCATCTTAGGCGTGCACGTGACATTTGAAGAACTACGGACCGATGACCAAGCCACAGTCCTAGAGATGATCCGATGGGCGAATCGATCAAGTCGGACCGCACCAATAATCTCCATCGACGTGCCAAGCGGCTTGTCAGCAACATCAGGTCTACTGACTGAAGTCGACGGACAGAGCCTGGTCATGGCCAGCAAGCATATTCTGAGTCTAGGCGCGCCCAAGACCGGTCTGTTGATGGCCATGGCAATCGATGGCGTCGAGCCCACGTGGCAGGTCTGGGTGCTGGATATCGGCATCTCGGCTGCTGCATGGCAGAAGCATGGGTCTAGACGGAAACACGGTGTCGACTTTGGCGCCGAGTGGATCGTGCCGTTGAAGTTTTCGCTTCTGGGATAGAGGAGGAGGAGGAATATGAGCGAAGAGGAGGAAGTGGAATAGAGATGGGGTTGATACTAGGACATGTGGGAGGGAGACAGAACCAAGCAAGGTCTCTGCTTAGACATTGTAATCGTGAGTCCTTGCCGCCGTGGGCTTGTGACTAACTAGATGGGTATGGCGATCCTTTACTACAGGGAAAACGGGGAAGGCAATCGGCTGTTCACGATGATATCTGGCCCAAAAGAATTTGATTTTGCTGCGTTTCAAGCGACAAGGGGAAAAGAGAGAAAGAAGGAAAGAAAGAAACAAGGAGAAAAAGACACAAGAAAGAAGGAATGCCTTCGATCTATTTTGTTTGATCGATTCACATTCACATTCACATTCACATTCAGATACCATTTGATGGTACTATGAGTGATTGTATTGTATTGTATTCAATCAATCAGTAGTAGAAAGCATATGTACAAGGCTCCGCACGGCACCACACTCAAGGGCTACCTACCTTAGGTACCTAAACCTAACTTATGTAACTAATACAATACCAAGTCCTGTATGTACGGAGGTATGTACTGTACGGAGTACCATGTGGGAGCGGAGAACTAACTACCTAACTACCTAACTACCTAATTAATTAATTAACATAAGACCCTCCTTCCTCCATCGGCCCATCGATGCAAAAAGACAGTCAAGCCTCGCCCCTCTCCCTCTCCCTCTCCCTCTCCCTTCCGCAAGTTCCTCAACAGGCACGTGAGGTTCTTGACGCAGACGAGCCCTGAAGTAAACGTGAAGACCAGACGCTAACTAGTCCCGTAGTTAGGTACTGTACATAGGTACATCGGTACACACCTAGGTCTCCGATCCTCAATCGAAGCATGGATGACTCTAGTTCCCTGGACAAATAAGAGTAAACTACTCACTTTGTTACTTATGTACTTACTAGGCGAGAGACGTGCGAATCACGATGGCTGTTGGGAGGGGGAGGGGGTGTCGCGACGACAAGCGATGAATGATGAGCGATGATGATGAATGATGATGATGAATGGATGATGGTGATGATGATGATGCAAGGCTACGCGTGGCTACGTAACTACGTAACTAGGTACGTACATCCTGTGCGGAAGTACTCGGGCAAACGGTTTCATAGGAAAAAGGGGATAAGGATATATTTTTCGCCTGGAAACAAGCAATTTCTTGGGACTGCTAAGCTTACATAGGTCCTGCCAGTTGGCGATAATCTTAACTCTAACGTTATCCGTGCCAGGGTCAGTATCAAGGCTCCAGGGGTGCTTTTTTGGGGTGTGGTTTAGCCCAAGTGAGGGCCCCTTAGCCTAGAGGAGGGTTGATTAGCGAAGTATGTAAGCACTTTAACTAGTTAGTTAGTTAGTTGGTTGGTTAGTGGGTTGAGAGAATTGCAGGGGATTAACCAGGGACGCGGGTCGAGGGTCTAGGGACTAACTAGGGCCGGGGGATGGGTGTGCTATTTATAATCATGCTTGTGCCGACTGGAGTACGTATGTAGGTGCCACGGAGTAGGTCGTCGATGGCTCTAAGCCTGCTGCTGTGCACAAAACGTCTGTATGAATCAATGTATGTATGTATGCTGTGGCTTTTGGCCCACAGTCTGTGTTTCGCTTGTTAGCCTGTACGTACAGCAATCGAAAGCCAGGTATTTGGAAACTTCTGGGTTGAATGGTTGGATATTCAGGAATTGAAGTCTGGTTATTGTGAAGTTAGGAAGCGTGACACCCTCTAGGCGCCGGCGCTTGGAGGCTTACCCGAAGAACAGAACGAGGGGCACCCAAGAGGGCCACCCAAGAGGGCCACGGGGACCTAATGTCCAGTGACCATCGACCAGTCACTCCATGTGGAAATACTTAAGCACTTCACGTTAGGCCAGGCGTTAGGCATTAGGCATTAGGCGCAAATATGCCTAAATCCACCTAACCTCGGATTAACTGGGCAGCCTCCGTTCCTCTTTAACTAACCAGGTTCACCCCCTTGCCCTTCTCGGCCGCATCCCAGGTAAGCAAAAGGTGTGAGATCCATTCGGTTCCCCCCTCCACTCCAGATCCCTACCTCCCGCCTCTTCTTGGGTTCTTGGGACCAGACGGAATTCCTCATTTGAACAAACATCTTTCTTTACAGTCCTTGACACTTTGACTGGTATCGCGCATCAGGTATTTGTATTTGTATTTGTCTTGGTCGGTCCTAGTCCTGCAACGTACACCATCTTATACAAAAACCGATTTAACACGACGGGACACACACACTCACCCACATTCAAGAATAGACCACACACACCAACTGTCGACCAGTCCCGTGAGGCGGCTGACCAACCTGTTTGGTCGACCAACTCCTGGTAGTCTATTGTATATCCCTGTTCGGGAAGAGCAAAGCACAAGTCCATTTACGACCACCACGCTGTCGGTGCGCCACTCAGCTGAATAAACCTTCTGGCTTCAGCTCCCAACTTGGACTTCGACCTCAACTTCGACCTCATCTTTACTTTTGTGTTTCTGGCAATTCACTCATTCGTTGATTGTTCACTTTTCCAAGGACGATATATTGCACTGCCAGGTCACGACAACGAGGTCCAGGTTCACGTTTGGATTAGGAACTGGGTTGATCTTCTGATTAAAAGCATACACACAATCAGAATTCGAAGCAGGTCTAGTCAAGGAATTGCAACGAGGAATACAAATCGCTGGTCGGCCGCGCTCCACCACAAACTCGGTATTCTTCATATCATTCATTCATTGCTCGATCAAGAAATCGATTGATTCACGACAAGTCACATCACTCAGCAATCTTGGAAGGAGCGTTGTTGGCCATCGGTTCCTGCCCTACCAACACGTGAACAAAGCAAAAGGACCACTCTCCTCAATCCACATCCACCACTTTTCCATGCTTCCTTGTTCACCCGTACTCGACGACACTACTTTATCTTGCTGACGACACTCCAAGAACTCCAGGGTGGCCGCATTATCATCGCCTTGGTATTTGGAAAATCTCTTCTGTCTCCATCAGGTCAACGTATCACAACGACCGTCGCCCACAGTCAACTCGACCAATCTCATTTCAACCAGTCAACAGTCTACCTCAAAGCCTTACTAGCAACCTTCCAGGATGGCCTTCCTAAACACTACCCTTCGTTCCGGCTACATCACGGACCTAGTCCTCCTCCGGCCAAACCAGGCCAAGATCCGAATGCTATCCTCCAAGAAGGCCTGTCAGCCATCTATGCATCCATTCACGATCCCAAAACCATGATCACATTGAACCCACTGGTTCAGGACGTAAAACAAATCGCTTCTTCAGATTCCAAAGCCGTCGATCACCAAACCCTTGCACCTAGCTTCGGCGTCGACCTCAACGCTCCCTACCTGGCCCCATCTTCTACCCAAGACAATTCCAATGCCCCCTCATCATCACCCTACGGCTTCAACCATTTCGAGATTCTGGACAAGTTAAACCTTGCTTTCGGCTTCACACAAAACTTAATCTACCACGCCGCTATCCGGCCGACACGCTGGGGTATGGAGGCTTTCACCAATGCTGGCAGTGGTGTCACCATCTTTGGGAGATGGGAGATCAAGGTTGCCGACAATGGCCGCGTCATCAATATTATTGAAAAGAACGAAATCCGGTGTAACGTTGTTGTAAGTTGGTACATCAATCGTACCGTCGATAAGAGTCATGCCGAAACCCATGCCCGCCTGAAAGCCAAATGGATCAGTGACATGAAGGCAAAGGGCTACGATTATAGCGTTGTTGGCGCCTGATTCTGCCGCCGTAATCTTCTCAATAACAATCCCGAAATGGTCCCACCAGTCTGATTTGGATCTGTCTGTGGAATTAGGTTTCGAGACCCGTGGTAATGAATCAATGTCATGTAGTGGAGTTTGGGCGTCAGACAGAATTGTCTTTTTGACGACGTGGAAAGGTTGGCAATTGTGTTATTTGACGAGGTCAATGCATCAATTTCTTTTCGTTCCAAAAACCCTCTTGAATATCGTGTTCATGGCCCGTTTATCTTCCTTTCAACCTCTCTATCCACATGTAAAAAACCAGATTTGCACTCATCTGTCGGCCGGCACGCAGTGCTTCGAGGCCTCAGAGTCGTTATTCAACATGTGATAGACTGGAAGACCGAAAAGCTTTGCGATAGTGAACGCTGGAAAATGGGTATCATTCATTATACACAGATGCAGACGTTAAGAGAGAGTATGCAAGCGAGCGGAAACTGCCCATCCACCCAGCTATGAGGCCCCAAGCCAAAGCAAGCTCCCAGCAGAGGCTTCGCAAACTCAACGCTCCGGACGACATTTACCAGCCGTCGAAATTGCCAAATCCACCCCCACCGCCTCCTTTGTTCTTCTTCCGCACCGGCTCTTCTGGCTCGTCAATGTACTCGACAATCTCATCGTCTTGATTGTTTAGTCTCGAACCAGTTGGCGTCGACGTCGTCGTCGGCGTAGTGGCCTGTGAGAGCGCGGGTTTCATGTATTTGCCAACGACCCCTCCACCTCCACGTGGAAGATCCCGCTCGCCGTCCAAGGCCCTAACCCTCTTCCCCGTCCAAGTGGTCTTATCAAGCCTCCTCTCCTCATCCCTCAGCTTCTCCTGATCCTCCATCTCGTTCTTCTTCTTCCAAAACTCCTCAAACGGATCGATAAACACCTTTGCACGGAGGATCTTGATCTCCGTCTTCGGCCTATCATCTTTCCCCGTCTCAACCTGCTCCAACAACTTCAGCACCCTCGCCGACTCGGCGTCATCCAGATCAACCTGCCCGAACACGGTGTGCTTGCGATCCAAGTGCGGGGCCGGCCGGTACGTGATGAAGAACTGTGACGAATTGGTATTCTTGCCCTTGTTGGCCATGCTCAGCACGCCTCGCCGGTCGTGTTTGCGCGGCCCTCGAATTCGTCCTCGAAGTTCTTGCCCCAGATGCTGCTGCCCCCGCGGCCCGTCCCTGTCGGGTCCCCGCCTTGCAGCATGAAATTCCGGATGTTGCGGTGGAACACCAGCCCGTCGTAGTACCCCTTTTGCACCAGTCGGATCATGTTCCATACCGCCTTTGGTGCGTGTTCTGCGTACAGTTCGAGATTCAGCGGTCCGTGTGTCGTCGTTAGTTGGATATAGCCCTTTTCTTTGACCCGGCCGCGTCGGAGTAGGTATTCTTCGTCCGTCATTAGTGCTAGTGATGCGGATGTGTGCGGTGTCACGCCTGTGGATGTGAATGATGCTGCTGCCAGGCCGGTCGTGTGTCGCGTTGCGTTGTAAGGTGTAGATTTCGGTGTTGACTGTTGCTTCGAGGAAGAGGAAGAGGATGATGATGATTTCTGTGCCGAATTCAAAGCTGATTTACTGCCCATCGATGATACTTGTCCATTGTTGTTTGCTCGTTCAGCGCGTGCCTTTGCAACAGCTTCTTTGGCCTTCATGATCTTCAAATCCGCCGCACTCCCCAACGACGCGGTATTAATGGTCGCCTCGTCCTTGGGCACGCCCGAATCCTCTCCATCTCTCAAATACTTGAACCCACTCAGATTCCTCGCCTCGACATTCAACGGATCCTGCAACGTAATGATATCGGCGCGCGAAAACTCCTCGTCCGACACCAGATCGCGCCACATCTTGGCCTTGACATTCAGCCGCTCGACCGTGTCATACGCAAACACGTTCGCTGCGTCGCCGTGCCGGATCGCCACGATGTGCGTGTTGTCCGTGAACACTTTGTACGTGACCGGGTCGACGTGCTCGCCGGCGTCGTTCCGCGCGAAGTTCAACTTGATCAGGTCTGGTGCTTTCAGCGGCTTCCCGTCCGTCGGGTTCGTGTCGTGTTTCAGCAGCCACCGCACGATGTTCTCGTGGTCGAAGATGATCCCTGTCGATGTGCACACCGGTGTCGTGAACGGTTGGAGGCTTAGCGCGCAGAAGTTGTAGGGGAGCCGTTTGAACGATGCGCCGCCCGTTTTGCCTGTTGAGCCTCCCGTATCCCGGCGCCGGCGCCGCTGGACGCCGAGTATGCGTCGGTCGATGACCATTCGGAATGTGTTATCTGTACAGTTGTCACGGGTGTTAGTTTTCGGACTTGGGATGGAGTTGGCTGTGCCACGGAGTGTGGGTTCGTACGTAGAGTTTGTCCGTTCCTGGTGCATGGTAGTGTGTTAGTATCGTTGACGGCTGAGTAGGGCTGAGGACCGGAGGGGAGTCTGTGTTATGGATAGAACTTACCTTTCCCCATCTTGCCGACCGTCTCCTCTTCCGCTGCGTATGTGACTAGATATCGAATGGAGGAGCCATGTGGTGGTGGTTGTGTGGTGTTTGCTGGTTGCGGCGGAGAAAATGTTTCGAGGAGCGTTCCAATGACGTTGTTGCTCAGCCTTGCGCAGGTTTAGCGACCGTTCTGGGAGCCTTGCATTTTGAATGCAATTCGATTATCACACGTATCTCACAACAGTTGGATTATAATACGGCATTCTTAGAGAGAATCCAACGGGAGGTTTCATTTGGAAGGGAAAAAAGATTCATGATTCTATTCTATCTCTAATGCCATCAACGGCTCTATGATCGAGTCATGTCTTGTATCTACCGGCTCTTTCTAATCATCCACGGGTATGCCAACTAGTTTGAGATACTCCACAGGTCCATAAGTCTTCCACGTTGCTCTCTCCTTTTCATTCGTAACCACAGCACAACTTGTGACTCCTCCGGCATTGACACCGACACCGTTTTCGAAGCCTGACTGGCGCCGTGGCACCAAACAGATCCATTCTTTTGAAATGATGACGTTATGAGCAGTACCTGACCCATGGCGTTGTAGTGCTTGTTGAGTCTCCTCCAGCAATCTCTTATACCTCTCAATCAACGCTTCAATCGACGCATTAGGTGGTAGTCGGAGCACAAAATGTTTGTGAGGCACTTGAGGAATGTTGGTTGCGATAACGTGGTCAGATGTTGCCTGAGCCGGAAAGAGCTTGAAACCCATCTTGTCTTCATCAGGATACGGCCAAACCTGCATGTGTTTATGACCTTGACTCGATCCACTGTTATATCCACAGTTGTAGATACCTAGGAATCGGGATTTGAGATTTTGCATAACCGTCCAGAGTGCCGTCAGATCGGTAGAGTCCAAAGGCTCTTCCTGCGAAATATACTGTCTGGTGGTGATCAAAAGACTTGGACGATAGAACGAGAACTTGTTCAATAACAGATAATGGTTTTGCCCGACAGTTGACAGTATCTCCTCTGGATTTGGTGGTAGAAACGGATTGCCCTTTTTCCCATTCTTTCTTTCTGGACCATTCGCTGCAGTAATGGGCTTTTTACTCGTTGCAGGAGCCATGCGTAATTCAAACTAATCGTCTCGTCAGCTAAACGAGTGACACAGCCCTTGAGTTGATTGACTTTGTGTCATTTTGAATCTTACCTTGAACCCATGATCGTCAATTACCTCGGCCGTCGTCGGTCCGTAGATAAGTTTACCGGCAGTGACGGCCTGATCGAACCTAGACAATGCGTACAATTCGAGATCTTGGGGAAGAACAATTGAAGAAGGGAGATTTGGAGCGGAAATATCGGTGTGGCTCACAATGGCCGGGTCCTCTCTAGCGTTGAAAGACATTTTGCTAAGGGCGGACGATATCAAATCCAAAGATTCTCTCAAGTCTGCGAGAGATTTGCCGAACGTCGCAGAAAAGTCTTGTTATTGTACAGCCAGCACTGGCAGATGACAGGTGAGAAAGACGGTGACCTACAAGTAGTGTGTAAAGGACACTTTCCCATTATAGTTGCAATTGTGGACTGGTCATGGTCTTTTCCATAGACGGCGTAATATTGTAGCCGTATCACATCATTGTCCTATGTTGCTGATTTCAGGAGTATCCTCATCCTGATCACTGTTATCATACACTGACGGCGAATATCAATTGGCTTCGTAATCGTACAATTCCCCAATTCCCCAAGTGTCATCTGGGATTGGAACAAAGTGTTTCGAGCTAACCTCTTTTGGATGCTCCAAGCTACGGCGGAATTTGTGGAAGGAGCATGCTCGTATGATCTTCCTACCGCAGTCGAATTATTTTTCGAGATTCCATTCATTGCTGTCTGTACAATTCTACCAACTGCTTCATTGCAGATTTCGAGCCTCTTCTTCTTCAATTCAATCTTTAACCTTCCTTAGGCGTCGCAATGACTTTCTCTCGCTCAATCACTACTCTGTTGCGCGCATCCAGACACCTTGGAGCCCCATCTCGAGTGAACCCCGTCAATAGAGTCTTTGGCCACGATAGATTTGGCGCCAGAACTTATGCTGCAGCATTCACCAGAGACAAGCCTCATGTTAATGTCGGTGAGTAAAACAAAGCATGGTCGGCATTTGGACGAGACTGACAGTGATAGGAACCATTGGCCATGTCGATCATGGAAAAGTATGCCTCTAATCCTCCGCATCTGGCTCCCTGAAGCATCACTGACCAATTTCAGACCACTTTGACCGCTGCCATCACCAAGAGGCAAGCAGAACAAGGCTTTGCACAGTTCTTGGACTATGGTTCCATCGATAAAGCTCCCGAAGAACGAAAACGTGGTATCACCATCTCATCAGCCCATGTCGAATACCAAACTCCCACCCGTCATTACTCTCACGTCGATTGTCCTGGTCACGCCGATTATATCAAGAACATGATCACTGGAGCCGCGCTCATGGATGGCGCCATCGTTGTGGTAGCCGCAGGTGATGGACAAATGTAAGCCTCGGTCAATGGTCTCTCAAGAGGTTCCCCAGCTAATCACATGCAGGCCTCAAACTCGAGAACATTTACTTCTCGCCCGTCAAGTCGGTGTCCAAAAAGTCATTGTCTTTGTCAACAAAGTCGATACCGTCGAAGACCCTGAAATGTTGGAGTTGGTCGAAATGGAAATGCGTGAACTGCTCGGTACTTATGGCTTCGAAGGTGACGATACCCCAATCATCTTTGGGTCTGCTCTCTGCGCTCTGGAAGGCAGGAAGCCAGAGATTGGTGTGGAAAAGATCGATGCACTACTCAACGCTGTCGACACCTGGATTCCCAATCCCGTCCGAGATACTGAGAAACCATTCCTGATGCCTATTGAAGAAGTCTTCGGTATTCCTGGTCGGGGTACAGTTGCATCAGGCCGTGTGCTACGTGGTATTCTCAAGAAGGATTCCGAAGTCGAGATTATCGGACACGGAAAAGCACCTATCAAGAGCAAGGTTACTGACATTGAAACCTTCCATAAACACTGTGACGAATCACAAGCTGGTGACAACTCTGGACTCTTGTTGCGTGGCGTGAAACGAGAAGATCTTGTTCGAGGTCAATGTGTTGTGGTTCCAGGATCAGCCAAAGCACACAAGAAAGCACTTGTGTCTATGTATGTCTTGACCGAGGATGAAGGTGGCCGCAAAGGTGGATTCGGTACCAGCTACAGACCTATGGGATTCATTAAGACAGCTACTGAGGCTGTCACCTTGGAATGGCCTGCCGAGGTTGAAGATAAGGAAAGATTGGTCATGCCCGGTGACAATGTTGAAATGATCATGGAAGTTCATCACGAGACTGTCATGGAACCTGGTGAACGCTTCAACCTAAGAGAAGGTGGTCGAACAGTCGCAACTGGTATCATCACCAGAATCGCTGACTAGATCCGAATCACAAGGCCGCAGTTGAACAACATGACCGACGAGAGCGAGTGCCGCCTGACATTTCAATAGGCGGTTGTATCACAAATGTGTGTACCACTGGGATTTGTATATTTGCAGGTTTTAAAAGCACAGCCGGGACCATCTGAGAACTCATGCAGGAAGGTGGTGCATGAACGTTTTTGGGGATGAGTATCAAGCTGGGATAGATGATACGCACATAAGTATACCTCTCTACTTCAATTCCAACATGTCTAAAAAGTTGTACACAAGTAGCGAGAGATCTGTATCTGTTTATTTACTGTTCGCAATGATGGTGGCTGTCTCTGGGTATATCAACAGACTCAAAACCCTGCCTGGTTGGACACCACGCTGACAGTCGTGATGAATCCTCTTGATGGCTAGATGACAACGTTGGCCCATGATAAAGCTGTACGACACAATGCGATGTCTAGAACTTGGAATGCCATATCAAACATAACTACTAAGAACGATGGCCAAATTGTCCAACTGATCCATAGTCAGTCTCACAGCTTCATTTTTGATTTTATTTCAAGAGTGCTGTATCAGTATGTAAGTCACTCTATTCGTACAATTGTGCCAACCTCCGCACACGAGAGAGGATGTGAGATTCCTGCTCGACGCATCGTCCTAGCAATCCCGTTGTGACTCGCGAGATATGAAGTCTACGCAATGCTTTCTTTTTGGAGGGCAGATCACAATCTCCCTCTCAATCTGGAGCTAGCATGTCCACGATCATCACCTGACCACCAACTGAGTCCCTCGTCACACGGGACAAGGCACCTGCCCACTCCTCACCAACGAGCTCCCCTTAGCAAGATCTAACTAGTACTGGCCAAAATACCAGCAGTTTCGACCTGGCCATCTGCTCCCTCACGCTCGGCCCTCCGTCTCCGCTTCTCGATCAAGATCTCTTTTCTCTGCTGCAGCAGCTTCAACTGTCGGTCCTCCACGCCCTTCAGCCAGTAGCCGAACGAGCCGCCAATGCCCGCGAACAACGGGTATACCCACATCGCACCTCGTTGGAATAGTGGCCGCATTTCAATACCTAATTGCACGAATCGTGTGGCAATGCCTGTGAAGCCGAGGAGAGATTGCATGTCAGTAACTTATCTGCGGACCTGTATCGAGATGTGTCTAGATTTGCAGGAGGGAATTACTCCTGGTAATGAACGGGGTGGGGGAACAATCTTGCTGTGAGGTGCATACCGAAACCGGCCCAGAACAGGATTTTGTGAACCATTTTATCTGGATGTGTCTGTGTTGGGTTTTATTTTCTTCTTCCGTCTTGAACAATTCTTGATGCTCCTCCTATTCGTTACTTGGTCTAAAGACCTCTTGTGGCGTGTGGTCGTTGTTTTTGATTTTGTTCCGCACGGCGCCGTTGGCGCGATGTCGTTTGACTCCGGCAAAGCTGTCGCGGAAATCGAAAGGTGATGTAGCTGTCGTCGATGGTTGTACGTAAGGAACAGGACGAGATCACAGGCAGCCCTTCGTCAGGCTTATGGATTTTTAGATGTTATTGTTGTTGATTTGCAGTCTGGCAAGGTCGGAAATTGAGATGCCGTTGATTCAATGGGTCGAAGCTGGTTTGGGACATGGATCAGTCCCTGTGCAGTTCAGATTGTCGGACGATCCCCCGAGCTTTTTTCGCTGGTGCTTTGTGCAGCGGAGTATTGAGTCAGTTCAGTGCAGAGATTCAAAGGTCCGCATTGGCCAAGAACTTTGAGTTTGGGCGAATCATGTCGTGTGCATTATTATTTCTACAAAGAGGAAAAAGGTGGTGCTATGTTGTTTTGCGCAACCGTAGTAAGCTTGCCATTTGTTGTTTCCTTGCTCCGCTGGACTTTCTACTGGCAATATGCCTGTACGAAAGCCTTGGTTTACAAGTTATAACCTCATTGAAAACACGCTTGTTTTCCAACTTGGGTGCGAAATACTCCCGGGATCTCAACTCATTGGAGAATCTGTTGCGAGCCCAATCCGCACAATTACCAGAGCCGTTAGGCAGACGCGTTGAGCTCACTTCTAGAAGCAGAAGCGTTTCTTTGTGGCCTGTGAGCCATGTCCGACGTAAGAAACATGAGTTCATGACTAACCTTGTCCTCAGCATGGTCTTTGAGAAGATTACGTACAGTAGGACCTCCGTCATTGCGTACGCAGTATGTAGCTTACTTTGAGTAACAATGCCAATTCCATGCAAGTTGGACATGAGCAAGACATGACAATCACGTGATAGTCTAACCCAAAACTACAACCACAACTTGTCTGCAGCTCCAACCGACGCCCGTAGTCGACACCCTCAACTTTTTTTGTCCATCCTGCCATTCAGCACAGAGTGACCGAACATGGCGCCATCACGAGCGCCGAGTGCTCAGTTGTTGCACTCGCTGAGAACCTTGACAATTGAGAAGCCTTACTCAGCGATAAAATTCCGCACGATCACGACTTCTGCTCCAAACTGCGAAGAAGCACAGGTCGAAAAACCATCCTATTACCGCAATCCTCAACCGGAGACGGTCTACGCTCCACGACTTGAGAGGAAGCTTCTCAGAGCTGGCGTTCGTCCGATCGGCTCACGACGCCGACGTGCAGCAATTGCCAACTCGCCTGGAATGCCCTTTGATCAGTTACCTTTCCAATGTTTTCAGGAGGCTCGCAAGATTCTCATTGCCGACAGAGAGGAAAAAGTCAAGAAGATCGAGACTGAAAAGGCGAGGATAGCAAGACTGAAAGATACTGATTCGAATACCTTCCCGGGCGGCGATGCTTACAAACAGAGGAGACTGAGGAGTATGCATGCCGAATTGGAGAAGTTGAAGATTCTTGCCGATGTCAATGATCCAAACGTGAAGAAAAGATTCGAAGATGGCAAGGGTCAGTCTCTACATTTGCCATAAAATTTCTAACGAGGTTATATTGACTATGGTAACAGGAGATATGAACAAACCTATTTACAGATACCTCGCCGAGCGAAAATGGCAAGCATATCCACGAAAAGTCCTAGTCCAGCGAATCAAACAGATGAAGGTTGCACCGGATGTCATTCCCAATGTCGATCCGATTCTAGATGTCAAGATTGCATTCGGCAAACGATCAGTACAGCCAGGAGATTTCGTCAAGGCGATCGTGAGCGAGAAGGCACCCCAGTTGACCCTACAACCATTTGAGAAGGGAGAAAAATTGGTGACTGTGGCTGTCGTCGATCCCGATGTGCCTAATGTGGAGAAGAACGGCTTCGATTCCAGATGCCATTATTTGGCCTTCAACATATCTATCTCACCAACCCAGACCTTTGTCGATCTTGGGAAACTCTCGGCAGATTCACAAGTCCTACTCCCATGGTTGCCACCGCATGCCCAGAATGGCAGTCCTTACCATCGACTTTCCATCGTCATCCTACAACAAAAGGACAATATCCCCGTTGATGTGAGCGTTGCCGCTAAGAAGGCTCAACGAGACGGCTTCAGTGTGCGAAGCCTCATGAGCCGACACCTGTTGACCCCGATTTCTGCCTCGTTGTTCCGTACCATCTGGGATGATAGCACAGCGGGCGTGATGGAAAGAGCCGGTCTCGAAGGTGCCGAGATTATGTTGAAGAGGAAGAAGGTGGAGCCATTGCCATACAAGAGAAGAAACCCATCGACTTTCAGATAGTTTCGTCGTTTGCCGACAATACCTTGTACAATATATCCTTTCTCTTGGACGTCGGATGCATTGCGGTTGGTCGATGTAGCAGTCCAGTTTTGGCGAACTGTAACGTTCTCGTTGCACATTTGCGCGGTCGCCGTATATAGCTCCAAGGGTGATTCAGACACTCATCCACCAGAGAGAAGTTCTGATTTGACGCTGTTTTTGGCAATTCACTCTCCATCCTCCACGGGCTTCAACTGCGACCCTGTAAAGCTCGTCCAATTGAACCACCCATCTCCATTATACAGAACCTTCCCCGTGATCAACGCCATAGGTACCGGACCATAGAACCTCGAGTCTCGACTATATGCCATATTGTCACCAGCGACCCAAACATGTCCCTCGGGGACCTGTACCATCATAGGCTCGACTCGGGCATCATCGGTCTCCCCACCATCATGATCATGATCATGATCCTCTCCTCTTGAAGCACCAGCAGCAACCAAACGCATATCGACACCTCCCGCAGTCGCACTCTGCGCCTCGTCACGCAGCACATAGTCACCAGGCATACCGACGATGCGCTTACAAGCGCTCCCACGCAAGAAGATCGGACTCTCGAAAATCACCACATCGCCGATACGCACGCCCTTGCCCTTCTTGTGCATGCGCGAGATGATATTCTGCGACAGGTCGTGGCTGATGGTCGGATACATGGAAGGGCCGTAGGATTGCTGTTTTTTGGCCGAAGCGCGGGACTGGTTAGTCTGGCGGCCATGAAATTCGCAGAAGAGGAGAAAGAAAAGCGGGAGGGGAGGGGAGGAGAGGAGAGAAGAGGAGGGAGATCACGGGACGTAGGAATGAAGAGCCGGGATGTATAGGAAAAAGAACGCACTGAGGTCGAAATGACATGATGTCCGATCAGCGCCGTGGTCGACCAGATGGCTACGCCGGCTGTTATCAATTGCACGATGAAGCCGACGGGTGTGCGGGTCGTGGCTTCAGGCCGTGTGCGCTGGAAGATGCGTCGCATGAGCCATGACATTCTCCCTCCCTCGAGCGTTTTGTGGTAAACGATGGGCTTGCTCAGGTGTAGGTGGGCCTGGGGAGGAGTATGAAGATGAGGTTCGGAGGTGCAAGAGTGATTTACTGCAATGCAGTCATAATTGAGGACGACAAGGGAGAGTCTGTGTGAAAGACTCGTATCAAGGGCGTCTGTCGAGTGACGAGTATGGGAGGGCGGATAGAGCGCAGCCTTGTAGATTTGAAGCTCTGATGAATCGTCCCGCGAGCACGTGGCGGAGCCTCGTCTGGCACATCCGCATGAGTTCAACCAGGCGTCTGTCTCCATCGGGAAAGTTATCCGGTACTATAGGTCAAGCCTTTCCAATCTCTAACTTGTCTAAGTGCTCTACGTACTCTATAAAAAATGTACCGGGGCGTAGTCCAACCTCTAAGTAACTGAGAATTTATAGTTCTTATCAAAATAGATAGACTGAAAGATATGTATGCATATCTTGGTATGATCGTGTGGCACATGATCAGACGGCCATTTAGTCGTCCGTAATCTTTGAACTACGTTTGGAGGACGTGCGTGTCGCCTTAGCGGGAATGTCAACCGGATTTTGAACCCTGATGGGCATGTCGTTGGATATCTTGCGACATTTACTCACAAAAAGCTAATGATTAAGTGGGCTTCGACGTTCTGATACCGACACAGGCTGACTAGTCTAATTGCGAATCGGATCTGTTGCTCTCCTACTCCATGGTCACTTCCAAGGAACACGCCCATATAACCTAATGCGTCGTTGGACTCTTCAACCCTCTGCACCTGGCATCACATCCTCTGAGTATCGCGTATAGAGCATTTTCGGCTCTGTGTCGAGGATCGAATTGACAACCGTCGACTCCCTGTCCAGCTCAGCGCAGGAAGTGTGGCAGCGGAAAGACTGTTGGCTATTGCGCGAGCATTTATTTGTTCTTTCTCCCATCTCGGTCTTCTCCCAGCCAAGCTCAAGAATGGCTGGCCATGCTTTGCAGTATACTCGAGTCCCAAGGTCGTCAGGCAAGAGCATTGCTCATGCTGCATGCCCATTTCCATGGCGGGGATGCGTAGACTGTGGACCGTGGACCGTAGACGTGTAATGGATCCTAGCCTGATCCTACGACATGGCGAGATCGATGTGGATCCGCGATGATGATTTAAACATTGAGGGCCAGATACCAGCCCGAGCTACACGAAGGGGCAGTGGGGAAAGTTCATGATTCTCGTTGATTGATCAAACTCTCAGGATCCCATCATAATAACAATAAACTTGGTGTCCTAAAACAACACTATCTTTTCTTCAATAGGATCGACGTTGGCCCAGGCCAAGCTGCTGATCTGTCCCACAGCAACTCGGTAAGCAACGGATCCACTTCGCTGGATCCACATGACATTGTACATTTCTGGTAGTTGTGTGTCGTTCCTATATAAATTTCGTATGGGGAACTGCTTCTTATCATATTGATCCACGTTTGTCCAGCCATCTCCGCCAGAGGTGATAAGCGCTCCCCAGCGAGTTCCAGAACTGATGATGACGAATTCAGCATCTACTGGGACTTCACTATGCGATTTGGCAAATTCCATGTCAAGAACAACTGTTCCGACCCAGATATCATTCTTCTTGATCTTGAACCAGGCCACGTTGTTCGTCATAGACATCTCAGCTCCTCCACCTCTCAGCGAACGGTGGATGAGATATCCACTATTCGGATCATACTTGGTCTCTATCAGAAAGTTCGCAGACTGTGTGTTGAAACAGAGACCACCACTTTGTAAAATACCTTCGGCATACGCAGACTTTTCTTCTTCACCGGCATCCACCCCAGAGGGCAAGCAAATCGTCCAACCTTTGACCATTGGTTTGATCGTAATCTCTGGTGAGCTCCAGTGATCGTATCCCACAGGGCCAACCCATCCCGACCATGACCATGACGGAAATTGGACATTACCCTCTTCCCGGCGCCGTAACTTCCCTTTGGGTATCCATAAAAGAGACCAGTGCAAGTTACTCTGAGGAAGACCGCAGAGGTGATGATCATGCTTGAAAGGAGCCACCGATCGAAGGACCCCATAGACTGCAGAGAGGATATCGGATTCGCAAGTCAATTTCCTGCTCGAGTAGTCTTGCACCAATGTTCCGTATGAGGTAATGCCAGCCCATCCCTTGATTTTTCTTTCGTCAAGAAATGCCCGGTTATGTGGAGCATGTCGGGATGCATGGGATCTCCAGGGGTGGTCGGGAAATTCGGGGCCGTACACCGCTGCTACTTTCAGTCTGTCGTCCTTGCTTCGAAACCATGAAGGGTACTCTTCTGTGTAATGAAAGCTGTCTTCTTGTTCAGGTTCCGCTGCGCACAGAAAGAAACATTGCTCTGCTGTAAATATCATCAAACGCTTTGAGAGCTCATTCTCTTGGAGCGTCCACGCACGCTTGCTCCAGGATAGCGTAGGTATCAGAGCAGAAAGCGCCGGTCTCATGGCTATAAAACGGAGGCCATGCACAAGTTCGTGATGCTGAGTTACATTACGGGAGCCTGGAGTGTAGCCAATGAGACCTGATTCAACACTATCGCCATCTCCCGCAACGATTGTGAGGGATGCAAATCCAAAAATCTTGTCCATCTGAAGGATATTGCTAGATTTGTCAGATTCACTGTCCTGAAGGATGCAAAGTGAATCGACCCATAGGTACTTTTCGCCGAGAGCGGAAACGAGAGTAATCGACTCTTGTATTGTTCTCGGAATTTCCTGGAGCTTCAAACCTTGAGGACTCATCAAGAGGGTTTGATTCGCGGTGTTCAAATTCAGAAATGGCTTCGGTCCCCAACAATAGCTGAGTGCTACCCATTCGCAGCCCTTAGGGCTTCCACGACCTGGTAATTAACGACATCAACCAAACGAAATGACCGTGGCTGCGTCAGTGGAGATAATCTTCGTAGGTGGAGCTGGATTCGAGTATCATCAAATTCGTGATGTCCCTTCTCGCAAGCGTGACCATGAGACTCCTTGCATCTCCTATAAGACTCTTGTAAGAATGACAAGTTGACTTCTGTCCTGTTGGAGACTCTGCCAAGGTTGTACAAGCCCTTCGGGTGGTGGACTTTTCGAGAATCTCTTTGGTCTAAACGGATTGCTGCTGGATAGCGTTCTTCGCATCCCCGTTCGAGGTGTTTCAACCGGTCATGTATGTCAATCTCGATGCGAAGCTCCCAGTTTCTTCGTAATGACTTGTGTTCGCTTTCCTTCGGGTTGGGAAAGGTATAATTCGATGCTGGTATGAAACAGCGAATTCTCTCTCCAGACACGGTATAGACTGGAACCTTTGACCAATTCAGTCTTAAAGCCGCAGTTACCACGCGACAGAGCGAACAATCCGTCTGTAAAATTTCATCGATGAAGCCAAGATCGTGTTCAGCTGGGCGTACGCTCCTTTTTTTCACATTTCCTTCCTCATCCTTTTCATCTTCAAATATTAGGCGAATGTGTCGAAAGTCCACAGCTTCGCAGACATCACATAACCCTGTGTTAGCGTTTACAGTCCTTACTCTCATTTCCCGTGGTCTCTCATGCCCCACAGCATCCACTCCTGGTTCGGGTTCCAATGAGGTCATTGTTGACATTTTATGTTGAAAGATGCAAAACGGAACTGGATGGAAAGCTGGAGATTGTTGCACTCATTCAGCTGGCCACACGACGAGATATCATTAGCGAAGACCTCTTCATTTGCGTCCACGGCCCCAGATGCTCATGGATGTTAGTACTACCTGTCGAAGGGTCGTGTTCTTCTGTGCACCGCCTTTCTTTACACTGCACTCTTGGCATTATTTATATCATGTGATGCGTTATTCTGTGCACTTCGTTTAGCACATGCCCCAGCCGAATTTCCAGTGTACTTTTGTTGCCGTTTAGCAAGCAGTATTTCCCCAATTATTTGTCGACATATTCGCGAATGGAGGTCGATCACAAAACTCGTCGTGCAGCGCAGCAGCAGCAACACCAACAACAACTGGGGAGAGTTGTCGCCGAGTTGTCAGGAAACGCGACTCGCGGCGCATTGGATTTCATAAGGCCGATCACAATCGGTAGTACAATGGTCCCCCCTGAAATTTTGCTCCCTGTCGGTTTTTGCGGGTCCAAAGTGGATTCTTGCTGTTATTTTACACGAATAGGCGGAAGCCTCCTGGGATGACAACAAGGTACAGGGATGTAGCTATTCCGGTAAATGCGCCCCCTTAACTGTATAACTGCCTTACAGCGCGCGGTCATTTCAGCCTGAAATGCTACTAGAGACTTCTCCGGAAGTAATTTATAAGCCTTAAGGATATTCTTACTAAGGACCTTGTGAGAGTTATATTTAGGGAACTTCTAAGCAATAATATCCTTAAGGCCGTACTATATCTTTTCGGTTAGATTTAAATCCGGGGATCTCGTAGGCTATTTTACTAGTGAAATTCCCCTTAAGCGAAGCTAGTTTTAAGTTGCCTATATAGAATGTACGGGTATATTATCCTGGGCTAGTATAATATTCGCGCGGAAGCTTTTAGAGTCTAGTTAGTAGGTAATCTAGTCGTTAAGGACCGTTAATATACGTAAAATATATAAGGAACTATTTATCTTACCCTATTATATCTACTAAAGAATAGGAGGAAGCTTACGATAACCTATTATTCCGCCCTATAGTATCTAGGCGCTTTTTCGTTAAATACGATTAAGTATATAAGTGTAATAATTCGCTTCGCCGACTCTTCGAGTAATCCGCACTTTACGGTAAAATCCTAAGGAGATCTAGAATTTATCGTAGAAAACTAGAAGTTAACGTTACTCGGGAGTAAGGTTAAGGTACTAGAGCGTAAAGTTAACGCGGTTAAAGCGATACTTCTTAGTAAGAAGGACTCTTTTAATTATAACCCTACGAAAGAAGCCTTCGCGCTATAAGGCCTTTCCTATTACCGCCTCTTTTATAGGTAATTAAAGAGTTTTGGCTAAGTCGCTAAACTACGCTCGGCGGCTAATACGTAAACTAGTAATATATTTAATTATATCCTTAAGAAGGCCTCCTTATAGAATAATAGGTCTTCCTAAGCGTCTTATAGGAGTAGCTCTTTAAGTCTTTAAGGTATATCTTACTTACTAAATAGTCTTTCCGATAAGGAGCTTAATTTACGTAGGACCTATACTAGATTTATAAAGCCTAAGAATTAAGTCTCGCTTAGCCCGATTAAGGTATAAGCCCTTACGAATAGGTAACTTAGCTTACGTAGGAAGATCGATAGGAGTAATAGCGATAGGCGTAATAGGAGTAGGTAAATTAGGCTTAGGCGACGGAGTAGGTAACGCGTAATAAAGAGGTAGTAGAGGGAGGCGAAAAACCCTTACTAGAGAGATAAGTAATGTAACTAATAAGTAAATTAGTATGGGAGGAAGTATTATATAATTCGAGTAAAGATTCGGCTCCTACGACTAGTAAGAGGATTACTATTACGTAGGCTAACAACGCTTATATAGTGAGGGATTAGTATAAGTGCGCGACCGAAGACTCGTTTTTCTAGTTATAGGCTAAATTAGTATAGGAGAGGAAATCGAAGGGCTATACTATTCTATACCGAATAATATAAAGTTAATTATTAGAGGAGACGATAATGTCGTAATATTATAACTTAGCGGAGTTATAGGATAGATAGTCTCTATAATTATAGTTTAAGAGAGTAGACTTTAAGAGAGTTGCTCTATTACGGAAGTAATTTATATATAAATTTATATAGAAAGTCTTTCTAAAAGGAAACTTGCGAGATAATTAATATTAAGGAGAAGGAATAATGAGGAGGAGATATTACCTAGGCTTTATAGACTTTAGCGTCGTCGAGAGAGGTCGCTATTAATAAGGTAAGTAAGGTTACGTAGTTAGCTAATCTTATTATAAAACCTTAGTATACTTACCTTCTATCGCATTAAGATATAATTTTAATAAAGGAGATTATAATTATAATAAAGACGCCTTATTTATAATCTAAATAACTCTAGAAAGATAAAATTTAATAGAGATTTAATAAAGTTGTTATTATTGTTAATGAGGTTATTAATAAGGTTATTAATAGAGGCGCACTTAGTATAAGCTACTAAGTTTTAGTAATGAGCGCTATTACCTAATTAGGAAGGATTCGCGAGTACTAGAATATCCTATTATTTATATTATAGATTAATGAGAGTGTTGAGGAACTTAAGGTTTTTATTTCTAGAGACCTATTATGTATACAAAATTATATATAAAATTGTTCTTCTCGATGAATAACGCGTAGGAGCCTTACATACGACGTCATACGATCCAAAAAGTTAACTAACAGCGACGCTTTAACTAACTAATCATATCACGCCAAGCCCGCCAAGACGCTAGACCCTTGCATTTTGACAAGGAGCAAAATTTCAGGGGGGACCATTGTAAGGAGGGAAACCAGGCCAGGTAGAGACACGGTGGATAATGACATGGGAAATAAGGTGGCAGACAGGGAGCGTAAATCCGGGAGTGTGTCTGTGGCTGGTGTTGCCGCCATTCTTGGCCCAGCGCATCACGTTATCCAGGGCATCATCGAGATCAAGACAACGATAACCCTCCTCACACTTACTAACCTTTCTTCCACTTTGGTATCTTGCCGATGATTCGCCTTCGCACATGTGCCCCTTCGTACTATCTGTATACGAACAAGCTCCAGGCTAACTAATGGCCCATCTAGATATCTAATCATGCTTTACCCGCTAAGTTGCAGGATCCCAGTCATCTGTCACGCTATCGTGTCATACGTTGGCTGTGATCTGTGCCTCGTGATGCGAAAGGAAAAGAGTAAAGGGAAAGTAGCACATCACTCGAGCATATTCACGTATCCACGCGTTTCACGCGCCATCATCCGCATTCCGTGACAAAGCGGCGTGTGCGTGCGCCGGGGCGGGAAGACGTTGGATCTCACCGGATGAGTATAGTCGTATGACTACAAGTCACGCGCCTTGCAGGGATAGGAACACATCCAACTCACAACAACTTTTATGTTATCATCCCTGTGGAAAGAAGGTCCGGAAGCGGGCGGGTCGTTGCGGCATGGCGACGGATGATAATTTGTGAAGCAGGGATGAAATCGGAAAAGGGTGGTGGGAACGATGGAATGCCTGGAAACCGTGGCGTCAAGACTCAGGGCTCAGCACAATATATGCACTTTCACATCGCAAATTACAAATCTACATGATGAATGACCTTTCTCGAGTACGAAAATTTAAATTGATGATAAAACATGTGCTTGAATAGTGGAGTCATCATGATCGACCATGATGTATACGAGTACCTCATGGACTCGGAGCGTATGTATTCTCCGCCAATGAATGCGAGTCGGATATGGTCTCCCGACGAGCAAGCGGAGAATCGGTAGAGTGAGTGTACGAAGTAGGGTCGATTCGACACGACTCGAGTGGATAGTGGACAGAAGATCCGAACAGTCCCCAAACCCGTGTGGGACAATGGGCTGCATTTGGGCGGTTGAATATCCCCCATGCAATGGACTGACCACGAGTCAATCAAGTCGCGAGAAACGAGTTTCCGACAGTTGATTCATTGGGGTACGACGCTTTCATGACGATGCTGATGAAGAAGAACAACAAAGGCAAGTCATGAACCAAGACAGTCTATTCGATTCATCATACAGACATTCTCTGGAAATTTGAATGCCAATATCCGGGCGTGCCAGGGCAATACAGATGGCGCAACCCCGTGGAGAAGGTAAATGCTTAAAGACCGATCTCAGGCATACCGCATCATCGACATGATTGTCTGTACTCCGTAACGCCCACTATATGTGGCTGAGTCTGTTGATCAATTCCCCAATGTGGGGGTGATCGGTGATCGGTGATGGGCTGTTGGTTTTCATCAGCCCTGCTTGGCGATCTTGGATGAATGAGCCTTGGGCGACGATGTAACTAGGCTTAGGCTGTGGTTGTGGCTGTGGCCGCTACTGAATGGAATTATGCAAAGATGTTGCAAATCATTCGCATGTGTGATCGGGACTAAAGGGTTCACGAGACAGTTCATGGTCGAGGAGGGGAATGACCGGTAAGCAACGTGGATGTTGTTATGAGGATTAAAATGTATCAAATACATACAAGCTATGTCAAATTATGAAATTAATGCACGCCGTACACCACAGTTCCAGATGGACCATTGCATGTTCAGTTGAGAATTCAGGATGTGTAGAATCAATTTGCATTTCGTGAATCGTCAAGTCGTAGTTCATTAAATGTACAAGATTGTGCATTATACAAGATGCAGCTAGCCGGCGTTGCCAACGGCTACACTGCGGTATGTCGACAGACCCGACACCGCAGATTCCATTACAGACCATTTGCTCGGACGCCATCCGGCATAGTCGTCAACGACCCCTCCAATTCCGTCTTCGGTGAATTTCGTTTCCCACCTGACACGTGTAACTATGCTTCGGTGCAAATCTTGATGCTGTGTAACTGGCTCTTCCACCGGGGAAGAATCGAGTACCGACTTGCTGGAAGTCGTCCTAGCTAGTAGCTTGCATCCAAGAATTCGAGATGTGGTTGAAGGCTTGACGAATTGGATTGATCATTTCAGCACTTGAGTTGATCGAATCGGAACTCCGGGATCCAGAGGCCATTGTGTTGCCACATGTAGTTACCCATTTCTAATCACAAGTTTGATCACGTTGTGAGCGTGTGAAAGCCGAGGATGGTAAATGCCTCAGTGCTTCAGTCATCTGCATCAACCTCGACCGCTGTTTCCCGAATCATGACAGGACGGTTCTGTCTCCAGCTTTGATCTTTGATATCGTAAGTGGAAGAAGCAACTGTTGGTGGTGGCGGAGGAGGTCGACGTTTGGGTGATGGTAGAGCATTGGAACTTGACTTGGTCTCTTCCACAACAACGTTCTTTACCGAGTCAGATTCTGAAGACCAATCCTTGCTGTTATCCTGCTCAAACTCAAAGACAGCAACTTCTCCCACTTCCGCGTCTTCTTCGACATCTTCGTCGGAAGCTGAGTCTTCGAAAGGGTCTGAATCTACCAGGACGGTTTCGGTGGGAACAGCAACCTCACGACTCCATCGTCGAACACTATCAATGATATTGGCATGAGCAACCAAGCGGCCTAGGTCCGGTGTCTGTCGTCGAGCTTCTCGGTCGAGTTTGACTGAACTAAGGTGATAAACCTTGTAAGCCGTAATGGCTGGATTTGTTGAAGTGGCAACCATGATGTTCGTAATCAGGTGGAGTGGAAGTGCTAAGGTAAATGGATTTTCGAGTGTTTGAATAATAAATCGAGGGTTGGTATTGATATTTTGGGATTTGATAGTGGTAGTGGTATTTGGTACATGGAGCACAAAGGCTTGGACGAGGATGGCGAACAAGTGATATATGTATTTCGAGAGATGGAGATGTGGTATCCGGGTGACCGATTATGCAACATATGGCCGAAAGCGAGCGGGCGGGAAAACAAACAAGACCAGGACAAGGAAAATAGCAGCAAACGGAAGGCTCGGCTTCCATGGCATTACAAGTCAGGCAGTCACAGACTCAAGGTTAGTCCAACTGAGGCACAGGTAGGCACAGGTGGGCACAGGTGTCTGGGTGTGCACAGGTAAGACGGTGCCGAATTTCATGTCAGCAACCCACAATCAAGGTCTGGAGAAAGTCAAACCAATGGTCGATCGTCGGCGTCGTAATGCCCTGACTAGGAGTTGGAGTCCTAGCTTTTGAAGGCCCACAGAGGCACTGGGGGTTGGCTGTGGATATGTTGGCATAGCGTTTCCCTACCGAGCCGCGATGAGATCATAGCACACCGCTTGGATTCTCTTTGTGGATGGACTGCACGACTTTTGAGATATGGCGACTGGTGGCCAGTAACATGTCTGGATTGAAGCTGGGGATGCCTTGGTTGCACTTGGTGTCTTAGAGGCAGCCACGTAGCAGTAGAAGAACAAGAAAGGCCACGATCTTGGCCTTGGTTCTGCTCATGCGATCAAGAAGCCAAGTTTTTGGCAGAACAATGAGGATGACTTGGCGGTGACTTGGTGGTGACTTGGTGATGACTTGGTGGAATATTGAATGTGTGCCAAGACCAAGTTTTGGGGGAGATTTCAAGGTAACGTGATACTTGTGACAACGATCGAGGTAGGTGGCTATATAGTGGCTACCAGCGATTCAGGTACCTCAGCAGGCGACTGGTACCATGCATGCAGTGCTACTATAGGCAGATGCTAAGTACCTGCTTCTTTCTGCGGTACTTGAAAGGCCAGTACCAACACGGAAATTTACGACTGCCACATTCTGGTTTACTGGAATTCATTGGTGACGTAGCACTTCTCGTCCTTTTGTGCATAATCAGGAAAGTGCAACCTTCAAATGAAACACTCCCAGCGTCACCTTCCTCCCATGAGTAAAATTATCAGTTCACAGACTCTGCCCACAAATCTGCAACTTCTCAGTATCACGAAACTATCATAATATGAAAATTCAATGCTTCATCATGGTCCTAGTCTTCCCAAGAGCCTCGACCTCTAAAATCTTACGGCTGATTGTTCCCCAGACCATTCACGGACCACAGTCAGGAGACCCACTACCGGAAATGAATCACGCCTATCACGGATTTTCGCTTATTCACAGTCATCCACTCTCTTGATTCCCTGGCCACGGAGTTCTGACTAACACTCCCTTCCCATGTATGAAGGCCATCCACCTGTCTTATGCAGCAGAGGTAAGCCTTCATGATCAGGCCATCTGAAATCTTCTGTATTTTAAATTCCAATTTCAGGGTCCCGGGCGCCTTACTGCCGACTCCATACATGAAGAGCTGCAATCTAGCTTAGCCCACAGATTGACGAGAAGCCCTTCCTACAGTGCCTACGTACCCATGCATTGGACTTCCACTGCACATGACTCCTCCTATCCATACCGGGCTGTGACCTGAGCAGAATTTGCGTGGGTGAACACGTTTGGCAGGCCCCGACCGCTTCCATCCTCGAGATTTGACAAGAGCCTTGAGGCCATCGGAAATCTCTCGGAACTTAGCACCATCATTCATAACGATTGTCACATGGTTCAAACCTTGTGTGAGTCAATGTCCAGACAAGACGCACAGATCTCCGCGAGAAGACTGAGCAAACTCTCCTCGTTGCCGTCAACCCGCTCCCGCGAAATTCCATGAGAGGTAAGCAATCCAGCAAGGTTACTTATGACTACTGCTGTAAAGAGACGAGCCTAGGTAGGGCATGTGCCGTTATTCTAGCCAATAGTGATGATGAAATATCCCGCAAATAGGCCACCACTGCCAATCTGTCCCCTGAAGATGTCTCCGCAGTCCCGATCGGACCTGAGAGACTGAATTTGTCAAGTAACATCTCTAATACTCTAGCAAAGATGTAACCCAATAGCAGCCTAACTAAAGGGACTGTCAAAGGGCCAAACGACGCCCAGAGAGGTTCACATTCTGTTCGACCATCAATTGAGTCGAGTTCGGACGGCCCACCGTCCGAGAGGTATACATAATCCGAATCCTACATCTCTGTCCCCATCATCTCCACAACTACCCTTTTCAAGTATCAAGCTTTCGCTTGTCTGCGCGATTATCATCCTACGACGATCTCACCCCAGATTCAGCGTGTGCACATCATCTTCATCTTCCACTTATAGGCGCCGTGAAAACGTCAAAATTCAATAAAGAAATGACCATGGCATGGCGGGCTTTCGCTCATCGTGAGCTACTTCTTTGAACCATTGTACCAAGGTAAAACGGCTTCTATTGAATAGAATAAACAGTAAAGATCCGGTCAAACATCTCTCAATAAGGCCCCTTCCCATCCCTGTCATCAATATTATCTGTTGTTCAAGGGGGAAAAAAGTCGCTCACTTCGCCATTCCGCCACCCCGAGGCTCCTTGGTCAGGTGCAGCGTCAGGACATGGAATGGTTCGGATCGAGCTAGCGAAGAAATCCTATGGTGAGATTCGATTATATCACGAGGTATACGTAATGTTCGAGTTCTCACAGTACCAAATGCCTGGCCAGGTTTTCAAGTAGGTAGTTAGGTAGGTAGGTCAGAAGGTAGACCAGCATAGCGATAGACAATAACATGCGGCCCCACCCCTATATTCTGTCCCAATGTCTATTCAACACTACCCTTTCCCCTCGCCGACTAACCCAACCGTTGATCAGGAGTCAGGACCCCAATCCACCACCCCTGGAAATCCCTCTTGTTCCAACTCCTTGCCAGGAATGATGAGTAACCAACGTCTGTGAATCAATCCTAGCCACGACCCATGGCCCTCGGCCCCGGGTATGGCAGAAACATACCTAGGTATGGAAGACATAAAACCAAGGACTTAGGATGCACATTTCGATTTTTTGGATATTTCACTTGTTCTAGACAGGAGCGCGTCCCACGGTCACACTGGGCTAATACCAGCTTCATTGTGGTAGAGATCAAGAAAGAGTCTTGGCTAGAGATATACTGTATACACGTCTTAAAATATAGATATATATGTGTGTTTGGAGGAGTGTATAAATAAAGATATATATTGTTCAAGAATCAATCAATACCTAGAAAATTATCTTGTCCGTCGAAAACCTTGAACCGTGAACCTGTGCAACCATCATAAACTTCGTTGGATCTCGTCGCCTCGTCACCTCATCTCCTTGGTCCTGGAATGTCGTGTCGAGCATGATGACTGTTCAAGAAATGTACTATCCAGAGAAGCCACCCCTTCTGAAAATTCAGCCACCTCTATCGGATGGGAACACTCGATCATTTCCCTCCTTTTTGCACCCAATCGTCCGTAATATTATACGCCGTTGTTTACTCGTGTGGTAGTCCCTCCTCCAAGCTGAACCCGTTCATCGCCGCGAAACCCGGTTGGAATTCTTCAATAATACATGTCATCATCAAACGCGCCGCCCTGCGACGCCTGGTGGTGTCGCTTATACCCGTACGTACGGTTTCCAGATTCAGACTGCATCTGATATCCAACTCCACCACTGGAGCCTGAGCCAGGGCCGTTGGGACCGCCATTAACCTGCTTCGAGTAGCTGGCGTATTGCTGACCATAACCATTACCGCTAAGTGAATTGCCATTTGCGTCAACCGCACTGGTATTCATGTACCCGTCGTATGAGTAGCCGAGACCACCACCGCCATTTGCATAGTCCGCTGGAGAATTCTCATCTGTGGGGACATTGCTCCCGCCGTTCATTCTACCGCCACTGCCATTACCCGGCGCGACATTTCTGGCGCCGTTGGGACCGTCTGTATCAAAGAAGTCGAGATCCAAAGTTCCCCAGTCCTGACCATTGCTACCGCTGGATATGCCTTGATCCACATCACCCCAGTTCTCGAATCCGACGGCCAATTGGTTCTGGTCCTTGAAGAACCAGTCTTGGGTTTCTTCCATTAAGCTGTCGATGCCACCGAAGAGCTTGGCGGCTTCGGCTGTACGTGCGCTTGAACTTCCGCCACCGCTGGCAGAGGCGACAGCGGTGTTGAGACGTGCTGTGTGGGCGTTCCATGCATCTTGTTGGGCTTGGGTCAGGTAGGTCGAGGCTCGCACTTTATGCACATTTCGTGAGAGGTCTGCAGCTGTGGTAGGAGGGAGTGATAACCCACCAGAGGATCGTCGTGTATCTATTGTTTCAGCAGGGCTGGGTGCCATCGCAATAGATATTCCTGCATACTGTTGCGGGATTGAAGTTTGACCCGCTACAGTGTTCCAATTCGACCCTTGTTGCTGCTGTTGCATGATGTTTTGCGATGTGACATCTGTCAATTGTGTTGACTGAGAATTGATCTGTCGAGCCATTTGCGCCAGATTCTGGCTTTGTGGGGAATGGGGCGACGGAGCGTTTGTATTACTGGCAAGCCCGTCACCCCATTTCCCTCGTACACGAGTGTAAACCATTCCTACTTCCTCGGGCATGTCAATCTTCCACCTTTCAGCGCATAGTTGTAAGATAGCCAATGTTCTCCTTGCCGCCGTCCAGCATTCACCCATTTCTTCAAGGTGCTTGAGGCCGTGAATTATATCTCTACGGGCATTCTTCTCGGGAAGGTTCAGAAGATGAATTGTACATGCCGAGTGGACGATGTAAATCGCTATATTGCAAATCTGTCGAAGACCATGGGTTCGTTTGTACAATCGAAACAATTTCGAAATCGCTGCCGCTCCCTGCGTACAAAACTTTCGAGGGGACACATGGGAAGGTAATGGTGATGTTGCACGTGTGTACTTGAGGAAGGGCCGGTAAAGGTGGATGTATAGGAGCTGAAAAAACATGCTGATGATCATGTCAATATTGTGAGGGATGACACAGTTGGTAAACAGAATCCAACTTACTGCATTAACAAAACTTGAGGTAGCTGGCCTTCTTTGGGTTCCATCTCAGTAGGAAGGGCTTGCTTCCAGGCTTCAAGCCGAGTATGAAGGTCGCTAAGCTTCTTCAGCTCCGTATGCCTAGGAAGCGGTTTGTCAATTTGAGTCGGGTTGTAAAAAGATGTTAGCAAATCACTGGATATCTCAGCAAGTTTTGATAGCTGCAACGCGACTGCTCTAGTCCGTGCTGGCTGTACATGTGATTGAACAATTCCGGCATCGGTATACGGGGACCACATTTCACTATCTTCCGTCGGAAACACATCGGGCCTCTTCACAGAGATATTGGAGGCTAAAAGCTGTGGTTGACGTCCGAGGTAGTTCGACCAGCATCTGTAGAGAACTTGTCAGTAGACATTTGGGTAGAGGGAAGAAAGGCACATACTTATCAAACAAGAAACAGCCCCAGAATGTGATCCTTCTGGCATCAATGTCTTCGTCTGTAAGTCTTGAAGATTCATTGATAGGGGCCGTGTCGACATTCAATCCAAGATCACCCGCCATTCGAAAGCTCATACCGCTGTAAACCCAGCCTTTGCTCTCACGTCCACAGCCGGCTTCTCGAACCGACATCAAAGCCAGAGCTTGAACCGTACATAACTTTGCATTTGCAAATTCGTCGTTCTCATACAATAACCGCTTTGCTTCTGCAAAGAAATGGTCTCCAGTGGTACTCGAGTCATCGGGATCCGCCCGAGCAGCAGGCCGTGTGGAGAAATGACAACCAAGAGCGAGCATGACATTGACCAACAACGGTGAGCAGTACTGCGATGTCGTACCCGTCAAAAAGTCTCGGTAGAAGAGCTGCTTTGCCAAAGTAGTAAAGAATGCATAGTGCCAACAAAAGTACATGTTCACAAGATGCAAGATTACCTCCTTGTCTTGCGTCACGGTCGTCCACGAGATGATAGCCTCCTCACGTGGACGAACAACACCATGGGTTTGTAGCTGACCCGGAGAATTTCCAGATGGCTCATAGTCAGATGGTAGCCAGATTAGGTTGGATGTCCCTCCGATGAATTTCACAGAGCCATCGAGCATCAAATCACCCATCTTCCTTGAGAGTTCGGCCTCGAATTGAGGTACCCCAAGTTCTTGACCATATACAGGTGAATCTGGAACATTGTCTTCGGCTATTCCCTTTTCCTGATTTTCGATGGTATGCGCAAGGTCCTCTAAGCTATCGCAAGTGCGGATCTGATGGACGAGGTCCATAACATCCTCCTCTTCCGCATTCAGGATAGCCTGGATGAGGATCTGGAGGGTGGAATTCTTGGCCTTTGAGCTGTCAACTTCCTTTTTGTATACACCTTTCCTTCTGTGGTCTGTATGAGGGGCATATTCGCACTCAGTCATGTAGACGGATGCACATGCTGCGCATTTTGGTAAATTTCCATCGCATTTCGACTTTCTCTTTCTGCATGCGACACATGCTGTACTCACACACCTTCTTTTGCTATTGGCATTGGATTCCTTGTCTTTAGGTTTGTTCTTGCCTTTTGGATTTGGTTGCGCCGAAGTGTCTGCGGATTCGGCCTTATCAGCTATCGGGGAGGCGTTTCTGGTGGTAGAGGTTGTAGTCGTGTTATAAGAAGGGTTATCTTCGGGTTTGCCGCCCTCGGACATTGTGCAAGAGCAAGCAGGGATTCTAATCGTAGATCTGGTTCAGGTTCAATGGCCCAAAGTATTCATCGATCCAATCCTGGTAATGAGGACGAACTCCTGTTCGACCCAGGGCTGGACATTAGCATATTTTCCTGCGGACGATGTACCCTGATGGGATGTGGGATAAGATGAGGCTCGAGTTCAAATTCGACGACGTGAAGGATACCAAGAGGAGATATCAGTTGTATTAGTCAGTAGGCACGATAACGAGCGATTAAGATGCGATGGGATTTGCGGAGTGGAGGAACTCGGCTGATAGGCTTGTCTCTTCTCCAAAGTGCGGAGCAGAAGTGAGCAGAGGGCAAAAACAACCTGTTCTTGTTCCACGTAGTGTTCGGGGGAATCTGCCAGTACAGTTTTCTGCAAATGGCATCACAAAGAGAATAAAAGACGTGCGATCGACTTGTATAGGGAGGGCACTGAAGAGACGTAAGAACGTACTAGAGTTCTGCTGGGTAGAGTGGGAGGGTGAGTAATTGCTCTTGCCGTGCCCCACTATTGGTGGGAAAAAGAAAAGTGGTTCTGTCAGACGGCGGGGAATTGAATTGAATTTCAGCCTTGCACGTGAGGCTTGCCTTTTGGTGATACATGAAGTTCGTGATCCATCACAGCCTTGCGGCGTTGATCACACTCATGCAGGAACAGAAGTTATAACGGATCTGCTTCGCTAGACCCTTTGTTTCTATACATTCCCTGACATGGAATACCCTCACTGGTTGACGTGTGACCGGGAGGGTGAGCAGTCTAGGAGCTGTTCACTGGTGGCCCGCTCGGCTGTCCCTGCTAGCCACTAGTCGACAAGATCCGAGGTGGTGCATCTCCGTGGATGGTCTTTTTGCCCCCCAGCGATGCCAGAAGTCCTGCATAACCATGAAAATTTTTCGTTTTACAAGGTACCAGATCGTGTCATTAGTCTGTTTAATTTGTATTGAGAAAATACAACATGTCCCACTCTATACCCTGTCGTTGACATGTTCAGTTGTGTTGTGGTCATTCGTGGCCAACTTTCATCGTCCAAACAGCGGACTGCGCAGATTCCCTCAATGCAATCCCAGTAATGCTTTACTGTTCTCATAAATCACATAGCTGATACTTACAGCTGGCGCCACCTTCAACAAATTAGGTGTTACACCTTTGAAGAGTCCCTTGATACCCTCTCCTTGTATGGTTTTGATTGTTACATCTGCGATTCCAGTATATGTAGGTGGGTGTAGGACGGTCCCCTGTGCCTGTAGCCGTGTTCTCAACAAATTAATGGGATAGACCACAGTCGCACTGATCGCACCAGACGTTGCTCCGATCACGCCGGTGACTAGATTGCTCATGTCGACATCTTCTTCATGACATCGTTCCTTCTTCGCTTTTCTGGCAAGCACGTAATGCTTGCAGTTTTCAAAGATGAATAAATCAATGGCACTGTAGGGAAACATGCCTGCTAAGCCCATTCCGAGCCCGCGGTAATAAGGAACCAGCTTGCCTTGTCTCCACATTTTCTGCGCTGTCTGTGCGATCAAAGCGTTGCCATGAAGGCCGCCGGACACAGTTTCACATTGCATTCGACTGTCAAAGCGATTAACATGTTGAGCCTCAACGCATGATACCACTTACAATTTGAGCGTGTCAAGAGGATATACGACGCACTGCGAGACGACACCTCCTATGCCTCCTGCTAGAAATTGTGATGTAGGATGAAGATGTTTGGCGTCTGAGCCTTCAAATTCGGCCAAGGCTCTTTTTGCTGCTTCGTATGCGCCGAATTTGATGGCTGATTCGGGCATGACTTTTACAACATTGAGGCCATTGCCAGCAAACAAGCTTCGCAAACCTCCTGCAGCCCACAGGTCCTTACAGGCATCGACCAAGGGCCGTGCGAAATTGGCAACGACTTGCAAAGGGGCGCCTTTTCGTGCGGCTTCAATAGCGGCTTTCTTTGGACTGGTTTGGGCTATCAAGTAGACCTTTAGTCGATCAAGTGGAGCTGTGGCAGTTCGTGAGACAATGCCTGCGACGCCACCCGCTATGAAATAGCCTAGCGGTGGAAAGAAATCTGTTAGCACTTCTAGCAACGAGTCAGAAAGTGTAAGACTACAAGATTGAAGGAAATGCTCGAGGACAATGGTGTGGTAGAAGAGGTCTGAATGTGTACAACACTCGGATCTCGTCGCGACCCGATTGTGACCAAGGAGGCAGAACCTACCAAAACCCTGCAGTGTGTCGTTGATATGGACATCTCCTTCTTGATTGACATTGGCAGTTGCGGAGTAATATGTGATGACAGCTCTCAGGCTCGGCTGGCCAGATGGGAGAAAGAGTAGGAAATTCCTGTGGGACTTAGCACCAGACGAGTATCTTTTGATGGTTAGCTCACCTCCATTCCTCGAAACTGATTTCGCCATCGTGATTTGTATCGACCTCGTCAAAGAATTGGTCCAGCTTGGCATTGCTAATGGTAAGTCCTGACCGGCTGAAGGCACTCCTCAATTCATCCTTATCTAGGGCGCCACTATGGTCTTTGTCTATACTCTCAAACAGCTGCCAGAGCTCTTTCTCTGCGTGCTCGACGAAGACTCTGAACTCGTTGTACTGAATCCTTCCATCACCAGAAGTATCGACCACTTTTAGGACATCGTGTAGGAGATCGTCGGCATTCTTTAAAGGATGGTCGATAGTGCGAAGGCCTTTCTGGAGGGCGGGGAGGTCCAATTCGCCCTGGTTGCGAGTATCAAGCTTGCGCCATAAGTCTTGAATCCGCTTGTCGCGGCGTTCATCCGACTCTCCGTTCATACTACGCCTTGTATGACTGCGGAAACGGTGGCTATCTGTGAGGGATCATGGTTGTGTGCTATGCTCTTGAGTTGGAGCACTTGGAGTTGCCGGGTCAGTCAGTCGACGACCTTGATGCAGAGGTTGATGAGGGCGACGGAGGTAGAGATAGACGAGGCTCGAAAGACCAAGACAGAGCAAATCAGTTTGATGAGGAGAAAATGACGAGAATCTGCATTTGAATGTGTCTTGTCGTTAGTGGAGCTGTAAACTTTCAGGTAGGCAGATGTGTCAAGCTTCTTGTGAGGAGCAGACGAGAGCAAGAAAAGAATGACGTGCAGTGCCAGCTGGCCGTGAAAATCAGTGGGTAGTGGGCAGTGGGCAGCGGGCACTTAGTTACATAGGTGGCGGACATCGCCTGGGCACTCACTGGGGCTAGAGATCACAGGTGCTTGAGGCCCCTACACCAAGCGGTACGGGCGCCCACTGGGCCAGGTGAATCAACAATGTGGGGTTGCGGCTTTCAGTCTTTGGATTTGCCCGAGGAACAAAATGCCGATGCATTGATTGGGTGACCGCCCGTGGGAATGCGAGCCTTGTCATTGTCGCCAAGACATCCAGTTCGTCACGGGACTTGAGGATTCAACAGCACATTCAACGATACCTCAGATTCTTCAAGCCCACGCTCACTGCTTCCTCGGGAGTAGGGTTGTTGGTGATCCTTATCAATATCAAGGACGAATAATCTGACCCAACTCTGCGAGATCGGGTTCCTGAATGGTACGGTGTGGGTGAAGGCTTTCATCTTTTGAGTCTCTCATCACCTTACCAACCACACGACACCATGGCCAACCTTCAAATTTCGCTGCCATAGATCAGGGTCGGAAGGGTCACATCTCGAGCCATCTGGCTCCCCAGGTCGATCATGTCGGCTAACTATTGGAATTCGACGCAAAAGAAGTATTGGACCTTTACTCCAGAAAAGCTTGCCGAGTTACGGGACGACCTGGAGAAATCCCATGTCAAAGTCTATGAGCAATTCCCTTACCCTGATCGAAGACACATGTTCATCTTCATGCGGGATCGGCTTTTACAACTCGCCAAACGTCTCCAGTTTCGACAACAATGCGTTGCAACCTCTCTGGTATACCTACAACGCTATTTTCTTTTTTATCCCATGCAAAATTTGAACTTGTACCTATTACTTGCCACTGCCTTTTACCTGTCTTCCAAGACGGAAGAATCGCCCCATCATATACGCCTGGTTGCTGCAGAAGCGAGGCAGTCGTGGCCTGAGTTTGTTCCCGGAGACGTGTCCAGACTAGGCGAGATGGAGTTCTGTCTCATCTCAGAAATGCGCTCTCAATTGATTGTTTGGCACCCGTATCGGTCTTTGATTGCTTTGAAGGAAAACCAAGACCTGAAGTTGAGTAATGATGAACTGGGTTTGGCGTGGTCCATCATCAATGACACTTTCATGACCGACTTACCGCTTACCTGTCCTCCGCATCTCACTGCCGTTATCGCCATGTTTCTAGCCGTCATCTTTCTACCTTCGGCCAAAGCCTCAGGCTCATTGCGGCCTTTGACGCATGATACTCTTACTAATCCTGAGTCTGGACCATTTTCATCTTTTGGAGGCAATCGCCCCACCATGTCTGGCCCTTTTAACAACATACTCACCAGCCTGCATATGTCCAGCCAAGCAAATGGATCTCAGTCAAGCTCAACCATGAACGCTGGCATGGCAGGCAAACCGCAGAATCGCTTCACTCATCAACACAGCCTCTCACAGTCATCCATACAGTCCCAGCCTCAAAGTTCAGATCCGTCGTCAAATTCGTCAACATCCGGTACGAGTGAACGAGAAAAGACGATCCAAGCGATCAAAGAGTCTGAACGGATGCAGGCGCTGCTGAAATTCTTGGTCGAGTCAGATCTCGACATCATGCGGATGATTGAAGGTACGCAGGAAATGATCAGTCTATATGATTGCTGGGAGCAGTACAGTGAAAAGGCTGTTAAAGATGTTGTGGGAAGGTGTTTGAAGGCGAGGGGCTTGGACAGCTAGGTCATTGATGGATCAACCGTCACACTCGTCGACACAAGTTTGTGCAAATACCTCGACGAAGACATGAGGTGAGCTAGCTTTTCTATCGGTATGTCATGATTTGCGAGGCTACATCACACGAAATCGTTTGCCGTCTAGTCATATTTCGAGTCGCTCTCAACAAGGCTTGATATTACGAACTGTCGTGCACAGCCAGATGCAGATGTTGGCAGATTGAGTTCACTGTCGCAGGGCCGAAATCCTTACCCTGTCCACACCGGTACCACGAGACCTACATTGGGACTATTTATTACTGTACTGAGGTTTACAGGGCCGGATACTGGCCCCTAGTCAAGTCTGGCGTTTCTTGAGCGCATTTAATGGCCCAGGACCTTGGGCGTATAACGATGGACGGGCAGTCTGTGAGCAATCAGAAGAAATCCTTCCAGGATGTTCTGACGCTTCGATGACCTACTCACTTGTACCAATGTCTCGTAGCAATGGCACAAGAGACTCTGAGCACATGGGTGGAGCACACCTAAAGCAGATTGAGGGCTCGAATGCTACTCCAATCGCTGGCGCCAGGAAGTGGTCTACCAAATGCCTTGCACTCAACTTTGATGATCACCGGGAGTGGGGACGTTTAAAAGAGATTAACCCATCGACTTGACCTTGGAAAGGTCAAAGGAGAAAAAATATCTGACGTTCCAGCACATGGGTTCGATGTTCGTGGACACTATGGAAAGGACGGCACCTTGTGTCTACCACTTAGGTGCCACTGAATACACAACTGGCTTCGGAATTCGGCGTACAGGATGTCGACATGGGCTAGTTCAGCAATGGAACGGAGAAAATCTGTGACCCGTCTGTTTTCCACGATTGGTCATCCTATATGGGATGTGCATTCGCTGGGTACATTTCATCCCACATTCTCAAGTACAGCGCCTCACTGGCCGTAGACCGCTATGTAAAAGCCCAAGTGTGGAATCAGGAGCTTGAAAGACATGATGGCAAAGGTTGTACAGCGTGAGAGCAGATGTTTCACAGCACCGTCCTATGTGCTCGTAAGAATAGCTTGTTGGCTCGCTCGCTCGCTTTCCTTGTCCTATTACGTCGGATGCTTAACTTTCTTCGCAAAATGGTTGCTGGGAAGTTGATGGCGAGGCCATGGGCCAGTAGCCGCTAGCCGGAAGACAAATTTTACATTCAAGGAGCAGAAGCAGAAGCCGGAGTAGGGAGTGGGGTTTCCGGATGTGAAGCAGCACACAACAACCACGGCGTAGTGACAAGCTTCTCCTTCTAAATAGTGGCAGAATACAGACTTTTCTGGTGGAGGGAAAACGATGCTGACTTGAAGGTGGTGTGCTATATTTCTCATTGATAATCACTTTCGCAGATGCAACCTGTCCCTTCATAGACGAATGTGCTAATTGACTGGGCTTACGTAGACGGGCATAGAGCATGCCACGACCAACCCTAGAAACTAATCCATGGCTAACTACGGAGTAGTCTAGTGGGCTGGTCTCCGTCACGCTGTCATCTCCGGCGTTGTTTAGGCTACGAGAGACGATGTCACTGTCCTGTAATGTGCTATCCGCTAGAGAATGAACACATAGCGTAGTCTGCACAAACGAAAAAAGGTACAGGCACATTCCGTGAGATGAATCGTGCCGAGCAGAAGAAATGAAGTCTGCATTCATTGGCACGGTTGTGCGAAGCCCTCGGCCCAAATATCGATTAATCAACCAATTTTGCATACTCTGTACTCGGCAAAGAAAAGTGTGGTCATTTTCGATGGGGAGGTGAGTTTCCAATAATGAGGAGGAAGAACGATCCGACGAAGAAATGCAAGAAGCAAAACTGGTCTGGTCCTGACGATCCGAATTGCGGCGTCGAAACGCCATGTGGAAATCAAAGACCCCTAGGCAGCTGCTAGGCGTCCTGCAGGCTAAGAAGGGCCACCACGTTGGGCACTGGCGGGGGAAGACACCTTCCTCACCCCCTACAGGCTGCCTTGCTGGGGGCTTGTTAGGCGAGGGGGATGCCTAAACCGTCTTAGGGAGGTACGAGCGGTTGCTGCGGAGGTGGCCGGCGGGAAGCCACGAGACTAACCTGACTGGACTGGACATTACCAAGCGACGGAGATGAGTACGGAAGACTTAGGTACCTATCCGCCTACCGACGCGGTGTAGCTACCCGGGCCAGTGGTACCTCGAGGCTAGGCACCCATTTCCGGAGGACCCTCCACCTGCCCTCCAGACGAACTAGAGTCCAGTAGGCAGGCAGTGGCAGGAGATTCACACCATTACGCAAAAGAAATCCATCACTATGTTCGGGGCCAGGTGAATTGCTTTTAGCAGAAAACCTTCAGGGGGTCATGGCTCCCTATGGCCCAGTTAGGTGCCTCCGTCCCAGACTGCCAGTGGACTCTTCCAAGCAGCAAGCTAACTAAGAGGTTAGCCTGCCACTGCCACGCCTGCACGCCTGTACGCTTGTACGCAGCAGGGTGGCTCCACCAACACCAAAATCGCTCCGTCATCAGTTGATCCCATTTTCATCCTCACTTCATCCCACCCTCTGATTCTCTGACAGCGTCTGAGCCCTCTTCCCACCAATCGACTTGCGTCGATAGGCTGCCTCAGCCCGACCCTCCCACGACACGTCCTTATCTGCTGCCACCTGAAAGACCCTCCCTGAACCTTTTACGAGAAGCACACGACCTGAGCCCACGGTCGACTACAGTGGCTACGCTCTAAACTCCTGCGGTGACGCCTATCCAACTTGGCCCGAGAGTCCCTCGCTGAAACCCTGTCCCTGTGCGTATCTCCCTCGCCTGTCTTGACTCTTCCAGCCATGGGTTGACATCTGCAACCCCATCTTCTATCAGCTGTGAACTCCGTCCTTGGTGACAGATCGAACACAAGGGGGAGCATTACCTTTCAACACCCTACCTTTCTTTCAATCTCTTTCATCTCTCTATCAACCACAATATCCATAACGACATGATTTCTTGTCCTCTCCCTCGATCTACTGTCGTCTAGTTCAGCATCTCAACAATAGGCTCAACCTGTCAGCCTCCGATGTAGCCTCAGCCTTTCCGATATCCGCCGCACCTAGTGCACTGTTCACCATGCCGCAATAGTCAATCCTTTGGACCGATCTGGGGCATATCTGTCGGTATAGGCAGCATATCCTCAAAATCATCCGTCGTCACCATGATGATGGTTCCTCGGTCCTTTGCCCAGGTCCCTCTGGCGCAAAGGAGGCAGTCGAATTCCAGCCTGGATGAAAAGGATCCTCTACCTCCTCGAAGGTCCATCGACGCAACTTCCCGACATTCCTCCATTTCTGCCCTATCTCAGAGTCTTTCGGAACAGACCCTTGTTTCAGACACGCCCGTCTCATCGTATCCTGTCAAAATTCCCTCCCGTACTTCTGTGAGAAATTACAGCCAACCTCAAAGACCAGCTCCAACCACTATACAAGTACCATCCAAATCCCCCAGCCCAACTCAACTTACAAAAAGAGACGCTGTCAAAGACATTCTCTCCTCCACAACCATACCTATCAGGAGAAAACCGAGACCACGCCCGGCCCAACGATTGCCCAATTGTGACTATGTTGCCGATTTCAGTAAACTCCTCAACGAAGACGTTCAATCCTCTAGTGATGCAAGTTTCTCCGCCAGTTGGTCGAACCCGCAGTTCGAGGGATTGTTCGGTAACATCGATAGATTGTTGGACAGCCAAATGATTGTGGGTAGTCAAGGTCTCGATGCTGGCATACTCACCACAAGATCGCTTTCCACCGAGTCCATGCCTTCTTTGGCATCTCCTGATGATTTTAGCACCCCCGACATGCACATACCGTCTCCCGTCACACTGAGATCACCTTCCGACCACAGATTGCGACAGATGGCAAGTTCTCAGGATTGTAGTAGCGAACATCCTCTATTGTCCAAGAACGAAGACGACGACGAAGAAATGATCGAGGTCAACACTCCGGAACTTGTCATACCCCCTTGGTCAAAGCCAGACGGAAACCATTGTTCCAAGAGAAGCGCCCAAGCTCGTTCAAATCCAGTTTGACAGCCTCACTCAAGGCCTTGAAATCAGCCGCACAAACCGTGTCAAACATCGCCACAACACCTCCTCTAATTCAACCAGACGAGTTTCTTGGAGCCTCTGTTTTCGATTTCAAACCAGAACTTACCGATGACAGGAGACCACCACCTTCGAATGCGCCTCCATCCGCCGCTATGCGCCGGTACTTGAACCCTCGATCAATGATAAAACCAGATTCTCCAGCTCAACTTCACTTTTGGGTTGATGAGAAACCTGTTCCTGGCTCTCCACCCAAGGTTGATGGGAAGCCCAAGCTGAAGATCAAAAAGAAATATCAATCCCAAGCATCAGGTGTTGCAAAGAATAAATCTTCACGAAATCGTATTGCTCAACTTCCGCCCGTCGTTCAGCTTGCAACATGCATTCCTTCAGCTGTTCGCACACCACATGCATCAAGCCCCCCGACATGGCTCGAACCAGATGGGACTCCCAGTAACAAACACAGGGCTGCACAAAGTCTGGGTTTCGGAGTTGGCGAAGCTTTGAAACTCGACAGCCAGCCGCGGCCTCGGGAACCCAGAGACAATCGAGACTTTCTTCGGACCTATGTCTGTGAGACGAACATGCGACGGTCGGGCAAATTGGCCGATGAGGCAATAGGTCATGCAAAGCTGTGGCTTCCACCAGTTGTTGAGCCCAAAGATGAGAAAGGGGTCAAGATTGAAAGGAAGACTGGTGCAGAGCGATGGACGATCTGGTCGATAGATGACTTATGAATTTATGGTCGAAGAGTAGGCGATATTGTTGTTTCGACGGTTCACCTCTTGATCTGGTGTTTTTTTGTTCCTGATGCTTGGTCTGTACCGGGACTTGAGCATGTATCATTATCATGACATACGGGATTTTCGTTGAATCCAGAACGGCCCAGAGATTACCGTTCCATTTATGATTTTCTTTCCTGTAGTAGTATTTCAGCATGCCAAACTTGGAGAACCTGAATCTCAAGACCAAATTGAGAATCAAAAATGAAAAACAAAATGAATCAAATGATCAAGGACTTTCTTCTTCCAAGGACCATTTCCCCACTCTTCAGCTGTAGATGACTACCCGTGACCAGGTACCTAATTACTCCGTGAGTAGGTAGGTAGGTAGGTAGGTAGGTAGGTAGGTAGGTAGGTAGAGGTCATGGAGGTCCTGGATGTCAGCACCAGCTCACAGAACCCTCGGCCCAAGAATACGTGCTTGCATGCATGCATGCAAAGTTGCAAACAAAGAAACCCATAATACCACCTACCGTCGTCCCATTCAGTGTATAGAGGACTTCCGAAAGGAAAGTGAGAAGAAACGACAAAGCTTCATCCCTCTATCATATATATACACATATATATACACATATATATATAAATTAAATACCCTTTTCCTCAACGCCCAGCAACGGATGCAGCTACAAGGGCGGTCAGCGAGTGAGTAGGTGGGTGAGCGAGTGAGTAAGTGAGTGAGTGACAGATCCAGCACGCACAGCCACCCCGGAATGATGCGATCCGCCGCGCAAATGATGAGGAGTGGGAGGGCAATGACAACAGACAACAGACAACAGACAACAGACAACAGACAACAGACAACAGACAACAGACAACAGACAACAGACAACAGACAACAGACAACAGACAACAGACAACAGACAACAGACAACAGACAACAGACAACAGACAACAGACAACAGACAACAGACAACAGACAACAGACAACAGACAACAGACAACAGACAACAGACAACAGACAACAGACAACAGACAACAGACAACAGACAACAGACAACAGACAACAGACAACAGACAACAGACAACAGACAACAGACAACAGACAACAGACAGCACACAGCACACAGCACACAGCACACAGCACACAGCACACAGCACACAGCACACAGCACACAGCACACAGCACACAGCACACAGCACACAGCACACAGCACACAGCACACAGCACACAGCACACAGCACACAGCACACAGCACACAGCACACAGCACAGTGGTGATGAGATGATGATCATGATGATGATGGGGGCCACGACGACGGCCCGAAAGCATAGACATCTGACTCTAAATGGTCAATCACGGACGCAAGGGAATCAGGCTTTTTGCATTATTGAATCTTCAGAGAATATGGCCCATGGGTGACATTGATGCTCTGTTCTTGTACTGTTGGTCGATATGTACCTATGTACCTAGGTATGGATATGCCTACCTACCTACCTACCACTCTCTCTACCTGCGTACCTACCTACCGACCTAACTAGAGCTAACTAGACATACATACATAGAGGACTTGGGATAAAATCCAGATCTGATATATTATATATGATATATCCCCACACGCAACCTTCTGCCTCTTGCTACTCTGCTACTCTGCTACTCTGCTACTCTGCCAACTAACCAACTGACCCAACTGACTGAGCGACATAGTGAAGACCAAAGCCATACATACACATAGATTAAGACATATATCCGTAGACATCATAGAAGATTCAAGAAAGGAGAACGTTTGCCTTGGGCAAGCGAAAGGCTAACAGCTAAGAGCCAACAGCTAAGAGCTAAAAGCGAAAAACTACAGTATTCTTTGGTGTTCCTGGTTTCAAGAATTAGGCATGAGGTCTACGGAGGAAGTAGTTAGTTAGTCCTACGATATTTCGTCCTGTGCCTGAAATGAAGTCTGTGCTTTTCTCCTGTGTCCCATACCTACCTACCTAGGTACAGTACCTACCTGGCTGGCTGGCTGGCTGGCAACAGTGTCTGCCACCTCCTGATGTAAAGGGCAGAGACGGTGCGATGAGGCTTTGCGATCCTTTATTTCTACTTGGGGGTTTTTTTTGGCTAATTAACTAGTGATGTGAGGAACGGGAAGAGGAAAGGGTAGAAAGAGGCAAGGGTGTGGTCGGGCATGGCGAGAGGCTTCTCTGTCGCTGTCGCTGGTCTTGTATTGTTGTCTGAGGAGGCGTTTCACCACAGCTGGCGATTGTCCTTGTCAAAAAAATTTCATTTATTATTTGGGTATCGGTTTACTAGAAATCTTGACACCTTGCGTATGCCGTACACTGGACCATACACTCGGCGACACTTTGACGGGCAGCTTCCTACCCTTCAACCTCTGGTCTATCAGCCAAAGTCCAACCACAAACTCTTCTCTGTTCAACGCCTTGGAACCAGGTTGCGCCACAAGTTCCCATACCTCCTCCAAGACATCCCTCGGGAGACGACTACGCTCCCATATATCACGAACTACCACATTCGTGACCAATTCATTGGGAGACTCTCTGAGTGTCTCACCATCTGACGTTGCGAGTTCGTAGTCAAAAAGAAGTCCTCGATTGGCTGCCCATACACCTTCATACCTTTTGCGTTCCCTTTCGGTCACTTTGTCACGCCATCGCTTTCGATCTCCTTCGTGATGCATATTTGGATGTCTTCTCCAATGTTTACGTCCACGCTTAGTCTGTTCCTGCGTAGCTTTGTCACGGCTGGGCGACTGATTTCGCAATGTATGCCTCATGGTTCGTGGTGGAGGAGGTTCTGGAACCACATTGTCGGTAGTTTTGGCCAATCCGTGACTATGTTTGTGATGCCTACCTACAGGATTCAAAATACCCACTGAACGAGAACGCCGTCGGGGTTTGGGCGGTGGTGGTGGAACCGCAGGAGTATGTACACGCGAGGGAGCATGCGAGGATGCTATGGAGCCTGCTATCATGGCATCAGCCAAGGCATTGATCGACTTCTGCTTCTCAAAGTCAAGGTTTGCGGCCTGCAAATTATTGTTGAAATTGGCTTGTTCGTGTGCAACCATTGCAGCGCGAGAGGGACGTAAGGGAACAGGCGCAGGTAATGGTTTGGTTTGACGCTCAGGTGCGGATCTGACTGCATCGCTCTCGGAATCAGTCTGTGGAGGAGTAACCTTGACGTTGGGTGATGTAAAGTTAGAGTTGGACGGCGAAGATGATGGAATAGACCTCATACGCGACTCGTTGGAAGGAAAGTCTGGGGGTGGAGAGAACATCTTCCGAGCCATGTCAAAGGCTGTCGCATTCCTGCTAGCAGCTGTAGCCGCTGCCGTTCCTGTGGACGAAGGGCTCAACGTCATTGCAGGCTGTGGCTGTGGTGACCATTGCGTTGTAAGATGTGTTACACCCCCTAAATCCTGCTTCGCTTTATCACCCGTCTTTTGGGCTGGTATGTTGCTCCCTCCGGTTGTCATTGAGGCAAGAGCACCGGCCAGAGCATCATAGTTCTTTGACGCTGGCGGGGAGATATCTGTGGTGCTATTGGTGCTCATTCCGCGTCTTCGCATGTCCCCAGAGTTGTCTGCAGTGCTCAAATAGGATCCAGATTGATCTTTGGTCAAAGCTGGTCTTCTTACAGGGCTTGAATTGGCGGATGCGGCAACAGCGGCAACGGTAGAAGTAGATCGTGGAGAGTGTGGTAGGAAACCAGACTTTGGAGGCGATGCAGAGGATTGAGTAGACGATGCCGATGCTGGGATGGGCAATCTGTCCGAGGTCAGGGAACGACCTCTGAAGTTCGGATTCGGATCTTGGGTCGGCGCCTGAGATCGCTGGGGTTGAATCTGCTGCTTCTTTCCAGCCGCAGCCGCTGCAGCAAGGGCTCCTGCGGATGGATTCTGGACATTGCTAATGGGCTTCGTAGGGTTTACGGACTTCAAGGACGAAGGACCAAACGCAGAAGCGGCGCCGCGCAAAGCGGGGGAGGGTAGAGGCGAAATGGAAGATGCTGTGACTTGGCCGACATTCTGTTGGATGAACGACGGCTTTGGCGCCACAGGTGGACGCCGCGCCTGTTTCTCAGTCATCAATCCATGAACAATTCAGCCAAACAGAGATGCAGAGGTCGCATCAAGGGAAAGGTACAGTAACGAGGGTGGAAAATGGTCAGGATGACTAAGGATAGGCTCCAAGGATATCAGCTCCCATCATCAAGAATGATGTTCGAATATAGAAGAGAAGAATGAGGAATCTCAGACGACAGGAAACACCACGATTGATAGCTGAACAGATCACAAGGTGTCTTGTCCACCCCTGTCAGCATATACTCCGTGTACTCCGTAGGTCATGAAAATAAGAGTGACGGGATCAAATAGTTCGGTCCATCAGCCCCATGAAGCTGTGAGACATCTCCCAAATTTGGAGCAGGCCGCGAAACACGTGCTGATCTTGGCACGTGAGGACGCGTCTGTGCGTTACGCGCCACCTCTGCGAGCTACTCCCTTGGGAGGTGCCGAGTGGGAATTTCATCAGGCAGCTAAGCTTTTAAGTAACCAGGGTTCAGACTCACGGAGTACCTCCACCCGAGAAACGTCATGAGCCAGGGATGATATGAACGTTGCTCCATCTTACAGCTTGTCATATTGACCAGCTCGCCATAGCTCACATTGCGTTTCCAAAGGTACCACTACAGGTGCCCTCGCCCGAGTGCACTTTCAATGACTCTCATAGCTGGGAGGAACATTGACCAATCTTAAGAAAGCCCTCTACTCTTAAAACTCTCGCCGACATGTCGGACCATGAAGACATCGACATTCATTCCATGGGTGCAGGTGAAACTACTGACTATGCAGCCCTACAGCGAGAATTGGACGAAAAGTACCCCAGTCGTCCTCATAATAAGGGAAAGACGCTCCTTTTCTCCACGCTCTTCAAAGATCTATTTAACCCTCTGATTGAGACTGGCACTAAACATAGGAAGAAAGCTTTGGTCAATACCCGGGCACTGGGCCCCGACCGAGCCCATACCAGTCCAACAGAGAAGCGTAGAGCCATCATCGAACGCTATATCTCGCGGTGGCGTCGGGAGGTAGGAGATGACTTCTTTCCTGCATTCCGTCTCATTATTCCAGAACAGGACCGGGATCGTGCCATGTATGGCTTGAAGGAGAAGATCCTTGCCAAACTTCTGGTCAAGATTATGAAAATTGACAAGAATTCGGATGATGCCTTTAGTCTACTCAACTGGAAACTTCCAGCCCCCGGTTCTTCAGCTCAAACTACTGGTGACTTTGCCGGCCGTTGTCAAGATGTAATTTCAAAGAGACCCATGCGGATAGAGGTTGGAGACATGACGATTGAAGAAGTGAACGATAATCTGGATAAGTTGGCTGCAGCCCCGAGAGAAGAGCATCAATTACCGATTCTGACCGAATTCTATAAACGGATGAATGCTGAAGAACTTACCTGGCTCATCAAAATAATCCTGCGCCAGATGAAAGTAGGCGCAACAGAGAAGACGTTCTTGCACCTTTGGCACCCAGATGCTGAGACTCTCTTCAATGTCTCCAGCAGTCTGCGGCGGGTCTGCTATGAGCTTTATAACCCCAGCATACGCTTGGAAAGTGAAGATACAGGTGTCACATTGATGCAGTGTTTTCAGCCACAATGTGCTCAAAACCATAATAGCCAGAGTATCGCGGGCATGCTCGAAAGATTGCGCCGGGGAAACGGTGGTGAGGATTTTTGGATCGAGGAAAAACTCGACGGCGAAAGAATGCAGCTGCATATGATGTCCGTACCAGATGACAAGGACACGGGTGTCGAAGGGGGTAAGGAATTTCGCTTCTGGTCACGGAAGGCAAAAGAATACACTTACCTCTATGGTAGAGGATTCTACGATAAGGATGGGTCGCTAACGCAGTTCATCAAAGACGCATTTGCTAAAGATGTGGACAATATCATTCTTGATGGAGAAATGATCACATGGGATCCCAAGGAAGACGCCATCGTGCCCTTTGGAACTTTGAAGACTGCTGCACTATCGGAAACACGTAACCCTTTCGCTGATGGTATTAGACCATTGTTTCGTGTTTTTGATGTCCTCTTGGTCAATGGAAAGCCTTTGACCCGCTGGACTCTAAAGGATCGGCGTAATGCTCTTGAGAGATGTGTTACTTCTGTGCATCGACGGCTGGAAATCCATGACCACATAGTCGGAACGACTGCGAAAGAGGTCGAAGATAAACTTCGTGAAGTCATAGCTAACTCTTCCGAAGGGTTGATGCTGAAGAACCCTCGGTCTGCTTATCGACTCAACGACCGTAACGACGATTGGCAAAAGGTGAAGCCCGAATACATGACTGAATTTGGCGAATCGCTCGACTGCTTGATCATCGGAGGTTATTATGGTAGTGGGCGCCGTGGAGGAGCGTTATCGAGTTTTATGTGTGGCCTCAGAGCTCCTCAGAAATCTACCTATCGGGGTAGTAATTCGCAAAAGGCCAGTCAATCGCAGTCGCAGTCGCAGTCGCAATCGCAATCGCAATCACAAAACAGGACTCAGAGTCAGGCTAGTGGCTCCGACCAAGTGTTTCTCTCCTTCTTCAAAGTTGGAGGCGGCATGACAGCAAACGATTATGCAACCATACGGCATGAAACAGAAGACAAGTGGATCGACTGGGACCCAAAGCGGCCGCCAGTTGAATACATTGACATCGGAGGCCCTTCCACTGCCGGCCGGGAGAGGCCAGATAAGTGGATCAAACCAGAAGACTCGCTGGTGATTGAAGTCAAAGCAGCCGATGTCACTCCCAGCGACGACTATGGTGCCGGTCTGACGCTACGTTTCCCACGCTTCAAACGGCTTCGTCGAGACAAAAATTGGGAATCTGCGTTATCTCTGGATGGGATGCTAGACCTTCGCAACGAATTAGCCAAAAAACAACGCGAGAAGGAGATCAAGTTCGATGACGAGAAGCGACAGAAACGAAAGACCGGAGGGCCACGGAAGAAGCCTCTCACAGTTGCGGGTTTTCATGCCAAAACTATCAACAACGTTATTACACCAGACGGACCTACAGGACAAGTCCTCTCGGGTCTTACATTCTACGTCATGACAGAATCCGGCCTCAACGGCGCACAGAAGAAGACCAAACTCGAACTTGAAGCACTCATCAAAGCCAATGGCGGCAAAATTGTGCAGACGCATTCAGCTGTCGAGGACACAATCTGCATTGCATCGCGCCGCACTGTGCCTGTGGCGAGCCTTGTGAAAGCCGGCAAGAAAGAAATCATCCGGCCAATCTGGATCTTTGACTGCATCGACCAGGCAAAGCGAGATTTCAGCAGGGGAATGCCGGAAATGGTACTTCCCTATGAGCCCCAGCGCCACCTGTTCTTCGTTCCTGACGAAAAACACGGCGCGTGGGACGACAATGTCGACGAATACGGTGACAGCTTCGCGCGAGACACGACGGTTGTTGAACTGAAGGCGTGCATGGCCAACATCGCCGACGTCAAGGCTTCCCAGGACGGTGATGAAGTCGTCGCTGACCTCATCCCCACCCTATTTCCTGAATTCATGAGTATCAAAGGGACCATGTTCCACGGCTTGACCGTCTACATCGACTCTGACATTGATTCGTCAAAACCACAAACCAAACAAGGACACCCCAACGCGGCACTAGCAGCATGCCGTAGCACGATTCTATTCGCCGGTGGAAAGCTCAGCGCCACACTGACGCTCGATGTGACACACATCGTCGCGCACGTGGACTCGGATCTCCGGGGATTACGAAGGGAGCTGGCGGATCGGCCAAAGGGCAAACTTCCGCGCATTGTCACGACCGACTGGGTAGAGACGTGCTGGAAGGAGGGCACCAGAGTCGATGAAGAGGCTTTTGTCGCAAGATGATATGGGAGGCGCAAGTCATTGTTTATATGTAGTGCCTTTGAGGAGACGGTTATTTTTCACGACATGTCACAGGCCTAGCGTCGAGGAATCGAGTTCTTAGATGCACTGTAAAAGAGTGCTCGGTCTGATTTTAAGCTGTGGGAGGAGATCTCACGGGAAAGGACTTGGTCAGATTGTGGAAGGCGGATGCGCATGTCCTTTCCATGCGGAATTCATCATTATGTCTTATATGCCATGGTTGCATTACATTCCACTACGAACAGTACGAAACAGTCTCATGCTTACTGTGTTCTATGTGCTCTGCTTGCAACTCTCATTCTTCAACCTTGGCATGGAGCTTCAGCCATTCCGCCGCTCGGGCTTTCACCTCCTCGACCCGCCTCTCATCGCCTTCACTTTGTCCCTCCTCAAACTCCAACCATCTCTTGAAGAAGTGCTTTGCCTGTTTAGTCTTCAACTTCGCGGAGAAGATCCGCTCAAAGACGGCTCTGACCTGTTCGACGTCATCTCTCCTGATTTCCAGATCCAGCAGAATATTGAACACGTCGACACGCTTTGGGAACGAGCTGATCAGACCCTCGAAAATAGTCCTACCGCGCTCAGGAACGCCGCTGTCTGACTTGAATTCCAACTGTGCGAACTTCAGAGTTAAGTCGAAGTGCGTAAACTTTGGCAATGTTTGCAATGCCCTTGGCAACAATGCTCTGGCCTTTTCGGCGTCCTCGGCGACATCAAAGAGAAAACTCGCATAATTCGTCCAAATCTTGGGATCCTGGGTGAACTTCTTCAACATACGTTGAAACAAGTCGTCGGCTTTCTCTTTCTTGCCCGATTGGATATAGATGCTAGTCAGTCGTGTGTAGATATCCTGAGGATCGTTGTATTCACAAGCACGTTTGAAGATTGCATCAATGGATTCGTCGTCGCCATAGGCGTTTTCAAGGTTGAGGAGAGCGATCCATACATTGAGCTTCTCCGAATCTTGGCCTAAGCCTATGGATCGCAATGCTCGTTCACCAATGGCGCGTGCCTGATCTGCATCCCGAGGGAGAGATGGAAGGCCATATATTGAAGCCAGAGAAGAGAGGAATCCGGCTCACCCAGCAAGAGGAGTTCAAAGTCGTCAGTGGATTGTGGCCCTTCCTTGGCCAGATCACCCGTGTGATCTACCTGGATTTCTGCGCGACGTTTCTTTTTCTTTGGTAGTTTCGCTTGATCATTTTCGGAGTCATAAGAGGACCGTGTAGGGGCCGGATCAGTGTTGGATACGCCGAACCAGTCGAACCCACCAACAGAAAGACCATTGGTAATTGTTGCCGTTCTTGCCCCTGTGGGAGACTCAAGATCACTTGGATCGTCGTCCGGATCTTCGGCATCAGAAATATCTTCGTCGTCAACGACACTGACCTCCTCGTCTGCACCATCTTCATGAGTCTCTGTGTCTGACAAGTCTTCCATTTCCACATCAAGTTCTGCACCACCATCTTCATCGGATTCACTATCCTCGCTGTCGTCTTCGTCCTTGTCTATGCCATTGGTAAAGTAGGAGGTTTTCATGCCAAAGTTAATTCGTCGATTGGCAGGCTCGACTTTTAGTACCTTGGCCTTGACTGCATCTCCCTCAGAGAAGAGCTTACTTGCATCTTGAATCCGCTGTTCAGCAATCTCACTGCGGTGACATAATCCGCGGACATTTTCAGAGTTGTCAACTAGAATGAACACACCGAATATTTCGGCTTTCACGACTTTTCCTGTGACAATATCTCCAACTTTTAGATCGTTGAAAGTGATTGGTGCTTTGTAGTCAGGGCTGAGTGCCGATTCTTTCAACGTCATCTGGACATGGCCAGAAGCCTCATCGACCAAAGTAATCTTACCCTTGACTAACTGGTCACGTTGGAAATGGTCTTTCCAGTCCTTCAGATAACTATCCGAAAGGTTGCTGATTCTCACAAATGCTGTGATGCCATGGCCAAGTGTCACAAATATACCCTTCTCAGCGACATTACTGACAAAGCCGCGGACCACGGCGTTGACACTCACTTGCTTCAAAGAAGTGATCTCGGGATCAGTTACGGCCAAAGACGAGCTGAGAACTTTGGATGGTCGAGTGGAGAGAAATACTTTCTTGTTTGCCGTATCAACATTGGTGACAGCAACCCGAAGAACATCATTTTTCTGATATTTTGCAGGATTGGCTTCGTTGTAATCGTCCGCCATATCGATGAGATCAACGGCTCCCACAACTTGTTCACTCAACTGAACGACGACGTTTCGATCAGTTATTTTTGTGACACGGCCTGGGAGTACCAGGCCTTTCGATATATCCTCCAGTGTCAAAGATTTGCTCGAGCTCTGGGACTTTGCAGATAAATCCAGTCGATTCTTTTCGGGATCGACGGCTAAAACATGGACCCGGAGGGCAGATCCGATAGGAAAGTTGGTTTCTAGATCACCAACTAGAGATAAATCGTCTGAAACGTCCGTGGCTCGAACCCTTCCACGAACTGAAGGCGATAGGTTTACCCAGAGACAGCTGTCGGATATATTGTTGACAAAGGCCAACCACTTCGAACCTACTGTGAGGTCTTGCATCGATAGAACACCGCTATCTTTCTTTTGGAGCGAAGTGGGTTTGCAAGATAGCTCGAAAACAGTGTTTTTAGCATTTCGATGGGTCAGTGGCAAAAATCTGTGGTTTCTTGTGTCGTGGGCACCGAGAATTCTGACGACAATTTCTTGTTTGGTGGAGAATTGCTTGAGAGGTTTTTTACGATCTTTAATTTCCTCCCAAAGATCGAAAGCCTCCGATGCATCGATACGACCTTGAACATCCTTTGCTAGCTCGACATTAAGCTGTGTGTCCTTCACCGAGACGATTCTGGCCTTCGTGATTTTACCCAAAACAAGGTCCTCGGAAGTTTTAAGCTCGGAATCAACAGGATCCGATAACTCGATTACCTCCGGAGTTCCTTTAGACTTTCCCGGGGTTCCGTTGTCTGGTGCTTTTGAAGTAGTCTCTTTCATCGTCAGCCAGAAGCGTGGGGTAGCGCCTTTATAGTCAATGTGAAGAACTCTGACTGTAACAGCTTGTGACTTCGTAAAGCCAAAGTCTGGCAGTGCCTCATTCTCTGTAGGTACTTGATTCTTCGTGAGAAGACCAGTAATGCCTGCGGCAAAACCGACGAAAACACCGTCTTCTGTGATGTTTGAAATGTATCCTGTGAATGTGGCGTTCTCAACCAGCTGCTCAAAGTTTCGAAGCAGCTTGTTCTCTTGAGCGGCCTTGATCAGACTCTGTTTGTTGCTGAGCAGGACAAGTCGCCTGTTTGTCTGCACCTGAAGGATGAGGACCTTCTCGAGTTTCTGACCAACCCTAAGTTTACTCAATGAGGTCTCGCGTTTCTTCAAAGATCCATCTGAAACTTGATCTAGAGTTAGACGTGCAATTGCGTCTGATCCGTCCAATCGAAGCAGGACGTCATTCTGAGACTTCTCAAATATAGTCCCCGATGTGACTGTGCCCGCCTGTAGATTTGCGAGAGAAACATCGATCGACGGGTTTGATGTGCTCAGTTCCCTGCAAGACACAGTCAGACGCTTCTCGCTCGCGTTGACGCTGATCGCGTTGACCGTCAAGACCTGTCCAACTCGGAAATGCTCTCTTGCATCTTTGATGAAAGCCTCGCTCATCTCTGAGACTGGTAGATAACCTTTGATGAGCCCAAAAAACTGGACGATGGCTCCTGTACGATCAACTTTCACAAGGGTTCCAACTGTTGAATCGCCAACCTCAATTTCTTCGGTACTTGACCAGATCTTTTGATCACTATTGACCAAAGACTTCTTCAAGGTTAACCTCAACCGCTTCCTTATCAGGTCTGTGGACAAGACACGTGCTGTGACGCTTTGGCCTTCTCGAAATTTCTTTTCAGGATGTTTGAGCTCAACATCAGACATGTGCATGTGAGGAACGAGACCAGATATTCCATCTGCTAACTTGACGATTAAGCCTTCGATACCAGTTGCGCCAATCAGAATTCTTTCTATTTCACATTTGACAACTGCACCAACAGGTACATCATCAACTCGGAGGAAAGGCTGCTGGAGTATACTTTGTTCCAGAGATACAACATACAGATCATCCACTGGGTTGTATTCCAAAATCCGGGCCTTGTGTTCTGTCCCAAGTTTGTAAGGGCCGATGACTTCGGAGATGGAGTCAACCTTTTTGTCTGAAAGTTTTGAGACATGCGCGAAACCAACAGCACCATCACCGAGTCTCAGATAGGCGCCTAGCACAGGCTCAACGCGGATAATGGCGGCAGATTTGATGATTGAAGACAGCGGCAGTCGCTCGCGACTGTCGTCAGGATTCCGGTTCATATAATCTAGTTGCAGGAGGTGGGGAAGGACGGAAAACCCAATGTGCTTATTTTCGGACAGCGGGAATGTACAGATCGACCGCCCAAGCACCCTTTTACCCACTTGGTAGCTAGTAAGAAAAGCCTCCTTGTCAATTGCAGACCCTGAATGGACAACGTCTGCTGTGGCATTGAGCAAACCCATTATTTTACCGGATAGGCCTGCCTCTGTCTTTTCGTTGATCAGGATCTCCGTTTTGACGCCTGGCAAGAATGAATCCACAGAGGTGGCACTTTTCAAGGCTGGGGCAGTAGCAAGATCAGCAGAAAGTTTGACGACTTTACTGTTAGCGGCTGATTCGAGGACAACACATAGAAGAACTGCTCCAGTCTTGACATTGTCGAGAAGAACACCTTGAGGGAGATGTTTCTTGAGGATGAAGCCTTTGGAATTCCCTTCCTCGAGTGCCAAATCGACAGCTAAACCATGATCTTCGACACTGCTGACAGAAGCTTGAACTGCGGTACCAACAGCAAGATTGGCCTGAGAGAGGCCAACATTTGTCAAAGACGGCTCAACGGATAATTCTATGCGTTTCCGAACTTGTGGCTTGGCTGTAGTCTTCTCTTGCTCTGTCGAGATGACAGCGGCACGCAAGTGCTGACCGATGTGGAAATAATTGGCCAACGAAATGTCTTGGTCGGTTTCATTGTCTTCACCATCAGACGTGTTGTCTACGTCCGCAGTTTTATCGAGCAGGTTTTGGATTTTGTCATTCAGCTGTGCCGAAATTGAAGTGAGTGGGACGTGGCCAACGATATTATTTGGGAGAGCAACGGTGAGAGCTCTCAGGCCAATAGCAGTGACCTGACCAAGTATCAGAGAGCCTATAGTTATTCTTTTGTAGCTTAAACCACCAATTCGGACCTCGGGTTTTTCGGTGTCGGTATTCTTCTTGCGGGATTTGGTCTTGAGCGCTTGTTTTGCGGGCTTCTCTTGTTCTTGTTCAGACGCAGAGTCTACATCTTCATCACTTGAATCTCCGGGCTGCCCACTTCCAGCACCAAAAAGGTCCTGAGATTTCCGATGCTCTTTAAGGGCATCTCGAGAGGCCTTGGCCTGGATTTGTCTGCGTTCAATGGGAGTCAGCAGACCTGCACCGCCTCGAGGAAATGCTGGTTGTTCTTTGGCAAGCACGGAGGGGCTGTTGGCTTTGATGAACCGGCCGGTTGCGAGGAATTTATTGACTTCGTTGGCTTCGCAGAAGTTCTTGTCTTTTGTACTTCTGGTTTGGCATTCGACTTTGAGCGCTTGTTCGCCAACTTGGACGAAGGATCATCCGTCGGGAGTTTCCGTTTTCCGGAAGACATGGTGAGGCGCTTCTAGAGCCGATGTTGTGAGGGTGATTATGTCTAATCAAGCATGGTCAAGTGGTAGGCGCTATTCAAACGTCGGTTATGGCATGAAATTTTGGGAGCAAAGACGGCTTGGGGACTTTTTTTTGGAGAGAAAATCGATAGCCACTCGGAGTCAAGTGTGCGGAGACTGGCGCATGGGGGACTCGGCTTACCTGCCTTCAATATGTAGCATTGGTTTACCGTGCTTTCCCCAATTTTTTCTAAGCTCTTATCGATTGCGGCGCGTCACGTCACGTAAAGAAGGCGCGCTCCGCGTCAGGTTGATACTAGCCAATTCTCTCAAAGAGCTTGCAGCCTTCCACCTCTAAGTAGCATGCGACATCGATAACTTACTATCTACTCATCACTTTCTACTGCTCTTTCGCAATCGCTTACCTCTCTCATTGACAGATCATGGAGGCACCAGTCTAGCAAAGAGGTCCAGATCACGCTCTTCTTGTCGCATTTCTGCCTTGAGGTTATAATGCAACTCCAGCAACATTCTCACGAATCATCCTTCTGACGTTCCCATTCTGATTAGCCATCGCCACCGCTCTGGCAGATTCGACTCAAGCGAACATGGATCGAACACCGGAACCTTCTCCAGGAACCGAACATATCCCCTTCGCCATCCTGCCCGAAAACAACAGAAGTCCACGCAGAAGCATACGGGTCAAAAAGAATCCCTCTGTGACTCCCAAAAGGTTCAACAAGTTTTTTACCCCTCGCCCAAGAAACGTTAAACGTGCTGCCCGAGCTTCGAGAAAGGTCTTACAAGACTTGTCAGCAGCTAGATTGAACAGCAGGGCGGCAACTGTATCTCATCTGCAACTTCCTTCCCAAGACGAAGACTCCAGACCGCTCAAGAAGCGAAGACTCTCATTTACCTCCGTAGCCTCTTTACCGTCTTCACCCATCAAAGGAGACGAGCGAGACAATATAGACCACAATGTTACACGGAAAGACCATCTACCTCACGATACAGAGTTTGACAATGACGACGACGGAGACCGTCTACCATTTTTGTCGAGGACCTATCCACCTCGAATTGTGCCATATCGATCTTTTCACTCTCCCGGTGGGATTCTTTCTAGACAGCTCGGCGAGAGAACTACAATAAGAGAAGCTGGCGATAGCCGGCTATGGGAGCATGAGACAGCACATTTCTACAGTTCGCCAGACGACTTTTGCAGCTATCGTAATCCACCTCATTCGGATTCTGCTTTGCCATTCTGTGCTGCTAGTTTCAAAACCACTCCGCTTGTGGCAATTGCTGACGAGGATGGGTACATACGCATACACAACACTTGGGATGAGATCAGAAACAAAGGCTATGTCAAATTTCCTACGGTAATCAGGACGTGGCGTTCACATGACAATGCCATCATGGATCTAGAAATTTCGTCGGACGACAAATTGATCGCTTCTGCTTCGGGCGATCAAACATGTCATATCTATGATATTGACCAAGGCGTCTCCATCTATAATCTGCTCGGCCACACAGGGTCAGTCAAAGGCATTCAGTTTCAGCCAGGCACGGGGAATCAAAATGTGGTCACTTGCTCCAGAGACGGAAGTGTATGTATGTGGGATTTACGAAGTCCACAAATCGAAGGTCCTACCCTTATGGCCAAAATGCAACGTCTTGATAGCTCCATATGGCGACAGACCAAACAAATCTCTCCAGCAAATGAGATATGCGACGCACATACGTCACTTGATAAGTCCAGGAGATCAAAAGGCAAAAGACCGACTGGGACTGTCGCTGCTAGGGTTGAATATGTCATCACAGCTTGCACCTTCATCAGCGAGAGTCGTCCGCATCTTCTTGCCACAGCCTCAGAGAATGATGCGGTCATCAAGTTGTGGGACATGCGCACTTCCTTCACTCAGATGCATCGGCCGACTCCTGTCTCGATGTGTCAGGAACCCAGAAGTCATGAACAGCATCGACAATTTGGCGTGACCTCAATATCAATGAGCTCTGACGGCTCACGTTTGTACTCTGCATGCCGCGATCACACCGTGTATGCTTACTCGACGGCGCATCTGGTTCTTGGAGGTGCCCCTGAGATGTCAGCCTCGTCAGTTGCGCGTTCCAAAGCCCTGAAAACCTCGGGAAGCGGGCTCGGTCCATTGTACGGATTTCGCCATCCGTCCCTCCGAATGGCCACGTTCTATGATAAAATTGCCGTACGCTCCAACCAGCTCGAGCAGTTCACTCAGAACGGAAATTGTACCGAAATGATTGCAATTGGCAGCGGCCAAGAGTGCGCTGTGGTTTTTCCAACAAACGAGAGATTTCTAAATAAAGCAGCTCAAAGATTCCCCATTGACACAGGATCGGGTCAAAGACGAGTGCAGCTCCAGTCTGATGCTTTTTCGAGGAAGGCTCTGGATGAAGTCAATGAGCTTGACGATTGCCCAATATATTACAACGGTACAGCCCTTGTTGGGGGACATACCAAAGAAGTGACTGCAGTGACTTGGGCCCAGAACGGTAACCTCGTCACAGTGGCAGATGACTACACCAGCCGCTGTTGGCGGTGGGATCCTGAGAAAGCCCGAGCATTGAGGCTGAATATTGATCGCGATATGGTTAGGCATAACAGTGGATGGGCTGATGTGAGATCTGGATTTGACGACGATGACGATGCGTGAAATGGCAAGCATCCACTTGCCACGAAGTTGAGCAAAACTGTGTCTCTCTCAAGCTTATAGCGGAGCCGGTCTGGCTTCAGTGCATCGGCCCCAAACCCTCTCAAGTGGGTAAATAGCAGGCATGTAAGGAACCGACCAAGACAAAGAGCATTCTAGACCTCGACTTTCTTGTTTGATCACTGCCAGCGAGACCGCCAGATGTGTGTGATATGTAGATAGAGCATTCCATCTATGGATGATCAAATGTTAAAACACCCGTCCCTACGAGGACTTTCCGCTTATAAAAAGGACTTCGCACCGTGTCTCCGTGTGTAGCTAAGTGGAGAAGGTGGTCGAATTCACATTCGCAGCGGATAAGGTAAACCATATTGGAACGATGTGCGTTTCCGCACTGCTCACTAGCTCGTACCGGTCAAAGAATCAAAGGACCAAAGAATCAACGCCAATGACTGACATGCACATGATTTAAAAGCCGCGCACTCCCACGTGCAATGACCGTTTATGGTTCCGTAAGACCACGGGGTTGTGCCTCACTAGAAGGGTCCAAGCGAGACTTTGGAATGCTTGAAGTGAGAAATGAAGATAAGCATATGTACTTCATGCAGGTGAAACAGGTAGAACGCGGAGTTCGGTCGTAGCCAAAAGTTCTCGACGACACTTTCGGCATCGTGGATAGAATATAGCATACCGTAATGTTAAAAGACAGGTCTAATTGTGGTGATGTAATACAGTTGATTTGCAAAATCTGGTTTCGTCAAGTCATGAAACTTTTTCTCCCGCCCATTGTGTCCCCGTACAGTGCCATTTCAAGTGCGTAGACTTGATAACATTGAGCCATTCCCAAAATGTATTCATCTCCTCGCACCGCCGCATTTGCATTCTCGGATTTGTTTCTTCAAATCTGCATTTTGCTGTAGCAATCTGTAGTTCTCATCTTCGACCTTCATCAGCGCAGCTCTATACTGCTCTATTGTAGAGGGTTTCTCGGATTCAGGAAGAGCATAAACATCTGCGCTAGGACTTGATTTGGTCGGATATAAGATGGGAATATTCGGACCGGGACTGGGCACGGAGCGACCCGAACCTGCAGTCGGGGTCTCTTGATCGAACTTGATTGTAGTGAGAGGCTAGAGCTGGCCGTCAAAGGCCTATTTTCGTCATTCCGTGCAGATGTGTTGAAAGAAGAATTGCTGCTAATGTTGCTGGCTTGGTCAGGGTCCTGCTCAGAGAGAATACCGGCCAGTCCAGGTCGGGGGTTCTTGGTTCGCCGACTCAAACTTCGTCCCAGGCTGGGGAAAAACCGAGGTTTGTCGCGGTCTCGCATGCTACCTGTCAGGGCAGGTGCTTCGCGTATTGTTCCATTAGATCGAGTCAGGCCAGAGAGGAGTTTTGTAGGCGAAAGTGCGCCTTTGCGAGATTCGTGCTCGATACGGAGAGAGTCGAGGATTGTGGATGCTGCGGGCTCCATCTCACAGATCTCCGCTATGATTTTGCGGGCCTTCTCTAGTGCTCGAATTGCGACCGTGAAATGGGTAGGGACATGGGGCAGCATTGTGTCTATGTACAAGCCATATCGAGATATGCGCTGTGCAGGCTCCATAAGCAATGACGGCGCTGTCTGGACTGAGGTGGTCCCTTCTTTCAAATATTGAGTCAAGTTTGAGGAGATCTGGGCATGTAGATCAAGATATTCCCTATACGGCATGGGGAACTTGGGGAAGTGGGTTAGGAGAACTTTGGCGAACGTGTAGATGCCCATCGGGTCCTTAGCATTCTGGAACAATCCTGGGTTGTTTTGAGACTCGGCAAGAAAAGTCAGCGCTGCCTCCTCAGAGTTCTGCAAGGCAGTCTCAATGTCGTCCAAAAATGCAAGGTTGATATCCTTGATCTGGTCCAAAAGCGAGGGGAATTGAATCATGGCATTCACTGCCTTTTGGTTGCGGGAGCTCGAGAATTTGCTACTCAATGACTTGGGGGTACGGCCTTGATTCGTCACTAGGTCTATCAATTCCTGGAGCCTCGTGATATATCTATCTTCGGTGTCCACAAATTCACACATCTTGAAACGTAAGGACTCAAGCTGATCAAGTGAGTGCTTTGGCGCCGGCAATGCGCTCACCTTCCTCGGTGCGATCGTGGATGTCGAAGGCGAACGATTTGCCACACCGCTCGGTATCCTACGAGATGGCGTAGGCGCATGGGCCACACGGTTGGAGACATGAGCACCAGTGTCGGTGGGGAGGAAGGAAGGGCGGGTTTTCCTGATCGAGGCGAGTGGTTTGATGGGTGTGACGGGGGTGGTTGGTCTGTCCTTTGAAAAGGGCCGCAGGGCATCTAGTACCTCATCTGTGTTAAGGACCTTGTTCATTCGACATGTCACTTGAGCGGCATGTGTTTGGCCCCATCGCAACGGCGACCCATCATGCTGATGTTCCTCAGCGATGGCATTTTTGACCTCAACGGGGACTTCAGAAAAATATCTACAAAGGGCAAAGGCGATGCCTCGAGATACGTCGTCTCGCTGTTTGTCTTCTGGTAGCTTGTGGACTGCTGAATAGTAACTACTGTTGGGAGCAACAGAAAAGGCCCCGAAGCTCTTGAAGCCGGCGGCACTGAGGATTGTAGTCCGTATTCGTGAAGTAGTGGATAGGGAGCCAACGGCCTGAACCGGGGCATAGAATATCAGGATTCGAGGTAAATAGGGAGGGTCTTCAGCGTAGTATATCGTAGGAACATCGGTTGGATTGAGGACGGCCGAGAGGGCGGCCAAATTACCAGTCTTGGACATGACGGAGATCTGGTCGAGGCAAGGCGACGAGGAGAGGATGTCAACACCAACACACGGCGAGTTGCACGCTCATGTTTGAGGACAAGCAGGCCTGAGGTAAACGATGATTGTTTCAAAGATGTTCGAAACCAAATGGTACGCGTGAAAGACGCGTCAGATACGTGTTTGATATTTTGTTGAGGAGGGGTAAGGAAGTTCAGCTAATGCATTGTGGACGGTGGATGGTGGATGGATAGACGGTGGAATGTCGTGCGCGTCTCACGAACCAATCCAAAATACATTACTACATTAGGGAATGTATGCCAGCAATTCTGTCAGACGCCTCCAGGGTCTGCACTGGCAGGTCCAGTACGCGCCAATCCCATATTGAAATTGACCACTGGCTGATTATAGAGAGTCAGACAGAAAATATTCCCTTTTCGCTACTGATTCATTCGACAAATTGGGCATCTCACACCCATAATTCCACCGACTCCCTTTTCAAGTTCCTCTGGAATGCTAAAGAAGGCTTCACTGGCCGTGCTAGCGTATCCTATCTATTTTCCTTATCAGACCATCTTCCTCTCGTCGAATCTGAGTTCAACGAGGCTAGATTTAACCCGTCGTGTTGTCCCGCAAGTCCGATGTGATGACTGAATCATGCATGACCGACCCGACAGAGCCATTCCTTTATCTCACACACCTGACTGGCCTCTCCATCCGGGCTAGGCGGCAGAGGCTGACACTTTGGGCGAGCACGGATTTACACAGCTCGAGCCTCGAGGTCTCCAGGTTAGATGCTCGCTTGAACATGCCACAATCAAGCCCACACAGTCACGCGCTGGGACCATTGGCATGCGACTTGGCCATCAGAGCTCGTAAAAACCACTCCGTACTGTTGTACCGTAGCGACTACGTCAGGTACTAATTCCTGTTTTGGTTCCGATAGAAGACCAGCTGCAGCTCTGTACGCTGTGTCCATTCCGCACTCCCGCCATCAGTCAGCAAGCGGATTTTGGCTTACTTCTAACTCGCCGGCTGCCTAATGTTAGACAGACTTGTACTCGTCATAATCAGCGCCCCGCAACATCGGATTCGCTGGCGTTGGAGTTGGCGCCCATGTCGCGCGAAACGGGCCCATATGCCATCAAGCTCTCTCCCACGCGGTCGCTGGTTTGTGTACTTCATCCTGCATCCCGGATTTATGGGAGCAACGACCCCCAGAAGTTATGAGTGGGAACGTTCCGAGACCACTTCTCTCTCAACATACGTTGGTGCGGAGAAGAATCATCCTACCGCATGTGAGTTGGGGCGAGCTTCATACGTCAAGTCTAGGTCTGCACGGAAACTATTAGTCTTGATTTCCCCACAGATGATCCAGGAACGCCTCTTACAGGTCAAGGGTTGGTGAGATTGTGTAACCGTACCTACACAGAAATCTCTTCAGAGTTTTGCTTTTTCGCAGACGTATCCTCGGACGAGGACCCCTCCGCTTTCTAACCCTTTTTTGGCATTTTGGCCAACCTCAGCCATACCGGAAGAAAGGTATCTGTCCACATTCATTGGTTCTATCCTCATGGATTCCCTAATCAAAAGGCCAATGCCCGTAGGAGGCAAATTCTCGAGCTTCAAATACGATACGTGGATGACAATGACCCTGCGGTCTCCACCCTATATACCTGGTGGCACGGTGGATAACCTCGTGGGCAATTCGTATATCTACCATAGATTCCATGTACAGTGCCTTGCCATCCGAAAGTCTTACTATCCTGCCCAATTATTGCAATCCTGATCTTGGACGCTCGCCCCTGGCATTTTCCCATGGCCACCAACGGTACAACAGGAGTCCGGTTCCTGGACATACGGACGGATAAATCAAGCGAGTCCCTGCTGGGAATGCTGAAAGACTCTTTGAATCCAATAGATGGCCAGCCAAGGAACTTTCCCACACTTCTCCTATACGATGGTCAGTACTGAAACTTTCTATATCAGCTGCAAGGATGTTGTTAACGGCCTGTAGAGAAAGGTCTGAAGTTGTTTGAGGAAATCACGTACCTTGACGAATATTATCTCACCAATGCTGAGATCGAAGCACTCGAATCACACTCTCGCGAAATAGTTGAGAGAATTCCCCATGGATCCCGCCTGGTGGAACTTGGTAGTGGGTGCGTTTACAAGAAGTTCAGATCCGACATCTTCCTGATGGAAAAACAGTAATCTGCGCAAAGTCGATATTCTCCTGAGAGCCTTTGAAACCGCCCAGAAGAAGGTTGATTATTATGCCCTCGACCTCTCACTTCCCGAGCTCCAGCGTACTTTTGCCGAACTCGATACTAGTGCGTACAAGCATGTTTCATTCAATGCTCTGCACGGTACATACGATGATGCCCTTACCTGGTTGTCCAAGTCCAATGCTCATCAGTCCACTTGTGTCATGACTATGGGTTCCTCTCTTGGAAATTTCTCAAGAGAAGGCGCGGCTCAGTTTCTCGCCAATTTCAGAAAAGTCCTTCGCCCAGCTGATCTCATATTGGTGGGTCTCGATGCATGCCAGCAGCCTCAACGTGTATTCGAGGCCTACAATGACACCAAATCTGTAACCGAGACTTTCTACAGGAATGGTCTAACTCATGCTAACTCCATCCTCGGATATGAGGCATTCAAACAAGAGGAGTGGCAGGTGGAAGGGCGGTACGACGAAAAGCTAGATAGGCACCACGCCTCATACCTGGCTTTGAGAGACATCAACACCCAGCACTTCTCTTTCAAGAAAGGAGAAAGACTTCATTTTGAAGATGCATTCAAATACTCAGAGGCCCAAAGCGATCAGCTTTGGCATGCAACTGGTCTAGTACAACAAGTGGCATTCGGGAATAAACGTGAGGATTATTGTACGTGCACGTGGCCCATATTCTAGTGCTCGACGCTGACATGTAGTCTAGTCATTCATCTGCTATCTCCAGCAACAGTTAATTTCTCTACAAAGCCATCAGAATATGCTACTCATCCGGTACCTTCGTTGAATGACTGGCACCAACTCTGGACTGCCTGGGATATTGTGACGCGATCCATGGTTCCCAAGGATGAGCTATTGAACAAGCCAATCAAGCTCCGAAATGACTTGATCTTCTACCTTGGTCACATTCCAACTTTTGCCGGTAGGTCAGCTCTCCAGATCACTTTTACCCAGGCTGACCACGTCGCAGATATTCACTTCACGAGAGCAACAAATGGCAAGCCCACCGACCCTGCCTCATACCGATTCATCTTTGAGCGGGGTATTGATCCAGGTAGGCTAAGCCGGAGACATTATCCAACTCTGACTAACATTGAGATAGACGTGGACAATCCTGAAGTCTGTCATGATCATAGCGAAATTCCAGACTCCTGGCCACCGCTCGTCGAGATTTTGAGCTACTCCACCAGAGTACGCTCGAGAATCACCGAGAGCATAGAGTCCGGTCAAGCATTATCTGATCGGAGACTTGGTAGAGGGCTCTGGCTTGCGTATGAGCATGAAGCTATGCATTTGGAGACATTTCTCTACATGCTACTCCAAAGTGATAGGATATTGCCACCCCCAGGAGTGGACAAACCGGACTTCGCTCGACTTGCAGAGCAAGCCAGAACAAGCAGAGTCGAGGCTACATGGCACCAGATCCCAGCCAGCAAAGTTAAGCTTGGGTTGGATGACCCAGAAAACGATTTTGGACCGGACAGGTATTTTGGATGGGACAATGAGCGACCAAGCCGTACAGTTTCGGTCCCAGCTTTCAAGGCTCAGAGCAGACCGATCAGCAACGGTGAATACGCACATTTCCTGGAATCCACAGGTAGCACTACTGTGCCTGCCTCATGGCTCATTGTCAAGTCCCATTGGACGGGTGTGGATGGATTGAACGGCGGCGAGGGAGTAAACAACAATCTCTCAACAGAAGCCTCTGCAGGCTTTGTCGACAAGTTGAGCGTGAGAACAGTATGGGGTCTCGTCCCACTCAGGTACACGCTAGACTGGCCCGTCATGGCTTCCTATGATGAGTTGGCTGGCTACGCCAGGTGGGCCAACGGAAGGATCCCCAGCTTGGAAGAGGTTCGTAGCATCTATCACTATGTGGAAGCCCAAAAGGATGCCTTGGAGAAGATGCCTAGCAAATTGATTTCAGCAGTCAACGGGTGAGTCTTTATCCTGATGCCGTGATAGAAGCCACTAACCTTTGGCATCAGTCACTTATCCAACGAAGGTGTTGAAGAAACCCCGCCGTCCGGCCGCTCATCTAAGGAGACTGCCATTAATGGCAGTTCTCCTCCAGACCCAAATGACGTGTTCGCTCATTTGGAAAATTGTCCCATTGGTTTCAAGACCTGGCATCCCGAGCCTGTGACCAACACTACTGCTTTACGCGGCCAAGCAGATGCAGGTGGCCTGTGGGAATGGACCAGTACACCACTTGCCGCATTTGACGGATTCAAATCGATGGATTTGTACCCAGGATACACGGCTGACTTCTTTGATGGCAAACATAACATTTGTCTCGGAGGTAGTTGGGCCACTGTGCCCAGGATTGCTGGCAGGAAGTCGTTCGTCAACTGGTACCAACGAAACTATCCATACGTATGGTGTACCGCAAGACTGGTGAGGGACATCCACGACTGAACTATGATAAAGATGGACCAAGCATGGCTTATTGCGGTAGGCCAAGTGGAAGTGCGCATACGCTGGAGTGGGGCTTATTGGCAATCTACTGGCTCACTCTACTATCATACGACACGCATTTCTTTGCTCATCGGACCATAGTGTCGTACAGTATATTGAGCCTTCTGAGGATAGACGAGAGAGATGGCTCATATGTTGATAATGTCTGCACCAGAGAAATGAAACCAGTGGATAAGAGCCTTATCCCGAATCGCATGGGATACAGTGCGCAAACAAACAGAAATTGGTGTTGGATTTCGAATCCAACCAACAGCGTGTCAAAGCATTGGCCTAAGGTCTCACGGTCCTTGACAGTTGTTCTTTTAGTCACTCCTTGATATGATTGAGAATATATGCATTTGATAACCACGATCCACATGTACCGACTCGCTCTTTGAAAATTAGAAGCCCATAATGGTCTTGCTCGAGCCTGCTTCCCGTTGATGGACGATCACCAAGGTATCCAGAACCGGCGTGAAACATGATCGATTCGTCGTCACTCTGGCTACTGACCAAACTCATCTGCGACCCTCATATTCGGACATCTACATCGGTCGACGGCATATCCTTGCCCGGGCAAGTGCTTGAGCCCCATTGCATTTCTGCCTACGCTCAGCTCCGTCTGCCTGCCAGCCAATCTTCCTCTTTCGACAGAACCAGCCTTTGACCAATTCCCTGCAAGTGATTCAGATCTCATTACATGATGCAAGGCCTCCTTCTTTATCCATCGGAGCATTAACGGGTAAAAAGGGGCATTCGTCTATCTCCGAATTAGGTAGGTTGCAGATGTTGGTCTATGTCATATCTTCACTTGTCCCGACGCGCCTTTGTTTGGCCTTGATAACACGCTCGTCTTCACTCACTTGGATCAAGGTCCTTCTGGAATAGCCACACGTCACACACGAAAGAAACCAGCCGATTCCGGGGCAACGCCGCCGCGTGAGCTGCAGCACCAGAGCCGTTCTCTTGCTTCTTCTTCTCCGAAATCACTCACCACCGTCTCAAAATTCTTTGTTCGAACGGCAAGCCCAATATCCAGAACAGAACAAACCCTCTGAGATTCTGAGACAGAATCTGTGCATGTAGGCTGTTCGTTGATTCACCCTTCACTCGTTGCCTTGGTCACTCTCGTTGAACCTCGCCCGTTCATAAAACCACATGTCCCGCTCCTCTTTTACTCGGTTCATCTTTTCCAACCATCTTTGTCAAGATTGCTCAAGGAACACCAGCCTTGCCGGAGAGCGAATATTTCCAAGCTTCGACAAATTATGGACCCTGCTACTCCTAACGCCCCTTCAAGTGGGAATCAGCTTCTGGGCTAGGTACGTGTATCTGCCGTCTTCTTGAATGGACTGTTGAAGCGCAGGCTGACATAACTGTTCTTGGTTCAGAGCACAGTTGCTTCTCGTGTGCAATGAAAATGAGCAACCCCAAGGCCCGACAAACATGCTATGGCATCCATTCCATCCCTTGCTACCGCTATCACCAAACAATGCACGCCATTGGCACTAGCCACAATTGCTTCGCTTGTATCCAGGCGGACGAGTTGCATGAGAATCGACATCGGAGGGTAGGTGACACGGCGTGAGGTGGACTATATCTCAGATGGGGAAGCCAGTTTGTGAAAGGAACATGTGCTGACAGAAGAGTCTCCTTGCAGATTGCCGAGTTGGCCGCCGAATACAGAGCTGTGAACGAGCTAGACACAAGTCCACCATCCAAAGCCCACAGGAACGGCCTAGAAGAAATCCCAGTCAACGTCAACCGACCGATGCATCCTGCACCACGCCCGCCTCGTGACCACGGCCCTCACACTCGCAACGACGAACAACAAGTTCTTGGTGAAGACGGTGACGCCGATGACGAGAACGACGATACATCGACCGTGACATCGATGTCTGACACTCCCAGCAAGTCCTCGCCTCGAATGACCAAGCCCAGCAAAGCAGCGGTACGAGCTCAGAAAAAGGCTGCCAAAGTGGCCAAATCGACGAGCAAAGCGGCCAAGAACCAGGCAAAGCATGTCATTAGCGTGCGAAGTGAAGATGTCGACCTGGTGAAAAGAGTCTTGCACGGTGACACGGATCATCAGGCCCTCCACACGCACCCGTTGGCATCAGACAAGACAATCGAAGAAGTCATCCAGCGGAACATGGGATATATGTCCAACATTCAAGAACACAAGAAGCTGTTGATGAGCAGTATTGCACGGAGGAGACGCAGCGAGAAGGACCGTGAAAGGAGGAGGTCGGCCATGATCGACCACCGACACAAACGAAGGCTCAGCATCGTGGTGGACGACGAGTTGGAGGAAGAAGCTGAAGAGTTGGAGACTCTCCTTACTGCTGTGCTGGTCAAATTGGGAGTCAGTGCTGAACATGTCAAAAGTGTCGGCGGAGTGAATGTTCACGGCAGCGCGAAGAAAAGTGGCATTGGTGGTGGTAGTGGCAGTGGCAGCGGCAGTGGCGGCGGTTCAAACAATGGCCTCACCAGTCGACGCTTCACCATCGTCGCCAACCTGAAGGCTTTGGTCAGAGATGACCTAGACCGACATGAGAACGAGCAACGAGAGACGTGCGTGCGAGCTGGTGGGTTCTGGAGGTATGTGGGCAAACCCGTTTTCGATCGCATGACGCAAATTGCAGAGGAGCTGGATTGGAAGACTGGTGTCAAGTTCAAGGAAGTCAATGGTAATGTCGAAGAATAGAGATCTGGGGTTCGCCTGTCGATTTGGAGCGTTTTAGTTGCCTGGGAAATGATTGGAACAAAAGGTTGGTCAGTCACATTGGTCTGTTACCTGCCTTGTGTCTTTGTATGGAGATATCCTCGATGGGATTGGAACGGAGGAATTTTGTATGAGTCGGAAGGATACCTTGGTGACAAATCTTGGGTATCTGAATTGATACATGTTAGTGTACACTGATGATTACATCGTCAATATGTAGAATGTCTCCGCAGGAATAGATAGCCAACTCGAGAGCGCTCTCATGGAACCCAGCTTGTGGTCTGTCCAGACTCAACCTATGTCCATATAGCTAGAAATCGCTACTCCACCACATCTCAATGCCTTCCGAGCATGAGTAATTTGAGATCAGCTGTTGATACATCTCAACGTGAGATATGGAGATGTCGTTCACAAACTGACCGTGACGAGTATGTCAGGAGTCATAATGCGTGCTCGTCTTCCACCAGCCAGTATCTGGTTCTTGGCAAGCTTCCATTCTGCCAGGCAGAAGTTCCGTCCCTCCGTGCTGGTACGACCACAATTTTTTTTTGGAAGATCTCAAGGTGAAAATGAATCCTTGATCCTCCTCAACTAGCTCTTTCCCTCAATCGTTGACAAGGAAGGTGGCGGAGGTGGTGAAGTCGTTTTATTTTCATTAAAACCCAATACCCTACCCAAAAGACCTCGGGGTTTTGGAACTGGACACTCTCTAGCCTCATGCTCCAGTGCTTCTGCTTCTCTCTGGAGTTCTCTGAACAATGCCGCTTCCTCTTCGAGATCCCTCTCTTGTGCCAACCTCACAGGTGCCCTTGAAGGAGACGTCTGTGTTCGTGGTATTTGTCGAGAGCTGTCATCGGCTTGTGTGGAAGCTGAAGAATCTGCTGGTGTTTCTTCCGAGGAGACTAGTTTCCGTCTCGTTCTTTGCCGTTGTATGGGACGACCGTCTTGGTCGAATTGTGGCGCGGAGTCGGCGTAACGAGTGCGTGGCCGTGGGCAAGGAAAGATGTGTGGAATGCCGACGACGACGAAGGATGCGAGCAGGGTGCCCGCAAAGAGTGTCGATGTCGCGGCTGACCGTGGATGGAGATGTGGTGGCATTGTGGTTCGGATTGAGGGTTTTGATGAACGGCGACGTTGACGTTCGGAGTTCTCGGGCTTATTATCGGTGGGCCATGGGTATTAAGTGTTGGTAGCGCATGAGCAGGGTGAAATGATAGACGGCGGGCTTGTTTATCGACCTTCCGAGCTCGTTGCTGGTCTTGATGGTTCCTGAGTCTGGTCTTGTCTTCGCAAAAACGTGTATGGACTGATCCATGCATTCGACTTTAAAGAGCTTTAGCCAATCATAGCATCGTATTCCATGGATGAGCTAGGAGAATTGAAGCTATCTATGATTGGATTATACACTTGATCTAATCTAATCTCATCTCAACATATGCGAAATCCACTTTTGCTTCCCCTGCGCCATCGCCGTCGCCTTTCGCCTTCGATTTCACCTTGGCCCTCATTATCTCCACCCTCATACTCAAGCCGCCGTTGATCTTTTGGTTTGCGACAAACACTCTTCCTGCCCACCAGCTACCCGTCCGCATGCAGCAGCCCATCCTCTCATAGGAACCCACGCGATAATTCCTGCCACGCCTCGCAGCTATCTCTCCTGTCTCCTACTCCCTTCTTCAGCCAATCCAACACCACATACATTTCTGCCCACCTGAAACAGTTCTGTGACGTGATACTACGTGATCTCGGAACTTTCCCTCTACCATCAGGATATTGCGGATTTCAAATATATCCCCATGACGCGGAAATCAAAAGCCAGCTCGTCTGACATAAGATGAGCGATCTAGACAAGTGAGTTCGCATATACCAGCCACCGCGCTCGTGTGACCGTACGTCCTAAACAACTCTTCCACAGAGCCATAGCGCAACTGCGCGCATGTCGCCCAATTCCTGAACCTCAAGTACGAGAGATTTGCTACAAGGCTCGTGAGCTATTGATTGAGGAAGGCAATGTCGTCACCGTCGATGCTCCCGTCACAATTTGTGGCGATATCCATGGCCAATTCCATGACCTGATGGAACTCTTCCGAGTCGGTGGTGATGTTCCCGACACGAATTATCTATTCATGGGCGACTTTGTCGATCGAGGATTTTACTCGCTCGAATCCTTCCTCCTCCTCCTGTGTCTCAAAGTTCGATATCCCGATCGCATCACATTAATACGGGGGAATCATGAGTCCAGGCAAATCACGACAGTATATGGTTTCTATGATGAGTGTATTCGCAAATACGGCAGTGCCAACGTCTGGCGATACTGTTGCGAGGTCTTTGACTATCTTGCCTTGGGCGCTCTCATTCTCGGCGCTACCACAGACGTTCCTCAAACATCTCCTAATTCATCCTTTTTGCAACAAGATACCCAAACCACTCTCCCACCAGAAGACGACGAAGTCGAATCTGAAGTTCTCAACGCCAATGGCGATGTCATCTCCAAGACGCTACGACGTCAATTTGCAGGCTTAAGTCTGAACTCACAGACTTCAACCTCGGCTTCACGAATATCCCCGCCCCAGATATCGATATCCCCTCCCCAGTTGATATCCCCTTATCCTCCTCTCAGCCCTCACCGACCACTGGATCGCTGTTCACTCCACCGACGTCTACCACAGGCGCGGTTCTCTGTGTTCACGGCGGTCTGTCGCCCCTGATCGAAACCGTGGACAAGATCCGCCTTATTGATCGAAAACAAGAAGTTCCTCATGAAGGCGCCATGTGCGACCTGTTGTGGTCCGATCCTGACGAAATCGAAGGCTGGGGCTTGTCTCCACGTGGAGCAGGATTTCTCTTCGGCGCAGATATCGTCCGACATTTCAACCACAACAACGACCTCAGCCTGATCGCCCGGGCCCACCAGCTAGTCATGGAAGGATACAAAGAAATGTTCGACAAGACGATCGTCACGGTTTGGAGCGCACCCAACTACTGCTACCGCTGCGGCAACGTCGCCGCAATCCTCGAACTCGGCGAAGACGCCAGTAACGGCGGATGTATAGCGCGAGCCAACGGTGACCAAGGCCGGAGAGAACCAGTCGGTGGAGACGGCGCCGGCGGCGGTAATGGTGTCCTCTGGAACCTCGCGACCCCAGGTCGCAGATACAGAGTTTTCGAGGCCGCTCCACAGGGCACACGCGGCATGCCCGCGAAGAAACCTGTCGGAGAGTACTTTTTGTAAGATTATTTTAGGGCAAAAATTCATATACCTGATGCTGTTCTACGGAGTACGTCTTGTCCGTGATTCTGTACTTGCACAACTCATCGTCGCGCATTGCGCTTGTGTTCTTCTCTCCCTCCTTACCTACCTACCTTCCTTCCTACCCACGGCCCCGCGTACAGTACGATGAAAACCCCCCTTACACAGCGACGTGTATACCCATATATGTATATGTATATACATATGTACGTGTGTGTACAGATGTAGCCCATCCGCGAGAGTCGATCGAGATCCCTCATCCAACCGCACAGAGCGCTCGACCATGTTATTTCCTTGCATGTGTACGCAGGCGCATGGCGTCCCGTCATGATGAGCGACGGTGTTCTGCGATCTGATCATTAGAATTAGCGGACGGTCATTGGAATTCACATATCTACAGTACCTTTGGTATCTCTGTACCTATGTATATATGTACCTACCCACCTACCTAGCTGTATATTCGTGGCATGAAAGATATAGTTGAGGGGTGGATTGTGATACTGAATGAAACATTGGTGACGGGTATCTTTTTGCTGTTGCTGTTGGGAGGATATTGGGTAAAGCTCTGGCAGGGCTGGGACGTGTGCTGTCTGTTTGCGTCAAGGGAAGGGGGGATTTCGTTGCTGAGCGGTGAGTGTTCGTCTAGGAGTGTCGGTGGCGGATGCAGAGGCGGGAAATAGTGAATACAGAGGCTTGAAAGGCTCAGATGGATAAAAGGATTGGGAGTCTGCAATCATGTATGCTGGATATGGTCATTCTTGATTTGCATCATATTAAGAAGGTATATTGTCGCTCTTGTTCGTTATTTCATTCATCCAAGTCCTTGTCTGAGATAGACTGAAAGACAAGAAAATCCGTCATATCGTTCCGCTTCAGGGAATGGGGTATCTCTATATAAAATGGCGTCCGTCATTGCAAAACCGTAAGGTAAATTCATTAGAAACAGTAAAACTGTTAGCAAAGGGTAGGGCATCCATGTCATGTCTTCCATCCTATCTCTTGCCTCTGCGTGTGTTCCTCAGCCCTTGGGATTTTCCATCCTTGACCTTTTCGAGCAGTTGTTTGGCTTTGTCCTCTCTTTTCACGAAGCCAGCATTGAAGGTTGTGGGGAGCAATTTGGCACTGTTGGCGTGGTCAAGGGCAAATTCAGGGCCATTCCAGCCTTTGTTCTGTGACAAATCGACCGCTTCTTCTAGAAGTGCCGTACCGATCCCCTTCAATCGATACTTGCGCTTGACTGTCCATCCTCGGATCCTCGCGATGATGGGTGCTTTGGCCTTTGATTTCTTTGGCGAAGAGTTTCCATTGTGTATGGAGGAATTACCGATCTCGCGTACACCGCGAATCACAATGGTTCCAATGACTTCGTCCCCAAAGCGGATCAATAGGATCTCATCTTCATTGCCAACAATAGTGCTGTTGGGTTCATCACGTCCAAGATTTAACCACTTCCAGGTCCCAATTTTCTCGGCCTCATCGATGTATCCACCAGCGAGCCAGCGCGTGGTAATTAGAAGGGCCATGAGAATTCCTGCAGATGTAGTTCCAATAATAGCCCAATCTGAGCGAGAGCCTTTGTAAAGATACTGATACAAAAGGCCAAATATTAATACGATAACGGTGATGGTCATTGGATGGAAAAGGATGGCAGATGATGCCAATTGTCTCTGCTGAGCAACTGAGTCGGCTAGCAGATGTAAAGCCTCCACTTTGTCGTCTTCTGTTACAGCGGCCCTTGTTGTGAGTTCTGGGATCGAATCAAGCGGGTTAGAGGGAGGGGTTGTTTCGCTGGAAGTGTCTTGAATGACCTCGGGAAAGGCAGGGCCTTGGGCTAGTGGGGAGGGTGAGGGCGGTGGCAGAGAGGCTCCAGTTGAGGCCATGGCGACTGGTCGGAGACAGTCCGGGGTATTGGTAAGGGAGGACGGAGCGGAATCAGACTCGAGGACAAGGTTCGCTCTCAAAGTGGTCAGGAAGGCTTTTGCGTAGCGATTGTCAGTCAAAACTCGGGACATGTTCAGCGCCGACGCCGTTGACACTGATATTTAACCAGCTCGCGACATCATGTACACTTACCGGCAGAAGTCTTCAAGCCCGGAATCCTGTCGCTAACAGCAAGTGCGGTTGTCCTACCAGTCTCATGGAACAAAGCAACCGGAGAACTGTAAGAAGCTGCCGACCTCACGAGGAGAAAAGAGGAAGCCGAAGCCAGAGAAAAAGATGCTGGTTGTGGCGGTGGAGGAGGGGGAGGGGAGAGGTAAAGATGTTCAGGTAATCGAAGATGGTGCCTGCCCATCTTTTCTAGGAAGGGGAAATCACAAAAAAAATATAAATTGTCACATCCAGAACTCAAGCCAATCCAATCGCACCCGGCATGGTTTTCCGGCAAACTCGGCCAGAGAATTACCAAATAAATCAGTCACATTCAGATAGGAGGGGGAAAATGGTACTGGGTGACGTAAATGGCTGAAGGGGCAATTTAGCCACAGCAAGCAGAATAGAATTAACCAGACAAAGAGTAGTAAAAGGTAGAATAAAGACCCGGAAGTCCAAGAAGAAATATTCTATTTCAACGGAAGAGTGGGATAAGGGGTTTGGATCTGGAATGAGAAATGTCGACGATGGTGGCATGGATGAGGGGCATGACACTGGATTTGTACAAGATCATGGATCCTGGGCCAGCACGTTTATCGTTGCTTCAGTCGGACTGGACAGGGGGGAAGGCATACGCCATCATTCAACGGTTTAAAAAGTGGGAAAGTCGGGTCAGAGAGCCATAGAGAGGCATAGAGAGGCATAGAGAGCCATGGAGGGGCCATGGAGGAGGGTGAGATAACTCCAGGTCAGGTCCCAAGTAGTGAGTGAACAACTAGAAATATGACTCAATGAGCGGTTGATTCCCGTGCGGCCGAGGTGAATCAGTGATAGAAGAAGGCTGGACCACGTATCCTGCGGCATCAAATGCAGTACGGGAACGTCGAATCATCATTTTCGTCCAATGTATGTATGGTATGTCACTTGCAGCCAAGATGGCGACAAACGTCCCGCTTCCCAACAGGTCGCACACGACACTCACGACTCTCAAGACTCTCAAGACACCCGTGGACACCCAAGGCTTATCGTAAATGAGCATATCTGTAACACATCAAGTTAGGGGCCTTATGCCAAGTTACGCATGATAGCAAGCCACTTGATTCCATGACCTGCAATTGGAACGAACCTCATACATCGCCTGTCTCCTAGTCGTCTCCTAACAAGGCCAGAGGTCGATCTTGTCCTGTTCCTCTCCCAGGCTAACCAATCAATCAATGAATCCCATTTCTCACATGCAAACTGGCGAATCCCAGCCTCAAGTCGAGGCTAACACGATAACACTAGATCGTCTATTTCTTGGTTCTAACCAGCGGTCTACAATCTTCCGCTGTACGTACTGCACAGTAAGTAGGTCAACTACCGCGTGATCATGAACAATCAACTTGAGAATTCTTAGATTGAATTGGTCTTTGCTATGGTATCATGTCCTCATTTCAACTCATGTCGTCTCACATGGTTGAAGTCCCTTTTAGTCCATGTCGACCCATGACATCCGTCTACCTCTATTCCTTAGTAGGAACGTCCGAACAAACACCAAGCCTCAGCCTTGAGGGAGCAATTGGGATTTCCACATGGAGTTACACCCTTCTCGACTCCCTCTGGTTGGTCGAATGGAATGCACAAACTCTTCGCACCCATACTTGGGGCTCGTTCGTCTTGGGGACGCCGGCTTGTTCTTCTGCTTTCCGTGCGCTGAGTTCCTTGATCTGGTCTTCGCATTTCTCGGTCAAGCAGAATGGAAGAAGGATCACATTCTTTTCATTCAAGGCTGGAACAAATTCCTCCCAGTTGGTGATTTTCTTGACGTGCGCCTTGTACTTGGCATCGGCTCGAGTATACAGATCTTTCTGGATCGTCTCTAGCAACTCGGGTACAGCTGTGTTGAGCTCACTAATGGCGATCTGGCTCTTGCCCTCAGATTTGGGGAGGTCGCGTCTGGAAGTCGTGACAAAATGTCCCTTGCTTTCACCAGGTCCGAACTCGAGTCGAAGTGGAACGCCTTTGAGCTCCCAGTCGTTGAATTTGTAACCCGGAGAATAGCCTTCCCGGAAATCAGCTTCCACTCTAATGTTGACTGCCTTCAAGATCTCCTTCAGGCCATCAATCTCTTTGTATAGTGCCTCCCGCTCCTCATCTGTAGTCTTGGCCGTGACACCAACTGGAACAATGACAACCTGGGTTTCGACGATTCTAGGTGGGATCACTAGACCACGATCGTCCGAGTGTATCATGACCATGACACCAATGACTCGTGTTGAAAGACCCCATGAATTCTGCCACACAAACAGACTGTTCTTCTTCTCTTCCTCGGTCTTGGCATTGGGATCTTGCACAGTGATGCCGAACATCTTGCTAAAGTTTTGACCCAAGCAGTGGGAAGTGGCTCCTTGGATACCACGTCCAGTGGCCGGAATATAGCCTTCAACAGTAGTGGTATAAAGACCTCCCGCAAATCGTTCCTTGTCTGTTTTGCGTCCTTTGATGACGGGAACTGCAAGGAGCTCTTCATAGACCCCAGCGTAGAGATCAAGGATTTCTAGAACTTCTTTGCCCGCCTCTTCTTGAGTCAAGTGGGCGGTGTGACCCTCCTGCCAATGGAATTCTCGTGTACGTAGAAAGGGTTGAGGATGCTTGAATTCCCATCGCACAACTGAGTTCCATTGGTTCAGTTTCAGAGGCAAGTCGCGGTAACTTTGAATCCATTTGGCGTAGTATGGGTACATGACAGTCTCCGACGTTGGTCGGATGGCAATCTTCTTGTCAAGTTTGGTACTTCCACCGTGAGTGACCCAGGCCACCTCGGCAGCAAACCCTTCGATATGATCTTTCTCTCTAGTCAGGACTTCCTCGGACACAAAAAGTGGGAATGAGCAGTTCTTGACACCCATCTTCTTGATTCGAGAGTCAAACCAAGCCCGGACCTCGTCCCAGATGAATTGTGATGCCGGTTTCAGAATATAACATCCAGAGATATCGTAATAGTCGAGCATGTCTCCCTTGGTCAGCACTTGCTGATACCAATCGGGAAAATCCTTCTCCTTCTCGACATCAATGCCAATCAAGGCCGCGCCCTCTTTCTTCTTGCTCTTACCACCACCGGCACCAGCTTTAGCTTGGGGCAATTTTGCTTCTGCTTTGCCGACAGGCTTTTCTGGTTTTGGCTTCTTTTCCTTCTTCTCCTTCGTTGCGGCAATCTCTGCAGACTCTGGCTCTACCTCTTTCTCTCGAGTGGGCAACTCGGCTTTCGAGGGGTTGCGTGAATGTGACATGGTGTCAGTGAGGCCCTCGGCCTAGTATAAAGGATGGGTTGACCGATGAGATTTGTTGGATTTTTCGATTGAAGAAGATCAAGAAGCAACAAAAAGCTAGCTTTCGAATAATGTTGCTTAAAATTGAATTCCTCTGCTGATTGTGTGAGTCAAATGCCGCCGCTGAAACTGTGACTCCAAATGTGAAGGCCGCGACTGTCAGGGTTGAAATGCCCCGCGTTTCTGGTTACTGCCCAAAATTAATTGCGAGGCTTGGCGCGGATTGATTTTCTCCCCAGTGATGCCTGCGGTACACGAATGTTTGAATTATACGCTGTCGCACTTGTTTCGATTCGCCAACACCTCATAACCTACCTAGTTTGAGACGAAGAACATGGCAGGAATATTTGAAGGCCCCCGGAATGCGGGAACCCTATTTTTGGGCGGTACAAAGATCAGTGGTGCAGATATTCGAGACCAGAATGTCCTTGCGACCCAGGCCATCGCAAATGTCGTCAAGTCCTCGTTTGGACCGTCCGGTCTTGACAAGATGATGGTGGATGATATCGGAGACGTCACAGTCACGAACGACGGTGCCACAATTCTCAGCTTACTCGACGTGGAACACCCTGCAGGCAAAATACTTGTCGATCTGGCGCAGCAACAAGATAAAGAAGTAGGCGATGGTACCACCTCAGTCGTTCTCATCGCTGCGGAGCTACTGAGAAGAGCGAATGAATTGATGAAGAACAGAATACACCCCACCGTGATCATCACAGGATACCGGCTGGCTCTTCGAGAAGCGGTCAAGTACATGCAAGAAAACATAAGCACAAAAGTTGAAACATTAGGCAGAGAAAGTCTGATCAACATCGCAAAAACCTCAATGTCCAGCAAGATTATCGGGTCTGATGCTAATTTCTTCGCTAACATGGTTGTGGACGCCATGCAATCGGTCAAATCGGTCAATGCCCAGCGAAACGAAATCAAATATCCTGTCCAAGCTGTTAACATCCTCAAAGCACATGGAAAAAGTGCAACTGAATCAATATTGGTCAAGGGATATGCATTAAACTGTACTGTTGCATCACAAGCCATGAAAACCAGAATTACAGACGCAAAGATTGCGTGCCTAGACATGAATCTGCAAAAAGAAAGAATGAAGCTTGGTGTTCAGATTACCGTCGAAGACCCACAACAGCTCGAGAAGATTCGCGAAAGAGAAGCTGGCATTATCCTTGAGAGAGTCGACATGATCCTGAAGGCCGGAGCAAATGTGGTCCTCACTACCAAAGGAATCGATGATCTGGTTCTGAAGATGTTTGTGGAACGTGGTGCCATGGGGGTACGAAGATGTAAGAAAGAGGATCTCAGACGGATTGCAAAAGCCACCGGAGCTACGTTGATCAGTACTCTCTCGGATTTGAATGGCGACGAGAAGTTCGAAAAAGAATCCCTTGGCTATGCGGAAGAGGTTGTCCAAGAGAGGATCTCCGACGACGAGTGTATTCTCGTCAAGGGAACCAAAGCATTTTCGTCGGCTTCAATCATTCTTCGAGGCTCGAATGACTACCAACTTGACGAGATGGAACGTTCTGTTCACGACTCACTGTCCGCCGTCAAGCGAACACTGGAATCTGGAAGCATTGTTCCCGGTGGAGGAGCCGTGGAGACGGCTCTACACATCTATCTGGAAGAGTTCGCCATGACTGTCTCATCACGGGAACAGCTAGCAATAGGAGAATTCTCCCAGTCTCTTTTGATTGTGCCCAAGACACTGGCGGTTAACGCGGCAAAGGATTCATCCGATCTTGTTGCTCAACTTCGTTTCCGACATGCTTTGAGCCAACGAGTTCAGGATGGAGACGCCAATGAGAGAGAAAAGGACATCGCGAAGAAACGACAATATAAGAATTATGGTCTCGACCTGATGCGCGGAAAGGTAGTCGACGTGGTGAAGATGGGTGTTCTCGAGCCTAGTATCAGTAAGGTAAAACAGCTCAAGAGTGCTGTTGAAGCCTGTATCGCCATCATGAGAATTGACACCCTGATCAAACTTGATCCCCTGAGCCACAAGATGATGGACACGGACATTGATCGATTGAACAGCCACGACCCTTCTCAAATGGCAAAGACCTGCACGATTAGATTATCAGGCTCAGCTACTACAAGTACAGGCGCAATCGTCTGGCCTCATCGTCTCTGGACAATTCTGCTCCATGGAGTATTTTCCCAGGAGCCTCACAACTACATCTGGCGTTCCAGATGGAACATCCGATCCGTTCGTTTGGACAGATGATCATAAGGAGTACTCGATATTGTGGGGCCTTAGGTCAAAGTCTAAAGTCAGACGCTGTCGAACATGTTTTGACCAAGGGTCGCTTATGGGGTCTCGAAGTCAAAGATGATGCTTTGGGGGACCTTGCGACCAGCCCACGGCCAGAACGTACTGCTGGGCTCTGTATCATTAAAGCTCCAACCAACGGGCTCTAGTTAAGATGAAATAGAGAATGATCAATGCAAGTATGAATTTAGGTGTTAGACCACAAATCAAACTTCCCGTCAAATACGTCCGTGCTAGTTTGGATGACGCCTTACTCAGACTAAATTTAAATGGTATAACCTCCAACGCCGATATCTTACAGCCTAATTTCTTTCTCCCTCACTTCCCCTGCGAGAGTCAAGATCGGTAGCTTCAAGCCTTCAAGCCCTTCAGATTTAGTATCGCATGAAAAGCTAATCGTCAAGACGTACCATCTGTCACAATCATCTAGTTCATACTCCACGGAAAAGTCGACACAACAAACGACCTTGGGAGATTCGCAGCTGTCAACTCTCATCATATGAGAATTTTCCCCACAGGCCGTGCGATTCAGATCGAACTGAGCCACAAGACTCGAGCCTGATTCGGTTGAATGGCGACGCTTTTGCGTCCAATAGTAACGGGTACCAAATCCCATACAGCATTTAGAGAGTGGCTCAGCAGACGTTACAATAAAGTCTAACCACTTACCAAGCGCATGGGGATGCCCAATGCAGACTGCAGAGCCAAAAAAAACCTTGACCTCAGCCTTTCCATTGGACGGTTGGAACTCATCGTGGACTACCCCGATGCGAAGTAGCCCGAAATAGACCAGCTGGGCACGGGCCCAATAGTCCTTTGACTCTTGAGGAGAGTTCCAGAGCCGCAAAGGCACCAGGAAGGTCTGTGCTTGGTCACTCCCGTGCTTCTCGAACGCTTCTCCGCACATGCGGGACGGTTCATTGACGAACTATCGATGTTACAATCCGTGCATTGTGCTCTATAGCCTCTGGTAGATGAGTTGATATCCAATGTAACAGCTACGATGGGGTCAGAGATGGGGATTTTTGTATTTCGAGCATATATACACGGACAAGTTCGCAAGATCTCGTCCCAGAAGTCCATCAATCACAGAATCACGGACTACAGTCAAAGGATTACAATCTTCGATCAAAAGAAACGAAATATCCCCAGCAGTAAATGCTTCTACATATCCCACAACCACCACAAAAATTCCAGTCAATGGTTCACGTTCCCCACAGAATGTATAGCCCGACTTTCGCAACCACAAGCACACAGGTTCCCTGGAGGAAGCCTCGTCTGAGCATCGTCCAAGAAGAAATGCCCATTGCAGGAGCACCCCCAGTCATTGACTTCTCAGGTTAGCAATCCCTTCTGTTCATTGGAACGCCTTATCTAATAAATCTTCCAGCTTTCTACGGCACTGAGAAATACAAGCAGCGAGTGCTGGTCGACCAAGTCCGCCGCGCTTGTCTCGAGAAAGGTTTCTTCCAGATCACCAATCATGGTGTTTCGGAAGAACTTCAGGCGGCGATGTTTGAGCAGTCCAAGGATTTCTTTTCATTGCCCATGGAGCAGAAAGTCAAGCTAGACAGAGGTATGTCTCGCAGATCCTACATCACGGCAAGCTCTTGTATTCACAAATGGCTTTAGCCCATCATCCGAACAAGCTTGGTTACGAATGCCTTCGATCGCAAAACTTCGAGGGCAAGACTGCGGGAGATCTCAAAGAGGGATTCTTCATCGGTCGCAAATTACCCGCTGACCACAAATACGTCCTGGAGAAGCGCGTCCACTGCGGCGAGAATGTCTACCCCAGTGCTGTCAACGATCCGGCCAAATTCCAACGGACCGTCGACGAATATCACGAAGCAATGACTCGTCTGGCCGAGAACATCCTTAGCGTGATCGCATTGACACTCAACCTTGAGCAGGACTACTTCAAGGCATTTTGCACCGAACCAGCCGCCGTCTTGAGACTTCTGCACTACCCTCCCCAAGCACCCGACGCCAGCGAGGATGAGCGCGGCATTGGAGCGCACACCGATTTCGGCGGCATCACGCTCCTCCTTCAGGATCAAGTCGGTGGTCTGCAGGTATTTGACGCACCGACTAAATCGTGGATCGACGTCAAACCCACACCAGGCGCTTTCGTCGTTAACCTGGGAAACGTGATGATGAGATGGTCAAATGACCGCTACGTGTCCAACTTGCACCGCGTCATCAACAACAGTGGCAAGGAGCGATACAGCATTCCATTCTTTTATTCTGGGAATCCCGACTTCATGATCGGCTGCCTGCCTGGTTGTGAGGACGGTTCAAAGGGCTCCAAGTATGCGCCAATGAAAGTCCGAGACTGGATCTTCGGTCGTTATACAAATACCTTCAAGGAGGCCAAGGGCTTGGAGGAACTCTCTGCTTTGGCCAAAGTTGCCGCATGATTGATCTGATCTTGCCTATACTTCCCTGGGTGTTTTTTTGCAACGTTCTAGCAAGCGAGTGCGTTTCAAAACAATATGACGATTTTCTCACTTCCAGCTTTCGCGTAGCCGTGTTGAACCCAGCCATTATCATTAGGCAAAGGATGAAATACCTGTGGATTTCGCGATGCCGCAAAGCACATGTGGTTACATCCAGATGTCATGACCAATATGTCACATCGAACGTCAACGTCAGTCGTGATGACATCATATCAACAAAATTCAAAGACATGTAATATACAATTGAAACGTTGACGAGGACGAATATGAGAAGTCTCTGCAAAACCCACTTGCTGATAGACATATATCGGAGTCTCGTGGTGTTCAGTAACTTGTCAGCAGGCCTCTGGTCCGCATCGTCATCAAACACGTTCGGCACTTTGTACGGTGTAACCCCTGGACACGAGTTTAAGCACCTTGACGACTACAAGACGAACCAGTCAATATGGCCGAAGCAGTGGCAGCGTTCTACGCCGTCGAGACCGCGGTCGAAGGTGCAGCGCTCGGAGCATTGGCTGTGGCCAGATCCACTGCTCCGCTACATCTTCGTTTTCGAAAGATAGCTCCTCCCGCTTCTGGAGTCAGTCTTGCGCGCGCAGGACACACATTGCATATCCTCAGAGGCAAGGCTTACATTATCGGCGGTAAGGGCGCTCAATCTGTTGGTCAAGAATCTCAGAATGCCATCGTTTCTCTCACCCTGCCGGTTGCGTCTTCTGTGGACGGCGAAGGCGACTTGACGCCACGTGATTATCAGAATATCATACCGCAAGTCAGGGATGCGACGCGGCCATTGGCAGAGAAGCCCACTGATGAAGCGGGGTCTGACAGCTCGATATTTGCAAGGACTGGCCATTCCACTAGTGCGATTGATGACAATTTATATGTTTGGGGGGAGTCAGCCATGAGAACCACGAATTGACCGCACAGGACTTCGTGGTCTTCGATACATTGACCAACACCTACCATGTCTTGACGGCTGATGCTTCAAAATGTGTGGACGGAGTTCCACCTGCTCGAGAGTATCATACTGCAACAGCCACGCAATCCCCAAGACCCGGTTCAATAGCTGGAGGCCCGAAGATTGATGCTTATGGAACAATATTCATTCATGGTGGTCGAAATGGAGAGACGACCCTGCGAGATACATGGGCATTTGATGTTGGGGAACGGATATGGACAAAACTCCCGGATCTCCCGGACCCGGGACCTGCTGAAGTCGCTGGTGACGGGAACATGGTATATAACAATGGCAGGCTTTGGAGGATTGGCGACGGATTCGGTCGAGTGCTATATCTTGACCTCGATGAGCCACAACAATCAGATCCGCAAACGACAGCGGATACTGCCTCTAGCTCATTCTCATCGGCAGTGAAGGCAAGCGGACAGTGGCAGGTGATCAGCTTCGGGACAGAAGCATCTGAGCCACAAGCAACTGAGGGAGACACACCAAAGCACTCCGGTGCCAGCACAGATGTGGCTCAGCTTCCAATGCCTCGATCTGGAGCCAGTTTAGTTCCTATCACCACTGGAGCCGGGCGTCAGTATTTGATCTACTTCATGGGTACGGTTGGTAAATCTGGAGACGTCAACGATTTCTGGTCGTTCCAAATCGATTCGACAGGCTCCACTGCAGCAAGTGTCAAAGACAGAATCCGAGATGCTCTAGGCCAGAAGACGAATGAGTCCTGGGCTTCCGGCAACCATACTTGGGCCAGATGTGAGGTGGCGAAGCAAGATGGGAAAGGAGATGTCGAGGAAGATGTCGACTGGCCCAATGGGCTGCGTGACTTCGGCAGCGATGTCTGGCATGATCAAGGCGGCAATACCTTCGTTATCTGGGGAGGCATTCGAGGCTATGATACCGAAGATGTCCCGGTAGAACAAGGTTGGGCCGTGCAGTTGGGCTGAGATCTCACTAGTTATTTAGTATCAGTGCCAATCTTTATTGGATATTGAGGGGACGAGGTTAGCCAACGGAAGCTTCGGCGAAGATACTTAGTACCTGATAGATATTTGTCTCAAGGATCTAACTAAAAGCCCGTCAAAAGACATTTGACTCTTTAGTGGTAACGGGGCTAGAAACATAATATGAAACTCATCATCCACAGACTGAAAGGCAAAAGTCATGTGGCGCCTCTGGTAGCCGACCACGATATTGCTACCCTTAGTATTATAGTATTGGGAGGTTTCGGTATCTGGCCTACATCAGTATCTAGGAGGACCAAACCTCCCTCTGACCTTCAACAAAACTGACCATGAAGAGTCCGTTGTCCCCAATACCTCTTGACCCTCTGCCTAATTGGGCAACGCCGTCTTGTGAGGAGATCGAGGCGACCCAATTACTAAGCGAAGCCAAGTATTTTGATCTCACCACCAGAAGACATGAAGGATCATATGACGATCTAGATGGCTTCCGCTGTTGATCTGAACTGCTTCGGAGAGGCTGGCTGTGGCCATGAAGCAGATGTCCACGACTCGAACGGCACTACATAGGGGTAACGGGCGGGGGAAATTTCAAAGAGTTAAGACTGGGTGCCTCACATGTCGAACACGCCGAAAGAAGTGCGATGAACGTCGGCCTGCATGCGTTGGCTGTTCTCGAAATCATCTTGTGTGCGCCTGGCCATGGGTTGAAGCGCACAGAGATCAGGATGCGGCAGACCTTGAGGGTGGCCTTCCAATGACCACGATAGCAGGCAGGAGAACCCAGAGGGACCTCGTCGTCATGATGGCCGCCCCCGCAAGCTCAACAATGGCTGCAACGGTGCGCCCAAACCTGTTCAGGCCGTCGTTACAAACGGTGTCTTGTCTAGGATCGTCAGCTGTCATGATTGATCTTAAACCGCGAGACAAGCTTCTACTTCAACACTACCTCGACGTTACATCTGTGCGTCTGTTTGCATTCCACCACTCCCAAAACCCGTTCTGCCATCAGTTGCTTCCGATGGCGTCCGAGGAGACTGCAGTGCTGCACGGCCTGCTGGCTGTGAGTGGTTCTCACCTTTCGTTTCAAGAAGACTCGGTTTCTGTTGAGGCTCGTTCGCACTATGCCATCTGCCTACGAGCTGCCAAATACGAGATCACCAGGGTCATTGGAGGTTCAAAGGATCGAGCATTGCCACTGCTTGCCTTATTGATCCTCATGTGCTACTTTGAATCTGTCAATGGGGATATGAAGGGCGCATTACTGACACATTTGCGAGCCGCCACGGCGATACTACCGCTGGTATTGAGTCTGAGGAAAGCAGTCACTGAGCGGCTCTCTCTGGTACTATTGGAGTCGTACCTGTTTTTCGCTTTTGTGTCTGGAAATGTTGGGCTATCTCCGACGAATATGATAGGTCCTGATTCTGCTGTCCAAGCTTTGTCATTGTCAATTGGTCGCCGTGCTCAGTATCTGAACCTTCAAGGCTTCATGTTTGGACGGATTTTCCCTCTGTTCGAAATCATCCCCGAAATCACCAAATTCGCCCATAGACTAGCAAAGACCGCCCCAAGACACCAAGATCCAGGCATCTGTAATGATTTTGCCATTCTGGAGGCCCGAATCCTCGAATGGGAGGCTGGTGATGTACACGTCGAGGCACAAAATGCCGCATCCAGTGACGAAGTTTGTGATGGTTCTAATGCAGGTCTCTTATTCCAATATGCAACACTCATCTTCCTCCGAGCAGCATTGTGTGGCCCGTATATACCACCACTGTTCATAATGGTGCAGATTGAAATACTCGTGGACGAATTTGTCCGACTGTCCAAAAGGCTTGCGCGTGCCGCCAAAACACGCACCTTGATGTTGTGGCCGACCCTTATTGTAGGCTCATGCGCTCGGATGGAGCAGCACCGTGCCCATCTGGAGGATGTTCTCTATCAAAGTCATGCCAAGATGCACGCTACCACGAGTGTTGCGAAATTGTTGCGCCTTTTGTGGAGTGAGAGAGAGTATGGGACATCTGTCTTCGGACCATATGGGATTGGCATGGTGGCACAAAAATATAATATCTCGCTGAGCTTGGGTTGAAGACTGTGCAGCGATCCCAGTTGCTTGTAGTTCACGGTGTTAGCGTACGGCGAGGAAGGATAAACGTCTCAATTGATCCAAACTAGGACTCAGACATATTTTGAAGTCGCGTTGATGAGCACGCCGTTTTCGGCTTCATAACGACAATTCTTACGAAGCGCCCAAAGGAACAAGCAACTACACTGAACCTCAGACCCGGCCCGTTTTCCTTGCAAGACAAAGTTTGGCTTATCTATTGACGTGAACGATAGAAATCACGTCCATGACAGTGCAACAGATTCTGTGATCATGAAGGGAAGAACCAGCGATGTCCTCACACTTATGCACCTTTGAAACCAGCCTTTCTGGAGTAGTGACTGACGGAGTTGACGCGCAATTTCCCCCGTTAATCCTTATTCCTCCTTAGGCGTATCATTGAAGGTCTCATATAGCTCCTTGGGATCGCGCCCGAGTCTTCCTGCACTCGTCCGTAATTTACCTTTTGTGGCATCCAATAGCCCAGATATCCACATATCGTCCACCTGGCCTCCAACAAATTTGTCGCCTTTTCTGAGATACGAGTTAGCCCCGAGAAGAGTGGGTTGCATATTCAAGTATACGCCCTCCCACTTGTGTCGGGGTACTTCGTACATCTCGTGACTTATGCCGAGATGGCTCAGGTCCTTATGATGGGAATTCCAGTAGTCCCAGGTCTTTCGATGAACGGGGCCGTATGCAAAGCGGTGAACATCCTCTATCGACCGCCAGTAAGAAATCGTCAGAACTTCGAGGGCACCACGCGGATCGCGACATGTCCATTCCGAACTACCGTAGTAGCCGGAATCAGGTGCCGTTTCTTCTAGTTCTTTCCACATGCGGATGTTCAGCTCGTTGATTGTGTGAATATGCGGCGCGAGGATACCCAGTGGATGATTGACCTTGAACCCCAAAAGGAAGACAGTCACGTTTTCGGCGCCGATATTGGCATCAAAGTGGCCGTCCGCATCAGGAATCTGAGGCGCTGTTCGGCTAAATCTGACATGTTCGAGATAGGGGTTCCTCTGCAGTCCCAACGATATCGCCGTCGTTCGAAGGCCTCGAAGCAATAACAGTAGTAAGACTGGTGCCCATGCGTAGCAATTCCGTAACAACAGACCAAGTATTATCTGTAGTGAACCCCCAACCAGGAGCCACAGAGTGAAGCTATAGTGATCCGACAGAACCTTGATGATGGCGAACGTCAGCCAAATATGCATGGAGGAAGATTATGTAACACCTTACAGCAGACAATGTGGCCCACTCTCCGGGCCAGTTCCGCTGCGAAGGGGGACGCTTGTCAGTCGCGGGTAGTAAAGGGACGAACATTGTAGATAAGCTGACAAGTCTCGGGTGTCGCAAAAAGCTCTTACTCATATAGATGAAAAAGATTAGTTAGTGGACGCCATGGGAAGGAGATCAATTTATCGGTTATCACCTTGGTCATCAGCACACAAAAGAGCTCAGCATCGAGCCTCCTGGTCGCCTTCTGGGCGTCGGTCGGACTCACATGATTGTGCGAGCTGGATTGGGCCACGACTGAGAGACCGAACTGGAGACTTGCACGCCCAACCGTGACGAACATTTGTTGAGCACCGCGTTGTTTAATGTACGGGCGATCGGGACTTGTGATGATCACGATTAATCCCAAACGTCGAATCTGCGCGATGCGCGCTAGGACTTTCGGACTCAGCTTTACATCCGACCAGCGTGGTCTCTAGTAAAGGTTAGACTAGGTTGCTAGGCGGAAGCCGATAACCCACGGGCAACCTCGTTCCCAGGGGTATTTGAAAGAACGCCATTGGTCTCATCATCGTGGAAAGCTCTTGTTCATGACGAAAGGGACAACCAAGTAACAGACCATTCTCGGCCGAAGCAAGTAGTAGTCTCGTACCAGTCGCCGATGAGACTGTAGTCTATGCATATGGGCGTGTAACGACTCACTACTTGTTGCAGATGACAAGCGGCAAGACTTTGGAACCTGAAAGGCTGCAGGCTCTTACAGAGAGAAATTGGACTTCGTACATGATTGGTAATGGCCAAAACAAACGAAAAGAGTATATCCATTCCCATAGTCGTGATATTATCATATGGCCGAGCGGGCGTAGCGAAGGCCCAAGCATTTGGGACCAATTTGGCATTACCCAGCCAGCTGAGATCCGGTGGCCCTGAAATACTTCTTGTCTTAGATTTCGTGAGCTCTAGGATGGGGTATTACCTAGGTGGCAGTTGACACGAGATATCGCACATTTTGCAAATCACGCCGGCACGAGCGCTAGGTCGGTGGTCGGTCTTCCCGCAACATCATGTTCGAGAATGGTCACGTGATAGAGTGCCAAGACACTCTCAGGCAGTGCACTTCGGCGGAAAATGATATCCGCCGCAAGTTGCTCTCACTCAGATTCTCTAGATAGACAATCGAGTCTCGATCTCTTACACATCATACCGCCAACGTTTGGAAATCAGAGACCATGTGCTCGTTAAAGATTCGAGAACATACACAAGCACCCGCGAGCACCATCGCGAGGATGACGGAGGATTTGCTGCCTGGTCACGTTGGCGCCGATCGGACTTTCGGCGTTTCTTGTCGATCCGAAGATCTAACCCCAGCTGGGCGATGATTGGCTGTTTGCCTCCGACCTCATGTACGGAGTCTATACATCTCCTAGCTTCCATATGCATGGTTGCCACAATGTAGGTGGAAGGTGGATGGAACAATACCTGGGTTCGACGAACTCTCATTTCAAGTTTTCTCTCCACCTCTTCCGAGGGGTAAGAGCTTGACAATCTATGTGTGCGATTCGACAGCGTCGCCGGCCAAGGACAAGCGATGGTGTAATCCTCTCAAACCACGATCTTCGTCTGTCGATTGATTCGAGCACGGCTTTAATCTGCGAGGCTTGTCCGGTGGGCCACAGCCTGCATCTGCTGGTGGTTTTCCCCCTTCGCATCCTACGTGCATCGAAAGTCCGAATTGAGATCAAAGAGGGTTGCGAGCCTTGGTCGATCTTGAGGACCTGCGTAGAGCCTGACATAGCCATGACTTTTGTTGAATTATGGCAGTCTTCGTTCAGGCAATCATCCAGCATCCGAGGACATCGAAAATCTATAAGATTACGAGGCCTCATCTGTGCCGTTCCAATCTCTTGACCCCGTCGTCTCACCTGTGTTCACAATGCCACTCAGTATTCCTCCGCCCGCGGTGCTTGACGGCCAAATTACTGGCTCCAGACACGAGCCCACCACTCCCGCCGGTCGCCTACAGCTCGACGAAGACATCTATGATTCTCAGGACCATGCTGAGGGACTTGGTGAAGTCAACCACGTGGCAAGCAGGATCTCAGCAGTAGCTTCCAACCTTCCGCAAAGCCCTTTCGAAGCCGTTCCTGATGGACCCCTCGACCCAAAGGGTCCCAACTTTGATCCACAGGCTTGGATCCGAGCATTTTACGCCCTTCATTGGCAGGGTACTGAAGCACCTACGAAGACTTTGGGAGTAGCATTCCAGGATCTTAGCGTCTATGGTTTCGGGTCCGATACGGCTTTTCAGAAAACAGTAGGGAATGTGTTCCTAGACGTGGTCCCTGCGATCTCGCGCCTATTTGGTAGAAAGGCCACCAAAGTTCAGATCTTGAAATCACTTGGAGGCATCTTACAACCCGGCGAGATGCTTTGTGTCCTAGGACCCCCAGGCTCGGGCTGCAGTAGCTTCTTGAAAGTGCTTGCTGGTGAGACCCATGGACTCCACCTGGACGAGAGCAGTTATTTGAATTACCATGGCATCACGCCAAAGGAAATGAGGTCTCAATTCCGCGGTGAAGCTTCATATACCGCTGAAGACGACGCTCACCTCCCTACGCTCAGTGTTGGTGACACGCTACGTTTCGCCGCTTTTGCGCGATCCCTCGACATCGTCCTGGTGGCATGTCACGCGGTATGTATGCCAATCATCTAGCGGATGTGGTGATGGCTGCATTTGGCATTAGCCATACAAAGGACACTCGTGTTGGCGACAATGTAAGTCACCCTTCCCCTGAGTACAGGTGCTAACCGTTTAAGTATCTTAGAGGCGTGAGTGGTGGTGAGAGAAAGAGAGTGTCGATTGCCGAGGCGGTGCTCAGTGACGCGCCTTTGCAATGCTGGGACAACAGCACTCGTGGTCTTGATAGCGCAAACGCAGTCGAGTTCTGCAAAACCCTGCGACTCTGTGCTGATGTCTTCGGTACTGCTTCAGCAGTCGCCATTTATCAAGCCCCACAAGCGGCATATGACCTATTCGACAAGGTGATCGTGCTCTATAAAGGTCGACAGATATATTTTGGAAAGGCTAGCGAAGCTAGACTGTACTTTGAAGGCCTCGGCTTTATCTGTCCGGAGAGCCAAACCACTCCAGACTTCCTGACTTCGATGACCAGCCCGTACGAACGTACTATTCGACCCGGATACGAGAAAACTGCTCCACGAACTCCTGAAGAATTTTCAGAAGCCTGGATGTCGAGCCACAACTATCGCTCCCTACTCGAAGAGATCAATGCATATGTGGCTTCTCATCCTTTCCACAGTCGTGACGTACGAGATTTTACCAGTGCGCGAAAGTCTGAGCAGGCGTCAATCCAAAGGACTCTTTCACCGTACACGCTTTCATATTTTCAACAGACAAAGCTGTGCCTCTGGAGAGGCTTTAAGCTATTGAAGGGGGATCCAACCATTACTCTTGTGCAGTTGGCCGCGAACTTCATTCAGTTTCTGATTGTCGGAAGTGTGTTCTATAATCTGCCTAACACGGCTGAAAGCCTCTTCTTGAGGGGAATGGTGATCTTCAATGCTTTGGTCTTGAACTCGATTGCCAGTGTCCTTGAGATCCTGACTCTATACACCAAGCGGTCCATCGTGGAAAAGCATGCTCGATATGCTCTGTATCACCCAAGTGCAGAAGCACTAGCGGCGATGATAGTCGATCTTCCATACAAGATCGTCAACGCTATCATCATCAACACAACCTTGTACTTTATGACCAATCTTAATCGAGCGCCAGGGCCCTTTTTCTTTTTCTTGTTGATCTCATTCTCCGTCACTTTAACAATGGTAAGATCTTTTGTTACATGCTCTAGTGTGTTACTAACGCTCCGTAGTCGATGCTTTTTCGCTTTATCGGATCCGCCACAAAAACGGCATCTCAGGCTCTAGCACCAACCGCTGTCATAATACTTGCTGCAATTCTCTACACTGGGTTCTCTATTCCAGTAAGCGCCATGCTCGGCTGGTCTCGCTGGATAAACTATCTTTCTCCACTGGCATGGGCCTTTGAAAGCTTGTTTATCAATGAACTCGCTGGCAGACAATATTCCTGTTCGTCACTGGTGCCATTTGGACCCCATTATGAAAGCATGTCATTAATTTCCCGGAGCTGCAACGTTATTGGCGCCATGCCGGGTTCCGATATTGTTGATGGCACAAAACATCTGGCTGATGCATTCAGTTACGCTCCCGGAAACAAATGGCGCAACTTCGGGATTTTGTTATCATTTATGGTGTTCTTCGCAATGTGCGCATTATGGACAAGTGAAGTTGTTGCGTCAGCCAAGAGCAAAGGCGAGGTACTCGTGTTTCCGCGCGGATCCCTTCCAGTCGCCTTGAAAGGCAGAAGTGGGGAAGACGTTGAGGTTGGTTGTCTCTCAGCAGATCGCAGCATCGTCGAGAACTCGAAAGATGCCCTTCAGAAGGTCACGCAACAAAAATCTGTCTTTCACTGGAGAGGTGTTTGCTATGATGTCAAAATCAAGAAAGAGACCCGGCGAATACTGGATCAAGTTGATGGCTGGGTCAAACCTGGCACGTTAACAGCGCTTATGGTAAGTAAGTCCAACTCACCGAGAATAGGACTGAATTCTGCACAGGGAGTCTCAGGAGCTGGCAAGACGAGCCTTTTGGATGCACTAGCATCACGCATAACGATGGGGGTAGTCACAGGTGATATACTTGTTGATGGTTTGCCACGAGATGAGAGCTTCCAGAGAAGGACTGGATACGTCCAACAGCAGGATTTACATCTTAGCACAGCGACGGTCCAGGAGGCGCTTAACTTCAGTGCACTCCTTCGACAGCCTGCATCGACGCCGACAAACGAGAAACTTGCCTATGTTGAAGAAGTAATCGACCTTCTCGAAATGCGTGGGTACGCAAACGCGGTTATTGGAGAGATAGGAGAAGGTCTGAACGTTGAACAACGTAAAAGACTCACCATCGGCGTGGAACTTGCCGCGAAGCCTCAACTGCTGCTTTTTCTCGATGAGCCTACCTCGGGTCTTGATAGTCAGACTTCATGGATAATCTGTGGTCTTATGAGAAAACTAGTCAACCATGGACAGGCTATTCTTTGCACCATTCATCAGCCGTCGGCCTTGCTCTTTGAGCGCTTTGACCGACTTCTACTGTTGGCCCGTGGAGGTCGCACGGTCTACTTTGGGGAAATCGGCAGGCAGTCCGAGATTCTAATTGACTACTTTACCAGAAATGGAGCTGATCAATGCCCATCAGGGACCAATCCTGCAGAATGGATGCTGAATACCATCAGAGCGACGCCTGCTGCGAAAGCCGTCGTAGACTGGCCACAAATCTGGCGTGACAGCATTGAGAAAAAGAAAGTTGATATAGAGCTTGACCGTCTCGGCACCATAGGAGAAAGGAAGGCAAATATAGACTTGGGTCAAATTGGAGAGCGAGAGACTGACACCGAGTTTGCTGCTTCTCTTACACAGCAGATTTTGGTCGTTACCAAGCGGATTTTCCAGCAGTACTGGCGTTCACCTTCTTACATTTACTCAAAAGCATTTCTTGGCATCGGATCGGTAGGTCACTGGTTCGGACTACGTTACATATCGCTAATTGCTGCAGATGCTCTTCATTGGTTTCACGTTCTTCCAAGGTAATCGCACTCAGCAGGGACTTCGGAGTCAGCTGTTCGGCATATTTGCTCTTTTGACCACATTCATGTCCTCCGTGGAACAAACTATTCCATTCTTTGTGATATCAAGGTCCCTCTACGAAATCCGAGAGCGTCCATCAAAGACGTATTCGTGGAAGGCCTTCATGGTGGCCAATATTGTGGTTGAGATACCGTGGAATGTTGTATGTTTGTCTCGGCACCAACCATTATGCTACTAACGATATATCTTCCAGCTCGTGGGTACCATTATGTTCCTGTGCTGGTGGTTTCCTATTGGACTTTACAGCAACGCTTCCTTTACCAATACAGTCGATTCAAGAGCCATCTTGGCCTTCTTATTTGTCATCGCATACATGATGCACGTCAGCACGTTTTCTGACCTTATGATCGCCGGTATCACGTCAGGAGAAACCGCGGCGAACCTTGGCAACCTTCTGGGATTTCTCACATTACTCTTCTGCGGTATCCTTGCTTTCCCCGACACTCTTCAGGGTTTCTGGATCTTTATGTATCGCTGCAACCCTTTCACCTACCTAACGGAAGGTTTACTTGGCGCGGGACTTGCGAGAGCCCCTGCAAATTGTGGGGACAACGAATGGCTAACCTTTGAAAGCCCAGCAAATACGACATGTGGCGAGTACATGGAGATTTACATGAATGAACGAGGTGGTCGTCTCTCGGATCCGATGTCAACTCAGTCATGCCAGTTTTGCCCAATCACTGATACAGATGCCTTCCTGGCTGTTATTGGGGTTAGATACGAGAACCGCTGGCGCAACCTGGGAATATTTCTATCCTTCATCGTGTTCAATGCGGCAGGTGCTCTATTTTTGTATTGGCTAATGAGAGTGCCCAAGGGCAGGATGAAGAGGAAGGTTGAGAAGGGCTTACTCACACCAGAAGGTGAATAAGCCAAGTGGCTTGGACACTTTTTGCGTGAAATAATGAGCCCAATGGAAATGGCGGCTAAGGAGCCCTGGAGACTCCACATTTGAGACAAAGCTCCCTGTGCGTGAGATATATAGAATTGGTGGGGCCGCACTTCACCTTGGTATATGTAGGAGTTTCTGAGAGTTTTGGGCACACGGCCGCAGTCATGTACAAGAAGTATTACGGACATGAGCCAGATGACTCGGTTTCACCACGGCGTTCACAAGAGAAAATTTGTTCTCTGTTGAATCATCCTTCATTTCTGATTGCATCCCTTTCGCGCGAGAAAGGAGGTAAAAGATAAGCTCCTTCCTTGAGATTTACCAATAATCGAGAAGCCACAGTGCTGACATATTGTTCACCAGTTCTAGGAGATGTTTTTATCTGATTTCCTGCGTGCGCCATCAATTGTTGGGTTCCAAGGGTGAATTTGTTGCGTACGCTGCGAAACTGAACCCGAGCAGTTGTCGACCGAAGATATCAGCTCTTTCCGTGACCTTGTTGTTGAGAATCGAAATGCAATCGCCATAAGACGGGTCCAAATCTTTGGATCCTAATTAGTTGCATGCCCTAGACGGGCACAACTTCTCTTCAATCATGATAGTGAACAGCGAGCAGCACTTAAAACACATCGGACAGGATCGAGCTGTCGAGAACACTTCGCGTAAATTTCAATCCTGCGCAAGGCCGCTTGACCGCTCGACTCAATCCACCCTCTGCTAGTGGTCGGTGCAGATGACTGTCACTGAGAAAGGGGCTCCGTAACCAGCGATTAACTGCTGTGGTGCGCGCCTTTTGAAGAATCATTGCAATACCACCAAAACCGTACAAAGCGTAGCCGTCAGCTTAGTGGAAGGATTCATTACATCTCGGGCCATGGCCCGAATACTCCTTGAAGGGACAGCAGATCTTGAGGCTGCAGATCACATGTGGAGGATGCTGTTGAACTTCATCCAATCACATCACCTACGATAAGCGCGCTACACATCCTATTCCGCAGACTTGGCTACAATACCAAAAGGCCCCTCAGGCAACCCATTCCAAGCCGGCGGCTCCACAAATTGATGGTAGCCTTCTGCATAGGGAGCAGCTTGCCCATTGTTAAATACTAGATCATCATCTCGAGGGTCTCGAAAATCTAGAGTCTGATTCGTTTCATAGGGAAATGCGCATCCATCTTGTGCCATGGCTTCTAAGACGCAGGAGCTCTCAGTATGTTCTCCCCAACTTCACAGCCTCGATGACCATTGCTAATCGCAAAACGCAGTGCTCTCGATGCAGGAAAATGAAGGTCAGGTTCTCATGTTTGATGTAGGATTTTGTTCGAGGCTCATCCGTTTCAGCTACGTTGCAGTAAGGGCGAGCCTTGCGATCGGTGTGCAGCAGCAAACATTCAGTGTATTCAAGCCGTCCGTAAACCTCGACTTGTTCGGAAAGATAGGCAAGTGAGTCCGTGGCTTTTTGATTCGTTCGCTGATTCAATCACAGGAGTCACGGGGCATATTTTTCACTTGAGGAACGTATCAAGCTTCTGGAAGGGGTTGTACGGGAGACGGGCACAGATACTGCTGGACTTCCGACTCAGAAAGACTCAACAGTGTCTCACAGCACACCCTTGACAGCTGAAGAATCTATGCGCAGAGAAACCGAGCAGGCCATGGGCGCGAGCTCTGGCTCTTGCCCCCAAGGTTTCTCCCTCTGCCTCCCACTCAATGTTAGCCTGGTTGTGATGAGCTGATTCGTAGCCTAGGCGGGCTTAACAAAGATCTTCTTGCGGCAAAATCATTCAGTGTCAACCTTCTTGACGACCAGGGATATCTGGTGAACAAGTCGGACATGAATGAAGCAATTTTCGCGCTTGATGGAGCGTTGTCCGAGCTAGGTCTGATGAGCGGATCAAGTGAGGACCATAATTACTTCCCTCCTCGCAATGAGGGACAGGCTGCAATACATGGTTGGCTTATTAGACTGCAAGTCAATACAAAACCAAATCACTGACCGCAAATAGTGGCGTTGGAAACTCTACGAGGAGAATTCTTTACAAACCTTCTGGATGCAGACTTTATGATCTCTGTTGGGTACATAATTTCGTCGCCTCATATTCAGATCGACCCTGCTGTACGGCTCGTGTACTACAACCTATTATTCCACGGCTACGTCGTCGGAGGATTCGAAACACAAAACACAGCACGCACTTCATATCTTCAATGTCTTCGCTTCTTAGAGCACTGGCAGGAAACCGCCACTGGAACGACCATGGATCTAATCGCAGCTTCTCTCACAACATGGACAGCAATTCAGAATTTTGACTACGATTTGGCTTGGGAAATGCACAGTCTTACTTGCGGATTTGTGAAGTCAATGGACCTCCATCTCCTTGACAGCGCTAGGACTCCTTCTCAGGAAGCCACTGGTGAAGAATATCGGAACAAGCAAAGACTGGGCTTTTGGGTCACGCTGGTAGTTGTCGACATATACTTTCAACTATGTTTGGACAGGCCCTCTTGCATTAGCGCCGAAGCATCTACAGAGCATATACATCTTCCTAGCTTTGGGGACATCACATCAGAACGCCCTCTTGCTCGCACTTACTCGACATACTTTGTCTGGATACGCCTGATTTTTATCGGCAAGACCTTCTTAGAAGGTCTGTCGCGCGAGGATATATGCTCATTGCCAGACTTTCAGAAAATGGTGGACGGCTTTTGTGATGAGATCTTACTCATGATCGAGGATTGGCGTCTCGTAAGTAAATTTTATGTGCGGAAGATCGGGCTAATGGAATTGCAGGTTGAGAACGTTTCTGCACATAAAGACGATCGACTTCAGAGCTACATGTACAGTGAATGCCTCGTCGCTGCAATTACCATGATTTTACAAATGGACAAACTTCGGCAACTATCCCCACCGGAAGCATCTCCAGTCGTTCGCTCGTCGCAGCTCGCATGTTAGTCGATGCGATAGTCGCGTTTGACAACACAGCAGGTCCAAGTGTGCAACACGAAGGATTGAGTATGTACAATGTCGCCTTCTGGTCTTTCCGCGGATTCTTTGCACTTTACTACCATATACTCAATTGCCACGATACCAATGACCACCACGCGGATTTATATCGTCTCGAGCAGATCGCGGCTACCTGCACAAAGGCGGCCAAAGCCAGGTTCGAATACGGTCCAATTGCCAAGGCGATTGTATCGCTCAATCGCTTTGCCAGAAATTTTGAAAAGGCGCGTCGCACAGCTTCAGCAAATTCAATGGATGCGGCCTGTTTATCTCAAGGACAGGACATGGCTTATCTAGGCTTGACAACCATCGACCAGCCACCGTCAAGCCACAGTGAAACTGGGTGGGATGGCATGCAGTTCTTCCAGCATTGGGGCCCAATTTCTGGAGACATGCAGCTAGATTCGACGGCAGCCGGGCGCCAGCAAGTAACTGCTCAAACAGAGTTTGAACCGACCTCGTACGTGCAGGCTGTTGAACGCCAATTCCTAGGCAGTCTCTGGAATTATGGCTGGTGGGATGCAAATATCAGTATGCACCTTCCATGAAAATCTGGAACGAGCTTGATGGACGGATTCAGCCGATATTCTTCAGAGGACGCTGCCATCAATGTTGGCTTGCTGTCGAACTATAAACGACATGAGTCTAGCGATATAGTCGCTTATTGATACTGCCGAAGGCTTCAGGGTATCATTTTCAAAGCACAATAGGGTGACGAGGATAGTATTTTCGCATAGAATTTAACGAGAATTGCTGATTCCCTTTCGGTCGATTTAAAAGGATTTAAGACATCGTGGCTTAGGCGATTACTTAGATTGCAGTACCGACTTGCCAGTAATTGTTCTCGACAGACACGAAACGGTTGCTCTACCGAAGTCGTCGCGCTACTACGGCTAATCCACTAGCTCTACGTACAGCCGTGTGAAGAATATTCTCCACAGAAAACAGCATCATTCTAACAGGAAATACGCATGATGTGAAAACAATGGACCAGTCGAGTACTTTACCGATCGAGCAGCCAGGAGCCTGGAGGTCTGAAGTAGCGTAGCCACCAAGCTTCGGGTCCAACTCAGCAGGCACTATACCAGATTTGTAACCAAGTACCAAACAAGGAAATGGCCTCTGAATTCCAAGATCAATCGCAGGGCCGTATGGTGCGATTAAAGCAGCACCCCTATGCCTTGTTGAATCTGACTTCTGGTTCTCGGTCGATGCTATACCGTTGAAAAATGAGTAGATAGGGTCAGACCCCCTTGCAGCAACTATGAGGGTTCAATGTTGGGACTTGATTGGTCTACGTTGCAGAGGACGGTATTGTGAGGCAAACGAACACTACCGGGAATGGTAGCTGGCTGTCGCAGCTTACTTGTTGGATACTTCCATCTGTCACTTTCTAACATCTGCAACGAAGCATGGCAGACGAAGATCCTGGAAGAGTCCAAGAGGCCTCGTTGACAATGTAGCGTGTGGTCAGCGTCCATCTTCTCACACTGAATTTGCTTATTAAGTTCGCCCCTAGATTATTCGTGGTTGGATGCGAGGTATCGTCGAGCGTTCAAGGTAACCCATTGGCTAGTTCAACAGTACGAGGGGCTTATATATTCCAGGTCGCAACGAGGTAAGAATGCTCTCTGAAGACGCATTTCTTTGCTACCGCCCAGAGAAGAACACTTGTGAGGGAAGCACGTTCCAATGTCGTTGCCAACAACAATCAAGGCTTACCGAGGAGTGGATGGTTCTGTAAGGGAGTTCACAGCGGACGTTCCAACGCTCCAGGCCAAGCAGATCCTCATCAAAATTACCCATACTGGTCTCTGCGCAAGCGACATTGCATGTATACCCTTTGGGATTGCACTCGGCCACGAAGGAGTGGGCGTGGTTGTTGCTGTCGGCAGCGACGTGGTGCAATTCAAGATTGGCGACAGGGCTGGCGGCGGGTTCCATCGCAACTCTTGCGGCGCTTGTGCTTATTGCCTATCTGGTCGAGATATCTGGTGTTATGAGCGTCTCATCTTCGGAGAAGGCGATTTTACAAATGGCACGTTCGCAGAATACTACATTGGCGTTGAGTCTTACTTACACAAGATCCCCGATTCTCTGGCAAGTGAGCATGCTGCACCGTTGCAATGTGCAGGTGCTACAATATACACGGCCATTACAGACACAGTCAAACCATTTGACCGTGTGGGGATCTTGGGGATTGGTGGTCTAGGACATCTTGCCATTCAGATGGCAAGAAAGCTGGGTGCCGAGGTCGTCGTCTTCAGCACGAGTCGTGAGAAGGAGACAGAAGCAAGAAAATTTGGAGCATCCGAGTTCTATCTCTTAGATGAGACTGATAAAGTCTCGCTACCTGTCCACACGCTCATTATTGCAGGAAGCAGGTATCCGGATTGGGAGAAGTCGGTCACTGTGCCTGCTTTCTTCAAGTCAAGACTGACAGATGTACAGATTCCTTGTCAAGAATGTTGTCGCTCGTGGTGGCACAATCGTCCCATTGGCAGCCCCAGCTGGCAATATATCCCTTCCGTAAGTTCTCAGGTTGAGGCATTGTTTTCCTGATCGACTGACGGTCTTGCGGCGCCTTCAATCTGTTCTTTGATGGCTACAGTCTACATTCGACCCTTGTTTCATCGAGAGGGAAACATGACGAGATGCTACAATTTTGTGCCTCGCATGGCATCAAGCCTACTATCGAGACGTTTGTTCTCAGCGAGAAAGGACTTGAAGAGGCGATTGCCAAGTTGAAGACAAACACAATGAGATATAGAGGTGTACTTGTCGCTCCAGACGGTGATTTATACTATCCATAAACTCAGATTACACGGACTAATCTCTTTCCTACAGCGACTGCATGATAACCCGGAGCAAAGACTCAGAGGGCCCAGAGGGAGTGTAGACCCTGTGCTACTGGGTTTCATTGATAGTATCCTAGAATGAATGCAACAAATGATTCTCAAACATTTCTCGCCGAGCAACTATGGCCGCAGCTAGTTATCCTCCTGGTTACTTTCAAACATTCCGTATATTCAACGTATTGTCTGACTTCATTTCGAGGAGACTTCAAAGACTCGAACCTCGATCACTTCCAAGCCCCCGCTCTCACCAACCAGCAACCTGCATTGCCCTATCAGTAGACGGTAATTTAACCATCCCCATTCCTCGCTGCTCGTATTCACGGTGATCGACTCCAGCATGTCTGTTTCACCGAATTCCGTACTTCGTGCTGACTTATCTCCCAGCACAATGGGAAGGGTTTTCTCGTCCAACTTCAGAAAGCCAGGATTCGTAAACTTGAACAGAACTGGTGACGGAGTGGGATTGTCTGGAGTAGCAGTGCCTGGGTCAATGGCCGCGACATGTATGTCTAGCCGGATATACCCGCCTGATGCATGAGTAGTGGCGTAGTCAAAGCCCCCTGGTAGGATGGTGAGAGTGAGTGGTGGAAGCGGTGGGACAGAAACAATACTCCCGCCCAAGAGGGGAAAGAATGTGCGATCTCCAAGCGGAGTTAGACCGCCGGGAATGGCAACAGCAACCTTGATGTGAATGGAGAGAATGTGCTTTAGACTTGGCGGAGGAATTGCGGTGGCCATTTTGATAGCAGTATATGAAGAGGTTTTGCAGTGTGAACATCAAGGTCCAGAGCTTGAACAGCCAAACGACCTATTCTTATAAGTTCTGGCAGGTCGACTTCACGTTTGATTTGGAAGTCCTGAGTATCACTACCTACTCGCAGGGAGAAGTCTTGCCAATGGAAACCAACTTGCTGACTCAGTCTTCTTTGTTTGCTGTATCAGCTATCCCCACGCCTGAAGTTTGGTAGACCATCATGTCGAGGGTGTACCACTGTGACCCTCGGTAGGGCGGCATCATCCTCGTACCAAAAGGTACGAGCGGTGGTCTATCCAAGCTCCTCAAGTCTTGGAAGTGTGAATATCATCAAAGAGGTTGACAGTCGTCGTCCAGCTCCCTGCCAGCCTAGGTAGCTTCGCTCGACAAGGTTCCGACCTCCTTCCTTTCTCTAGCCCCTTTTGTTCCACCAGCTTGTCTTGGCACCAGCAGCCTCCAACGTACAAAAGCTCCCCATATCCAACAGCATTTTTGACGTCAATTCTTCTCCAGATATCTTCACTTCTTCTTGCCATAACACGAAGGGAGAAACCCTCGAACTCAATGTCACAAGGCTCTCGGCAGCTTCGAAGTGGTTCTGGAGGTCAAGGTTTCCCAAACGCCACTTGCTATTGGGCTGTTGATTGTGGGACATGCTTAGTCACCACATGTCATCCTTCCCAGTACTGCACTTGTGTCGACGTCTTTCTCACATCAAGGATGGGCTATAGGTAGGTGAGAAGAGCTTGGCAGCAAGTTCGAACCTAGTGCTTTAGTGCCTTTGGTGCATCTCGACATTTTGAACTCAGATAGCCGACGATCAAGCACTATGATCTGGAAGCTGAATGGCTTAATTTTCTGAAGTTGATCGGACATAATACGTGTACCACACCCTCGAATCCGTCGCAGGAGGAGCCAGAAAACGTCTGATTACCAATTTGGAGTTCGTGCGTCTGAAAACACCTGTCCACCCTGGATGGTCAGGCGCTGGAGGTTGACATTAGCGCAGCCAACTCCGTCTCAGATAACCCTACACTTTTTCGCTCCGCAACATTACCACATAGCACGCCTATCGTCGCTGTGCCGGGACACTTCTGCAGATGTTTTCGCACCTGTCAGACCTGTTCAATCTGCCCTACTGTGCACTCCGCCTGACCTTCCGCAGAGGCCTAGGTGCCTAGATGGCAAAGAGATGGGTTCAGAGAATGAGCAGTATAGATCAAGGTTTCCACGACGAAATTCGTGAACCATTGCAAGAGGAAACGTTGGCAGGGTCCGTCTCCGACATATCCAGTCTCGAACAGAGACCTCACCCGCAACGGGGAGAACAGCGTATCAAGTTTGTACATTTCAGCAAGCCACCGAAACCTCGTGACGCCAGGCATTCTGATTCGAAGTCGAATGGTTTGGGCAATACCAATTCTCCACAAAATGCAGTTGTGACAACTTGGCGTTCTGAGGATGAAGCACCTTTCCTGAGCACAGAGATAGCAGTTACTGAAGCAATTGACTCCTCGAAGCTAGCTGAACCTCATCAAGGCCTTGGTCGGAAGTCGAGCCACACTCAACTGTCTGTCACTGCAGACATTGTCACTCTGGACCTGAGAAGTAGTAAGCGATGGAGCCAGCTCGACTCAGAAACGCTCGGGCAGATACCGCATGCTACCAACCAGAATCGAGAGAATTCGTCTGATGTTCCGCTGGCCCATCCCGAGCTGGATTCGGATCAAGTGAGCGTCGGAGCCAAAAGCTCGAACAATAAGCTCCGCAAGACATCTAGCAAGGGCAAAGCACGCAAACCGGATTCGCAGATGAAAACGACTCGAGTCACTAAATCCCATCAACGTCCAGGTCGGCATCTTGAGTTGAATTGGCGCGTGGGTCAGGCACCATCAGCCCAACCGTCCGCCACGCAAGAAGAAATCCATTTGAACCACGTGTTTTCCGTCACATCGCAATTCTATCAGGGCAACGCAGGCCTTTTGTGGAGACAGATCCTATCGCAAAACCCAAGCCAGTTCAACCATGACAACGGCCCTTTGAGCTTCGTGTGTTCTACTGTAGTGGTTGCCGGATTGATTACAGCAGGTCGATCAGCACAGGCTCACCAAACATTGCAAGCCCTGCAGCCTCTGGCAAGGGCCGTGTTGTTGTCACAACATCCCATGATATACTCGTTTCTCGTCGACCTGGCCATGGACACTTCTTTGACATTACTTGGGAAGTTGCGCGCTTCCCTTGCACAAAGGCTTGCTGGTATTGCAAGCGACACACTAGGAGGGCAGCACCCAATAGCTCTCCTCTTCAAAATACCATTGACTCTCCAACAGAGAAAACAAATGCGAATCGATCTCCAGGCGAAAATTCACGAAGAGCTGGTGCAAGTCTTCGGTCCCTATTCATATCAGACCATAGTTCACTACGGATATTTCTCTCGAACAGTGGCGAATTGCGGAAACCCTGAAGAGGCTCTGTCAATGTTGACCAAAGTGATCCCACTCCTCGAACTGACGTATGGTATAAACTCAAAGTTAGCAACAATCGGGATACTTGAGCAGGCTCGGACCGAATTATTGCTGGGGTCGTCGAGTGTGAAGCTAGAGTGTATGTTGGCAGACTGTCTTCGACGACTGGATATTTTGACCCAGGCCAACTCGAGTGACAGCCGGCTTCTGAATGACCAGGAGATCCCAAAGGACGGTTTACCTTTCATGCGTATCTCTGCGCTCAGAATGCTTGGTCGCGTCCACATGATGAGACGTAACTTTGTTGCAGCCCTGTACTGCTTTGAGCAGGTATTACTGGTTGCTGGCCCAGTGTTGAAAAGGGACGGGCGACAATCCCCTCCGTACCTGAAATTTGAATGTTAGCGCGCCCCACATCTCGCATCCTTTGACCTTCCTGTCGCCAACTTTGCACCGCGACGACGACCTCATTTTTGCTCCGTTCGTGGTGTAACTAGGTTTATTCGATTTATCTCATCGCCCTCTATCGAGCTATCCTATTTTCATTATAAGCCAAGCGCGTTTTATCAATAATCTCGGCAAATTTCAAGAAGTTGCGGAATCTCGTATATTATAGATTTCGGGCAAGTCGACGACTAAGAAGTCGATTCTAAGCCGACAGTAATAACTTAAGGCTATTGTATAGGCACAGCCTAAATATTAACCTCCTATTTAAGTAATTTATCGACCTTTCCTATTGCGAGATACCTTACCGACCTCGCTATTGCTAATACGCCTATTTTTATCTCTTTTTTAGCCGGTCCTTAACCTCCTTCTCTATTATACGAATATTACCGCTAATCGATAGAGAAATCCTTAAAAGAGTTAGAATAGGATTATAATAACCGAAATAAGATACTAGCTTATTATAAAGCTAAGGATATCTCTATAACTATCTATAGGTATAAAAATAGCCTCTTTTTAGTCGATCTCGCATTATCCACCTCTTTTACTTAGTCGAGATCGATTCCTCGCGATTAAACGATATCTTTATATCTCTTCATTATCTTAGCCTCCTATAGATTATCCTCCTTAGTTTTAGCGAGTTACCGACGCGCTAGAAGCCTTCCGTAAGTACCTATAAGAGTTCCTCCTTCCTAGGAGTTATTTAGCTATTAACGAGTCGAGCCTTAAGTTCTACGGGCGTAGTAGGTATATCTTTCGCTTAAATTATAAACCTAATAAATCTAGCTTTATTATCTATATAATTATAAGTTATAGAGGAGCAATTTACGACTTCCTCGTCTCCTTACCGAAGGATAGGATAGAGGCTATTCCTCGCGATAGAATTATAGTTAATTTAGTAATAAGGTTAATAAGAGTAAGGAAATAAGGTATAATAGGAGCAATAGTAACTAAGATTTACCTATTAATAATAAAGAGTATTATATATACCCTAGTTTATCGACTAACTTACTTATCTTATCGATCTTAGGGCCTTATATTCCTTTACTTTATAGATAACCTCTTTACTAACTCTCACTTAGTAAGAGCCCTATTATTACTTAATATCGCTATCTATAGAACGATAAGGCGTAACGCGCTAGGCCTAGACCCTCTCCTACGCGCTATTACCTCTCCTAAGTCGAGAATCCTCGCCGACGACTTAATTACCTATCGAATCTATAACAATAAGGTCCTTACTATCGTCTAGAGAGACCCTAAACGATAGTACTTAGTACTTTTCTGTATAATAGCCTTTCCTCTATATTATAGAGAGTTAGCACCACGAAAAAGTCGCTTTATAATAGGCTAACTACTTAGGTTAGGCCTTACAAGGATTATAGTTAAGTAACCCTTATTTACGGTATAATATAACCTTTATATAGGCTACGTCGACGTCGCTAATTATCTCCGTAAGATATATAGCGTCAGGAGGCCTAAATAAGCTAAATAGACGAAGGTTTTTATCGATTAGATAATTAATACGGCCTCTATTAATACCTTTTTAGCCTAGAAATAGGCTTACTCTATTATCGATAAGGGATACCGAGAACGAGAGTTTTTTATAAAAGACTTAATTTTAGGGCTTCTAGAGAGTCCTAATATTACGTATAGGCCGTTATAACGAGTAAAAAGTACTTACTATCGCTAGAATCGCTATTAGGCGTCGACTTATAGGTCTCGACAGGCACTCGGTAAGATCGACTTAAATAGGCGTCAACCACCGTCGCGCAGGACATTCGGCTACTGCGAATTCTGTAAGATCCCCCTATATATCGACAAAGGCTACTTTTAGGCCTTTCACTAGGCTAAAAACCTCCCTTAGTCAATACCTAAGTATATAGAAAGGAAATAGATATATTCCTAGGCATATTACGTATTACATAACTTTACAATACCATAAAATCTCTATACACTAAAAAAATAGAGCAAAATTTGTATCATTCGGTAGAGAATTACAAGTACTATTAATGACATTAATTATATCATCTTAACTCTATTCCTCATAGAAAAATGGGTGAGAAACGAAATTACAGGATGCGAGATGTGGGGCGCGCTAATATTCAAATTTCAGGTGCGGAGGGGATGCGAATATGTACGGCGGATCTGGAAGTGGCAAGGAGATTGGAAAAGGATCAAGCAAACGGTCAGATCATCGTTGAAGACCCAGCGTCACAACTATCTGACCTAGTGACAATAACGCACTTTGTCTTGTTTGACTTCTGAAGAAATGGCTAATCTCTGTGGTCATGGGAGAAAGCAATATTGATGTCTTCAATTTGCTGTGTAATCTACTCTCCTAGGTCAACAGAAAGGGGCAAAAGTAGGTATCTAGCTTTACATCACACTGTCGCTTGGTAATATCATTCCTCAACTTTGATGAACATTCAAGAGATGAGACATGAGTCAAAGATGGAATACGCTAACTTGCAAGTGGTAGACAGACGATGCTCAGAATGTGCGTAGTCTCTCCCACTGCAATAGGCGTTCACCGACCGACATTCAGCCTTGTAGGATTGGGGGTGGGGGAAGTTTGATGTTTCCCCCACTGAGTGAGCTGCGTCATTCTTGCGCCTCCGAGTCGAGGGGAACACATTTTCTATCGCATAGATCACAATCAATTTCTACTATCTCCCAATCTCGACATCTTGCGCTGTGACGGTCTTTCTCTAAACATCATTTGACCCCGTCGTAGCATCTTACTCCCCTTCTGCACATCATGGTCGCTGAAATCATCACCACCATCTCCCCTACCACCAACAAACCCATTCTCACCCGTCATGGACTGCCACCGGATGAAATCCTCAAATTGGGTGCCTCTGCTCAGAAAGCCTTCAAATCCTTCCGCCAGTCTCACCCTACCTTAGAAAGTCGAAGCAAGATTGTCTCCAAAGCCCTAGAAATTCTCCTGCAAAGGCAAGATGAGCTAGCAAAAGAACTCACCGAGCAAATGGGCAGACCCATCGCATATACTGCAAAAGAAATCACTACTGCAGTGAAGCGTGCCGAGTATCTCAATCGTATTGCACCTGAAGTACTGGAGCAGGAGTATCCCGGCGATGTAGAGAAGGGTTTCAAGAGATATCTACGCAAGCAGCCGAGAGGCGTCGCATTGGTCATATTCGCCTGGAATTATCCCTACCTTATCCTCGTCAACAGTCTGATCCCTGCTTTACTGGCTGGAAATGCTGTGATATTGAAACCATCACCACAAACTCCGACCATCGTCGAGCATATTCTCGACATATTCACAGAGGCTGGCCTTCCGAACAACGTCATCCAGTATCTTCATTGTGGAAATCCCACGGATCTTCGACCGCTTATCCTTTCTCCAGATGTTGATCACGTCGCTTTCACAGGCTCTGTTGCTGCAGGTCTCGCGATCCAGAATATTGCGTCCGCTCGTGTCTCACTGACTGTCGGGCTGGAACTCGGTGGGAAGGATCCCGCATATCTCAGATCTGACGTTGATCCGGCATGGGCTGCCGAAGAGATCGTAGATGGGGCGATCTTCAACTCGGGTCAATCGTGTTGCGCTATTGAACGTGTCTATGTTGATGAGTCCATCTACGATACATTCATAAGTGAAGTCAAGAAAGTTCTCTCAGGATACAAACTCGGCGATCCGTCAGACAAATCAACACATATCGGCCCTGTGGTGTCTTCCCGCGCAAAGGAAGCAATCCAGGCACAGGTTCAAGACGCGATTCAGAAAGGTGCAAAGGACGAGACGCCATCGAATGAAACATTCGAGAACCCACCCACAGACGGCAACTTTGTCGCCCCTACCCTTCTAACCAACGTCAATCACAGCATGGCCGTGATGAAAGAAGAAACCTTCGGACCCGTCATTCCCGTCCAGAAAGTCTCATCCGACGAAGAAGCCATTGCGCTCATGAACGATTCAGACTTTGGGTTGACCGCCTCGATCTGGACCAAAGACGTGGCCAAGGGAGAGGAATTAAGCAGACTGATCGAGGCCGGTACAGTGTTTGTCAACCGAGCCGATTATCCCAGCCCGGATCTGGCGTGGACTGGATGGAAGGACAGCGGGAAGGGTGTCACCTTGAGCAGATTTGGCTTTGAGCAGTTTGTCAAGGTTCAGAGTGTCCATTTAAAGGATTATCCGAAATGAGTACATATTATAGATTCATATAGAGTAATTGATGTTTGAGTTCAAACCAATCAGTGGTAACTGGACGTTCCTCAAAGCATACCCGCCATTCACACTGTTATGCGCGAAACCCTTCATCATTTTCAAAGCCAATTCACGTCCCACCTGCTAGGCAAAATCATGACAACCCAGGGAGAACAGCATTCCCACTCAAACCTCAAGTCAAGACGTCCGCCTCTGACACACCATCAGACTGCGGACAATCCCAGGCTTCAGTCTTCCGTTCTCGAAGGACCCCGATGACTGTGCATATGTTCCTCGTACAGGACGCAAATCCATCAAGACAATGATTACAGCTACACAGTGCGCTACGATGCCTTCCAGCATTCATGGCTTTGTCTCGGATAGCCTAGGACGGGTAGTCGGAGGTTGAGCAACTCCATATACAAGAAGATTTGTGATCGATATCTCATGGTGGAAGGGTTCAGATGGAATACGGAGAAGCGATAGTGGGCGAGGAGGGTAGAGAAGGGTCGGTATCATTGCTCATAACAATTGAATCAGGAGATTCGGAGGATGAGCTATCTCGGAAAGGTAGCTAGCTAATCTACATACTGCTCTAGCAGGTTCGGTATCCGGCAAGGCCAAGACAAGCAAGTCTTCAGCTTTGAAAGTGGTGATACAGATCAAGACCTCTACTCCTCATCCTCATCGTCATCGTCGAGGTCAACGTCAATGGCGTCAGGATTTGCCGCGACCGTTGCAGGCAGCTTGGCTGCGAGAGTCGTGCTATCTTCGGTGGCGGCAGATGTTTGACTGCGGTTTCCACCTTCTGGGCCGGTACTGGCCGCGACGAAGCCGACGGGTGCTCTGGCCTGGCGCTCTAGAGCAGCCATAGCATCTGCGCTTCCACCTTGTGCGTGGCCGCCAACGTCTCCTTCGTGCTGAGTCTCCAAGGCGGAAGCCGCTTGGCCACGCTTGACTGCCTGGCTAGCAATGTAGTTTACGTCTGTGTTGAATTGAGCCGCGACACTGCGCTTGATGCGCAACATTTCTTTGAACGTGTCTTCATTTCCGTGGGCGACTTCGAACTTCTCCCATGTGTCCCAGAAGACCTTGTCGACGCGCGGGTCTGCAAATTGACTGGCGTGCCCGTAGATGGCGCGCGCACGGTCTATCTCGCCGAGGCGACGTTCCACCTCTGCGAATTTTAGACACATGACTTTGGCCTCGCGGTCGGGCAGGGCGCCAATGGCTCGTTCATAGATCGGTCTCGTGGAGGTGAGGCCAAAGTTTGAAGCTGATTTGCTGATGTAGAATTCAAACATGCCCAGTCGGTCTTCATCTGCGACCGCACGGGTGGCTCGTTCGTAGACACGCATCGCAGAGCGTGCAAGTCCACGTTCTTCTTCGAGATTGCCGTACATCAGATATATGGCTTTGGCAAACTCCGGTGGACAATTTTCAACCGCTTGCTCGAACAGGTCGCGCAGTCGTTCGATGCCAATCTTTCGACCAACAGCTTTCGTAAGATACAGGTTCCACAGTTCGAACGCAACGGGATATGTGAAAACATCAAGGCCACGTTCATAGACCTTGAACGATTCTTCGTGATAGTTGTGCTCTTCAAGCAGATTGGCGTAGTTGACAACGGTGTTCGGAGTCGCGATACGGAGTTCAAACACTCGGTCGTAGGCAGCTCTAGCTTCGTCCAGAGTACCAACAGACTCGACTAGATCGATATAGAAGGACCAGACTTTCCACGACTTGTGTACGCGTTGCTGAGGAGATAGGGATTCATCGAAATAGTCGACGGTGCTTCTTTTCGGAGCTTGTACAGCTGTGGACATGACTTTCATGGCCCCGTCGAAATTGTCGTTACGCAATTCGAGTTCAGCCCATCCTTGCCATAATTCGGCTAGCTCAGTCACGGACTTGTAGGGTACTTTCACAGCCTTGTCTAGAATGATTCGGGCGGTATCTAGATCGCCAGCTTCCTCGTAGAACTTTGCGTAGTTTAGCCAGAGTTCGTTGAATTTGCCAACTGCCTTCTTTGGATGGATTGCGGTAATTGCGTCAGTATACGTCTGTACCACCTCTTCTTTGTTGTCGTTCCATAGTGCGACGCGCTTTTCCCACTCAATGACATTGTTGGGATTTTGCCGTAGTAACACGTCATTGACAAGGAAAGGACGCCGATCCATGAGGTGCTCGAATCTCATCATTCGCATATCGACATCAAAGTCTTTGTCAGAGTCAACGATACCTTTCGCAGCTCGTGCCGACGCGGCATCCATCAGCGTAGACAGGATAGATTCCTCAAACTCAACATAAGCGTCGAAAATCATCGTAAAGTCGCGGACTGTCATGACAGTTGTGATACCTTCTTCGAAAATATCTCGAGCCTTTTCGAAGTCGCCTTGTGTAATCCAAAATGTTGCTAGGCCGGCCCATAATTTCCCTCGTTGATCGGCAAATCTTTCGATCCCGCTTCGGATGATGGTATCGGCGTCAAATCCCGAAACTGAGCTTTCACCTAAATCTCGAGCCCTGTTGACCATCAATTCTACCATTTCACTCCATAGCTGAAACTCGCTTTTGACATGCTTGGATCGAAATTTGGGGTTGTCCAAGATCTGAATATAGCGTTTTACAGCCTCCAAGTAATGGCCGGTTTCAACGAGCAAGTCGATGTAGTCTTCGATATCCTCAGGATGAACCTGTACGTAGCGTGCCCATATCTTGACTGCTGTTTCTCCTCCGGCCGAATTGGCAAAGGACTTGTACAGTTTCCATATCCGATTGTGTTGGGTGACAGGTAGGGCGCGAAGCGCACGATCGAAGGTTCTTCGAGTTCTAGCAACAAAGGGCTGCCTGAGGAGGAAGGTAAGGTACAGCTCCCAGATGACTGGCATCTTATTCAACAAGATGAGGGCTCGTTCGAACAGGGCGTTGACCTTGTTGAACTCGATTCTATACTTGATGGGGTTTTTCTTCTTGAGGTGTTTTATCCGAAAATCCAGGTATAACTTCCACAGCTTGTACGAACGGGGAAGATGTATGCATGCTCTTTCCATTATGAACGCCCGCTCATGGATAGTGCCATTTCGCGTCTTGTAGTCAATGTAGTTGAGCCATGGTCGTACGCTTTCCGGGGTCCGGAGAATGTCTTGCTCGTAAATAATATCTTCATTGGAGATTAGATAGAAATCTGGTCTGGCAATCTGCAGTGTAGCCATATTGAGGCTCGACCCAGGATGTTTCAACTTCAGAATACCCGGCATTTCATATCAATGGCACACCTCGAAAACCAACCAAGTTACAGAAAATGCGCGAAGCAGCCTTGACTTTTGGAGACATATCACGTGAGAATAAGGCACAGGCCTCCAAAAAGGGAAGCTCACGCAAGATGCGCCCGGCCAAAAGTTCAACCGATGGGAGCTCTTGGCGTCGTCAGGTCCAGGCGCAGCCTTGCATGTGCTTGTCACTGAGCAGGAGGACTGCAGATTAGGTCCTGAGATATAGATTTGGCCGAGATAGCTTGTAGTCTCCAGCTCAGGCAACGTCTCACATCTACGTCAATCCATCTGAGACCGACAATCAGCGCCGAGACGCTCTATCGTCGCCATGTCTCAAGGTGCAGGGGTACGATTGTCTTTACTTTGTTGCTTGCAGGTCCTTGACTAACACCTCTTCCAGCGCGAGGCCGTGTTCCCAACCCGACAAACTCTGGGGTTGATGAACAGCAAGCTCAAAGGAGCTCAGACTGGCCACAGCTTGTTGAAGAGGAAGAGCGAGGCTTTGACCAAGTATGTATATTTTCCAATGTACCTTCACCACATTACTGACTATATATCAGGCGATTTCGAGGTACGAGCTAACACATCCTCCAACGATTCTCCCAAATTAATGTGCAACAGAAATCTTAAAACGAATCGATGAAGCGAAGCGGAAGATGGGAAGAGTAATGCAGATTGCTTCTTTCTCCTTAGCTGAAGTCACTTATGCCATTGGTGGAGATATTGGCTATCAGATTCAGGAATCAGTTAAGAACGCTCGTTTCAGGATTCGGACTAAACAAGAGAACGTCTCTGGTGTCTTCTTGCCCCAATTTGAAGGTTTTACCAAGGACGAAATCAACGACTTCGGCTTGACCGGCCTCGGTAAGGGCGGTCAGCAAGTGCAAAGATGCAGAGAAACATACTCCAGGGCGGTCGAAGCACTGGTAGAACTTGCCAGCCTGCAAACTGCGTTCGTCATCCTGGATGAAGTGATCAAGGTCGTCAATAGACGAGGTGAGAACAACTCACACAAGCGATGAACTACAATGAACTTACTTGCAATCCAGTCAACGCCATCGAGCATGTCATCATTCCTCGAACCGAGAATACCATCAAATGTAGGTAATTTAATGTGGAAGAAAGCACAGTTTGCTGAAGACATTTGCAGATATCAACTCCGAACTCGACGAACTCGATCGTGAGGAATTCTACAGACTGAAAAAGGTCTCAGGAAAGAAGCAACGTGATCAAGCCGCTGCTGATGCAGAGATACTCAAGCAGCGACAGAAGGATAAGGCTGCTGGTATCGAGGCGAAGCAGGATGCCAATGCCGAAGCGACGGACGTGCTGGGAGAACGTGAGGATGATGATGTGATCTTCTGAAAGGGCGAAGAGATGAGATGTGTCTCAATGATGGTCACCACAACCAGCTTTTTTATGCACGGGTATCAACTCTATCCACCATGAACGCCGATATTCTTCCCTGAACTATACATAATGCACGTCTGATGTACTTCTCATGCTCGTTGATACGTGACTCGGATTCCCTTGCCCTCATCTCCAAGTTGCATGCCTGCAGTGGCCTCCTTCGCACTGATTGCCCCGGCTTCTGCTTCGTATTCAACAAAAGCAATACCCTTTCTTCCAGGAACCATTCTTACTTCTTTGAAGCCTTCAAATCTGCTGAAAATTCGTGATAAACCATCTGCATCGTAGCTGTCTGGCAACTCCCGCAAGAACAGAATCTTGTTGGGAGGGAGATACTCGTCGGGTATAATGGCTGTGTTGTTGGTTCCAGATGCCTTCAGGCCTGCGCCCTTGACTGCCTTCGCCGGTCTCGCCGTCAGGCCTGATGCATCGGGTGCTCCTGCGGCCGGCGCTGGTCTCTTCAATTTTTGTTGTGTCGCCTCCACTGCTTGTTTTCTCTCTTTCTCCGCAAGCCGGGTTCTTTTCCATTTCTCGAGGCCTTGTTCGCCATCTTCTCTTCGGACTGTAGCATCTGATCGGGTACGTGCAAAGTCTAGTTGCATCGGTTTGTCGAAGAGCTCGAAACCGTTGACTTCTTCGATCGCCTTAGCCGCATCCTCTGGATCTTCGAAGACGATAAATGCTTGACCCTTGGCCTTAAGATTCGTTTTCGCAACCAGATCTATAATTGTGCCATACTCAGAGAAGATTTCGGTGAGGGCCGTCTTCAGAGCATCGACCTTAATGCGCTCCTCCAGATTCTTGACATACACTCTGTGACTGCGTTAGTTTTTGGCAGGAAAGCCCATACATGGGGGCTAAGCTTACGTTGCACTCGGAGGTTTCGATGTTGCTGTCGCCATGGTCGTTGCTAAATCCCAAACAAGGGGTCTGAACGAGTACTATCGTGCCGTGTGCTCTGTTGACATTGGATCGAGCGTGCGCGAGGACAAAGAGCGAGGGATGAAGCCTCATGGTCAAGTTCCGGGGAAATTATCACGTGAGGCGGAGATGTGCTTGGCGCTCTCTCGCTTCAGCCTTGCAGCCAGCCTCACTCAGGACCAATTCAGCGGAGACAAGATGATAAGTTATCCAGCACTAGCTGACGAAAAGGTCATCATTATTTCGATTCCCGCATGATCGCCTGGCTTTGAATTGAGTGAGAGCATGCTCTATCTGATTACGGCCTCCTTGAAATTGAAAACCCTTCTACGCAGATGAGGAGCCATCAGTCGACCAGGACAGGCGCAACGAACGACGTGAAATCTTTTTGTATCCGTCATCATCATCATGAATACCTGAGCTGAGTTAGTGCTCGGGCATGACGCCCATATTGATCATTATAACTTCTAAAAAAGTACCTCTGCAAGCAGAGCCCTGGACGAAAACAGCCACATATGATCGCCTCACACGCGTTCGGACAACCTCAACCAGGAGGACCTACACCACGATTCCACGCCTAACGACACAACGATCGCTGGCTGTTTCAAAACATTCCTACTGTTATTCCCCGGCTCCAGGAGAGTTGCGCGTTCTGAGATTAGCATGATAGCCAGTGGTTGTCGTTGTTTTAAGTTTGGCCTAGATCACATTAATCTAGCTCGGACTTTCTTGCAAAGGCGGCGAACGTTTGCTCTCGAACGTGGGTTGGGTGATCATGTATCAAATGGTCTTCATTATTTCCCTCGTGGGGTTTTTGGTGGTGGCCTACGATCTCTTTCTTTGCTTCCATTGTTCTGAAACTTTTTTGAGTTCCGCTAACGATATCGAACTTTCGGTGACTTGACCAACCAGGAGGTTGTTCATCCCGCTTTCCACCATGTCTTCTTTCTCAAGTGTCTCGGCCTTAGCGTCTGCCGTTTTCAGAGTCCTGGAATGCTGTTGCCGTCGAGAGGTAGGTGGGCCGTGCAGTTATCCATGCAAATATGATTGGCACGCCAACTCCAGGGGCCCTGAGTCCGCTAACCACTTCATACCATTTGTGGTCTCACGGAGCCCCTGGCTTTTCTCAATCTATAAGTATTGTTTTTACCTCCAGGAATAGGAAAATCTTCTGCATGCATTCCAAATATCCCCTCTGGCAACTGGTTTATCTACTAATTTTTGAGTCATTCTTATCGACTACGAGCAGTACTCAAACTCTCCTACCGGCCTGTCGGATCGCAAGCTGAAATTTACAAAGTCTAGAATGAACTTTGTGTCCACCAGTGAGAAACAGACCGGCTAGCAGCCATCTACCAACGATACCTTTCGGACACCATTCGAGGCGTTCCTGTCTAAGATCGCAAAGCAAGGATCCCGCCAGGACGAAAGTATTTGTGTCTTGAACAGCCCTTCAACGAAAGAATGACGAGCACTGACCCCAGTATCGTGATGCCTACCCCAGGATATTTTCCGAACGTTTGGGCTTGGGCTATTTTGTACTCCCATCATCACGAAAAAGACTTTGAAAAGCGTAATCCATCGGAGCCTGATCAAAACATCCTCCATGCCTTCAGGCAGTCTAATTGGAACACACGCTCCTGGCAAAAAACTCTGGAATTGCCAATACCACAATGGTTCTTGGGACCTCAATACCAAGTTAGTGACGAATTCTATGGAAACATTCGACCAGCTCTCGTACTTGCGACGAAGTTTGTTCACTACAGCGCCGGATTTCTAGACAAGATCTGGAATGGGCATATTAGATCAAAGCCTCTTGCTGGAAACAATCACAAGTTTTTCCTCGTTGAACCCAAGCCGGAGGAGAATCCGGCGCCGTACATGTGGAATAATTCTGTCCTCGATGAAATTAGTAATTTTCAGATCTGTCTGGGATATGACAAAAGCTACGAGACGCCAGAATATGATAGCGACGCACACATTCACTATGGCACACACCCTAAAACGAAGACGCCTCGCATCAGGACCGCCGTACTCCATATAAATACAAAGTTTACCACCTTTTTCTCGCCAGTTGCGTACAAGGGTTGGTCAAAGGAGCAGATCAGCAGAGTACTTTTCTTCTTGGCAGTCACACTCGGCCACGAGATGGCCCATCTATGCTGGCGCTTCAGGTGGATGGAAAGGGTGAAATCAGATATCGCGTATCTTGAAGAGGAGCCATATTATCACGAGGATGACCCTCTGAAAGAGCTTGGCTGTGCTTGGGAAAAATGGGCTTTTGGCGGTAGCATTCAAATGCTGAAGCAGAAGATGACCTACAGTAAGGAAGACGCTGAAGAGGCCAAAAAGATTCAACCGTATCATCTAGGACTCAAGCTTGGCGCCTTCGACCGTGAGGACTATGTACGCACCAGAGGTCTTCCAGGGCCTCCTGGATACAAAGTCAAAGTTGTGGAAAATGATTTGGTTGAGGCATTTTTCGATACAGAAGCTTGGGCTGCATTCGAGGCACTCGATGCATACGAGTCCTTGGCAGGAAGAAATATTTTGGAGTCGATGAAAGCCGCCGCATTTATAGCTAAATACAAGGAGGCACACGGGGCAATGCCTGACGTCAATTTGATCCCAGATCCGACACTCCGAACTGAGAGATGGAGTGACTTGGAAATACTGGACCCCAACGCTTTAACGGTGACCGATGAGCTATTGACAACAGACGATGACATGGAGGCAACCGAGACGCAGGATACTCAAACGGTATCCGATACACCAACGGAACCGCCTGCCATAACGGCCCAATCTATCACAACGACGCCGCCGATCCCAACAGAACCCCAAATGCGACAACATCCCAGGTAGCAATGTCACCGGCCTTATCAGACTCTACGTCGTCGTCGTTGCTGGAAGCACCGACGACGATCGACCTGTCATCAAGTGTAACCGCACTCACAGCTGATTATCAGAATCATTGGGGCGGTTTATTCAACAACCCCGGTTATCAACAAGCACGCGGCAGGGGAGGCGCTTGGGGAGGGACACCAGTGGGACACGGACGAGGACGGGGACGTGGGCAGGGACAATGGCAGGGACGTGGACAAGGGCGGGGGCGTGGTCGTGGTCGTGGGCGCGGCCAGTAGCCGGTGGAGCCAATGTCACTTGCATCTGCAGTGACATCGTGAGGGAAATTGAAAAAAGGAAGCCTCTGTTGTGACAGATAAGTCGAATGGCACTGGAGTCCTCTCTCTGGAACAAAGAGAGACGGTTATCAACGAGTATCAGCGCTGACGATCGTCGATGGGCGATGATCATGATGGTCGCCAGAGTTCCAACATGGGAGCCTCGTGGTTTTAGATAGACAACAGTTATTGATACAACGTCACCAAGAGATTGTACCGCAATTTGATTGAATATGAAAGCTTTGCACACCTTTGAATCAGATCCTACAATGCGTGAACCCTTTGAGACTGGAGTTGGTGGCCTAACACACCACTTCATTCCGGCCGACCATCAGGTGTATTGTGATTTAGTCAGCGACAGTCATCGGAGCCGTGCCATCTTGATCTTCTCCTTCTCCTCAAACTGTCATCTCCGGTTCGAATGTCCTCTGGACCATCTTCACGGGTGTTTGGTCAGGACTGATGGTATTGGTAATCGTCCCATTCTCTTCATGAACAGAGCTCAAATGAGTCGCTCATGGCATCTACGACCGCCAGAGGTATAACTTGAGGAGCATGCCCTCGGCAACTACCTCCCTGAGGTTCAGCGGACATACTGTACACCTAGCCTATACAGCACAGAGCTTCAAAAGGAATGCAAATGTCCAACTTCGGACTAATACGACAATCGACCGGCCGTGCAGTGCTCCAGGCGATACCCATGCCCAAGGTTCCTGATGACTACATCCTCGTTCGCACTATCGCGGTAGCCCTCAATCCCACTGATTGGACGACACTCGATGCACCTGGCGACAACGGCACGCTGGTCGGCTGTGATTACGCAGGCGTGGTCGAAGCCGTTGGAAAAAACGTCAAGAAGGTCTGGAAGCTAGGTGATCGCGTGGCTGGCTTCGCGCATGGAGGTAACACTCCCCTACGCTGGATGTTCTGCTTCCAACGAGCATCGGATCTTAACACCTTTCGTGCTAACATTACATCCTCGTTCCAGGCAACGATTTGAACCCTGAGAATGGGGCATTCGCCCGATATATTACCGTCAAGGGAGACATTCAATTTCGCATTCCCGATCATACGGACTTCGAAGCTGCTTCGGCCGTTGGCGTAGGGATCATCTCGGCTGGATTTGGCCTTTACAAGATCCTTGGGTTGCCTTACCCGCGCTCGGACCCTATCCACGATGGAAGAACGGTATTTATCTATGGAGGGAGCACGGCCACGGGCTCACTTGCGATCCAGTTCGCGAAGCAGTTAGTTTCTACATCCTGGCGTCGTGCTGAGCTGTTGGACCAGGCAGACCGCTACTGATATGTTGATACGAATAGTTCCGGTCTCAGAGTGATCACGACCTGCTCCCCGAAGAATTTCGACTTGGTCAGGGGTCTCGGCGCCGATCTCGTCTATGACTATGTCCGTTACTGAAAACCTGCTCCCACAATGATTCTATCCACTGACTCCTCCCAGCGATCTGCCGACGTCGGCGACAAGATCCGTGAGGCCACAGATAACACTCTGTCCCTCGTCTACGACACAGTCAGCACGCCTGAGACAGCGCAGATCTGTGCACAAGCCTTCGGCACCCAAGGCGGACAATATGTGAATCTCCTAGGACCCGAATGTCCAAGAAGTGACGTGCAATCGACGTTCTTCCTCGGCTACGACGTTTCAGGCGAGGAGTACATTTTCGAGGGCGAGAGGTTTGAGGCAAAGCCCGATGCGCTGGCGTATGCTTTGGCTTTCTGCCCGATCGCTGAGAAGCTCTGGGCGGGTGGCAAGTTGAAACCGCATCCTCAGCGGGTCGGGAAGGGAGGCCTTCGAGGCGTGCTGGAAGGCCTCCAGATCCTACGCGAGGGCAGGTATAGTGGCGAGAAGCTGGTCTATCGAGTTGAGGATACGGAGTGGCCGGACCGACAGTTCTAAGTTAGTAGTTCAACCTTCATCGTCAAAGCGTGTCTGGCCTGATCATTGCGATTACAATATACATGGGATTTCTCTGGATATGCACATGGTTATGGGTGGAATTCCTGCGGATTACAGCTTGTGATTCGGTCCATAGTCAATTCCTATATCAGCCTGGGATATGGTATAGCCAGGGTGCATGAGAAGATATGTCGTGGCACGAAATTCCATGAAAGCAACGTGATATCATACACTGATGCTAGATGAATATAAATTCCTTGCTACATATGCAAGGCCCCAATTCCGCTTCCGTTTCACGGTTTCATATCCTATCGGATCCTTGTAAATTCATTTCCTGGCCACCGCTTTTGCCGCAGCAACCTCTTCATCCAACGGCAAGATATCCGGCACAGGGCCTAACGGAGTGATGCCAAAAGGATTGATCTGGCTATGACTCTTGGTATAGTGGGACTTGATGTGTTCAAACTGAGTTGTTTCGCCAAATGCAGGATGATTCCAATACAGATTCCGCAACCAGCGGTGAATGCTCGGGTATCCAGAACGGATATCACGCAGATTGGTCTTAAAGTGCTGTACATATACGGGGTCGAAGCGCACAATGGTCGTGAACAGGCGGACATCAGCCTCGGTGATTTTGTCGCCGAAGTAGAACGGGCCGGCGGATGATGAGAGATGTTCCTCGACGCGGTCCAGCGATTTGAACAGCTGCTTCACGTTCTTCTCGTACGCTTCCTGGGTCGTGGCGAAGCCGGACTTGTACACGCCGTTGTTGATGTCGTCGTAGGTCCAGGAGTTGGTCTCTTCGATTTGCGCTTGTAGCTCTTTGGGGAAGAGCACAACGTCTCGGTACTCGGGCGCGATCAGGTCGTCGAATTCCGTGTAGAACATGCGGATGATCTCGGACGATTCGTTGGACACGATGGTGTTTTTCTTCGTGTCCCATAGCGTGGGCACCGTGAAGCGTCCGGAGTAGTCTTTCTCGGCTGAAAAGTACAGGTCTCGGAGGTGTGTGAATCCAGAGTGGATGGGGTCTGGTCTGGTGTTCTCCCCTGGAATCTTCTCATCGGAAGTCGCAAACCGCCAACCTGGGGAAAGATTGATGTTAGCAAGAATAAAAAAAGTGATTGGATTCGCTGAAGAGGGGTGTTTGTGCAAAATGCCACACTCCCAACGACCTCAACCGCCGAAGTCGTAGACGTACCTTTCTCTCCCATATGCCAATGAACGCTAGTGAAGGGAATGATCTCTTCTAGACCTTTGAGCTTCCTCACGATGAGTGTTCTGTGGGCTGATCATACAAAAACTTGGTTAGCCTTTTGCTCGTCCAAAAATTCCAGCCGTTGCCATAAGGAGCACACTGTGCTGTAACACGAAAGAATCAACTCACCCCATGGACACGCATAGCTGACGTAGAGATGATAACGACCCTTTTCAGCTGGGAATTCGGAGTTGGGATCCTTGGAAATGAAGTTTCGAAACGACGAGACCTGACGCTTGAACTCGCCGGATTTGTCGCCGGGTTTCACCCATGCAGTGATACCACCTTTAGAATCCTGTAGAGCTTGTGTCAGTCTCAGCTGGTGAGAGAAACAGAGAGGGACGAGGACATACCGACATGGTAAAAGATGAAGCTGTCTTTGTGGTAAACGTTGATGTTGTTGATGGCTTCGCGAGATGTATCAAGTATTGCTGCAGTCGACCAAGAGTCTGTGACATTAGCTATCGTTCGTTGACCGGTGAATACAGGCAGAGGCACTTTGGCCTCGGTGATATATACAACAAATATGAACCAGCACGATGCGGAACCTCGCCGACAGCTTACAAGTCACCTATGCTATCTTTGTCATTGACCTTTGAACCAGTGTGACCAGTGTCGTCCATGGCGCTGCGGGGGAGAAGCATGTGGATCACCATCGTGGCAATGAACAACACTGGTCGGCGGTTGGCGGTGGCAGGCTCACCACTGGTCAAAAGCGGCGCCTCCACCGTCTCGTGGGAAAGTGAATGAGCTAATCATGACGAATATGGACATCGCCCATGGTCGCAAAAAAAAACCTGCACAAGCCTCGTGGTCTCGGTCCCACCATGACTAAACCTACATCCATTAGTCACCAAGTACAAGCCACGGAAACCCATTCGCGAGAGAATTTCAGAAGCACTTGTTCTGGCCATGCATACAGATCTGGCTTGATTTTAACCTGTTGTGTACGATCCGGATGATGTGTGAATAGCCATGATAGCAAAACATGTCGACGTTTGCATGTTTGCAACTCCTGAAACGAGTCGTATCTAACTAGTAAGGGAGCAGAGATAGAAGTCCCTGCAAATTTACGCCGTCTCAATCCACTGTGCAATATTGTATCACAACTCGGATGGAAGGGTATGAATCGCTGTCTATGCTACAATCTAGTCATCCGCCGCTTTTGCCTGTGACATGCGCCTTTATCCACCGATCAGAGAGTCCCTATGGTTTGCTCACTGTCTGTATTTCACCATCACATAAGGAATCTCCACGTCCTCCTCGGTAGTATCCTCCGCAGTAATCTCGAAAATGATATTCTTCTGGTGCTCCGGGATGGGTTTGCGGCTGATCGTTTCCAAGAGCTTGCTGAGCTTGAGAGGTAGTCGATCCTTGTTCTTGCTTGGTGGATAGAACGAGGCATACAACAAACTGACTCCAGAGCTTACCATCGTGACGGTCAGACCAAGATCTTCGAAGTGCTTCAAAAACTGCGTCAAGGTAATATCGTCCACCTCGAATCGATCCCAAAGCTTGTCAATCGTGACTTCGCCATCCTTTCCTTGATATGTACCCTTGGGACTGGCGATGGGCTCGCTGAAACCAAAGAATGGCAGAGCAAGGTTCACGAATCCGTTCTTGTACTGTTCAAGGTCGGTCTTGCCATCAATGACCTTGTACAATTCGAACACCACCAGGCCAGTAGCTAGAGCCGTCGTGGTTGCGATAGCTGGAATGATCTTACCAGCAATAAACTTGGTCTTGTGTCGGTCGGCTGTAGCAATATTATAGTTGAGGGCTCGAAGATTGCTTGCTGCGGTAATGAAATCGATATGGTGGTTAGTATCATCGTCCTTTTCAAATTCGACCACGTTCAGCCGGAATCCCGGAAGACTCTTTGGTGTTGGCAATTCAGCAATGATTTTGTTCAATTCCTCAGCATCATCGGCAAACGTTGGAGCTGGGCCATTCGGGTCTGGCTCCTTTTCGTCTGCCTGGATCTTGACGTTGGCGTCGGGTTTGAAGTCTGGGATGATAACACTTTCAATGACTTTGGCATAATCATCGTTGCTAAGCTTGGGAGCTTGGAGACCGTAGTTGTATGCGTGAAGATTGGCTGCAGCGATGACAAAACCAAGATGTGTCTCGTCGTTGGGGTCGAAATTGAGTGCGGTTGGGGCACGCTTGGGTCCAGACCAAAAATCGGCACCGGTCGACGTCTTGGAGTCTTTGGGGAAGTTGTATAGCAATTGCTCGATAGCATTATGATATTGTTTTTCAAACTGCACGCGAGCCCAAGCGATACAATCATTGAAGTCAGAGGGCTTGTCGGTAACCAAGAACTCCTTCAAGCTGTCCAATATCAACTTTTCGTTTCCTTGTTGCCTCAGGGTGGTGTTGATATAGTCAGGCTGTGAGAGGTACAGGTTGACAGTTTCGGGTGGGCCAACAAAGTACGATTGAAACAAATCTCGAGCCCAAGCAATGGTGTGTTCAATCTTGTTGGGGAAGCTTCGTAATGTACACATGGGGAAAGATTGTTCTGGTGGATCTTGCGAGCTTGAGTACGATTCTGTGATACGTGGAAGAACGACCTGAGTATTCGCTTTTGTTCCGAGCGTGCCGCTTTCAAGCAAAGGTTTCTGGAAGAAAACGCATCGTCGATCCACATATGTGCGAGCCTCTACATTGTCAAGCGCATTGGTGACGATATCGAGGTTGTGCCAGAACTTCTCGTCAAAGATATCCTCCGAGTCTGGGCCAATTCGGTCCGTCAAAGTAGTGATTTTGCCCTTGAGTTCGGGATTGAAGACTTGTACAGCAGCCGCAGCAGTTTCACTCTTTTGCTTTCCGACGTCTTTGGAACGGAACAAGAACTGTCGATTGAGATTGCTCTTCTCAATAGAGTCGTTGTCTGTGACGGTAATGTGACCATTAGGACCCGTTCCGAGTCCGATCAGAGCATAATTCTTCAACATCTCACACCCAATGGCGCCGGCGCCAACGAGGAAGTTCTTGACCTTGGATATCTTTTCTTGGTACTCTGTGCCGAACACCGCAATCTGTCCGTCATATCTAGACCCGATAGGCTTGCATAGTTCCTCGCTTCGAGCAACTGATGTTGGTAATGCTTCAAGAGCATCAAAGTAGAGCCATTGCACAATAGGTGTGAATTTGCCAGACACAGCCTTTAAAACCTCTTGAGCGGTCAGGCCACCAAAGAACGCTGCAGAAGGGTTCAAATCTCCACGAGCTTGGTAACTGAGCTCAGTGATAACTTTCTCATCAATATCGACTTCCTCGGAGCTCTCCTGGGCCAGCTTCTTTGTGATGTCCAGTACTTCTTTGGCATCTGCGTCGTTGTGAGGACGAGGAAATTCACCGTTGTGAGATTCAGCAAAGACATGTAAGGCCTGTACACCAAGGTGCAATTGAGCGGGACGGTCAAATTTGGCGTAGTCTGAGATCAAGAACTCGGGCTTTTTGATCTGTTCCGACAGGGGTTGAAAGTTGATGACCTTGGGCATCTTGACCTGGGAAAATAGTCCACCTCCCTGATACTTGCCCAGTCCAGAGACGTCACCGATGGAAAATGAGTAGGGGCCCTTGACTTCGATCTTTCGAGGTGGAGCACCGTTCAATTCTTCCAAACCTCTGAGTTCTGCAAATTCAACATAGTCGCCATCTTCGAGACCGTGGCGGGTTTCATCAAGCGCTGAGACCAAGCCAGTTTCATCGATGTCGGCAATGATCCCACTGATTGGATTCTCTCCGGTGATATCCCCGACTGTGAAATTTTTGCCAAAATCTGTAAAGACGTAACCAAAGAGACCAAAGGTATCAGCGATGACCAGGTAAATTCCGTTGGCGTGAGCATAGTCCGCAATGACAAGCTGGTCTTTTAGAGGAGTGTTTGTGAGGACAATGACTTGATACTGTTTGAGCTGGGTCAGGTCGTCTGTCAAGGAAGAGGACTTGTGAACGGAGACTGGGGTGTAAGAGTTCAACTCGGCGACCCGGGGAGCAGTGACTTGGGCTCGTGGTTTGCCCACATCATCGGCTCGAAGAAAGAATTGTGAAGAGAGATCAGCGATGGCGACTGGCTGTTGGTCGAACAAGGTCAGAGATTTGACACCAGCTAGGGCAATGTTTTTGGCAATCTCAACGCCGAGACCTTTGAGGCCGACAATGAGAACATTGGAAGAACCCATTCGTTTCATGGCCTCGTGGCCCAGAACGTAGAGTTGGCGGCTGTAGAGAGACTCGTCGATTTCACCATTTTGTAGTTGCTGGATGGCGGCTCCAGGATTGTCGACTTCCATGATGGAGTCGGTCATGATCTTTTTCTCTGGCCGGGAGAGGTCTTCACTGGAAGCCTTTCTCTTGCTGCCGGCCTTTAAAGTTTCTGGGATATCGGCGTGAGGTGAAATGGTGATTGTGGCCTTGCCCTGGGCAAGACCAGAAACGCGGGGCGATGGAATCCAAAGGGCAAAGCAACAGCACTTCAGACTAGATTGGAGGCGGGCAGTTGTTCAACTGCACGATGGTCGTGATAAAATGGTTGTAGTAGGGAGGATTGGTGGAATGAGAGGAAAGAGATGATGGCGATGGCGATGGAGGGTAGAAACCGGCCAGGTGTGAGGCGCAGGCACAGGCAAGGCAAAAAGGCTGAAGCAATGGGTTTGTAATGTTGCCTCAAGTGCCACGATTGCCTACTGGGTCAGAGATTAGAAAGTCTGGGATCAGTGACGGAAGATTCGCGAATTGTAGTTTTGAGTACTAGTCCGTAGTACTGTACGCAGATGGACAAGCACGACAAGACACGAATGGGATGAGTTGATTGACGGATGTTTGTAATAGTGGAGGATGGCTGCCAGGTGACTGCGGAAGTGTGAGGAGACTTTGACGGGCTGACGGTGATGCAATTGATGAGTTGGAGGTGCAAGCTGTTACAATTTGGCCTAAGTCACTATAGAACCGTGAGTACCTAAAACAGCTCCTACTCAGGCTGCGCATGGGAGGCGGGGCGAGAAAAAAGCCCGAGAGGGGAAGCTCCAGGCAGGAAACAGGCAACACATGGCCCCTTAGCCCAAGTCCTAGGTGTGGATGCTGCCTGGAGCTGGTTCAACGGTAGTGGCCAGCCACCTAGCCTCCTTAGCCCGTGCATACAGTAATCAGCCCTTCTTCGGCATAGTTTCCCTGTCTAAGTTACTGCGGCGGAGATCTTCTTCCCCACCAAATCCATAAACCACCAGCTGCTCGTCGTAGTTGTCCAAGATTGATGATGGATTTCCAAAAGTTCTATTTGCCCGTGGCATCTTCCAAATCTCTCAGTAAAGACTCGTGATGCCTTCGCCGCGAGCTCTACACTTCACACGTCGAGATTCTCTTGCGTGTAGGTAAGTCACATGGTGTCGATGCTTACACCGCAGCCTACACCGCAGCCAAGCGCGTCGTCGACGTCTCAATCTCTCACTTCAACTTTTACGCGTTTGGCCGTCGCCCCGGATATAGACAATCAAATGAAGTACCACAATCGTTTCAATGTGTCGCTTTGAGCTCTTTGGTAGACTCATACTTTGGTGCCAACCTGCTCATCCACCTACGGACTCAACAGACCTGAGCCACGATCCCAGTCCTAGGTTGTCCTTCCGTCCTGCCACCGAAAAACCCACGATATGCTTCATGAAATCCTCCTCTCCCTCTCCGGGATACCTTCGCCAATCTGGGATCAAGTACGAATCTCAGGCCCAGAAGGTTCCTCCCTGAACCAATATGTCTCACCCCAGAACGGGCCATGGTCCAAACACTATCGAATTTACAAGACTTGCACATCAAAATCAAGGAAGCAACGGCCACCATTGCCGTTGCGCAACCTTCCATGATATGCAGAGCTTTGAGCTCTTCGATCGCTGATGTTCAGCTTGCCAGGTTTATGGACAAAATTATACAGGTCGAATCTTCTATCCTCAACAGAGATGCAGGCTATGTTGCAGCCTATGGCATTGTTCCTCTGAGTACACTTGTCGCCGAATTTGCTCCGTGGACCCGACGCCTTGAATGGTTATCGAGTCTGATAATTCATCTGCAGCAGGCTTCCGGTGCGGCTGCTCTTGATCGCTTGGAGCGTGAAAGGCACACTGGATATTCTGACATTGAGGACATGGCCAATGAGCTACTCTCCGTTGGGCAACTTGCTTGGATGCGTGCTGCTAATCTCTGGATCCTGTTTGGCAAGCTTCCGACAGCTGGACTTGGTGATTTTTGCGTCAAAGCAAATCCCAGTCCTTCGTCTTCGATCGACACATTTCTCATCGATCACAACCTGCTCCCAGGTTTCGTCAACTCAGGAGCAAGCCATGCTCTACTCTCCATTGGGAACGCCCTTAACCAACTACACATCCAGGCGTTGGCCGCCCCTATATCTCTTCAAGGGTCTCTCGACCCGTCAGCTTCTCTTCTTCCCGCTCATCTAAAGCTCCTTGAATCTCTACGCTATCCCATAAGTCCTTCCCACTTAGAAAGTGTGTTAGTGGCGATAAACCACTCCATCTCCGAAAATGCTCTGTCACAGATACTTCCCGTTTCTCTTGTGATGCAGATGCTACGGGTTATCCACTCATACTTTCTCCTTGGCTATGGTGAATTTGCCGTTTGCATCGTGGCACAGGCTGATGAACGTGTAATCGCCCGACAGCAGATACAGAAATCAACCGCTCCGATAAGAAAGACAGGTAGACTGGATGATCTCACGATCAAGGATATCGAGCTTAGTGGTATACTCAAGAAGTCCTTCTCAGAACTGGCAGCCGTTCGAGGAGATTACGAAGCAGACGATGAGATTTTTGAGCTCGCGCAAAAGCTCCTTCGTTTGAAAACATGTGACCAGAGGCCTGAGCAGACAATTATCTCGACGCTCCTCCCAAACCCGGTGCTGTTACACCTTACTATCCCTCCATCCTCGCCTCTTCATATTTTTCTCAGCTCTGCAGATATTGAGACATACTCTAGGTTGAATGCATACTTGCTCTCGCTTCGCAGAGCAGGTCTGCACATTGCTGCTCTCTGGAAGGTCTCGGCGCAAAGAAGGTGTCATCCTACCCCACTAGGTCCTCCAGAAGTGCTTCTCAAGCCGGCCAAGCGTCTCTGATTGCCCGTAGAATACGGGACGATAGACGCAACCGGAGGACTCGGCTCCACTGGGCTTCAGTCAGCAAAGCCCTCTTCACCATCAACGAGCTCGAGGCTTACCTTCAAGGCGAGGTTATTCAGAGTTCTTGGAAACATCTCTGCACATGGATCAATGGTGATGGCAAGAGTGGTACGATCTCAGCCAGATCATCCAGGCCCGGAACAGCATCCTCGGCTGCAGCGGATCATACCAGATCCAAAGAATTCTCTACCAGCTCTTCAACTGCAGCCGGAAGTCTGAATTCACCAAGCGATCCGCGAACGCTTGCAGAAGCACATCGTGCTTACCTGGAGGCGCTGAGCAACGCTCTGCTTGTATCGGATCAGGGGTTCGCCGGAACATTCAAAGAACTTCTTCTGGTACTCGATCATTTTGTTGCCCTCTTTCACCGCTTGCAGGCCGTTTGGGAAGGTCTAGACCTGCAAGAAGACGAAGGAGTGGTCGACGCGTTTTCAAATTATGAGAAGGACGAGAAAGACGTCCTCGATGAGATGGATCGCACGGCCCAGAATGTCGAATCCACTCTGAACAATCTGGTGGACAAAATACGGAATGTGGAAATGGAATCGAGGGCCAACACAGGAACGAAGAACGTGACAGAGTTCTTGTCCGGAGTTCACCTGACCGACAGAAAGTTCGTTCCGTGGCGCGTGAGGACGGTTGATCGCTTGATTATGAAGCTAGATAGCCTGGCAGGCAGGCGCGAAGAAGACGACAGGTATGAGAGCGGTTATGATGATGAATGATGGACTTGACACGAGTATCTTTAAATACGTTCAACCGCAGTAGGCAATGCATGTCACAAAGATTTTTTTTCTACAATGCCAAAGTTCTTAAAATGTGTGTACTGTCTACCCGCCCGTGCAATGACTTTCACAAATAAAATGCAATATATAGGGCATAGTTACCGCCTAAAACTTCAATCATGGGTCAGCTAATACAGAAATGACAACATATGATCCAGTATATCGAAGAATGACGTGGAAAATCAGACAAGCCGTAGACCTCATCCCCTCCCCCACCCCACAGACTCTCCCATCGAGACCCCATAACGGAATCCCAACAAGATCATCCACGAGGGCAGACAAAGCCCAGATTCACTTCCATATCCTTCTTCCCACTCTCCATGAATTCCACACTATCAAAGCTCCCTTTCCCCTGTCCCACACGCAAATCCTAATAACCCGCTCCGCCCAAGCAACATAAAATCCCACACCACCGACTCGATCACACGAAACCCGACACACAAACACCGCTTCACGTGACCAAGGGCTCTCCACAACCTATCATCCCCAGATGCCCTCTGCCTTGAATCCTTTTGAGATAAAAGGGTGAGAGGTCGGCGGGTCCGGTATCAGGGAGAGGTAGATCCTTGTGATGTGGAGAGATGGTGATGGATTGCAGGATCGGAACCAGGGCATGAGAAAGAATGGGTTGAGAAGAACAGAAATCGAGAGATGCTTTGGTTTCAAGGTACTTGGGTGATTTTGAAGTGGAGATAGGAGGCAGGTTCGGGATAGTCGGTGTCTGCTGGAAAAGGAGGGTGATTCGCAAGGAATACTCGGAGAATGGATAGACTTGGTGTCATCATTTTGATGCAGTGCGGGGTCGGTGGGTGTGAAGTTGAAAGCAGGTCTGAGAAGGGATGGCAACTGGGCGACTTACTGGGACGAGATTGCAAGAGTGGATCGGGGCTGAACCGCCAGATCGGCGAGCCAGGAGAGAAATCTATACAGATGAAGATCCAGGTTAGTCATTGACTTGAGACAGAGAGCGGAAATTCATTGAGGATGTGGTTGTGAAATTTGATCAGACAATGGTAAGCTGTTTGGTAAAGAGTATCTTCAACTTTTGATTCAGAAGCAGAACTGTTTATATTTTGACCTTGATCATCATAAAGATGTTAGGTTGTTGACGCGTGATCAGAATGAGATGGAATATTTGAGCTTACCTTACCTAGGCCACGTTTGACCGCCTCAGAGATATCAATTCGCGTCGAGCGAACAGGTCAATCTAATCTTCCAAAAATGTCAGCAACTTTTGTCTCACCAAATTGGAGACGAAACTGGACAAGAGTGTTTAAAATGTGTCAGATGGTAGTGCATGTTAGTTCAATGGCTCATGAGGTTCGCCGGAACAGAAGTATGAATAAATTTCATCAGGTTGGGAAATTTTCGTACGAGGACAAGCTTGATGCGAGGGAAAGAAAACTGAGCTTACCAAATCAGTAGTGGATGGCGAACGGTACCTGGATGCTCGTGTGTTAGCTTGTTAACATTGAGCCACGCCGCCTAGGCACATTAGAGATAAGAAACATTTCGAGTACAAGACGTTGAACATGACTTTGAAGGTCGAGATGTTTGAAGGGCAAAAATTGTTGTTATGGCTCGGATAAACTCCGCTGCTTGGCAGGCTTCCGTTCACGTGATGCTTACGCCACGGCATGCACGTGATCCGCTTACACAATATCAATCCCTGACTTCGTCCTTCATGCTGTCAAACTCCATGATATGCTCAAGCCCATAAATATCGATCCCCGAAATCGTCCCTGTCGCCTATGCTAAGACCTCAAAAAGCAGACACCTCCAAGCCCATATTGTGATTGAGTCACATTACCCCCGTCATAATCAGTCTGAATCGCTGACATGGGCAAATTGACCTGTCGATGTTTCCAAGCCATCAAGAATGGTCCAGCGCCAGCGATATCAAAGCCCCTCCATCAGTCGTAGCTAACATGCACATGATCCCTATATGATGTCAGCCACAGGATCACTGCATCAAGAACTAATGACTTACCAGTGATTAGCGGTATTGTCACCTCGATCGCCATTCTTGCAGTTTTTGATGACTGTACAAGCCTGATATCTCCATTCCGACCAAGGCTTGACGTCGTCTTTGCCTCGTGTCCAGATTCTCTGTCCCCACATAACGTACTTGACATGAAGCGAGCCTGCATTGCGCATAACCCATTCAGCGATAGGCTCTCCAGTTGATACCTTCTCCTGTCATCCAACGTTAGCCAAGCTACGTTTAGATCGATTCCTGGGTACTCGACTACTTACTCCTCCATTGGCAACCATCATATCTGTGGCTTCGCCTGTGCAATGATCGCTTGAGCTTGGATCATCACACTTCCTGATACACCCGATCTCCTTGACTTTACCCGGGAACTGTGCCACGATAGCCTTTGCACCGTTGATTGCGACCTGCTTGCAACCTGAACTGGTGCTCGGGATCGTCGGTGCTGGCCACCCGCTTCCACTTGGCATGCAGCACTTGAAGCTGGCCGGTCCAGGGCATTTGTTTGTCTCTGTGATACCGGACGAGCAGGATGAGGTGAAGCGACAGTTACCTTTGTTGCCTGTACCACATGAGGTTTTGGTACAGCAGCGGATGTTGTCAGGAGTCCCCGGGCAAGCGTTGATGATACTTTTGCCGCCGCCATCCGCACAATCCTTGGTGGAGATGCAGACACCGGGAGCACCGCCATCGCCAGTGCATGGTCCATTCACTTCAGACCGCGGATAGACTATGTGAGCTTGGCCAATGGCGAAGGTGAGAGGGATGAGGCAGAGAACTTTGGAAAGATGCATCTTCGATTTGCTAGAGGATTCTTCAAGATACGAAATTGAGAAGAGAAAATTGTCATGCTCTGGGAGATCCCTTCAGAAGAGGCATTCCAGGTATTTATGCCTGAAGACTCCTCTCCCTCGACCCCTCTCCTCTTACTTTTCCTTTTCACTCATCGCCAGTGAATTTGCGAAATCAGGGATACCACCTGTTCGCTTTACTATTCACCTGAAAAGCCAAATTCGAACTCAGCCCCTCGATCAAGATTCACTCTGTGCTCCAGGCACCTACGAGGTGACCTGTAATTGTAGATCCCCCCATTTGAAGTCCCCCAGGTATGTCGTTCAGCGAGGTAGTTACCCGTTGCTACATGTAAAGGCAAACAGTTGATTGGTGCACATGGTGAAATGAATGTCTTGGCTGACGATATACAAGGCTGAATATCCTTCACTGCCCGTGCAGTAAAGGGGACACGGGACTGTTGGCCCCTCTTCTCCTCGTTTCACTTCAGATGACATTCCAATGCACGCCGACCAGTGAAAAGGGTTTTCCTACCATACTCCAGAAATTCAAACCTCTTATGAAGGCTTTTAAACGACAGAATCTCATCAGGTTCGGGACGTCCTGCTGCGTCTAATTTGGAATATGAGTTTGATCTAGTGGTATTAAAACTGTCCTTGACAATCTCCTGATCAAGTTATCAGGAAGATTTTCCATTTCAATTATGCATCCTTGGACCCTGTAACACGAAGAACAAGAACCGAAAAGCGGCAGCAGGATCTACAAAATTGCCAACTCCACGAACATGAACGCGACCATAGCCAGGGAAACAACCAGGGTGGTGCCAACAGCAATGACATCGCTGGCTCCTCCTGTATAGCTGTCAGGAGCCACAGTCGACCCAGTCGGGCTTCCTGCTCCTGAGTTGTCGCCTGCGCCACTGCCATCATTTCCGTAGCCCGCACTGCCACTCCCGTCAACGTTCCATGAGTCGTTACTAGCAGGAAGGCCACTGCTCGAGGCATCTGACTTTCCGCCAGAACTGGAATCATAATCTGAGCTGTCGTGGCTACCCTGGTCTCCGCCGTCGCCATAGACGACGTTGTCAGAGTCGGAATCGCCCCAGGATAGACATTGCCTGATGGCGACGAAGGTGCTCCCGTCGGTTTGACACTTCCAGTGATGGTGTACACAGAACCAGATATGGTTACAACGCTTCCCGTCGGTTTCGGGGCACCAGTGATTGTGTATGCAGTACCAGATATAGTAACCACACTTCCGGTTGGCTTAGCGGCACCTGTGATTGTATAGACTGTACCAGAAATGGTTAACAAGGTTCCACTTGGTGCACCAGGTTGCCCGCCGTGAATATTGGGTTGACCCGGCGCATACGGGACTACAACAACCGGAACAACCACAGTTTGAGTTGGTGCGAATAGAGCTCGAGTGATCGTGATGATCTTCCCTGTTGTGTCTGTAGTTACAATCTTTGTGTGGCTTGTCGGCATCGGGGGTGGGACTGGTTTCGTAATCACGTATGGGGTGGTGATAGGCCAATCCGGCGGACAGATGGTTGTGAGCTTTACGAAAGAAAACGTGGGGACTGGTTCATCTGTACAACCACAGTGAGTGGTCACAAGCGTGGTTCGTTTTGTGGTCAAGCCTGTCGAACATGGTTCAACCCAGGTTGCTACGCATGGTTAGAGGAGTGGCATTTCAGTAAGTAAAATTCAAGCTTACCTTTTAGCGTTGTCGTGACGGCACCCTGGACATTGCTCCAGCCTTTGGCCCCTGCTGAGGTAGTCGAACTGGTAGACTTGGTTGTCGAGAGCGGCAAGCCTGACTGAATTCCGGAAGATGAAGTGATTTGGGCCGAAGAAGTCGATGTCGATGTCGAAGTTGTACCTTGATTAGGATCAATTTGGCGACTCGATGTAGTCAAAGACGTTGTGTCAGGCGGAAATAGCGTGGAGGACGTTGAGGAGGTGCTAATATACACTGCCGAAGTGGTCGATGATGAACCTGGAATGGGTCCAAAGGTAAATTGAGAACTCGAAGGGTTGAACGTCATTTGTCCGGAGGTTGATGCGGTGAAGTCGTACGAGGTGGTGGTTTCCGAGATCAGCGACGAGCTGAATGTAGTTTCGATAGGACCAACAGTGGCAGGAGTCGTTGCAGTTGTTGTGATTGGAGTAGTGGTCACAGACGATGGCATGTCTGTCGACGCGCTCGATGTTGTCGATCCGTCGATGGGTCCAATCTGTTGCGAGGAGGTAGATGTGGTCGTAAACAGCAGCGTGGATGATGTTGTTGAGCCGTCAATCGGGGAAATCGATTCCTGTGAAGTCGTCGAGGAGATTGACGGTGAGGGTGTCAGAGAAGTCGTTGTAATCTCTGAGGCGCTGCTGGAAAGTGAAGCGGTCGTGGTCGTCAGAGAACTGGGGTCGACTGTCGAGCTCGCACTGGAGGTGGTTAGTGGAATGGGTGTAGGAGTAAAACTCGTGGTTGTCAAAGAGCTTGGATCGACTGTTGGGCTTGGGCTGGACGTCGTGGTTGGTGAATCTGGGGAAGTCGTGGAGCTCGTGCTCGTCAGGGAGCTTGTATCGATCGTAGGACTGGGGCTGGACGTCGTCAAGGTAGATGATAGGCTTGAAGAGCTCGAGGTTAAGGAGCTCGGACTAGGACTAGGACTAGATGTTGTGGAGAGAGTTGATGTGCTTGGGGCAACTGAGCTTGAGGTGGATGTGGTAGTAGGCGCAATTTGTTGATAGACTCGAAGCTGATTGATCAACCAGTAGGTTTGTGAAAAAGCAGTTGGATTGTTCTGCACGTAGTCGTTGCATGTATCGGCTAATGCTTTGCAAGTTGGATTGTTATCCCAGAAAAAAGGGTCACCTGCATAGTCACCGCAAAAGTCAATGTTCAGAATGACCTGTTGATTGACCAAATTCTCGTCAAGGTTACAGGTCGTGACGAATTTCGACAAAGGCACACCCCATAAGGCTGGGTTTGGGACACCTGCGGTTATGTCGGCTGGTATGGCTGAGCGTGGGAAATACCAGATTGTGACTGCATCACTGGTCCACTCTGTTGCATAGACTCCGCCATTCAGGGCATTGAATCCTCCACCATAAGCAGCAGAGGTGGCCGAATCGATGGAACAACCCACGAGGCCTCCAGTGTTGATGTTGCAATCAGTGGTCTCAAGAGTGCCGGTCATGACTTGTTGACTGATTGAGCATTCGCGACCTGTCTTGACTGACATCAAATTCGTCGTATCTGTGTTGATAGCCTCTATAATATCCACTTCGCCATCTTCTGGTACCCCTGGTCCAATTAACCAATAAGCAGGCCATGATCCACACTGTCCCCCAGGCATGTGAGCAAGATCGAGGATGAACAATCCATGGTTGTAATTCTTCTTGCTCTCGAGTCGGAGACTGTTTCTGCCGCGGCCGGTGGCGACGTTGGTGTTGTCCACGCCCAAATAGACACTCCCGTTTGCAAGTGTCGACAGCAGCCCACTCGTTACAGCTTCGGCCTCGGACACGTAGTTCACGTAACCATTTGTGGGGTCGTCGGCCTCGAACTTATTAGAATCTGCCGCGATTTGACACAAGTAATAGACTCACAGTGAAGAAATTCCAATTGCTAGCGAAAGATCCGGTTGTATAATCATCTTCCAGAACATACTGGGCAAAAGCCACAGGGGTCAAAGCAAGAAACACGGAAATGAGTGGACGCATCCTGAAAGATGCTGGATCGGAAAGCAGAGAAACACGAAATGAGCGAACGGACTTGCCTGAGAATCTGAAAACGAAGAAAGGAGCGGGACATCGTGTATTGATAGAGTCTTTCGAAAAGTCGTCAAGGAAAAGCACAGGTCCCCCCTATGCCTACATCTGTAGGGGTATTCTTGGACAAGTGCATCTATGCTGAAATTGCGATGAACCCTAATCGTGGTTCGATGACAGCCTTGGAAGACAAAACACGGGCTCCATGAGCAGAGAAGCTAAGTTCCGCAATGAGTATGGGAGTGAATCCACACTCTTTGAGTCAGGGCTCGAGCTGTCAAAACTGTCACGATTTCCCACAGGCTGCTTGACCAATCAGAATTGGAGGAAACTCTTGTTGCGGCACCAGTCAGGCAGATGAGTTCGTCAAATGTCGACAGATCATCAGGGCCAAAGCCTAGACGACCATACTAAAGAACGTCGGAGGATCGAGGTTGACAATCGCGTCCAAGCACCTGCCGGGGTGTTGACAAACCGACCTGTTCTTACTCGGTCAGAACGATGAGAAGAGGAAAACAATGCCTCATGTAAGAGCGATTTAACACGGCGAAGCTGTCGACGCCACATTCCGAGCAACAAAATCATGGCTGGTGAGACTGGTGCCGATGCGAAGCTCATTTTCCAGCATCGCAGAGATTCAAGGGGAGATCGAAAGTAGTCCTCGTGGTCCTCCCACCAAGACAGAAGTTAATGCGCATTGGCGAGTAGGACTTGGCATACACGTGACCCTCGAGATCACAACTGAGGTCAAGTGGACTTCCTTTTCATCGCTGCCTTTAATTTCTACCGTCCATTGTTCGAGGCTAGCTTCAATCTCGCCGCTCTGTGGTATAATTGCCATACATTGCGCTTGGGGAACGTGTGACAGGCATTTGACCAGTGACAGCCCTTTCAAACGCCGGATTCAGGCAGTGACTTAGGCCCTTCTTGGCCTCGTATGCTTTTGGACTCGTACGATTGAGAGTTCGTCGTGAGCAGCCGGACATGGCTGTCAGTATACAATGGTGTGGCTAGGATGACAGTCTGTGAGCATCTGATATTGCTCGTACGCATTCTCGAAGCTCACACAATGTAGCACACGGTAAATTACAATATTCTCAGTTTCCTAGATATTCTACCAGAGTGGCTAGACGACTAAGCTGCAACCGGTCCCATAGCATGAGTTTTCTTTTGTCGTGTCGAATTCAGGGGAATGTTGTTGCTACCCTATACCTTATCTTTGCCTGGAAGAATTATACAGAGCACTTTGCTCAGGCTTTGAGCGAGTAATGGCTGCAACGAGGAATTCAGCCACTCCTTCCCATCTCCTGCTTTCTGTGTTTTGGCACTTCTCGGGATACTCAGTGGAAGGTGGCTGTTGGGAAATACTTTACCCCCGGAGTAACATCAAATTTCCTGAGTTCAACGGTTCCAATGCTTGAATAGCGCACATGGAGTCGTTTCTTCTGTTCAACCGCTCTTCAGTTGCGAGTAACTTCTCTGATCACTGTCGAAGACAAGAAGTCTCACGTTCATAAGAGGGTTCAGGAAACCCTTGAAATGATATCGATATTTGTCTTCTTCAGCCTGAGCAGTTGCGCACCCACGATTTTCATGCACCTACGAGCCGAAGCAGCTAGGCAGTTTGACTGAGGCTGATATATTCTTCTGTCTCTCTGAGAGGAGCCAGGAGTCAGGATTAGTAACCGCATGGTTGGTGGTGAGAGAGTAGTTGCAATACTGCACGATATCACACTCACCAGAGCATTCCTTGCAGTATCAGACCGCGATGTAGGGTACCATCACTCCGATATACAAAATTTGCTGCTCGACGAGGCTGATTGTACAGTGTAGCCCACTTTGATTGAGTCTACCCCGACCATCAAGAACTGGGCATCTTTGCTCCTTGTCGCAGCATAATTTACCAAGAAAATCTGAATTCATCATGACACTCTTCTCTCGCGTAGTCCGTCTACCTTGTATCGCCAAGTGCAGGTTCAAGGGCTGTTTTGAGGTCTTGTGAATGGCCAAGAAAACCCAGAAAACAAAATTCGCCCGGCCAAAGCATGCGATCATAGGCTTGCATAATGACAAAGACTTGTGGCCAAGTCTCACGAGTAATATCGAAATGTGGTATCGAACTTCCAGCTGACAACGTCGGCCAGCCGACATACATCCTCATGCTGAAACCCACCCATTCTGATTTCCTGACTGGTCTGTATAGTCTGGCTCTCGCAGCAAGTTTTGACCCCAGCGCCTTATTTCTGGGGTTTCAGGTTGAGCATTGGGAGAAGAACTTGAATACTTGAAGCGGCTAGCCGGTGTTGAAGCATGGATTTGGCAAAGACCAGCGCTTCCTCGCGGCTCTCTGCATATTGGCGGTGAGTATCAGCAGCAATTTTCTTTGTCGCTAAACAAGGTACCGCAATACTGCAAGTCACCAAACCCGATTGATGCCTGCTTGGAGGCGAGGCTGTGATTTGATTCGGGCGGACTGATCCGCCTCCCGCGCTGCAATGCACATCCGAAAATGGCTTCCGCGGCGGGTTTAAATGTTATTTCGACAACGTGCAATTCTTATGATCGAATCACTACTGGGACGCCCAGTTGTCAACGAGACAACAATGCTGGAACACTGTTGATCCCAACAGTGATTAGAGAAGTATTTTCGATTTACTGGGTTCCAAACCCTATAAAGATTTGAGTAAGATCTAGACTCGGCGAAGCGCAGAGCCACAGTCGTTGGTTTGCACGCTAACCACTGGACAAAAACTATCACACGTTTATCAACGTCACCTTGCATTCTGGTGGTGTGTGTGGAAGCATAGCATCGTCGCAGGACCGGAACTTATCTCGAGGCTTATCTCGTGCCGTGATGAGGGATTTGTCACACCTACCCAATTGCAGGTTGGGCCTAAAGTTCCTTCTGTGGTGCTACTTGATACCTCTCTCACATCCGCTGTTGGGCCTCAATCAGTCAAATCCCTGTTAGGTCGTAGAGCCAGGAAGACTACTGATCAGAAAACAAGGATTGCAAATTCCTTTTCCAGCGATGATGGAGTCCTTCTTCGTCTCCCCATTCCGCGATCAATGCCCGTTCAATTAGCCCCTCGTTTCCCCCACATGTTCGCTTTTGCTCAGTTTCAACGAAATACGAATCCGTACCACGTGTGATAGAGATGAGGCGGTTTTGGCCAAGCGCTTGGCTTTGATACTTGTCCATAGGAACGAGCCGATTCAGCTCTGTCCATCAGCCAGAATTATACCTGCAAAAGTCGCCATTGGAGCTTGTGCACTTCGATGGCGATAGTTCACGACCAACAGAAATTCTACCTTGATATGCTTCAAGTCCACACATCGCGAGTCTTTCATCACTTCTATAACCGCTTTAGAAGCACATTCCTCCCTCCCTCAACCTTCTATTTATCCGGGCCAGAACGATTCGAGTCAGGGATCCCTAGAGTAAGCATATCTCTGGACTTGATGAGATCGTAAGCCAAGGCGCCATAAGCCCGAGGAGTCTCTTGCTCCAGATGTAACATCAAGGCCACCGGTACGGTTTCGTGTGATCCGAGAATCCGCCCGACAGCTGCGAAAGGACAGGTCATCCCACGTGGCTGAGACATCTTAATTGGGCGGACTCCGTGCGCCGTTACACATTTGGGCATTCGCGATTTTGATTCAGGGGCTTCACATGTTGCGGGCTCTAGCGCTGGACAAGCGGAGGTGAGATAAGGGAAAGGATGCGCGCTGGTCTTGATTTCAAAAACTTTGACCAGGAAAAGGAAGTTATATTTACACATGGTTTGTGGTTATAGTCTGCAGCTCTCGATTTCCGGCGTTGCAAACCCGACAGTCTCTGCCGACAGTCAAAACTGCACGCTTATAAAGTGTCGCAGAAGACCACGTTTGTGATCGCCTATAGAGCAAACTCACTGATCTGTTCGAAAGCAGGAAACTCCATGAGTGAAATACAGAACGATCCACTGCTGTATCCTATAGATTCGGAATCGAATTCGCACGAAAACGAAAGTTTCAGCAGAGACACAAAGTCGATATTCTACCAGACCTGCCAAACGCTACGGCTTTCACAGACACACAACAACTTAGCAGTACCACATTTCGTTTCGACAACGTCCTAACGGCTGGCACAATCGTTTGACGACCCAACAAAGACGCAGAGGACTGCTGCGAAAGCAGCCGTTGCCGCAAAGCAATCTACACGTCTCGCGTTTGCCACAACTGTGATGGTGGTGGAGAAAACCAGAGTAAAGATGATGATGGCAATCATCCTGACCAACTGATCTTCGATGAGAAACAGACCAAGTGCAGAGATACCAGGTAAGGCTGACGCCAGAATCGTGGTCAAGGCAGTTACCGCACCAGTAATGTGTCTGTCTTGGTAGAAGTACACTGGAGGACGCTCCCCATTGCCAGCCCAGGCTTCGACGACAGACAATGGATCATGGAGGCGGTGGCCAATGTACTTATGGTAGAACGACAGCACGAGCCTGTTCAACGTTCTCGTAATGATATTATTATCTCTGTCTTGCCCTGTCAAGGACATGAGATCACCTTCATTCTCTTCGTGCCAGGTGAATTTTTCGTAGGATTTGAGAAACGTTTCCCCACTGCCATCAGTTCTCAACAGCAGCTTACGGAAGTTCGAAAGGTCTAACTTGTTCGCCGGTGGGAGGTTACAGAGCGCAGCAAATTGCAGGACTGCTTCGTCTGTTTAAGGGAGTAAAACCGTTAGTGGGATCTCCAGAGCTTGATCAAAGTATACTTAGGTATTGACATGCTGTAATCTTTCAACAATCGACGCGCCTCTAGCCACTTCTCCCACTGTATCTCATCCCCAGGCTTGTGATGCGGGCCTTTGAGAGCGGCAATATTCGACTCGAAAGCGGTTCTGCCTTCCGCAGAACGATCATCCTCTATGATGATGCGCAGGTCGTCTTCCAAATGGATAAGCTCGGCCTGCATGCAAAGGAGGTTTCTGGCATTCAGCGGGAGAAATCTACGAAAAATGGCCATCGTGGGAAAAGTGCCAATATACCCTGCTAGTTCATTGTAACTTTCCATTGCGCAGGCTTATCGTGACGACTGAATACTTGTGAATCCAAGACGGAAAAGAGACTCAAGTCGAGAAGAAGATGGTGTCCTCGTGCAACCTTCAGGCTGATGGAAACACAGCTGGTGCGATCGAATGCCAGCACATCTGCATGCGTCTGCAGTGATGATGAATGAAGCCATCACGTTCGGGGCGACTAAATGTTGTTTGGGCCAATCGACACACTATCCAAGGCACCATTATAACACTGCAGACAGTCCTCAGGCGTATCAAAAGGGCGTGCAGCATGGCGGGAACCCACGCCCATGCAAGAGATCTTTTGGATATGATGGGGACTGCGACCTACCAATCACATTGACTAATGAGAACGAGACGGAGAAACGCAATTGATTGGGAGGCTCCCTTCCCCTGTCGAGTCAGGATAACAGAGAGTTGGAGAACGTTAAATAGAGCAATTCCCACCATTTCAACGCGAGGACCTTGTCTTTCTTCTCGCACGCCAACTCTTTCGTTGTTCCTGCTACGGGAAGCAGTAGCAGCTTGCCGTCGGCAAATACAAGCACCACTTCCCGGCAAGTTGTCTGGCATAGGCCCAGCATCCCCCTTTTCGACCGAGAATTATCCGAATTCACTAAGCCACATCAGGGGCCTCCCGTGCCTAGGTGCGTGCCACAAGCATGATTGACCTCCATGCAGGTAAGTACTAGTACTTCTCGCTCAAGCTTATCTTGTGTAGATATCTTTCAATTCTGTATAGCGATGGTATCTGTGTACGGTCAGCGAGCAAAAAGACTTACAAGTTACAGCGGTCTGACCAACGTCGATTGCATCGTGGGATTGCGACACAACTTTCACCACGGCGTAAGACCAAATATTCGCTATATCTTTGACAGACATAGCACGTGCTTTGATATGTCTTACGATTACTGGATGAAGATCTCGACCTTTGGACGCGCTCGACAAGGTGCCGTCGAGGCGTTGCAGGAATGCGACAACAAAGGTTGATATCGAAATGAAATCCACGAACATTCATTGGAGAACTCAAGGCAACCACCAGGCAACCTTCTGGTTCGCGCCCTTGACTGCGCATTTGGTGCTGCATGTCGTTAATGGCTGGAAGTCCAGGAAGCTTCTTTTCCACGAGCAAAGTGGAGTCGCAATTTCCACTGGGGGACAGGAAATCCATTCCAGCAGCCTCGACAAGCCCCAGGATTACTCGCTCGGTGTGCATTTTATCTCTTGGCATTCATAGGTATTTCGATGCTCTTGGACGACCGACTTCGAAAACCTGATCAAGTTCGACTAGTCCAACACCGGGTGTTTCACCATCAACCCAGATCTACGATGTTCAAAACTAGCGCGACTCTTGGTCACGTTTTTCGTGTTATGCTCCATGCCGCACCAACTACGTTTGTATGACGAGAGGCTGGCCATACCGACAGACAGAGCTTTGTCATGGAAATGGTAACGGATCTATGGGACTTCATCCAAGGCCCAGCGGCTGCATTGCAAACATATTGTTGCTGCGATTGCTGCGATGTCGTTTTTACAGCTCCCTTTGGTTCCAAGTACAGACGACGCCAGAATGTTGGACACCGCATTCTGGTCCTCTGACGCAGGTTTGGTACTTGAGTGATCACCGGACAGTTGCCACCCTTAGTACCTCGAAAGTACCAACAGGGGTTTCGTGCAGACCATCACTACGTGGGAAGAGACACAGCCTTACGACCCAAGCCGCTACCAATTGTTTCGGTGTCCATGATTGTTGAGAGGTATCAATCAATTTCCCCAAGCAACGGATTCTCCCTTTCTATCAACAGCTCATCCTGGTGCTTTCTTGCCTGCAAAATGTTGTGGCTTTTGCCGGCAACATTCATTACCGAAGCAACAGGTTGTAGGACCCGGTTTTTGCCCTTGTACCTTCTTCCCTGGGCTGATTTACTGTGCGTGCCTGCGCTCGACCTTAGACCTACGCTCTGAGGATTCGGTTTGTACCCCTTTCTGGCCTTCTCTCTCGCTTTCTCCCTACAGTTTGAATGCTAGTATATTCCAACAGCTATCTTCTTTGAATTCAAGCGACCAAAGCACCTTCAAGCCGTGAAGATCGTTCTAGAGCCTCCGTTTTTCTACTATCCAATCTCGTGCCAGTTGTGAGTACTATGCTATCCCCTCTCTTGTCTTCGTGGACTGAGTTCAGACTTCCCAGGTCAGCAGCAACTCCTTCTCAACGATTGTTCTGTGTCATCATGCCTTACGTCTTTGGTAGCCTAAGATTCTCCAAAATTTCATACGATGGAAAGCAGAGTACTAGCCGCGGGTCAGTTTTGCTGCCCTCTAATGCGGGCAACTGGTTTTTGAATCCAAACCACCAATTGAGCGAGTACAAGAACTCCTGGCAAGGCTGCGGCGTAATACCGAATATTGTACATAACTTCGGTCAATATCGAGGCTGGGGGAAAAAACACGTGCCAGAGCACTGGGCATTTTGCGTATGGCAAAGATACAGGGGGGCTCCTCGAGGAGCCGCTGAAGCCGAGCAGGCCATGACCTCCTCACAACCTATCTCGAGCTCTAGACACAATGACTTAGTTCCAAGAACTTCCCAAGCTCATGCCTGTGATGCTGCCCAACGCCCGACACGTGTCAGTCATCGACCTGCCAGCGAGAGTCTCCTTTTCATGGGAGTAGCTCCTGAGGGTGTAGAGAAGAGATCTCGGAACGAGCGACGCTACATCGAGGACTTCAGACGCCACAATATGATATTCATAACGGAGGCAGGAAAGCGCAAGAAAATTGATGCCACTCTCGACACCGGTGCCGTCAAAAATGCCATGGAGCTCTCTGTCATCAGAAGGCTGGGAAAAAAGTTCGACCCCATCGACGAAGGGATAACTTTTGACGGTATTGGTGGCAGCAAGGTCAAATCCCTCGGCCCAATCTACCTACATGCTAGAAGGCGCTGCGACATGTCCGCTGATCAAAGTGAAGTAGTCGAATTTCATGTTGTCGATGACGGGTGCCTGGGAGACAACCAGATTCTGTTGGGCATGGCCTACATAATAGAGAAGTGCCTGCTGCAACGAGTAGAATGCTCTCTATGTGGACGCATAGATTGTTGACCGGTTGACTTCTGGCATCTCAATGGATCTATAGTTGTCGCCATTGCCCAGGTGACGTGGCATATCTTCAAATCTCAGGCGGCGCGACCAGGGCTTTCGCTCTCGCATTCTGATAATTTCTTCCATAGAATCTTTAATTGAGCCTCCATCTCAAGGATCCGCTTCACCGACTTGACCGAGCCTGATTCAGAGCCTGTAATAAAGCAGTGTCTGCCTGATTACTGCAGCAGAGTTCACCAAAAGAGATTCCACAGACGGAAAAGGCACGATTTAATCGTGAAGAGCTTCTGACCGCCTTTATAGGGCAACTCTCAAAAGGCCCCGACGACCGAGGAATGCCCAATCGTCAGGGAATCAAGAGAGTGGATCCCGCAGTACGACCATCGTTCATCCAGTCATATCCGCTCCCACAATCGAGTATCGTGTAAGAATGACTTTGAATTGCCTGGATTTAAGGCTGTGTTTGTTAGGAGATTGCTGAAGTATTCAAATAGCCACAGTAGACAGAATAAATCATTCAGATACTTCAATATCCATACTTGCGGACAGCACCTTATCTGCAGTGTAGCACCCATAAATCGCACTGTCGAAGCTAACAAGGCCTAGATCGATCGTCCCTGGTTCCTCGTCAGCGAGCATGACGCCTACTGTTCAGACGATCATATTCTTTTGTCTGCATCACACAGAGAATGAGATCCAAGAGAGGCTTGTCCCCGTCGATCCCTCGACCCAGTGCCATGAGATGACCATCAAGGAACTGCGTGGACTTCAGGAAGACAAAGAAGAGAACAAACTAAGAGCTGCAGACAATACACTTCGGTCTTGCCAGGCTCATAATGGACGATTTCTTTTCAAAGTTGAACTTGACGTTAGGGAGGAACTCGCACATCGTGAGGAAATGGAAGCGTACTTTTGCATTGTAACTGACGCCGCTTTTCCGATCACGCTTTTCCGACCGCTCCGAACGCCATCTGGAGACCTTGGATTGTATCCTTTACGCGTGACCAGGCCTGCAACAAACAGTCAGTTACGTTTGTCCCCCAAGAAATGATACTGAGAGCATGCCTATGCAGATACCAACCCCTCACCACAAGAAATAAAAGCTAGAGAGGAGGCCGAAGCCAGAGCCGCAATCGCTGCAGCCAGGGATCAAAAACGATTGGAACTTGCTGCCGAGCGAGCAGCCCGAAACAATACTTCTCAATCACAGGGCGCATCCGGCTCGCAGTCAAGCAGCTAGAGATATGATTGAGTGGTTTGGTATGCCTCTATCCCCGCTGGGGCACGCTTGGGTGGAGAGGCCTAGGGTGTCTTTCATATTGTGACCACGCATGTTACTGATATTATATCGACTGTCTTTATCGTGGCAATTTGTTTTGCAGCGGTGATTTATAGCAAGGTGAAGGATTTCGTTTGTCGAGTGTACGAGAGATGTGGTGAAATGTTGGAGGCGGTGAAGGGGAAAAGGGGGTAACGACTTCTTCGTGTCCATTTTATGCCAAGAACATGATTAATTTACTGATTTACTTCTGATATTTGCCTTCCCAAAGTTTACTTCAACCTCTCGAGTGCTTTCTACCGTGGGTGAGCCTGAGATCAGACTCAAGTTTTGTGATCACTTATTTCGCCTTAGAAGATGGTGAACTTTACCCCGTGGATGGGAAGGCTGCCCTGGATTGGCCCCTTGGCTTTCTTCAGGGGACACAGCCTTGCCGTCATCTGGCATTAATCAAGGCTCCCGTGATTGCGGACTACGTAAGTAAATCAACACTGAACAATTCAAGGCCCTCGTAACAAAGATGTGTCTCTACATACGGCGCTAACTACTACATACATGACTGGGTTATACTTGAAGTGGCGTCTTGTTGTTTGGGATGTGCCGAACAATCTCTTCGTCCAGAACCACAAACTGCTGTAGCTCCGAGATAATCGACTCAGGTGCAACCGTCGAGACACTGTTATTTACGTGTAAAATGAGTCTGCTATCCTGAGCATTTACCACGATGAGCTCTCCATCAGATTGCGTGAGAAGAACTCTCCACCTCAGGTTGTTCCGTAAGAATGGCATCACTTCGTCCGCGTGTATGCTGGCCAGCGTCCCGCGTTTCACATAGTCAAGCAGCATAGGCGTAATGGCTGTGGAATTAGGCACTCTTGCAGCGGTGACTGCTTTTATCGCGTACGCATCACATGCTTTACGAGCCGCAACAAAGAAATGTGATACGACCTGCTAGCGTCGGTGCTATGGCGCAATAGTCAGGCTCATTGATAGAGTGGCCCATACACAGTAAAAGTTCCTGAAAAGGCGTTCCTATATTCCAATGAGCGAAAGTCAGTTCAGGATACATTTTGAGGCATACCTTGCAGTATCGCAGTCGGCGTGCCATTGCCGAATTAAAGAAGTTCCCACGGGAAAGTCGCTAAGGAGGATAACAGGATCAGGTCCAAGTGGATCTTGTAGGTGATGTCCTCGGAATATCGAGTGACTTCTCCGCAGCTGTCAAGGTTGACTGATGAAGGATCAAGTCGTGGAGATTTTATGTTCACATCCTCCGGGTCGCCCTGATCCGTGAACAGTCCTTGAGATGGATTGCCGATCTGCTTGCGAAGGGACTGGAGCGCTAGAGGCACCGGTGGTGGGACTTTGTTTCCGAATACTTGAGCTGGAGACACATTCGATGGCAGCATATCAGCTGGAGGTTTTGAAAAGACGTGAGGTGCTTCAGCTAGAGATCGTACAGGCCAGATGCAACATCTCGTGAAATTGGCACGAATGCAAGATCGTAAGGGAAGCTTGTAAAGCTTGAGCGCGGGGATAAAACGCCAGGAAAAGCAACTTCAGAGCCTCGTGGCCGAAACCAATCCCAATATGGCAGCCGAAACGCTCTAGCAGCATCCAGATACTTCTGCTTATCTGTGAAGCGATTTGCAATCTGCAAGATCTTCGAGAACAGGGATTGCTGTGAGCTTTTCAACAGGACTTCCCATCATACTGGGCGAGAAAGAAAATTACCTCTATCATAGAGCGAGTTGCAATTAGTCCCGAAAGTCATTGCGCATGATATGAGATTGTCTTGCACATAGGGACGATGCCATGAAACGTATTTCTGGTGTGGAAGCGCCTCACCGGTGCAGGCATACTCGGAGGTACTCTTGCTGGTTCGCACTAACTTGGTTCGAGCTGATACCTAGGTAGTTGGCCATGGTATACATCGGAGGCACAAGGCAGAATGAGCTCCAGGATCCCATGCTTGTCATTCACCATTTGTAGTCCGTACGCTTCCGCTGCTTTGAGTCGAAGCCACGATACGCAGTTGTAATCACGAGACCTGAGACTGATCGGGCCTGCTGGTTTGATGTGACCAGCGAGAATCAATAGGTGTTCATTTTGCCTCAGGGAGGGGTCCCTGGACTTAATCAAAGGGTATCAATTTCCTATCTTCTCTTCTTCGACGGTACATATCCCTCATAGCATTAGCCGGGATCCATGAACGCCACGCTATGCAAAGAAATCCCCTGAAATCCGTATGCCAATAGGCTCAGTACTTGACACGTCCCAGCGTTGGTCGCCAATCTAGCGGATGAGTTTCCGGCGTTGCTTCGGGGTCAGGCCTCCAAATTTTGATCGTTTTATCCGCCTCACCCACGATGAGTCGCAAGCCTGTCTGATCAAACGTGCTGCTCATTATTCCAGCTTCGGCGTCCAAGGAACCAGGCTGCGCAACCGACTCCGTGGTCTGAAACTGATATCCTGTCTTCCAGTCCCAGAACGCAATGCTACCATTATCGCCGCCGCTGAAAAGAACATTATCCTCGTTCACGGCGAGCGTATTGATAATGGCATTTTGACCTTCGAAATTTTGCATGAAGGCGCCTTCAGGGCACTTCCATTGTTTGATCGTACCGGCTGAACCGGAGGCAAATGTAAACTCCTTTGGGTGAACTGCCAATGCTCGAACACCCTTCTTGTGGTGAGTGAGTACGCCCATCGTCTTTCCAGCTGCAAGATCCCATAGCCGCACAGTTTTGTCCAGGCTCGAGGAGATGACTTGCGGATCCGCCTCTTGGCATTTAACATCAGTGACAGTACCCTTGTGGCCTGAAAGAACATGGATATTAGACCGTGTGCGCATATCCCAAACTCTAGCGACACCATCGCGGCCCCGGTGACCAGAACATCGAGGGTAGGGTGCAGAGACAAAGTGTAGACTCCGGACAAATGACCATGATAATGCCTGATGACCTTATTTGTCTCCAAATCCCAACACTTGACCATCTTGTCCTCTCCACAAGAAAACAAGTATGGGTGCCTCGGCGAAACTGCCAATCCTCGCACTGTTGAAATATGGCCCGTGAGTGTCAAGCGAAGCTGTCCAGAAGCCAAATCCCAGATCTTGATGGTTCTATCCCCAGCACCAGATGCGAACCACTGATTCCCAGGCTCGACAGCCAACGCCCGGACCCAGCCGAGATGACCTGAGATAACTCTCATCAACTTCCAGGGAGCATGCCATTCCGGCCGCGATTGCTGCGTGTTTGGCCGTCGAATGAGACTATTTCCTATTGTTTGGCCCTTTGTGTCGCCTCCGTCAGATTTGCCTTGACTCTTCACCAGTGCCATTTGGTTTGTTGCACCACCAGCCTGGGCTCTTGGACGTCTAGGACCTCGTGCTGCAGCTGCCTTCTCCTGCCGCTCGGCCAAGAATCTGGGTAACTCTTGCACGCTTTCATATTCTGCCTTTCGTTTGTATGAGGTGGAGATGGGAGGGATGTCGGACACGGAGGCTTCACCGAAAGAGGCGCCATAGAGAGAGCGAGTTCGCTCCGTGAGTGCTTGGGCTGCGGCCGCCATTTGGTCGTCTGAGGAGGTGAAAGGTGGTGGGAGCGACGATTGCTTTCTTAGGTTCAAATCATCTGGAGCAGGCTTGATTTTCTGAGAGACAACATGAGTCGCGTCGTGCCAAGGCACAATCTCCAAATGACTCGTCCGCCATTTGGACTGCGGGGAAATACAACTTTCTGGTGAACGCGACATGCACTCTCTGCCTATCTGTAAAACGTACCTGTAAAACGTACAAATTCTCTCGTGCGTACAACTTACTCATGCAACATAGCTGACACACAGGCACTCTATCGCCATGGCTGAAAAGGCCGAAAAATACGCTCTACATGAAGCAGCGCGGGACGGAAGAAGTATGCAAGTCCAGAATCGAGATCTTGTCTCCAACTCGCTTCGCGACTAACACTTGTTCTTCCAAAACAGTCCAAGTCGTCGAATCACTACTTAACGCAAATCCGAGACTTGCAACACGTACCGACGATGACGACCGCCTGCCTATACACTGGGCTTGCTCCTTCAATCACATCGAGGTTGTCCGGCTCCTGACGGCGCTCAAATCCTTCGACCCCGACGTCCAAGACGGGTCGGGCTGGACGCCTCTGGCTATTGCTTCCTCTCTAAAAGACAACACTGGCGAGGCGATACTCAATCTGTTACTGTCCAAAGAGGCCGATCCAAAGATACCCACAGGGACGGGTGCGACAGCACTGCATTTTGCTGTGTCTAAGGGCAATCTCGAGGTGTGTAAGATCTTGTTGCAGCACGGAGCAAGTGCGAGGGCAAAGGACAAGCGAGGACAACTACCTCTCCATCGCGGCGCTGCTGCGGGCAGTGTACCGATTGTGAAGCTTCTACTTGAGAACAAGAGTCCGATCAATGCCACTGACGCAGACGGGATGACGGCTTTGCACCATGCGATCAGTGAAGGTAATGGAGACGTTGCGGTCGAGCTACTGAAGGCAGGTATTGAAACAGACAAAAAGGACAACGATGGGAGGCTTGCGATTGAATGTGCACCGGATAGTAAAGTACGATCATTCATCATTCAGGCTGCGGAGAGAGAAGGACTTGATCTTCCGTGAGTCTTGGGAAAGATTGCACATGGTATAGACTGGTATTGTCCAGAATCTAGCACTGAGATCTTGGACACGACAAGCCTCTCATCATTGTCATGGACATCAGAGGTATCATTTCATCGTGTCCGCCAGCTGACGGTACATTTGCTTCACATCCATTACATCCGCCTTGAGCTCTTCGACCTGCTCAGTCTTCTCGCCAAGAATTTCTAGAGTGGTTCGGTGTCTGTCGCTCAGCTCTTTATGCTCAGCTTCGAGAGCCTTCAAGCGAGATTCAATCGATCGTTTTGCTTCGACCTCCCTCATCAAATTAACCACTTCTTGTCTTGCCTCATCGCGTTGGCCGGTGATGCGACTCAATTCGTCTTTGGAAGCTGCTTTCTCATTTTCCAGCCGACGAACATTGGCTGACATGCGTTCAACCAACTGCACTGACGGACCAGCACCAACGGTAGAGTTGGAAACAAGGTCATGTACCCCACGATTAGACTGGTGGCTGGCAGATATGGGAGTCGGCGGGACATTCGCAAAATATTCGTCAGCATCCATCGAAGTCACCACGGAGGGTGTTTCTGCGGCAATGCCGTTGATCAGGCCTCTGAACGACGTTGTAGACTGTTGTCGAGGCGGGGTGTTGGAATCGAGGCCTTGCAGGGTGAACGACCGTCGACTGGACCCTCGGTCGTAGGCAATAGGACTCATCAAGTGATTGAAGTCAAAGCCAGTGCCTGGACTGTGTTTCCGGACAGATGTGCCCGGGGAGTCATTCCTCTGGACATGCAAAGCTGCTGTCCATTTAAGTTTTTCCTCCTCAAATTTCCTTTGAAACTCTCGCTCAGCATTCTGTTTCTGTTCTTCAGCATCCTTCCGTACACTCAAAAGTTCCGCTTCGAGTTGCGCTGATCTCCTAGAATGACGCTGTACGTCAGACTCCAATTCAGCGACCGATTTGTCCATCTCTGCATATCTGGCCTGATAGCTTTCGAGCTCGCGTTCTGCACTCTTGGCTTTCAGCGAGACATCTCTAACTTTCTTTCGGAGATCGTTTTCTCTTCCTATAGCTTCATCACGTTCTTTCTCCAGATTTGTGATCCGAGTGAGCATATTGCTCTCAATCCCCTGCCAGTTCTGGCTGGCGTTCGCATATTGGCTTTGAAGTGTCTCGATCTGACGGAGGAGCTTGGCCTGAACATGACCATGATCCGCTGATGATGCCTCCTCAGCCCTGACCCGAAATGATTCGAGGCTGCTTTCTAGAGCCGCCTGTTCATTCAGCATCTCGCTTTCCATGGCGCGTGCCTGCTCCTTTTCCCTTTCAAGAGATGCCTTCAAGTCACTGATCTCCCTCCGCAGCCTCTCTTCTGCAATCTCTCGCTCAACTTTGGCGCTCGTAAGGTCGTCCTGAAGCTCCGTCGTCCTCTTTCGTTCTGTCTCAAGCAGATCCGATTGTGCTTTGCTTTCTGCTGCATCTGCTCGAGCATTCGCTCTCGACAATTGTGATTTGATATCTGCAACAGTCGCGTGCAATGCATCCCGCTCCTTGCGTAGCGCATCGAGATCACTTGCGCTCGCAACACTCGCAGCGAGAGTTTGCTCTGCACGCTTGCTGACGGCTTCGGCCTTTTTAGCACGGTCCTCCATGGTGCGCAGTGCCCGCTCGGCCTTTTCAGCTCGAATCTTGATGCCTTCGTGTTCTTTGTTGTTTGACAGAACCTGCGCACGAATCTTTTTTATCGTTGTCAAATGTGTCATCTCAGCTTTGGACAATTTTTGACCTTCCTCCATCAATAAAGCAATCTTTTCATCTTTCTCGTGTAGTCTCCTTTCTATACTGCCGGCAGAAGCACCAGCTGCTGCTTGTTTAGCAGAAGCTGCGGCTTCTTTACTCAGATATTGTAATTTGGACTGAAGTGTATCGATTCGCTCGATGTACCCCTTGATTTCCTCTTGCAATTTGGTTATCGTGCCGGAATCATCAGCGGCTGAACCTGTCGGGAATTCCTCGCTTCTCCTCTGGGCTTCGAGGGATTTCTTGTTGGGATCTAGATCGCTTGAAGTTATGTGCGCAGCAGGAAGGGACTGGTGAGACTCTGTGGAGCCGAGGGCCTGCAATCGAGGCGATGTATTGATATCTTCGTGTAATCCCGCGCCCGTGGACGCTACAGTTGATTTTGATACTTCAGGCAATGTATGATGCTCTTCTACGTCAACTTTCTCCTTTACAATGCCTGGTAAACCGGAAGCAGCCCCTAACACTTCCGACTTTGACGCACTGCCCTGTCCATCCTGTGCGATGTCTGGATCAACTTTTGACGATTCTTCTCGCGAGACAGCCGTCGGCCCAGAGTCTGGAGGAATAACAGGACTTTCGGGTCGGTTGATGGGCTTCTTTGCCATTGCTTTCGCAAGGCGCTCTTGCAGCCGGTCATTGGACGCCGAGGCATTACTATTACTTCGTGACAAGTCCGTGGAAACTTTATAAGTCAGTGATGATCTTCTCTCCGAATGCAGACTCTGCAAACCTCGTTTCACTTGGGTCGTATCTCTTGATGCTGATGCGGGTGGTATGATACGTTTGGGCTGTGGGTGTTGTTCTTCTTCTGCAAGAATATTGTCCAATCTGGACTCGACCGAAGCCACAGCTTGTGTCAGGAATCCCCATCTTGAGTTCGGCTTGTTGGCCATATTATACAATAAGACATCAACCAAGGTTTGCTCTCAAAGTGCTCGAAGATAGTCTTTACGATCGGAACGTCGGAGGGACAAGTTGACTTCTGAGGTGTGACAAGACGACCGACATTGTAAGACAATGTGCTAGGTAGGACGAATGCAGGTGGATAGAATCTCCAATATGATTCACGAAGAACGCGTGTTAGGAGATTTGTTCGTGGAAAGAAAGTCGATCATGCAACGCAGCACAGGAGTAGGACGTTGGCTGTGAATGGTCTTTTGCTCAATTTGGATACGTAGTCGGTGCACCGCTCTGGCCTAAAGCATGGAATTCTCTGGGCTTCAGGCGTTGATTAATGACGGCTGGCTTGACGGGCGTGCCTATCAGAGCTGTTGCCTTCATCCTCGCGATGGACTCAGAGTAACTATAGGCGGACGAGTGCCTGGGGATGTCTCGGGGATCAAACCCGCTACCTAAGAATCGTCTTGGGGCACCTCGGGCTTCCACCGAGTGCCTAGAAAGTGCCTAGCAGCGCTGGATTAGCCTCGAACATTCAGCTCACCTTTGCTGCTTCACAGCCAGCCAACAAAATCTTTGAAGTGACGGCACCCACCAGCTCCTTCCTTCAATGCTAGTGACACTAAGTGGCAGGTTCTTGTGACTAAATGTCTTCACACCAATAGAATTGCACTAAAGTAGCCCCACCACCACTGGCACGTATCTAGAATGCTAAGTCCTTACCGTGCATGACATCGACTCTTATCCTCTGCGTACTGAAGCAAACTTGCCAAACTACTGATATCGAACTCTATGGCTTTACTGAATTGATACCCATTCCACAGTTCTCACGACAACCCTCCCTTAGCCATATCACAGCTCAGTACCTCCACCATGTCGCTCAGCCCACCTGCCTACCTGAGTTCTCTACAGAGCAATATACGAGCCAGACCAGTCAGCTCTCATCATCCACCTCGTGTTCGACTGCGCTGATAGCTTTTCAGATTCCTTGGGACGGTGCTGTTCGTGCGGGAAACCTTACCGAAGACCAGCTGAAGAAGATCAAGTCGGTCGATAAAGTCAGAAAAGATCAACGCAAGCAGACGATCGAGAAAGATGTCCAAAGTTACGGTATTCTGCTAGCCGGTGGTAGTGCCGGCGGCAGTGTTCTCGAGAAGGCCTCCAAGCGGAGTGATATCCTCCAGTACATCCTTGTTCTTGCCACAGATTTGATCAATGGTGAGTTCCTCTACATACGAATAAGCCGGAGGATGCTTGACTGACGTCCTCAACAAGATGCGCCTGAGCTTGCAACAGCTATCTTGAAACAACAAGAACCGTACAAGTACTTTCTCTCCTTGCTCAGTCACAGCAATAACCCAGAGGACCCTATTCCGCTGTTCGCTGCCACCTTCCTGGTCAACCTCATTGCCATCTCGCTTACCACGTCCCCAAACCTGCTGCCCGGGACGACCAAGCGCTTCCGCAGCTCTACTCATACCTTTCAAAGCTCATTAAGAATCAGGATAGTGGTTTACAAGATATTGGTGTTCAGCATACTTCACAATTACTACGTACACAACAGGCCAAGGCACTTTTCTGGAAGCAGAAGAACGATACTGTTGATCCTCTTTTCGACATTCTCAGAAAGGCTGTGGGAGCTGCCAAGGACAACGACTCAACATTATGGAACGGAAATGCAAGCATTAGAAGCAGCGACACGAGATTCGGAGGGGCGTCGGATTACAATTGATGTACCACTGCCTGTTGGTGATTTGGCAACTCAGCTTCGAGGGAGAGCTTGTTGGAGAAGGGTTGGAGAAGTACGCAACGCACCCCGGGGATGTTTTGCAGCCGGCTAATAGTTTAACCCAGGGACCAGGAGATCATACCATTGTACATTCAGCTGCTGCGAGTATCACCCAAGGAGAAGACGACCCGCCTTTTGCTCGCGACTCTGAATAATCTGCTGTCGGCGAACAAGGAGAGTCTGATAGCTACTGCCACGACTGCTAGGCTACCTGCATTACTGAACAACCTTTCGGGACGACATCTAACCGATGCCGATCTGCTGGAAGATCTCGAGGCACTCAAAACACTGCTGGATGAATACACCAGAAATCAGACGACGTTCGATGAGTATGCCGATGAGGTCAATTCTGGACATCTTCGATGGTCACCACCACATCGGAACCCGACCTTCTGGAGAGAGAACGCCCGTAAGATTTTGGAAGAAAAGAAAGGCGAACTCCCTAAGAAGCTAGCAGAAATTCTGGCCAAATCGTGGGAGAACGACAAGAAAGTCCTGGCCATCGGGTGCAACGATTTGGGTCATTTGGTCAAAGAAGTGCCAGAACAGCGCACAGCACTAGAAAAGCTGGGACTCAAAGCTCGCCTTCTCGAATTGATGAGCGACCCCGACGAGCATGTCAGGTGGGAAAGCCTGAAAGCTGTGGGGGAGTGGTTGCGATACAATTCAGACAGATGAAGTGGTCAGAGGTGAAGCCATGTTGGACACGTTATGCTGTCAATTGTCAAATCGAGCAGCACTCCGCTTGCAAGGGTTTGTTACGATATCTTGCCGGCGTGTGCGGTGGACATGAGTGACAGAGTCATCTGGGGAAGCGAGAGTGAATGCTACTTGTGTTGATGGGGTTGTGTTATCGGTGCAATCTATCCAAACTGAGCAACGAGATCCAGTAGATGAAATTGCTCGCTTGACCAGAATGAAGCGTTTTGTTATATTTAGACCGCGAAAACATCTTGAGTGCCTGCTTTCGCTCTGCAACATGCCGCGTTGGAGTGCAAGGGCTTGAGACTATACTTGATACAGCAAACGAAATCAGATTGACTCAAATTATGGTGGAGAGGCATACTGCACTCGGATTCGCCGAGTCTTTCCTGTGGAGGCAGCGTTCAGTATTTAGTATTAACTGCGGAGCATTCAGAGGTCGAGGGGCCAGAGCCTCGAGCCCAGAGGCTAGAGGCTAGAGGCCCGAGCAGCCCCTGCCTTGGGTGGCCCCTGCCAAGAGTCGACGAAAAACTCGCCTGTTGGCTGGTTTGGCTTGACGCAAGGCAGCTAAAGGAAATCCACTACCTTGCCGTCCAGTGGGAGGTCAAATGGCAAATAGCAGACGAAGGCATTGTCGATCACGATCAGCATCTTGGGGACTTGGTTCCTTTGTAGTGGCGGATGATCCCTTTCAAGTTCGCACTGGCATATTGATCTGGGAAGTATGGCTTGGGATAGGTCCGATTGAGGCAACTAATACCACTCGTCACTCGTTGAGGTTCAGATGTGAAAACCTGAGATTGACAATTTGGTGGTGGTGCTGTGATCAATTGCACAACTTACTAACTAACTCCCACTCCCTAACTTAGTGACTTATTTTAGCACCACTAAGCTAAGTACTAGGTGACTGCCAAAGCCCCGTTCTGCCAATATTCCTTAGGACTATCACGACTATCACAACTTGCCCTCCGTAGGCTCGTCCCTTGGTGGAAATCTGTCCGTCGGAGTAGTTCTTCACACAGTGCAATGTGGCTAATGGCGTGCCTTCGGGCATTTCCCCTCGATAGCGCCACTCAAACCTTTCCAAGAAGCAGTGGATACATTTCTTTACAGGGAGATAGAGTTGGCATGGTGACGGTTTCAATGTGATCTGATTGACTGTCAGACACATATGTTACAACGTCGTCTGTTGGACGTCGAGTCTACAGAGTATTGGCCTTGCAGACTGAAACCGTCTTGACAACTCACGTGTACGGAGTACTTGCTGCTGGGGCCTGCGGAGCTGGAATTTTCCATGCACCGAAGCTAGCGTGGGATCGAAGAGGACCTTACTAACGGAGGACGGAGTCCCGAGTGCTGTACGGAGTAGTCTGCACGGAGTAGTTGTATCAGGGCTTAGAAGCTTGTGACAGGCGAATTCATGGCGGCAAATAGTCCTCGGTCCCATATTTTCAGCCATGCATCTAAGTATGGACTCCATGCTACTATTACCGAGTGTCGGGCATCCTCCGTACAGAGGACTCGATTCCTCCCATGCAATATGTCAAACTCTAGGAGGTGACGGCAATGAGGACTTTTTCCAACGTGAGCGCGTCAGAATAAAGATCCTTGACGGGTCAGCACGGACTGATATCCAGCCTCTCGTCCCCTATCACGAGCAAATGCAGCTCCAGAGCTCGAGAGGTCGCCCTGATAATTCCCCAGCATCGGCAATGATTTCGCTAAAGCGATTACAGCACGACACACCTAGCCTCGTCGAGCATTTGCAGCATATCAATAGGTTGATCACAGCAATTTGAGAAATTAGGCTGGTTGATAGCCTTGAAGAAAGTGGTGGCAGCACTACTACGCGCCATCTCGAGTTAATCTGCGGCAGGAACCTTGGGTCCAATGAGCTTGTCGGGTTAGCTCGTGCTAGCTCGGCCTAGCCTCGTGCTAACCACAATTGATTTGCGACAAGTTCGCATACTGTTAGCGACTTGCTCCTGTCCCATTCCAGTCCCAATTCCTACCACAGGTCAGACTCTTTCCTCTCCACCACAGCACCACGGCCTCCATTCCACAACCCAATAGCTATCTGTATGTGGCTGATCTACGTTCCAGAGGCCAGTCCCCTTCCAAAGATGTTGCTATCATTCTAGATGGGTGTCAAAGCGTCAATCCTCAATCCAGAAAGGACGGTTCGCCCTTGACTCGGCCCTGTCCACCCTCAGCCCTCGCGTCTCTCCACCAACTGATTTCACCCTCAAGCCGACTGAGCATTTCTCCGCCACGAGCATGGACGGCAATGCTCAGTCTTTAGGAAGCCTTGCTTCCCATCCTCCACCTCCCTCGTTGAGACAACAATACCCTTCTCTTCAGCGTCTCCCCTCACTTTCAAGTGCTCTGAAACCTTTCTCTCCTTCCTCTCCTGTAAAACGAAAGCCTCTCCCTCCGGCCTCCATACCTGTCATAGTTCAGTCACCTCTCAATCCGGGTTCACAGCACCAGGCCCCATCGTCAATAGACCCTCCGGCATCAGTTCCTCATCTCGGACGTTCAGAAGAAGCATCGTAAGTACACCGTGAGCAAGACTCTTCCCCGTCTTTGTCTGACTAGACCTAGCCGCCAACCTCCCTCTCCTCCACGTTCACAGCAGATCCCTCCAGATGAGAACCCCTTGAGTCGGACCTTGACCAACGGCTCTCTCCCCGAAAACTATCCGGGCAAGATCACCACCTCGCCTGTCGCAAAGTACAAGACACGAGGGCCCAATGGTCTATCCTTAGACGAGGTTGCTGTGGAGGAGGACATGGTTCTCAAGCCAGGTTCAAGGCCACCGCCTTTGCGGACAGACTCGTCTTCTTCCAACAAATCCCTTACGGTCATCGACAGTAAGAAGCCTACCACGCCCGGCAGCAAGTTTACATCCTTCTTCTCTCGAAAACCCGTTGCTTCACCTAGTTCAGACTCGATTATTACAGACATCTCGGATCGAAGATCGCCACTGGCCTCTCCTTATGCTGGGTCTCCACATGCTTCCACACACTTCTCAGGAGGTTCTCTGTATGGTGGGGGTGGTCCAAGACAGGGCCAGTCACAGTCCTCCCAGGACTCGATCGATTTCGATCGTAACCCCAATACTCGAACCTCATATCACAGTGACTCAGCCCAAAAATGTATCCAACTAGAGTCCGAGCTCCGAGAGATCAGCACAGAGCTGGCCAACTCTATCAAACGGGAAATGGACCTGGAGGATCTTGTTGACAGACTCCAGACTGAAGGAACATCCGCCGCCCGGGAACCCGATCGGACCAGTGACTACTTCTCTGATTCTGGAACGAGCTCCATTCGTCCTCCAACGGTGGAAGATCCTAAGGAGGAGATCGCCCGAGTAAAGAGGGAGTCTGAGCAGCTGAGAGCACAGCTCAAGGTTGAAATGTCCCAGAAATGGCAGACAGAACGATCGAGTCGACAAGCGTTGGAGGCTCATATTCAAATCCTGGAGCAAAGGCTCTCGCAAGACCGTCGAGACCATAATCAGTCCCTGGATATCTCCACCCGGGCCAAGGAATTGGAGGTTTCTCTGGAGGACGCAAGAAGACGGCTAGTTGAAGAAAGACAAACCAAAGAAAATTTCGAGGACCTATTAACAGCCCTTCGTGTTGAGCTGGAACAGCACCGGAATGATCGTGACAATCTACGTGACGAGATTGTGCCACAACTCCGCTCTCAGATTGAAGGTTTGGAACAAAACCTGTCAGAATCTCAAAAGTCACCTTATGAAGTGTCCCGCCTGCAACAAGAGTTGCAGAGTCTCAGAGATGAGAATGCCGCCCTGCACAGTGCCCGAGCGATGAATATGCAATTCCAATCCATCTCAGAAGAGGGTGATGTGATTGACGGGCAACGGAATCAGGTTCGAAACAGTGGTCTCCAACGGTCAAGCACTATTCACACGGGCAAAGCAGGAACCAGAGGCACTCCCAACAGATCGAATTCTTTGTCAAGATCTAATTCAATCATCAACCGTGCAGTGCCAGAGAGTCAACAGTCGATTGCTGATCAACTCAAGGACGTGACTCAACAACGAGACGCGTTGCATGTGACTGTTAAGTACCTCTTGAGAAGGCAGGAAAATCAACGGCAACTATACGAGAAGAAAATTCGTCTGGCCGAAGCGGACCGTGACCAAGCCAAGGCTTCTAAGAATACAGGTAAGGGAGGATATGAACGTGAAGTTCGTACTCTTCGGTCGGAAATCAATCTACTTCGAAAAAGAGCAGATGATGCTCTAGAACAAAAGTGGCAATGTGAGAAGGGTCTTGCAGGGTTGAAGATGGATTTGGACCGTAGCAAACAAGAAACATCCAGTCTTCAAACACTTCTACAAACCCGGGACGATAGTGCCCCTGAGGTGCTTTCGTCTACACTGGAGAAGGCTTTGAAAGAATTGCAATTGCAACGGGACCAAGCTCGCCAACATGAGGCACTAGGATCATTAGAACAGGAACAAGGCTTTGCAGACGAGCTGGAGAAGTCGGCACAACGATCAGAGGAATTGGCAGCGCAGGTCCGACAGCAGATGTCAGCCAACACTGAACTGAGAGGTCGGCTCAAGGAAGCCATCACTAAGGGCGAAGCAAATCAAGCAGCTTCAGCAGGGCAAATTAACGAGCTACAAATCAAGCTCCGCAAACTTGAAGACGTCATTACTGTCGCACAAATGCAGTCCGAAACTGCGGTGATGAAGCATGAAGAAGAAGTCCGCGTCCTGAGGGCCAGTAACAACTTCCAATTGATGCGGTCAGCATCGGGGCGGAAGGCATCAGGCCTATTGACACCAAACTTGCCAAGGTCTCCCATTTCACCAATGTTTGTCAACAGCAAGAAAAGCCCTCGGCTTGACCAAACCACTAGCGGGCCGGGCATCAACTTACAACAGGCGTTGAAGACCGAATACCTTGAGAACAAGGTGGCGGATCTGGAGAAGGCACTGGCGGAAGCCGAAAAAGAAATGGAAGAAGTTGTTGGAAGAATGAATACAGCTCAAATAGGTGTAGCTGAGCTGGAATCAGAACGGTAAGACATGAAGTCGATTGAAGCTTGGAGACTGAGACTAACGTTGTATGTAGGGATGAAGCACTGCGACAGACCCGACGACTTGAAGCGGCAATTGTTGCTGAACGGGAGAAAGTGCAGACCCTGATCGACCTTGATTATTCATACAGTTCCGACTTCTAGAAGGCGGTAGACAGGGATGATGTTTTTGGTGCCTTTGATGCTCGAATTTCCTTCTTTTATACCCATATTTGATTTTTGACGACAACGTCATTTAGCGTGCAGAGAGCATAGCCAGAGGCTTTCTGAGTGAGCTTCGAGGAGATACCTCGAAGAGATACGGCATACCATCGCATTACAGCATATTTATGCTGCTGTACAGAACCAGCACGCTGGGGAGGAGCAAGACCTTGGTTTGGATATTTTGAGACATCAAATTCGTCTCGGTAAGATCAGGCGGATGTATCATATGTGCAAGAGAAGATATTTGGTAATGGACTTGAGCGTGCGATCTTTTCCTCGGAGAGGGCCCTTGAGGCAGCAATACTTGGGCTTTGCATGCTCGAAAGCAAACTCCCACGGAATTCGGCTGTGGCGCGGTCGCGATCGTACCTGCAGCGATCTGCGTATGTTAGCCATGGGGGATTTGCTCATATAGTGTTGAATATGTAGATCCCATAATGCCACACGACTAAAAGAATATATGTGAGAAAGCCAGTCACATGTCAGTAATGTTTATGCGTACAATATCCCTAGTCAGTTGCCTGCTATGAACGTACGGAGTAGACTTGGAGTTCGACTTGAGTTAGGGAAGCGTTGCGCCAAGGCTGCACATGCCATCAACTGAGGTGACTAGAGTGACACTTTATTCAGAAGTTCCCCGCAACCCCCAGAGGCAGACATCGTGTCTAACCATGATTCCTTGACATCTGTTTACACATCTTCCCTTTGTTCCATCGACATCCAAATCCTTGACACAGACTTCTGTTCTTTCTCTCACATTCCACGAACGAGCGGACAATCTTCTCGCGCGTAAGCGTAAGCGGAGACAAGCATTCTTGCTGCTGACGAACAAACATCATCGGCAATTGCGCAAGTCCAGACCAACCCCAAACGAAACAAGACACCTTACATCTCTGGTGCGCCCAACGAAGCGATCCCTTCCGAACTTGGCTCTGCCGCGCCTCAGTGAGGTGTGATACAGATATTCTCTTCCTCGACCTCCAATCGACCTCAACCCTCGTCGCAATCGCAATCGCAATCGCCGGCCTCACCACCGTCACGTCACGGTCCTCACAATCATGGCGCCACAGCCCACCACCCTCCCACCGTTCATCACACACCTCACAGACAATTACTACACGTACATCCACCCACTGCTCCCAGCACCCGTGCAATCGATCATTTCAACCACGACGCCGGTCGTGACGTCGCTGGCCACCTCGACGCTGAACGGCGACATCACATCGCTGATCATGACGCTGGCCGTGGTATACCTGACGCTGCGCGTGGCCGACTGGTTCCGACGCAGCGTGATGGCGTGGGTTGCGTTCCTTGTCAAGTTGGTGATTGTCCTGCTGGCGATCAATGCCGTGCTGTACGTCAACAAGGTCGGCGTCGACAAGGCCTGGAAGGATGCCCTGTGGGCCGCCGATTTGGTCTGGGGCTTGATCGAGGGAAGGATGCACGAGGTCGCTAATAGCAGGAGTCGCGAGAGTGTGAGAGATAGATTTGGCGGCTATGCAAATGCCAGACAGCAGGTCCCTCTGAACACGGGCGGGAGGAGACGCCGTGCTGGTGGATGGAGTTGATCGTGGCCCACGAGTCTCATTATTTACTGATGTGGGGGGTTCAGAAGCGAGGGTCTTTGTAAATGATGTTTTGATTTTGGGTATCTCAATATCTTGAGCCTCCTTCTGTGCCAAAGGAGGGTTTCAAGATCGGCTCACTGTTACCACCAACGCCTACGCTCAATTATCCAGCAATACAAAGAAGAAGCAGGAAAGACAGATGCCACAAGGCGACAGCATCAAATCAGTGCAATCCACTCTCAGCCCTCCTGCCAGGCGGGTTCTTCCATCTCCACCTCCCTTGGATCTTTGGGTTCCTGGGCCTCGTGGTACTGAATGGCATCATCAATATAACTCAAGATGTCACCCACATTGTCCTCGTCATTGACATCCAATTGCAAAAAGGAAACCATACTGAAATCGTCGATCAGTCTGGCAACCGCACGGTTCAGCTGCTTGAACGACCCTCCCGACAAGACTTCATCCACTTCTCCGGGACTCTTCAGGTCAACAGTGTGTTCGGCAGCCCCTCGGCCTGTGTCTTCATCATCCAGCAGATTTGCATCAGGATCCAAAAATCTCTTCATTTCCTTCTTGCCCACCTGATCCTTGACCAGATCCATCTTGGTCAGAATATTGACGTGCGGCAATTCGATCAAGATCATGGCACTCATGGCGGAGAGGGTACCGGCGAAGAATTTTGCTTTGTCTACGACAAAAGTCGCCTCAAGCAAATACGCTGCGCAGAGGTTGATGTTCAGAGGCCCCATCCTGGATAGATAGCGCACCAGCTCCGGGAGGAGTGGGATGTGTGTATATAATTCGATCTGACCAGGTAAGTCAAACAGGATAAGATATTCTTCTGATAAAGGATCGATAGCCTGAGCCAGAAAATCGAGATTCTGTAGCAGAAATTCAAAGCAAAAGATCAAGCCACCATTGGGCCCCAGTGACATCTCTTCCATAACATCTTCGAGCGTTATCAGATCGCGAATGTCTAGATCTGGCGTGTAGGCAAAGTCGGTGGCAGCGGGATCGAGGTTGACGTAGAAGCACGAGCGTCGACTGTGTTGCAAGTGTTGGATCATGGCATTGCAGAAAGTCGTTTTGCCCGCGCCGGCGGGGCCCATGACGAGGCATCCGAATTTAGACATGTTCTTGGAGAAGAGAGGATGGAGAGCGGAGGGTTCTAGAGAATTGTTGCTAGATGTGTATTCGGCTCGTATATTTGCTCGGCGTTAGTTTGTTTGTGTCATGGAAGGAGGGATGAGGGATGAGGGTGCGGGCGTGGGCGTGGGATGGCTGATCGGGTCGGAGAAGACTGGGCTGGCTTTGGAATGATGGTCAGGGCATATGAGGAGGTCGCTGTAGGATCGGAGTTATTGAAGTCGTGTTTCTAGACACCAAATAATGTGCGGAGGGGTTGTTAGTGGGTGGTCTGAGTAACCGAACGTGAAGATTCGTGAATTGCTTCGCAATCACCATTTGGAACGCCTCTACAAAAATTGCGGGATGGAGTTGAACTTTCCGCACATGAGGTTTCAATTCTGCCGCTATACACCGCCTTTCGCAATTGGGGGCAATGTCCCGCAGTATTCTCCCTACGTCGGAGTATCTCTTGGAGACTTGAGTGCATGTGGTGGAACTCGGCAGTTATTTTCAGGTCTCATCCAGGGGTCATCGGGGTAGTCTTCCGCTCCGCGTCATACATTTTACCATATTGCATGGGCAGTCTTTGGCAAGGCAGATGACTCTTGTGCCCTTCCAACCTAGGTGATGGCGCGATCTTCGCAGGTCTCTAGCCATGAGTACTTCGAAGAGACTTCGCAGTAGACGGTGAGCAAAGTATCTGCTGGTACGGAGTTGGTTCTGCTTCCGTCCATCGACGGGATTTGGTGGCCGCTTTTTGGCTTCACCGACAAAACCTAGGTCAGTGCCACGAGTTGATGGTCCATGGGATCTGTACACCCGGCATGGCACCATCCAGCCCCACCATTCGTACATTCAATTTGCCTTGGATCTATGGGGGTTGCGTTGAGATGAAGGGCATTTTGACTCTCCCGTACTCGACAGAATTCTTGGACATCGTTGCAATTTCACATTCTGAACCTTTCATTTGGAGTCTGGCTCTACCGCCTTGGAGGCTCGGAGTTCATTCAGGTGGTGCCTACACGGATATAGACATTGCGCTATGCCGACAAGCCACAGGCTATGGTAGATGCCTGGACTTGATTAACAGGAACCACCTAAAGGTCCCTAACGAGCTACTAGCCAAACTAACGACTCACAGGCTGCATAGGTGCCAGGTGCCTATTCCCAGGGGCTAAGAGAAACCCCCTCGCCCTCGCCCTCGCCCTCGCCCTCGCCCCTCCCCTGCTCCTCCACCTGATCCCCTCATTCGTCCATTGGTTCCTGCCTCAGATAACGACATCAACAATCGGTCTTTCTCTCTCCTCATCCCCGATTTTTTTTCCCTCCAAGTTTGCCAAAAAAGCCCAACCCGCATCAGAAATCCAGAGCATCTTTTTCATCTTTTTGCTGCCACTTACATCTCCCCTGTTTGTGCTTCGTTGTCCTTACAAATTCCTCACCTACACGGAATTTCCCTCGACATAACCTTCTCGTCGCCGAGCTCGATCAGTCAAATCTATTGCCATTGCTATACTCTGACATCCTCGACCTCTCCTCCCCTCGTCAGATCCCTCCAATTCCTTCCCGGCCCAACTCCTATCTAGTACGCGTCCTCTGACCTGTTCTTCTCTGAATTTTCCTCCTCTCCAGCGTCCAAGCATTGCCTCTAAACGACTCGTGCCTCTCTTTAGACAATCAACAATATGACTGGCTCTCAAGTCAACGGCGTCGCTAAGAGCGACACTTTTCTTTTCACTTCGGAATCTGTCGGTGAAGGACACCCCGACAAGATCGCGTACGTTGATGCCCCATTCTGCATCCTCAGTAAGAACGGTTACTGACTCAAACCCCAGCGATCAAGTTTCAGACGCCATCCTCGATGCCTGCCTCAAGGAGGATCCCCTCTCCAAGGTTGCCTGCGAGACTGCAACAAAGACCGGTAAGCCAGACGACCACAGCTTACACTTTTGAAGAGCATGCATCTGACGCTACTGACAATAGGTATGATCATGGTTTTTGGTGAGATCACAACCAAGGCACGTCTCGATTACCAGAAGATCATCCGCCAGACTATCAAGGATATTGGTTACGATCATTCCGACAAGGGTTTCGACTACAAGACCTGCAACGTTCTTGTGGCCATCGAGGAGCAATCTCCAGACATTGCCCAAGGTCTACACTACGAGGAGGCTCTAGAGAAGCTCGGTGCTGGAGACCAAGGTATCATGTTTGGCTATGCCACAGATGAAACTCCTGAACTCCTGCCCCTCACCGTCCAACTTGCTCACAAACTCAATGCCGCATTGAAGGAAGCTCGCACTTCTGGCACTCTGCCCTGGCTACGACCTGACACCAAGACTCAAGTCACCGTCGAATACGCTCATGACGGAGGTGCAGTTAAGCCTCTTCGAGTTGACACCGTCGTCGTCTCGGCCCAACATGCCGAGACCATCACAACCGAAGAGCTCCGAAAGGAGATCAAGGAAAAGATCATCAAGAAGGTCATTCCCGCCAAATACTTGGACGACCGAACAAAATACCACATCCAACCTTCCGGTCTTTTCATCATCGGTGGTCCTCAGGGTGACGCCGGTCTTACTGGCCGTAAGATCATTGTAGATACTTATGGCGGTTGGGGTGCTCACGGTGGTGGTGCCTTCTCCGGAAAGGATTACAGCAAAGTCGATCGATCTGCTGCTTATCTAGCACGATGGATCGCCAAGTCTTTGGTAACTGCTGGTCTTGCCCGTCGTGCTCTCGTCCAGCTTTCATACGCCATCGGTGTTGCTGAACCACTTTCGCTTTTCGTTGAAACTTATGGAACCAGCGAAAAGACCAGCGCAGAGCTTGTTGAGATTATCCTCGCTAACTTTGACCTTCGACCTGGTGTCATTGTCAAAGAGCTCAACCTCACCAACCCCATCTACTGCCGCACCGCCAAGAACGGCCACTTCTCCGACCAAAGCTTCACCTGGGAACAGCCAAAGCCTTTGACCTATTAGGCCATTTATTTTTCAACGACTTTCATCATTATCCGTATTTTCAGAGTATGGATATGCATCAATCACGACCGGCGTTCGGAGAATAGGGCTAGAACATATGGGGCGAGATTAGAAATGATCCAGGATGATATCAAGGGATAGGTCTAATTACTTTTTGTTTCAACAAACTTGAGAATTAGACTGGTTTTTTGATATGTTCGAGGGTGTCGTCTATTGGAATACCATAAAAAGTGTCTTCGGGGAAAGGTCATGTTCATTGTCAACCCCACATTAAAAGGGGTGTGGGACGGGTTATGTCGTGACGATATTCAACATGTTATGATACCCAACCTGCGCGCGAAATCTTGTTTTGCACTCAAATGTGCGTTAGCATTCTCTGATACAGCCCAAGGAATATGGGCAAGGAAGAGACCATAATCGAGATGATGATTTTATACAAGTCGAGCTTCATCTAACAATCCTCTATTGCAAGCCGCCCTTCAAGCACGATAATAGATCAGAGACAGAGAATGCACAATCGAAGATTACAGTAGACTTGTATGTACAAATGCTCCCAACCCCTTCGTCAAGTCAACAGTCCTTTTCTACCGATATCGGCGTAGTTAGAGCTAGCCTCGTCCGACCATCCGATAGTGAATTGCAGTTATGAAGGCATATTGAAGCGAGAACAACAACGTAAGATGCCTACAGATGTATACATATAGATTATATATAGAGTACAAACACGAGTCTTCTTTCGTACATAGTACATGGAGCATAGTACATAGCTGTCTACTCTACCCAGCTGCCTCTCTCTCTAACTCTCTAACTCTCTAACTATCTAACTATCTAACCCTGGGTGGAACGTTAGGTTAGGTTAGGCTAGGCTAGGTCAGTTCAGGTCAGAGGTGAGGTTCGGTTCGAACAGGTAGGGCAGCTGACACTCGAGTATAGACGGTGAACGGATGAAATTTGTTACAGGGGTGGTGGTAGTAGTGGTAGTAGTAGCAGTAGTAGTTATGGTATGCAATTGATACATTTTAACATGCACGAAAGAAAGAAAATCCAATCCAATCCAATCCAAGCGTTTTTTGCTTTGTGGGTTCGTTGCTTGCTTGCTTGGTTAGGTTGGGGTTGTCGGGGCTGGATCCTTGGCCCGGCTTCCAATCTGTAATGCAAAAACAAGCGTCCTTCGATGTACAGTATAGAGGATAGGACGAGAGAGGTTGTGTTATGGCGGCGCAGCTTGGTGTTGGTGTTGGTGTTGATGTTGATGTTGGGTGGTAACCAGTAACTAGTTGTGTCCTTTCTTTTCTTGTGGATTGGCCGTCGACAAATCCCGTCCCTCCGATTTTGGTTTAGAAGATAGATGATTGAGTGTAGAAACTGAGGATGAGTTTTGATGATAATTACATTTTCTGGACCAAGAAGCACATATAGTGGTGCGTGTATGTAATTTGGGAGCGCCGCCGTAACCCTAAGAGAATCCAATGGCCGTTCCAGCCCACTCATATCCAAATATCGCGTCCTGAGTATAAGAACGCATAGAGACGTGAGGCTCGTTCGCTCGCTGTTGCAATGAAGAATGAAAATGTAAAATACAGCAAAATATGAAAGACATAGGAAATCGTCAATGCCGTCCAGTCCGTGATGTCAAGTCCAGGGACCAATGGAAGATGAAAAAAAGACCTTTGCCAAGGTCCGTAACGTTAACAAAAGGTGATGCCAAACATGACCGTTTAGAAGCAATTAAGAGATGTTCCCTTCTTCCTCTTGGATTTTCCATCACGACCCACAGTCAGCAGCTTCATTCTCTCCTCGAGTTGTGCTCTGGCAGCTTCAGCTTCTCTTCTCTTCTTGACCTCTTCCTCGACTGCTTGCACGCTCAGTCTCTCTGATCTTCGCTCCTTCTTCAGACCAGATAGCTCTTCTTCCATAGCCCAAGCCTTCTTCTTCCACTGTTCAGCATCCGCACGGAGTTTGTTACTTTGTGTTTCGAGGTCGACGAGCGCTTCTTCGAGGGTTGCCGTTAGTGATTTCTCGGCATGTAAATGCTTTTCGATGGTTCGGAGGCGAGCTTCTTGTTCTTCGATCAGGGCCGATTGGCGACGAACATTCTGAGAATTCGAAGAAACAACAGTACCCGACACTGGAGTGATTGGCAATGCAACTTCTTTTGATGCGTGTCGTGATTGTGGTGGGGAGGGGTTGTTGATGTTGGCTTGAGCAACTTGTAGACCAGAGAGAGTCGGGAGAGGCGGAAGGGGGATAGCGGGAGGAGGTGAAGGCAACGACGCGATCGATGCTGATTTGCGCAAGTTTGATGTCATGGAATTTGACCGTGGTGCATTGCTGTCAACAGGAGGTGACTGAGGGCGTTGAGACTTCATGGTGTTTGTTCTTGATCCGCTGTCTGAAGCGGCATCGTTTGTCGTCCGCAATTGCTCCAGCTCTTTCTCCAACGCAGCAATTCGCTGTTGGGCATCGATCAATGCTTGATTTCCCTGAGCTTGAATGACAGAGACTCTGTTGTGGTGCTGATCGTAGCTATTTTGAAGTTGTTGCTCAAGCTCCTCAATGAGCAAAGCCTTCTTGACCTTCTCGGCTTCAAAGGCTTCGAGGGCTGCTTCATGCTTCTGGATAATCGCATCACGACCACGAATTCCTTCTTCGTGATTACCGACTTCGTTTGCCAAATTCCTAATTGTGTCTTGATAGTTTGCAATTTTGGCATTCGCATTCGCAAGTTCTTCTTCGATCTCAAGTTGACTTTGACGACCATCGAGTTGTCGTTCAAGCTCTGCGTTGGTCTGCACCAAACGAGCATTAGTCGCCGCAATGTGTTTCTTTTCGTCTACAATGTCTCTGACGTGACTCGCAAGCATATCAGCGCTAGTGGGGTGACCAAGTGCATCTTGAGAGCTCGCCACCAATTTTTCAACTGTTGCCAAAGCGTGCTCCAGATCAGTCTTGTAACTTGAGACCAACTTTTCGTGCTTGGCCGACATGTCTGCGATCTGATCGTCGTAGCCGGCTAAATTGCCACCATGGGCCAGCTTCATTTCTTCAATCTCACTTGCATGAGCATCATGAAGCGACTGCAGATTACGCTTGTGAGACTCAGAGATAGCCTGTGTTTCAGCCAACTTTTGCTGCAGTTGCTCTATTTCTGATCTCAGAGAAGTAATCGTGCCTTCGTGAGTTTTGATCAGCGTCAAATGAGAATCAAAATCTTTGCTCAGAGTAGCATGGAGCTGTTGAAGCTCAGTAGTCTTTTCAACATGCTGAGCATTTATCTTTTCTTGCGCTTTGAGCTCCGATTTTAGATCATCAATCAAGGTTTGATAGTTTGCCCTCTCAGCCTGCATAGCGGCTGCCGCTGAAGCTCTCTCGGCATTGTTGTCTTCATGTCCTACTGAGGCTTCGACTTGTTGGGCCCTCAACGATGTAATACTCGCCAGGGCTGCGTCAAGTTCGGCTTTGGTTCTTGAATATTGCTTTTCAGAGTCATCTGCTGCCTGGCGGGCAGTTTGGTGCTTCATTGTCAAATCTTTGACTTGCTCCTCTAGTGCACTGACAAGCTGATGATGATCCTGAGACAAACCAGGGCTTTTAGGTATTTCGTTAGCCAATCTGTGAATTTCTTCTTGTAGTACTTGTTCACGACGTCCATAACCTTCGTGAAGGGATTTGAGCTCGGTCTCCTTCTGGATGATCTGGTCACGAAGTTGAGATACCATGTTCAAGTCCACAGGTGAGCCTGTCTTGATGCTGGTTCTTTCTCTGGTGAGTCCTGATATGATTGTTGACTTAAGTTCCATCTCTTTCTTGATGTTTTTGACTTCGGCTTCCAGAGAGTGGATGCGTTCGAGACGCGTCTGCAACTCAGTATTGGCAGCTGAAAGGTGAACCTCGGCGCTCTCGAGACGATCAGGTCTGTGTTCAAATTCTTCCGCAATGAGGGCTCGCAGCGAAGTAACAGATCTTTGACCACGATCGACACCAGACCCGCTTTGGGATGCCATGCGTCTCAGCATGCCAGGGGTGCCAGGGGATGCTGGTCTGGTTCGCTGTACCTGCGACTTGAGCATATCTACTGTCGTCAACGCTTCTTTGTGATCAGCCTTCAGTTGCGTGTACTGCTCGGTTACTTCATGGATGTTTCGCTGATGTTCTGCTAACAGATTCTGTAGTCGCTCGATCTCCAGAGTAGCAACCTCCATGGATTGTGTGGGCTTAGAAACCGGTGTGATGTCAGTATCCACCGATGTTGAGGATTCCCCAGCCAAAGATAATTCCGAAGAAAGCGATCGTGATGAAGGCAAGTCTTGTCCATCCTCCATCTCCCTGCGTGAGTCCTCGTCTTCTTCTAAAAAAGGTGTGGATTGAGACGTGGCACGATCATGGTCGTCCTCGGCTGCTGGGCTTGTCTCTCGCTCCTCATCGATGCGCTCCTGCATCTCAGCCAATGTGTGCAAAGCTTGCTGATACTTGGCCGACAGTAGATCGTACTCATTGATGGAGTTTTCGTGCTCAAGACGGAGCTCGAAGAGTTCTTGGCTCACAGATTCGAATTTTTCTGTAATGAATCTAGACTGGGCAGGGCTTGGAAGCGCATCTTCGAACTTTTCAACTGTCAGAGCTTTGTGGCTGGTGGCGGTTGCAGTCTCCAGGTTCTTGAGGCCTTGTTCATCGCTCTCTGGCGTGGTGCCATTTTGCAGAGCCTCCTCAATGGTTTCTTCCGTATCGTGGTGCAGATCATCATCATTTTGGTCTGGAAGTTGTGTTTCCTCTGCCTCCCTGAGAATGTCGTCGCCTTGGTGATGGGGAATTGACGGCTTGGACTGAGGAGTCTGCGAAATGCCGTTGGAGTTCTTGTGCTTGGTGTCTTTATCTTGTATATGATCCAATTCATATAAGAGATTGTCAAGTTTTCCCAAGCTTCGCTGGCGCTCCACCAAATGTTCTAGACGCTCGATCTCACGTTGCATGATCTCCATATCTTGGTCACTTTCAGCCAGTCTCTCTTCCAATGTGCAAATATAATCTTCTGCATTGGTTTCACTTTCTCTGATTCTTGCGATTTCTTTTCGTAGCTCAGAGATGACCGCGTCGTTCTTCTCACCTCCCGAACTCTTGTCTTCGAGTCTACCTTCAAGTTCATGAAGATACTGCTCGGTATTCGACTCTCTATCCATCAGTTTCTGCACACGAGCGTTCAGTTGGGAGTTCATAGTCTCAACATAGGCACATTTGGTCTCCCGTTCTAAGAGACTGCTTTCTGTGTTTGACAAGCTGGATCTCGTGGTTGAGAGATTAGCTTCCAGGCTTTGGATTGTCTTTTCGTACTCCATGACCACCTGCTCGATCATCTGTTGATTGGCTTGTGACCGTTTGAGTCGATCGACAGCACTCTCGCCAGCCACAGGGTTATTGTGGTCCGCACTCTCAGAAAACTTGCTAAGTTCGGCGATAAGCTTTGCATGTCTTTGGCTCAAAGCCGTGTAACTCTCTTGCACGTCGAGGAGGTGATTTTGCAGTTCATTTTCCCGCTCGTTCGATCGGTCGGATCTATCTGACACCATTCCACTTCTGCGGTCGCCGTTTTCTGCGCTTCGGATTTGCTGACGGAGGAAGGCAATTTCGGTGCGTAGACGATCGATCACGGCCTGTTTGTCGCTGCCATCATCGATCTGCTGTATTCTAGGTTTGCTCTGAATATTTCGTGCACGCTGCGCGTATTGCACTGTATTCAAGGTCTCACTGAGGTGAAACTCTGCTGGGGTGACGCAGGCGATCATGTAGGTGATAGCATTGCCGCCAAGAGAGTCTTGAAGCATGCGCGTCAACTTTGAATCTCTGTACGATACATACGTTCCAGAAGTCCGAGATGACAGTTGAGAGATGACCTTGCCCAAGCTAGCTAGACCTGCATTGATCGAAATGCCTTCTCGTGCTCGGTCACCCGTCGCACCGGTATTTTTGAGCCGCTCACTCCCGGCCAAATCGACAAAGTGGAGCTTACTTTCCACCGTCATGGGAGCGTCTCCTCCTGAGATGTTGTCTAGTTGAACGGACGAACGCTTATTCGAGTTGAAACCCTGAGCTCTTGTCTGGCGAAGATTGATGGTGAAGACGGCATGAGAGCGGGATGAGCGAGCATTGATAGCAGTAGCATCAGTTTGGCGGATCGCTGATCCGTGGTTGAGGGTACGCATCAACTCTTCGATTGAAGTGATGCGTACCGAGTTCAAACCTTCAACAAAGATGCGACCTTTGGGATCCTCGCGGATCTGAACATTGGCTCTGTCGGTAAGGGTCGCATCCTCAGGAAGTAGCAAGTCGCGTGGGTGTTCATTATAGATCTCGACGTATGTCACCGACATCTCCCAACCCTTTTCCATATATGATTTGGAATTCTGCATGACTTGGTTGAGGCTCGTGACTGAATACCTTGTCGGCGACTTGAGACCAGAATTGTGTCTACTGTGAGCCTGTGCACCACCGCTTAAACTGTTGAAAAGGTGGTTTGCGGCTCTTGGGATCACACCTAGAGGACTAATTAGAGGATTGGTTTAGAAAGCGTCCGATCGGACGTACCTTTTAAAGATTGATCAAATTGTTCGGCAGGGCCTGATGTACCCATGGTGTAACTTTTGCCAGAGCCCGACTGACCGTAGGCGAGGATGGAGACATTGTAGCCCTGCAAGAAAGAATCGACACTCTCTTGCAGGTACTCCCACACAGATTGTTGGGTTGTCTCTTCGCCAAAGACTCGATCGAAGATGAACATCTTCTTCCCCTGTGGCGACTCGACGGCCAAACTTGTGTTTGTACCGACTTGGACCATTGAGCGTTGAAATCTTTGTGGTATGAGGTCGTATCCAGGATCGGTGGGCCCTAGAGGAGGTCGAACACGGACCACTAGTAGTAGTTAGCATCGAAGCATTGCCCATCTTGAGGTATGTCACGTACCGACTCTGACAGCTGTCTTTGCATCATCGTCGGAAGCCCTGCTACCACCATGTTTACTACTCTGGCTCATGCGACTCTGGCTGCGTGGCGGAGGACGGCTGATCATGCTCTGGGGACGGCGTGATTGAGATGGATCGGGCGAAGGTGCGAAGGACATGCTCTGCGGACGGATTTGGCGTGAGCCATCCGGTGAACCTGGAGGAGACGAGATCATGGTGATCAGGTCGTAGATATTTGGTTGGAGTGGTTGTGTGCGCAGTCACGCGCGTGGCAGGAGTAAGGCAGCGAAGGTTAGAGGGCGCAGCACCTCACAGAGGGCGGAAGACTTGTCAGCATGAAGCAACGCGTGGCGGATGGTGTCAGGGAGAGAATCAGAGTTGTAACGGCTGAAGGGGTGGGATTAATCCACTTGAGACACTGACACAAGACAGCGAAGACTTGGGAGTGATGAGTGGACAAATGTTTGGATCCGAAGTCGACAGTTGTGGGGAGAGGGACGATCCGCTGTCTTCGGACGTCTTGCCTGACGGGTTGTGGAGGTGAAAGGTTTCGAGGATCAGGATGGAGAAGATGTTGAGATTGACGGGCACACACAGGGTAGAAATCGAAGAGTCGATTGTGTGCGCGGTCGAGATGGTGTGAGGAAGGCTGAAGAGGATAGGATAGGATAGGATAGGATAAGAAATAGAGGCGACAAGGCGTGAGGGCGAGATACAGACAAATACAAGAAAATAAAGACTCCCCAAGGGTATTCCAACAGTGAAAAGTGCGCGATAGGAGGGTGGCTCGCGCGAGGTGAAGTTGGCCGCAAGTTTCGACGTGCAAGTTGCAGTTGGAGTTGCAGGACAAAGGGACAAGGGACAAGTCAGGAGACGAAGGTTCATGCAGAGGGTCGCGTTTCTACGATCAAAGAAGACTAGCCTGATGAGACTGACTAGCCGGAGTAGATTGACTAGATTGACTAAGTACTTAGACTGTGTGGGCCAATGCAATAATGTGGATCGGAGCAGTCATCCTTGTAGTGTGGTACTGTGGTATCGTGGTATCGTGGTATCGTGGTACTGTACGGAGGGCTTGCTACTAAGTACTAGGTACTACTACTAGTAGTCACTTGTACTCCCACTACTTCTTAACAATAAGCCCGTTACCTGGCTGTAACCCTCCAGGCGAAGACAGTAGGTACGGCGTACGGCGTAGATGAGTCAAAGGTACCGAGTACTCCGTACCTACCTGACCAGCTACTACTCCGTACTCCGTAACTGCTAACTAGGTCCCGAGCTAACTAGCATTAAGTGGCAATTAGTACCTCGACAGTGGCCCAGGCGTGCCCAGATTACTTGCAGTACCTGCATACGGAGGACTGTACCTGCATCATGGGCATTGGCTTCAGGTACCATAGGGTTAATGCTCCGAACCCCGTACCTCCAGCCTCCAGCCTCCCTCTCGTACTGTAACTCCGTAGGTACTCACGATTTACCACCATGGCACTCGTAAGGCGGACGGGCCTTTGATAACCTGGGCAGGGGAGGCATCGTGCAGTGGCACTACTTGGTTGTTGTACTGTACCACTCACAGGTCAGCTCGATCGATTGATCACCTCCAACTTCCAAGTTGCATGGTCCGTGATGGTCCAAGACTGTCAGTCTCTGCGAGTCGATCGTCAGACGTGAGATCCTGTGGGCGAGCGAGATCGAGGGCGAGGACTGAGGACGAGGGTGCTTGGAAAGGAACAAGAGAAAACGAGAGGGAGAAAAAAAAAGAGGGAACAAAGTGTGATTGGTGGGATAATCTCCGTCGAGGCGGACTGATGATGGTGCAGCAATTAGGCTGCTCGGGCCAGGCGCTGCATGGCCTAAGGGCCTGTGCCCACTGCCTACTACCCACTGCCCACTGCCCACTACCCACTACCCACCGCCCGCTGCTCAGTGATCCTCCTTAGGTGGCCCTTAGCTCGAGGCACCGATTGACTCCCATAGGCTGAGGAACGGTCTCTGGAAGCCCTAGAGCCTTGGCCTCCCGTAGCCTCTCCGGGGCACTGTGCTCTTGCAGCAGCCTAGGAGCACTGTTCATGCTGGATCATGCTGGATCATGCTGGGTCAAACCTCGCCTAAGCACCTTTCATCCACTCTACGGAGTACACAGTTGGAATCTCTGGGGGAGTCCGGGCTAACTGGAGCCTAGAGCTAGAGCCAAAGTGCTGGAAATTATGACCACAATCTTGCCCTGTGGCCTGGGCCTGTGGCCTGTAGCCATAGCTTCTAGCTTGTAGCTTGTAGTCTGCAGTTCTGTACTGAGTCGTCTGCAGATGCCCCAGTCTAAAGACCTCGGCCCCATGATAATCTCCTCAGTTCGAGCTCCTGTCTTTCACGTATCAATCAGTCACGATTCATCGATCCAGAGTGCTCTTCTCGTAGAGTGTCGGTGCAGTAATACCCTTCAGCTGGTATCGTACCTCTGCTACGGCCTGTGCGGAGCATGTCCTCAGAGTATCCAATCCCTCATCTTCTTCAAACCATGTCCGAGAGTCCAAGGCTATACTTAAAATTAACTTCGGCTGCCCTATCCCAAGCCACCGACCGACAGGGACTCTCTACTCTCGACTCTCGACTGTCCCGTTTCAACATCTGGGTTGGCCCCTTTCTGCCCTCAGGGGTGAGACACCAATCCTGCAGTCGATCTTGGTTCCATCGACCTGTCATCCTCGCTTTTCCCACATTACCAGGCACCTTACCAGGATATCAAAACCGGTCACTGGTCAGTCCTCTGTACTGATCACTACTGATCACAGAAGCTGACCACCCTGCCACCCTGTCACCCTACATACGGAGTAGTTCCTGGTTCCTAGTTCCTAGTACCTAGCACCTAGCACCTAGTACCTAGCACCTACCCATGGTGCCCCATGGTGCTTGTCATTGTTGGCGTCCCGTTCCGCACAACCCAAAGCAACTCTGCTCACCTCGCCTCGATGCTTGCTTGTTACCTACTCTGTACAGTAGAACAACAAACACATGTGACATGTTTGAATCCCAAGCCAGTAGATTGTCCGTGATAATGACCCGTGATCAACCATTCCAACGCAATGGCCTGCAACCGTGACCGCCGATGCGTAGCCAGCAACGCATGATCAGCACATCTTGCTTCCATTCTAAACAAAACACATATGCATGATATCCGTCACGAGTCACAGCTCATGACCTGGAGCGAACATATCTGGCCTGCGAGGTTGGTCCGTGTCGGGCCTCACACCCTTCTGAGGCAAAAGTTGCCTCTGCTCGCAGTCATGTTCCCGCTTACCACCACTCCTGCAGGTACGATACAGCTCTAGCGTGAACCGGACTCTCGCCCATGCATAGCCGTTCATACCATCGACACCCTTCGTGACCCTTGTGCCCTTCTAGTATCTCCCCACACTTCCAGCCGGATCATTTTGACATGGCGGTTTCATGCTTGAATAGTCAAACCCGGTTGGTGTGGTTGGCTAGATTGGCCAGATTCGTTGGTATCTACAGTAGTGTCTAGCATCTAACTAGTATCTACTCCGTAATATCAACCCGCACTTTGCGTACCAGCTTATGTACCAGACACATCAGAGGTCAACCATGGCTGCTACGGCACCGGCCAGACCGCCGTCCCGCCTCACTTGCCGGAAATCTGTCAAGAGAAAGCCACCATCCTCCACAGGCTGTGAGGCGTACAGATCCTAGTCAGTTGGTCCAAGCGGGACCATATGATGAAACAAGGGTATCTCGGTATGAACGCCAGAAACCCTAAGGTCTAAAGTGCCCTATGCGTGCTCGACCTGAACAAGATCGATTTTGGGTTTCCATTCGCACTTCATTGGCGATTGGGCTCGGTCGCGAGGGTGAAATCTCCCAGATGGATCAAAGTATAAAATGTGGCGTGATGCATTCACTTTACCAACCAGAAAATTTAGTCATGATTCATGAACTGCTCAGAGTTTGACTTTGGTGTACCGTAACATTACTCCGTCGACTGCTGCTGCTGTTACTGCTGCTGCTGCAGGAAAAAAACCTGCCCGCTGTCTTTGAAGCAGATCATTACTGGGCCGGCTGGAAAGTCCAGGTCCACTGACCATGCACGTGGTCTAGAATTAGAACTGCTCAAATTCTCCGACACGCGGTAATCGGGATCGACAAGAACTTGACCGAGTTTGCTGCTTGCATACGAACTATCGTATGTAGAGTTTCGGACATTGACACCTGGAACTGGACCGACGTGACCGACCATAGCTACACGGTCAGCAAGGTGCAGAGATACGCAATTCAGCTGGCCAGTGGTCCGTGGGCAGTGAGAACTCGAGTAGTGGTCCGTGGATCTTTTGGACATCCCGTATCTCTCCTGCCGCGGGAACTGCGCATGTGGAGTGCAATCTAGAGGAGAGACTGCAGAATATACCTCACTCGTCCCTCTTTCTGACTCTCATGCCAACTACTCTGTAGACCGATTTCCTCCATCACAATCTGGACTTGACTTGTTTCTGATCTTGCCGGTGGTGAGATGTTGATAATGCAACATAGTGGAGCCAGTGGTAGGGTTGGCTGGGTTGGTGTGCCTCGCGTAACTAGATGTTTCACCTTGAGGTGGGCTTTTAGCCTATTCTGGTCTCATCAACAACTCGTCCTGCTCGTCAAGCCCTTCCCTCTGCTCCATTCTGTGTCATGCCCATCCAGAATGGGAAGCTCAGTAACAATCCCTCAAGCATATTCCGGGTGTGCCCAGACCTTTGTCCTAGCGAAACGGCCTTGATGGGAGGGATACCTGGCTCGCCAAGCATTTACTATTTGCCGAACGGTGATCCCTCAACTTTTCCGTTGCCATTGATTCGTGAATTGTCGACCATCTTGCCCGTAGCTGCCTGTGAACACCTCGATATTGACCAACCACCCTGTAACAGACATGATGATCAGGTTTCAGGTCGAATCTCCGTCGGGAGGCGTATTCTTCTCGGGCTTGTCATGGTCGCGAATCTCGTTGTCATAGGCGCCTTCGTTCCTTTCGTCACCATTATCACTGATGTCTTCGTCTTCTTGCCCCTCATCATCAGAGGAGTTCGTACTTGTGCGGCTCCTCTCGGCATCTTTAGCGTCACCATCTATCCCGTGTTCCTTCATGTATGCATCGAGCTCTTTCGCCATTTTCCGAGAAAAGCCAGATGCTTCAACCTCAACGTCAAGTCTCCTCGCACCATCCTTTCCCAAAAGAGCCTTGGAGTCTTTGAAATGGGGTCCTGACTCTGAGCTGACGAATCCAAATCTCCGCTCAAAGAATCGTTTCACACATGCAACGTCTCTGTCAAAGTAGAATTCTGCGTCCGCATGATCCACACTAACCATCTGCGGGAAATCGATCAGCACCGGGACAAGTTTGATCAAGTCATCCTCTGCTTGCTCTTCCTTGATCAGAATGTTGAACTCGTTGAAATCTCCGTGAATCAAGCCTAGCGAGCATAGCCGAACGACCAACTCCATCAGTTCCGCATACAACCCCGCCGGGTCAGGGACCTTGTCTATCTGTCGTAGCGGAAACCCGTCGATCAGTCCCATGACCAGTTGATGCCGATTCTGGCCGAGCGGCAAGGGCACGCTGAGACCTGCATCGTAGAGTGCCTGCAAGAATGCGTATTCCTTCACGGCAGCGAGTCTCGACATGTACATCCAGCTACCAGCACCTCTTTCTTTCTGCTGCTTGGTTCGTGCATAGTCTCGCTTGTTCCGAACCCCCTTCTTGAAACTCACCCTGCCCAGTCGGTGAATCTTGAGGACTCTCTGTTCGCCTTTCTCGTCACTGACGACGAAGATATCACTCTCTTTTCCCACGCCAATCTGATTCCCGACACTGTAGACCACGTTGCTTTTTTGCATAGTGTGGAGAGCCAGGTAGTCCAGGCCTCCATATGTTAACCGATAACCATCATAACTAGCATTCTTGACTTTAGCGATTAGGTTCGCTTTTGCAAGAAGTGAGATGCTTCGTTGGACATCGCCGACGCTGGACTTGGATAAGTTGGCAATGAGAGATGTTGGTACGACTTCATGATTGCGACTCCCAGTCTCGACTGCGGTGAGGGTCCGCCAATCGGTAGGGTTGAGGTAACGGAGGGCTTTGGTATCGAGTTTCATTTTGGCGAAAAAGGCAAAGGTACACGAATTCAGTTGCTTACACACACTGTAAGAAGGCAGTTCCTCAGGACTTCATTTTCGTTACAAAGGTGACATTCAAAGTCGTTCGACGAAGTTTTGAAACACAGGCGAATAATTTTCAGTAAGAGCGAATCCACGATAAGATAAGATAAGATAGGATCAACCCCGGACTTTGCTTTCCCCCAACCCCGCTTGAGTCTTCCCACATCTCTCTCAATAGAACCTCACCGAGAATGAACGGCAAATACTGACATGACTCGCACTTTGTTTCTGAGATACCATTTCAGACGCTTGATTAGCTTAGTGATCTCAATTTTGCTCAACTGCTCCGCGAACCTGAAAGTCTGAGTGTGTCAAGGCTGGGTTAGAGATATGACTCATCCTCCAAAGACCAATATCAATGTGCTTGGTAGGGCGTAAACACAGCCCACTCTTGGGCCAACGTCTTGTGACTTTTGCCGAACCACGCCCCGAAACTTCTAATAAGTATAAAGCAATATATATATCTCCAAGCAGTGCTTTCCGCTTTCCAAATTGCAACCCCATTGCTAAGTTGTCCCTGAGAAGGCTCAAGCCCGTTCGCCCCATCGGATATAACCAAGTGTTAAATGACCCTTCAATCTTACAACGTCAACAATGTCCTATCCCCAGGTAACCCCACTAACGACGACGCCGCGGATTGCCGCACTCCTTGAGAGACTACACAAGCAGTCTTCGATCCAAGAATCCGCCATCGACCCGACACAGCTCTCCAGCATCCGGCAGCAAGCGACCACGAACCCAACGGAATCGCACCTCGCCCTGGATGCGCTAATGCTGGACAAGTTCATCGCGCTGGATGAGGATAAGTCCCACTTCATGTACAATGTGCTGCTATCGCTAGGCGCCACTACCGTCGTCGAGGCCGGGACGAGCTTCGGCGTCAGCACCATTTATCTCGCGTTGGCTGTCGGCCACAACGTTGCCGCCAGGCAGGCTAGAGGCGAGCAAGGTGTCAAAGGGTTGGTTATTGGAACGGAGAAGGAGGAGTCCAAGGCCGCCGTGGCGAGACGATATTGGGCCGAGGCCGGTGATGAAGTTGAAAAGTGGATTGATCTCAAGGTTGGTGATCTGGATGAGACGTTGGCCGGTGATTTGGGATTGGAGGATGGCAGGAAGGTGGATTTTCTGCTGCTCGACAGTAAGTTTTTGTATTCATATCTCAATCTATATGGCTCGCTCCTGTCTCAAATGTGTCATGTTGGCGATTATCCGATTTGCTGATAACATGGCTTTCGCGACGGCTGAAAAGTCTGGCCACATGTCGCTCTACCAGCTCTGAACCACATCATTCCACATCTCCGTCCTGGCGCTGTTGTCCTCACCGATAACACGATCGCTTCTGTCGACCGATATGGTGATTTGTTGAAAGTTCTACGGAATCCGGACGGCCCTTTCAGAAGTGTGACTTTACCCTACAAGGGCGGTTTCGAGTTTAGCGTCTATGATCCTTGATTCATAACTGTCGAAGCCTACCAAGTCGGGAGAGTAGCAACTGTAAAACGAAGATGTACTCAACTTGACATCTAGGCTAATCTGCATGAAAGACAAGGACATGATCTTGTCATACTAGTGGTTACAAGATTCAATCTCTTCATGGGGCGGAAATCTGCTACCCTGAGAGGACATACATGAAATCGCAGTGATACGTAGCAACAAAAGTCGTCAAAGTGCCTCCACATTGGCATCTCTTGCTTCGATATATCTCATCGCCTGGTCACTAATCTGCAATCACCAACGCGTAGCTGATTCCCAGCGCTTAGACCTTGGCTCTCAGTGTCAGATACACCAAAAGCCCCCACTGCACCACAAAGAAGCTCGAATGATGTTTGATCATTTCGTTCGGGTCGACCAATCTGATATCATAGCGCTTGAGTAGGTATGGCAATACCTTATTCATCTCCAATAAAGCCAGATGTCGACCAATGCACAGATGTGAACCGCCGCCAAACTGAGACCGAATGTTAGCAGCCACCACCTTTCATAGGAACATGGAGCAGGACAGAACTAATCTGTGCTTCAACAGGTCCCAGATTCTTTGACGTACCTGAAACATACACCTGTCCATCATCTTAATCTTATTCTCGTCACCTTCAAGCCATCTCTCGGGTCTAAACAGATCGGCATCCTCACCGAAGATGCCCTTGTGTCTGTGCAACACCCATATATTAAGCGAAACGGCCACGCCTGCGGGAAGTTTGGTTCCATCAATTTCCGCTCCACCTTGGGGGACTTTCCTGGTAATGTTCAACCCAACAGCCGGCCTCATCCTCATTGCCTCCTTCAGACACGCCTGGAAATAAACGAGATTCTGGGCTTCGTTGTAAGTGACCATTTCCGATAGATCTGCTGAGACGATCTCCTCGGTCAATTTATTATACACCCGCTTGTTGGAAAGAACATGCCAGAAGAAACTCTGCATTGTGCTCGCCGTGCTGTCACTGCCAGCAAATATTGCACCGTGAGCGATAGCGAACACATCGCCATGTCCCAGCGCATCGGGATGAGCCTTTTGAGCCTCGATCAAACTGTTCAGTAGATCTCTGTGCTCCGTTTTGTCGCCCCAGGTTCCTTACGCTTGTTGAGCTGGGCAATGGCAGTTCGCGTTACCAGAGCATTCTTCGTGGCTAGGAATGGTACATAGTGCCATAGTGGATTGCGGCGAAGGAAATGGTCCAGGACTGGGATTTGACCGACAATACCATTGTACCACTGTGAGTTGTCGATGGTTTTAATCGCTCCATCCACGTCTACCCCCGCCTCAAGGAACCCAAAACTTTTTGAAAACGCAACTTCGCCTAGAACCTATTGATCGATTCAGCCATGACTCTAGACAGTTTGGGTACCACAAGAGATATTCTTACGTCAAACGCATAGAAATGTAACCATTGTCCCAAGTCACATACCCGATTATTGCCAGCAAAATCGTCCAGTTTCGATGTTAGAACCCTTTCCGTAGCCTCGATCCGGTCTGTGCTTTGTTGCATTGATGCCAAACTGTATGGCGTTGCGGCGTATCGCTTCTTGACAGCATGAACAGACTCCCGTGTTTCGGTGAAGATATCTGGGTTCTCTGGCGGGGGAAATACGCCATAAAAGTCCGTCTTATGGAAGCCTTTGCCGGTCTTGAATAGTTCCAAGGCAGCTTCGGGAGAGGAGAAGCTCACTTCGTTTGGCGCAGTGCGTACAACGGGCCCTTGAACGTCAATCAAAGACCAGAGACGCTGTCGCCAGGGAATACGTACCATATTTTCGATGAAGGGCAATATAATTCTGCTCATTTTTGCCTGTGTAGACGCTCCATACTGTAGGCGATGTCAATTTCGTCTGCTGGGCTACGCACCATCGCGCTGCTTACCATTCCATAATCTGGTACATGATGCAACAAAAGGTCCAGGGAATTGCCTCAGAGGAGACGAGTAACGCTTGAAAAGAGGCCGTACGAAGAGGAGAAAGAATAAAATAAGGAAAGGATGTGTTCTGAGGAACTGCAGTACCGTGACTACTGCCGTCTGGGTCACGGGCGCCTCACTATCAAGGACTTTTGCCATTTCGATAGCGAAGCCACGATGGGTAACGAATGGAACCGGATGCTCGATGAACACGAACGGTTAGAACGCAAAACATGCGACGAGATATTTATGCTGGGGTTCGCACTGTTCATATTCACTCCCACTTACCTTGTGCGATTTCATCGGCAGGTATGGAATAGCTCCGCTAGAAGGTCAGTGTTGTTCTCCTCAATAACATCCATCACGAACAGAGAGCTCGTGTAGAAAGGACGGCAATTGCCCCACAGAATCTGATCAGCCCCACGATTTGCGGATAGGCGAAGCGCGATCACCTCCGCCTGTCGTACCAACCTGTAGGAGACATGTGGCGAGGCAGGCTGGGGTTTCGCCGCAGTTTCCACTCTGCTCTGTGGTGCCGGCAGACAAGAGCTGTGTACTGGAGAACCTGGAGAAGTGGAAGTAAACCAACAGGGTAAGTTGAAGGTGGAGGAGGGGGTGGCGGAGGGGTCTGTCGCGGAGGTCATGAGTTTGTCGGATAAGTGCCATATACGGTTTTCTCTAACATCAACTGCCGAAAATCAATCTACAATACTTGACGCAAGCTCTGATCTAGCAGAGTCAATTGAGGATCTCATACGTGGCCCAGCGGATGACTCGCTCGAGCGTTTGGTGTTTAGTTCGACCTAGCTTTGAGCTCACCACGACTAGTTGTATGAATGTGAGAGTTATATGTGAGGGTTAATTTCTGGATGTGGGGAAATTAAATCGCAACAACACCGTTGTTTTTACCAGAGCATCCTCACTGAGCCGAACCTGGCCCTCTAGTCTCTAGGGTGCGTGTCCGTACTTGCCCTCACACCCTTGGCGAATTGAAAACATTGAACAATGGGAAATAAGGCTGTTTGAAGGTAGCCTGGTAGGTCGTTGTGTTGTATTATCGTACGCCTACGCTCCTGGGGAGGTGAATTGGTCTCGAGTTGTCTGGGAATTGAGAACATCACATTCGCCTGGCAGTCATCAAGTCAACTCGGATTTGCTGGTTGCGACACGGACCGAACAGAAAACGACAAAGTATCACACATCATTATTACTGCATATATCCATTGATTAATACATATTATCGGCTTCCCGTCACGATACAAGAACAAAATCCGCTATGCAACAAAACTCGAGGTTTCGTTTCCTCAACCCTTCCGCCGACGTTCCCGCAGTGCTGCTGAATTTTGCGGAACATCGACGGGTTCTCCGTTCAGAAGTACTGTAGGCTTTGTGCCATTGACCTGCTTTGCAATACCCTCCTTGACTTCGCCATCCGTTTCTTCCTCCTCTGAGTCACTCCGTTCATCTGCGATAGCATTGTTGAAGACATAATTCTTGGCAATCCTGAGAATGAGGAAAAGCCAGAACAGATTCACGGCCTGTAGCAATGCAAGGAGCGCGAAAGTAATATATTGACTGATCCAGCATTTGTACTGCTGCGTCTCCCAGTTTAGTTCGAAGGGTCCTACGGTTCGGAACTCTGTGAGAGTGGCCCAAAGAATGCGGAGGTTGATGTAGTGACGAAGATAAACCCAAACACCCACAAAAAGTCCAAAATACGGTCCAACAAGCACGTTGTCGAGATAGTTAAGTGTCTTGGATGTCTAATCATTGTTAGCAGTCCCAATATATCGAACGGGGAAATGATGCTTACGGCCAAGAAGAAATCGCTAATATCATGCGTGATATAGACAGCGATGCCCATATGAGTGAAGTGAAAGCGGTAACTTAGCGCGATTAGAGCCAGTGTTACAACGTGGTGCAGAACCAGCTCTTTGAAATCCTTTCGCGGCTTTTCCAGTTGGAGAATAAGCACCACGGCCTGTTGACTCCAATAGCTGGCTTGTAACAAGTAGTATGCCTTGAAAAGAGCCTCATGCTTTCGGTGGGGAAAGCCCTCAAACATAGCCGTCGTATTGAAATACCACAACGGACCCCTGGACATGACATATAGACCAAAGGGGCCAAAGATGGAAAAATACATTGCGGTGTAAACCTGTTCCATGAATCTTGCTTGCTTTGCCCGCTTCTTAATGCCCCAGGCGACAGCAAGTGGCCGTATCACTCTCTGCATAAGAAATTCTCTGGTGAAGCTCAAAACAATCATGTAGAACGACACGAAAGCGATGTCGGCCTTGCCTTTGCCATACATGTTCGGCCCACCTGGATAATCTGGTCCGAGGGATATGAGAGGAAAATGGCTCGGTGAAGAGGGTTTTGTTCGCCAGGGTTTACGTAGTAGGCTGTCAAGATGACCAGCATGAGGATAAGAGGATTGATCCAGGTATGCCGCAAGGAGATGTGCTTCCATTTGCGTAGGGCCGATCGGGCTTTGCGCCTTTTTGAGTGCGGTTTCAGTTCTCGTTCTGCAGCCTGCAGACAGTCAATTCCGAGGGCCCCGATCTAACGGTTGCCGTGGACTCACGGATGGTTGAGAGGTCAATGTGCTTGAACGGGATGTCATTGTTGCCCACGCAGGAGCACTTGTATCACCACGAGGGTCGCCCCCGAGGTTGCTTGAAGTTCGACGTGGGCGACCCATGATGGCCAACGTATGCTAAGGAAATTCGAGGGAGAGTGTCAAACCTGACAACTGGTACAGGCAAAAGAGAGAACAGTGAACACGTGGAAGTGATAAACGAGATCAGAATCTTGGGTGTCAGAAAATGTGGCTGATCGAACGTCGCGGCTTACGGGGCGCGTCTTTCCAGACTCCTGAGTGAGCCGAAAAGTGCACTTCGTCCAGGCTAGCAAAAATGAATTTCAATGACAAATAATATGACGGCCAATTCGACAGGTGCGTCGTGGTGCATGCACTGCATATTGTGCAGAGCACTGTAGAGACGGGTCCAAAGTGTGCCCGAGTCCGTGGTCAGACGGAGCATTATGCCGGATAAGTCTCTCGTCAGTCCCGCCTTTGACCATTGGCACAAATCCAACGCAATAGTGCAGCGAAGAACGGATAGCTACATGCAGGCTTTTGTAGTCTGCGATCATGTACATGCAAGCTGCAAGGAGAGAGCTCGCTGATTCCATGTAATAATCATTAGATATAGACAAGTTTTGGTTTTGTTCTACCACCATGATTTTGGGTAAGCTTCGCCCCTTGAATGCACAACTTTTTTTCATGTCCATACTGATTGGTTTATGATTGGACAGTAGGCAGAGTGTTACATGGGCTGGAAGCATGAACAGCTTCGGTACAATTCCTTAGCCACGCCCCATGTGGATTTGGATCTCATCCAATGTGCAAGGCATCGCTGAGGGGATGGGGCCCTAGCTTGAGACTTTCGTTGCGTGCACATCATTCCGCTTTGTCGTCTTTATTTTCAAACTCCTCAGGGGACTGTCACCCTTCTTACCCTTGGTAGATCTGCTGGAGTCGACTGTGCCATGGATCTTTGCTGTTGCTGCTGGCCCTTCGCTCTTTCTGCTCTTTTCGGGATCTGTGAGAAGAGGGTTTTTCGCGCCAGATACATCACTCTGAGCCTGTGAAGGAGTCAGTCTTTCCTCGATAGCAGCGTGGGCAAGAGCGTGGAAAGGCTTACATCTTTCTCGCCTTTCGACTCGGTGTCCCGATCCTTCGGAGCTGAACCTGGGGCGCTGCTAACAAGCCAATGAGCATTTCGTCGCAGAAACAGAAAGGTTGACCTACTCATCCTCAGAATCTTCTTCCGGCGTTTCTTTACCACTGTCGTCGTCTGATGATTCCGCTGCACTGTCCTCGGGGAGTCGTCCTTAGCATCCTCCTTCTTCTCTGCTGAATCGTCTCCCTTTGTTTCCTCGTCATCTCCCGATTCTTCCTTGGGTTCGTCCTCCGCTTCTTCCTCTTTTCCCTTGTGATCCTCGTGACCGTGACCGTGGCCGTGATCCGAGGTTTCGGGAGCTTGTGCGATGAGCCATGAAGCTGCGGGCACTGTGACGACGATGGAGCCGATCAACCTGAAGAGGATAGGTCAGAAACGAACTTGACAAATGCTAGATACGAGCATTAGGTGTCCACATACCAGGGGAGATCACTGGTTTTCTTCGCCTCATGACCACTAGCATAGGTTCGTTGTCCGATCGAACGTAGACTCGCTCGGGCTTGAGTGCCGGCTCTCTTCAAGGTGAAAGCGCGAACGCTGCCCCGAAGGACAGATGATCGTGGGAGGACCATATCAAAGGAGTGGGTAGCCTTGTAATTGATAAGACAAAGCAACCGTTATGAGAAGGGGAGGTTCGAGTCGCTATGCATCAATTCACTGGAGTCCTGGGCTATGAAGCAGCTCTTGGAGGTGCGTGCTAGGGAAAGGTAGGGATTTCTGTGCTGGGTGCTCATTAATTATTAGCACCTCTTCTTACCTACCTAGGTAGTCACCTAGCTAACTAACTAACTAGTTAGCTAGTCAGTACCTTCGGCCGGCTGGGGCTGGCAGCTCACCTCGTAGCTGGTACCCGGCACCCGAGCTTGAGGTCCCGAGCCTCACATCACGTCACGCAACTTGTCCGAACAAGTCCCAGTGCCCAGCGCCCAACGCCCAGCGCCCAGTGCCCATGGCCATTGCCTCCTCACTCCTCCTCTCTGCCTCCTGCTCAGCACAATTGCATAATCGACGTCATTGGCCAGGCACCACATGCTCCGCCAATCAGATCTTGGGAGACAAGGCCCGGCTTCCCCTCCAAATTCGTGACTGCGAGCCGTTTGTGGTGATGATGGAATATCACAATTCCACTCTATAACCTGAAAAGAAGAGATGTTCAGATGCTCTTCACCAACAAAACACCAGATCGTCACTGCTTTTCAGTCACTACCAGCGGAGTTGTTGCTTAGCGCGTCTTGAAATTTTCACACACAGAAGCGTCTTGCAAGCGTGCCAGATGCGCCCTGGCTCTCAGTCTTTCCTTCGAATTGTGTCCACGTCGATTACTCAGAGATAGTCGACGATTTCTCACTTACAAAACATTGGATGCTGGTCACCAGACGCACCATAGGTCGAGTCACCCTCTTGATCCAAAATCCTGAACATACCTAGGTAGTCACCATGGCCCGAGATCGAGGCAATGTTCAGCTAGGCATAGCCAGCCTTCTGGGCAAATTGAACGACCCAGACCCTGACATCCGGTTCATGCAATTGAGCGATCTTTCGAATATACTGAGCTCTTCTGCCTCTGACTACCTTCGAACCGATCCTCATATGGCTGCACGAGTTATTGAAGGTTTACTCAAAGCCTTGTCAGATCAACATGGAGAAGTTCAAAACCAAGCTTTGAAATGGTATGATCACCCTGTAAGTTCCTTGTGAGCCTAGCTGACTACGATAGTGTTGGTCCACTGGCATCGAGAACCCCCAACGATATTATCGCTCCCCTGATCGACAAATTGACCGATCTTACCACCTCTGATATTGATATCTCTATCCCCAACACCGCGCTCCGCACATTGATTGCCTCTCTGCCACAGCCACATCCAGGTACCGAAAATGCCGGTGTACAAGATGCCTACACTGCCGTCAGCAAAGTCTTGATTCCAAGGCTGGTAGGACGTGTGGTCCTCCCGCAGAGCAAGCCCCCTCCGCAACTACCCACAGGTCTGCTCCAACGACAGAAAGACAAGGGCTACAGTAGCGACGCCGTTGATGTCATGATTGAGATTGTCAAATGCTATGGACCGTTGATCAAAGAACAGGAGCTGGTTGCACTTGCCGAAGCCACCATGAACATCATTGAGAGTCCACAGGCTGGTGGAGTGGTCAAAAAGAGAGCTCTAGCCGGCATCGGCGCCTTATTGATTCATTTCAATGATGCTCAAGTAAATTCCTTCGTCAAGGTCATCACGAAGAGTTTCCAGAATGGTCAATTGACAGTGGAGCACCAGAAATTCCTTATTGCCACTATTGGCACACTGGCTCGTTCCAGTCCCGCAAAGTTCGGACCATACCTAGACCAAGTTGTTCCTTCAGTTCTTCACATCTTGAGCCAGGAAGAGCTTTCGGCTTCTAGAGATCTATCCGATGACGAGGCAGAAGTTGATCCCGAAACCGAGGAGCTACGGGAAACCGCACTCGTGGCCCTGGAGGCATTGCTGGGATCATGCCCGACAGAAATGAAACCACATTTACCCGCTGCCATCAGCGCCGCGCTGAGATTCATCAGATATGATCCCAATGTTGCCTCTTTCGAGGACGATGAGATGGGTGGAACCCAGGAGAGTAGCTCTGATGATGGAATCACAGAAGACCCACTGGACGAAGATGATGACGACGAGTATGCGGAGCTTGACGACGAAGATGCCTTTAGTGATGTTGATGATCTCAGCTGGAAAGTTAGGCGGTGTGCAGCAAAGACTTTGTACACCATTGTCGCCGGTGTCTCAGCTGCTGACCGCAGTACATTGTTCGGCACCATTGCCCCAGTGTTGATTAACCGCCTTTTCAACGAGCGGGAGGATAGCGTCCGACTGGAATTGATATCCACAACAACCGCTTTGATTCGAAAGACTGGTTCAGGCCTCACTCGGACAGTGTCACGGCGGGATTCTATGGAGAATGCAGCTGCACCGCCAAACACCCGAAAACGTAGACGTCAGGATAGCGAGGCTGACCGCAAAGACCCTGACTTGAGGGGTCTTATTGCATCAAGATCGAGTCCGCCCATACTACCTGCGTCTCCACCCACCGGCTCTCAAGTAGAGCTGCTTTCTCTGGTCCCTAAGATCGTTCAAGCCCTGTCCAAGCTCTGGAAAAAGGCTACTATCTCGCTGAAGCAAGCCTCAGTGATCATGCTTAAAACTCTGACTTTGGCGAGAAACGGCATTCTATCCGACCATCTACAACAGTTAGAGGATCCTATTGCAGATGCTTTGAAGCACTCGTCTTCAACAGGCTCTGGAAGTGCAAGCTCAGGGACATCAGCCACTATTGCCAGTTTGCAGATTGAAACTCTGACGCTGATCAGCGCAATAACCGAAACCAACGAAACCACTGTTTTGGTACCTTTTGTCATAGCATTGATTCCACCGGTGACAGCAATTGCTCGAGAGAAGAATTTTAAGGTTTCCAGTGAAGCACTGTCTACACTGGAGCAGTTTGTCAAGGCCCTAACACCTCCTCGGCTTCCAACGACCAACCAGGACCATGCGATCCATATCGGGAAGCTTTGGGATGTCGTTGTTGACAGAGTCACGGATAATAACACAGACCTCGAGGTCCGCCATCGAGCAATTCAAGTGTTTGGAGTGCTGCTTGCCCGTACCTCCTCGACACAGCTTCTTTCTGCTGAGACACGATCCAAGGGTCTGGGTATTCTCAATGACAGACTGAAGAACGAAACCACAAGGCTAGCCAGTGCGCGAGCTATTGGATTAATTGGTGAAGCAGCGAGCATTCACGACAATATTGGGGCCACCTGGATACAGGAGGTATCGATCGAGATGGCGAACCAGCTTCGTAAAGCCGATCGGGCACTACGGACCTCATGCTTGGAATCACTGCAATATCTTGCATTGAACTCCGTCACTTCTGCTCAGTATGAGACAAGCACCATTCTTCAGCTGGAAACTCTGCTACTCCCATTGGTCACTGGCACGGATTTGCATCTCCTCACACCGGCTCTTGTGATTCTGTCCAAGATAATTCCAACGAATGCGGCAGCACTCGTCAACGCCGACATTGTCAATGCTCTTTGTGGGATTACAAAGTCTCGAATGGAAGGGCCTCCACTAAGGGCATATCTTCTCGTGGTAAAAGTCATCGGCGAGCAAGGGGTTGGTGCGCCGTTGATGAAGGGCCTTCTGAGTGTCGGGACTGCCGGGGAGACCGTCGTGCTGGGTAGGGCGATAGGAACGCTCCTTGTCTATGGTGGAGACAACTTGGGAGTGAGTATCACGGACTTCTTGAAAGAGCTAGAAGCCTCCAAAGATATCCGAGCCATTTGTCTTGCACTGGCAGTGCTCGGTGAGGTTGGCTTTAGGGCTGGGCCGAAGTCGCCATTCAAAACAGACGTCTTCATTAGATGCCTGTCCGCTGACTCCGACAAAGTTCGCCTCACAGCTGCTGTCGCGCTTGGTAGTGCCAGTTCGAACAATGTGACCGAATGCCTACCCATCATCCTGCAGAGTCTCACCCAGTCACCGGCTCAAGACTATTTGTATTTACATTCGCTCAAGGAGATCTTAGAGCACTCTGAAAGCTCATTTACAGACATGACACCATATCTACCAGAGCTTTGGGAGAAGCTCTTTACAGTATCGCAGGCAGAAGACAACAGTGCGGTGGGTGCAGAATGTATTGGTCGTCTGGCAACGATCGATCCGAACACTTATATTCCTAAGCTCTCAAAGTCACTCGAGGATCCCAACGCAGCAGTCCGCGGAACAGTCATTTCAGCCTTCCGCTATACTCTGGGCGATGCAGGCACATCATACAATACAATACTCTCCAAAACTATCACTCCGATACTGAAGACGATGTTGAGCGATTCGGACCTGGGAAATCGTCGTCTGGCGGTGACGACTCTCAACGCGGCAATTCACAACAAGCCTGAACTGATCGTCGCTGATATTGGCGAACTTCTGCCGACAGTCCTTGCAGATTCGAAGATTAAACCTGAGCTTGTCAAGGTGATCAAGATTGGACCGTTTACCCATCATGAAGATAGTGGTCTTGACTTACGCAAGTCGACATATGCCACCCTTTACGCTCTTCTCGACACCCCATCGGCTCTCCCACATCTCCCCCTTCCAAAATTCTTCGATAGGATCCTTGATGGGATCCCTGATGACCACGACATCCGCACTCTCTGCAACCTCATGCTAAGTAGACTCAGTACGATTGATCCAGATGAGACGCGCCGGCGCCTGTCCCCACTGGCTGAGAAATTCCGCATCGTGTTGGGCGCCAAGATCAAGGAGAATGCCGTCAAGCAGGAGATCGAAAAGGTCAACGAAGCCAACGCGGCGGTTATTCGTACGACATTGGAACTGGATCGGAAGTTTCCAGGCGCGACGACCGATGGGTCGGGAGAGATGGTGCAGTGGAAGGGCTACATCGAGTTCGTCAAGAAGGAGTTCACTCAGATGGTGAGGAACGTTCTCGAAGAGGGTGTTTAAGCCTTAGCATTACGACATAGATGACATAGATGAGAACGCTGGTCTCTACTCGTGTGCACGCTTTGGTGGAGCACTCGGCTTCCCTTTTTAGCCAAGTATGTCATATCAAGGAGGAATTAGTCAAGGAGGGAAATGCGGGAGATTTGCATTGGCAGCATTGATCAGTGGCGCGAAGTGTAGTCCCGAGCGCGTGTTTTCGACCATGTGCATAAATCGAGCTCGAACTAGAAATAGACTTGTTTCTCCTTCAGCGTCCCGAATCCAGTCCTGGCCGGGTCTTGCCCCGTTCCATTCCTGGCATGCTATGCAGTACCATCTTAACCGGGAGCTCCATCTCAACGATATCGTGGATCATGATAATCTCCAACACATTCGTACATGCGATCATTGGCGGTGACTTCATCCAAGCTGCTGTTTCAACGATCTCGTGACCCCAGCCCGAAACCTACGCGTGCCACCATGTTGCTCCGCTGCTAAGCCAGGAATAATGAGTCAATGTGAGGAAGGAAATCTTGAGCGGTCTTGCCGCCGTCGTAAGGGATTGCGCTGCGTAAAAAATCGTACAGTCCGAGTGAGCAAACGCCTAATTCCTAGGAGTGCTCGAATCGAAGATATCGGGTTTGTTGCATCTAGCAAAGGCAGCTTAGATTTGGGCGTTGTGATACGAAGCTCTATCCTTGCTATTATGAAGTCCCCTCTTGTGAGACCGTCTGCCATATTAGCCTCTAGGGCCTCTGAAGTCCACAAGTCTTACGGTACTTCTTGAGTGTGATCTTAATTTGTGGACTGATAGAGGAGTAACGGTTCGCCAACATTTTCGATCTCGGGAATGGTGCATTTTAGATCAAAGGCCTTGGAAAGAACGATCTTGAAGATCTTTTGGACATTGATACTGTGGCTGGTGCTGCTGAATATGAGGCTGGCTCTCATAGCTTTTGCAAAACGGCGTGCCTAAAAGATATGTCAGTAGAAGCCATGAGCCCTTTTGCAACTCAATTACCTGATTACTGATCTCTTCTTGATCTTCTCGTGGGAAATTTACAAAGTGGTCATACTTTGTGCCAATGAGAAAGGGAATGGCTGTCTTGTTGAAGCCTCGACCTTGTCTGTACCATTCTTTGATACTGTTCAACGTTGATTTCCTCGTGAGATCAAACATGAACAGGATGGCGACTGCATCATTACAGACCAAAGGTAGCATGTTCACGAATTCCCGTTGGCCACCCAAGTCCCAGATTGAAAAGGTGATCTCGGTATTTCGTATCGAAATGGTCTTTTCCATGAAGTTGACACCTATGAGGGGCAAGTGTCAGTGGACTGCTGATGTGGGAGAAAGATTATTAGGAAAGACAAGCGTACCCAACGTCTGTATGTAATCTTCGTCCCAACTGCCTTCCACATATTTGACCATCAATGAGGTTTTCCCAATCTGAGCATCACCGACCATGCCAACCTTTATGACGACACTGCTCTTATTGGCAGGTTGTGCCCTATTCTCCTGTTGGTATTGTGATTGTTGTTGTCCACCCATACCAGATCCCGGGCGAGAGGTTGGCTGTTGATATAGACTCGGTGAATTATATCTTTGAGATGGGTCATGGTCTATAGGAGGGGTCGAGGTGACATGCGAGAAGTTCGGATTCGAGTTTTGTACCGCGGTGTTATCAGAGTCGTCTTGAGACTGGAGTGTTTGTTGATCAATTATGTGTGGGTTGTATGGCGAATCGGCGGGGTAGTCGTTGGGGGAGTTGGGGTCCATGGCTCTGATGGTGTACAAGCACAACGAGTGTGATTAATCAAGGATGAAAAAGAGATATGTTAGAGCCTTTGTTAAGCCATGAGATGTCCTGCGGGAGACGCCCGAGGTTTATTCATGGGACGGTCGAGGGCTGAATTGCGGGTTGACATACGAATGGAGGAAAAGCGTAGGAACCAATCAACACGCCAGATGCACCTGCCATCCGGCGACGCGTTCTTGCCGCCAAGCGGCAGCCTTATCATTTCAGCCTCATAGATACAGCATCGCTTCACGTGGATAGATCAAGTAACAAAACACAAGGCATGGTCAGAACCTCTAGCATTAGATAGAAAATTTTATTCATGGCCATTCAAAACAGCATCCTTTGCCTCTCTCGCGAGGCCTGTGCTTCAGAACCCAAGAACAAGCCACAGGCGGCAATAATCGCTGTGGCTACAATTAGAGACACAAATTGGGTTTTGATTCCGGTTTGCACCAAGGCACGCCGATTGGCATACTTGGTCACTGTCTTCATGTAATTTGCAACGCCACTGATGAGGCAGATCATGGCAAGCACCCAGAAGATGAGGCCCAAGGGTTGGGATAGTGATCGCTCCAATGGCGTGGGCTGATGCTTAAGATGAAAGTTGACATAAATGGCGACAGCAACAATGGCCATGTAGACGGAAAGCCGTAACCAAGAGAGAAAAGTGCGTTCGTTTGCACAATGATCTCGGGCGTCTGATGAGACATTTGAGAAAAGGAGAGGTGCATAGAGTGGCCTGGTCAGGAAGAGATCTAACGCGCTGTCTGGATGGCGACTGGTCATGTCAGTCCTTCTTACTAGTGTATAGATAGTTCTTGGGCAGCTGTAACTCTGTCAGGACTTACTCATCTATGTTTATTGTGGTAGTGATAGGGTTGTACAGCCAATGCTGGTGGTCACTGAACGTAGCATTGTTTGAGGTAGAACCCATAGCGGCCAACTGTGAAGAGCAACAACCCTGGTGTGATTTCTCAATTTATGAGCAGAGAAGTGCTACTGAAAAGGATATGTTATAAAGCGTCCGAAGATGCATGACGTTGCTGGCGTTGGCAGTTTTTAGATTCGTCGCTGAAGATGTCGTGATCGCTGGATGCACCGACATCAGCGGTACGCTAGCAGAAGTGATCATGTGACCATTGATGATCCAATATTCAGTGTCGAATGTCAATGCGTGCATTGTTGTGCTTAGTGGAGGATTTGAGCAAAAGCGAGCGGGGATGAGAACTTACGGAGTCCCTCGCCCCTCGCCTATCACCCTTTCTGAGAACTCTCAAGGCTCAACGACGACCGGGGGACTGAACATTGGCATATGCTTGGTGGACTTAGCCCAGAAATCACTTTCATGTCTGGCAGACGAATTTTAGTTAGATACGCCCTCTTCCATCGCACTCGGGCCATGCTGACACCCAACTTGGTAGCTGGTGCCGACGGTGATTGCCTTAGGACCTACGGAGTATGGAGTAGGTACAGTAAGTGTCTGAGGCTAAGTAGGGGAACATAAAAGTGGGTTTTAAGGGCCAAGGCAGTGACAGCTTACGGGTAGCAGAGGGAGATGGCCGAGGTCCCTATCCATGCCTGTACAAGTCCCGGAGTCCCTAAATCCTAGCCAGGCCCACTCTAAGCAGTGCCTGAGGAGCCTCTTCTGGCTATTGTGTTAACTAGTTAGTTAGGCTCTGGCCGCTATCAGTGGACGATGCACGCTGGACTCGTCCCTCTCACGTGTGAACTGGCCAACGCCTATCATCAAAGCTTCGCTAACCAAGGTAGGAACTAATTAGCAACCCTGGCACTTGCCGGGCACAGATGATAGATCCTCATCCCCTTGTAAACTTTCAAGGTTTCGCTTCAGCTTTATCATCGTCGCTTGTAGAGCTACCTTTTCTCTTTATCTCTGACAATTCCGCTCTTGCGCAAACCTCACTTTTCCCTCTCCGACAGTCCAACACCAGAAGTGCAACAGTCAATAGCTCCTTTGCACAAATCCTGCTGTTGGATATGTAAATATCCCAATTGTTTCCACCATCGGAGTACCCCGCCAGTTCTCTGAGACTCTCCAACAAAACCAACCTGCTTCCACCCAACACTTCGAGCTCAAAGACACACCATGTCCTCACCTTCAAGACCATTCAGCACTCTGGAGCGAGTCACTAGTGCCACGAGTAGAGTCTTTTCTCATTCTTTACCCAATGGGTCCCCAATTGCGCAGGCTTCCATCGCACGGGACCTCGCTGACGACTCCGACTCTGAAGCCGCAGAATCAGAATCCGACACCGAATCAGAAAGTTCTACCGTGAGACCATCCACCTCGGCTCCTGGTCATAACTACTCCTTCATTGGATCCTACCGCCGACCCAGCTTTGCCGGCGCCGGCAACAGAGCCACTGTGCTGCCGCGCCCCTCTCAAGAACACGACAAGCTATCGAAGCGAGAGAGAACGCAAGCATTGGAAGAGGAGCGAAGTTTGCTTCGTGATAATAACATCATCCCCCGAAGCACCCGCAGACCGATGACGGACGCAGGAAGAGTCTATTCAGCGGCTATTTAAATATCCCAGGCGGAGACCGTAAAATTGCCCAGGACGAGGAAGCTCCCCACGCACAAGATGCTGCTTCTGGCATTGCTTCAGAAGTCTCTCCTCTCCTAGGAGATCCCAGTCTTCCTTATGGCGGACATGGTGATCCAGACAATGTCGAGGCTAAGTGGGAAGAGGCAGTTGCTGCTGGCATGATCCAGACTACGTGGCAGCGTGAGGCCAAAGTCATTGCCCGCTATTCGGGGCCTCTTATGGTCACCTTCATCCTGCAGTACTCCCTGACCGTTGCCAGTATCTTCACCGTCGGCCACATCGGCACTGTCGAGCTCGGAGCAGTCAGTCTAGCTTCCATGTCTGCAAACATTACCGGTTATGCCATCTATCAAGGCCTTGCCACTTCCCTAGACACTCTCTGCGCGCAGGCCTTTGGGTCCGGCCGCAAGAAACTAGTCGGTCTTCAGATGCAAAGGATGATATACTTCTTATGGACTATTACCATTCCGATAGCCTTGATTTGGCTATCCGCTGACAAGATCCTTGTTGCACTCGTCCCCGAACCCGAAGTTGCTCGCCTTGCTGGCTTGTACTTGAAGATTGTCCTGGTGGGAGCCCCTGGTTACGCAGCCTTCGAAGCTGGTAAGCGTTTCGTTCAAGCACAAGGTCTATTCTCCGCATCGCTCTACGTCCTCCTCTTTTGCGCCCCATTCAATGCTTTCATGAACTGGCTCTTTGTCTGGAAATTCCAATGGGGCTTCGTAGGTGCTCCCATCGCCGTGGCGATTACCGATAATTTCCTCCCAGTCGGTCTCTTTATCTACGTCCGCTTCTTTTCCAAGTCCGGCATGTCTTGTTGGAACGGTTTCACCAAGAAAGCCTTGCAGAATTGGGGTCCTATGGTCAAACTCGCCCTCCCCGGGGTCATCATGATTGAAGCCGAATGTCTGGCGTTTGAAGTTTTGACATTTGCGGCGAGCTACTTCGGCACCACCGTCCTCGCTGCACAATCTGTCCTCGCGACATTAACAAGTTTGACATTCCAGATCCCCTTCCCACTCTCCATCGCAGGTTCAACTCGTGTTGCAAACCTCATCGGCGCAACCCTGGCCGATGCGGCCAAAGTCAGTACCAAAGTCACCTTTTCCGCCGCCATCATTGTCGGGATCCTCAACGTCACACTCCTTTCCACACTGAAAGATTACATCCCTCGCCTTTTCACCTCAGACCCAGACGTAATCCGGATCGTTGCTGATATCCTCCCCTTGTGCGCCGCGTTCCAACTCTTCGATGCGCTCGCCGCATCATGTAACGGCGTCCTTCGAGGTTTAGGTCGACAGGAATTTGGTGGATACGTGCAGCTATTCTGCTACTATGTTTTCGCCATGCCCATCAGTTTCGGCACGGCTTTTGGCCTCGGATGGGGCCTCTGGGGCCTATGGACAGGCGTGGCCCTGGCGCTAGGTCTGGTGGCGTTGATCGAATTCATCTATCTCAGCCGTACGGACTGGCAGAGGAGTGTGGAAGAGGCACGGGCCAGAAATGCCGACTCTGGCATGTAGGACTGTGGTATATACCGGGCGAATGAATGTCAGGGCAGCATCAGGCGATTGTCTCTCTTGAGCATTTCGTGTGCAATTTTCAAGATCTTTCATGGCACGCCGAAGTGCACCGTTTGATACCTGAGCATGTTTGCACTAATTGTAGAGCTTCCCAAAACCGAAGCGCGCGCCAGCGTTATATAGCCTTGTATAGCTTTGTACAGCAAAATGAGAAATTTTTTTGTTTGTGTGATTGACAAATACTTCTTCCTTGTCCATAGGAGTAGGTTTAAGATTGGGAGTCCTATCGCACGCAATGGTACCATGCTCAGTGCTGTTACACGAAACGAGGAGGGAGGAAACTATGTAACTAACTAACCAACTAGGAAGAAAAGAACCATGCCTCACGTTTGAAAATACACATCCGCAATCATACACCGTGGTTTTGTCGTGGGAAGTTAACTAGGGTTTTGAACGTAAGTCTTGTCACTTTATTATATACAATACGTAGATCTTGAATTACCGATCCCCACAAGAAGACGAACGGTGGCCCCTTTCGCGCCACTGTGTGAGAGCCTATCAAAGGCATGCCATGTTCCATTCGACACGTTTCCGAACCGAAAGACTTTCGTGCACGGCTCTTGTCAATGACCCAGTCTGCTCCTCGTGTTCCGACGTAGCTGGGTTTCCGCAGTCGAGAGAGAGAGAGAGAGAGACCGTATTAGGGCATGATTGGTGAGCGTCCAACTCGACTTTATGGTCAAGAGGCGGACGTGAACAAAAGAAGTTCCATCTGCACGGATAATCGTCTCTTCCAAGCCCTGTGGTGATTGAGGGTTCTCGTGGTCGTCCGAGAATCATCCAGGGGCCTTGATGCACAATACTAAACTCGACTCGTCCTAGCGAGGCCACGACTTGGTGTTATCGAGTGAGGGCGAAGGGCGAAGGCGACGTGGTACACCGTCCTTCAAAGCGTTTTCTTGTTCTTGAATTCCTATTCGCATGATCACATCCTTCTGATTTCTTGTTCGTCTGTGAATTTGCTCAGGTTCCCTTCCACCAACGCATCCCACCACTTGAAAAGCATCCCCTCGCAAATTAAACGGAACCACGGCGTATACTTCAAGGCCTTGAACTCACCCGTCTGAGTCTCGACATCCTTGAAGAGCTGCTTCAATTCCTCTGCGCTGACCCATTTGGTGTCTTTGACCTCGTTCTTGTTGGGCTCCAGTGTCACGTCAGCTTCCACGAACAGAATGTAATCGATCTCGTGTTCTCCCCATTTCCCGTCCGAGGGAGCAAGATAGTGGATGCGGGTAAGGAATTTAAAGTCGCCGATCGGGACTTGCGAGGCAGGGATACCGAGTTCATGGTTCAGCTTCCTCACAGCCGCGCGTTTGGCACCTTCGACATTGCTGGGCAAGTCACCAAGGCCCGTCTCCGAGGGGTGGGCAAGGGGTGGGAGCAGCAGGTGTTGGTCCACATGTCTGGAAAGGTGATTTTTTCGGTGGCTCGTTGTTGAAGCAAGAGCTTTTTGGAGGTGGGATCGAACAGGAATACGGAAAAGGCACGATGAAGAAGGCCTTGGTTGATGTTGGTCATAAGGTGGCACGCTTTTTTGGAAGCGGAGCCGATAACTTGGTCTTGCTCATCGAGGACAATGCAGACCTCGTCCATCAGGCGGATTTGCTCCTCATCATAGCCCGCAAGCTCATCATTGACCGTTGAAGAATCTTGAGTTGAAGGAGTTGCGTTTGGCGCCATGTCAGCCCCGATCAGTCTGGTATGGACATCAGGGAAGAGGGAGGTGACATTTTCGCGCGTGATTGAGGTCGTAGTAGTGGTGGTCGTCATCGTCATGGCAGTGACCGTGAGTCTACGTATGTCTCCTGGTCAGCGATGATCTTGCGACGAGGGACAGCCTGGTAGTCAAGGAACGTAGAATAGAGCAGACAATGAGTGACTAATTCTTAGCGGAGAGACAACAGCGTAGCATCGAGGGGCGGTGAAGTGAAAGATTTGGTGAGGGGAAAAGGAAAACAAAGCTGTGGACGCAGGTCACGGAGCAAACGAACGAGTTAAATTGATACGGGAATTCGAGCCTAACAAGCAGGTCCAACGGCTAGGACTGCAGGAACCCCCAGCAGATCACGTGCCAGGGGTAGACTCTTCGGCAGTCCTCCAAGCCATACTCACTCTGGAGTATTTATACGAAGGACAACAACTTTTGACGCCACTGATGGCCGGTTCCGAGTGGGCTCACTCCTGAACCAATGGCACACGACACATTATCACCACGACATCTGTGCGAGACAAATCAATCCTCTTTGAGTGTATTTATGTTCCTAAGTCCTGTAGTTATATAATAATATGACAATTTCGTCCATGGGCAAGGACAAGTAAGCTTGGTTTTTCTCAACCCATGTTCGAAACAAACCTTTGCCACCAAGGCAATTTACATGCTTGCCCTTGTCGTCAACTCGTAGCATGCGAACGTCCTCTATAGTCTAGAAAACAGCCCCCATTCACTTGATGGCTGCCTCAGGTTGATAGAATGGTAAAATAATTCCAAGAACTCCGCACTCCTCGCTAAGCACAAGATACTTTTGCACAATGAACCAGTCCTGGATTGCTCCGAAGAATGTTGTCTAATTTCGTCCTCCGCTCGTAGGGTCATTCAGACACTCACCTCACCCTCATCTTCGGGCTCAACATAGCCATCATTCGAAGAAGAATGAGAATGCTCTTTCGTAATTTCGTGCCCATTGACAATATCCGTTTCATAACCGCGTTCCTGCACGTTGCTTGACTTGATGTCACTCAATATTCGCTCCAGATATGCCTTGACTGTCCGCAATCCTCGTAGGTAGCCCCGATCCACATCATTGGGGTGAGCTGGAGGAGCTTCTGCATCGGCGGGTAGCGGATCCTCGCCGGTAACACAGTTGGCAAAATCGACAATTTTGACTTCGATCGGTGGGGGCCACTTCTTACCCTCCTTCTTCTTTTGCTGCGCAATGTCGACTCCATCCCTAAGAGCTTCCTCAGCTTCGCGAGATTTGTGAGGTTCAGCATCGTAGAACATCAACAAACTGCTCGCATAGAATCGATACCCTGGCAGCCTTCGTACCATGCTCTCCAACTTCGAAACCTTGTGAAGTAGTGCAGGTATGTGCCGTGCCACACTGCTGTAGCTGATGCCATCGTAAAGAAACCTGATTAGTGCCTCCCGGAATTCACGACCTGCTTTGAGGTCTCGTCCGAAGTATTTGTCTTCATATGAGACCTTGCCGGTCTTGGCGTCGAAAGTCTGCATGCCACAGATTCTGACACCAAGCTGTTGCGAGGTAGTCGTCTTGCATTTCCGACGCTGTGACTCCTTCTTTTTCTTGCTAGCTTCCACCCCGTACTGTCTCGTCCCCATTTTGAGATCCAATACGCATGGCCGACCCATGCCACTTGTCAGATCTTCCATCAACAAGAAATACGCAACACGATCTCCCAAGTTTGGCGACTGTGCCTCCTTGGGATTCAACGGTACCGAGTCTCTCGGAAGTCCAACCACGGTGTTCTTGTCGCCATTCTCAGCAGGGTTTTCACTACCTTTGAGTCTTTCCTGTTCAATCTCGTTACCTTTCGTGGCGGCACCTACTTTGTCCTCTTGATCCATTTCGAACACATCTTCCGGACCTCTCGTTCCGGCATCCGAGTTGTATGCTTCATCTTCGAAATACTCAAGGTTAGGTTGTTGTATCTCATTAACAGAACCCCGCCGACGTCTAAGACCCATACCGGAATGGCGTCTTTTGACGTGTGGTTTATGGTCGTTGCTTGGTCCAGAGGAGAGGTCACTTCCCGTTGTGCGCACCTTCTCTAGTCCCAGATGTGCCTCGCTAGCGGCGGAAGCTGACGAGGAATAGAGAACATCCCTATTTTCCTCAGCACGTATTTGAATTTCAGGTAGCTCAAGCATCGAAGAATTCTCCTTTCCGGTAAGTCGTGGTGTCAATGATTGATCCCGCTTGAGTTGCGTACCATTTCCTATTGACACCGAATTCACGGATAAATTACTCCTCCGCCGGGATTTGTGGCCATCAGAGGTTGAATTCTTCAATCGTGGCACAGTGCCGTGCGAATGACCATGACGACGATAGTACTGAACAGGTGGTGGACCAAAAACTTCTCGAAGTATCTTCTCCTTCAAGCCCTCATTCACTGAAGTGTTGCCCAGCTATTGGAATGCTCGGGCAGCGATGGTCTTAGTGGGGATCCCACCAATGCTTTCTTCTGATCCCCTGGTCCAGAGCCCGTCTCGAAGTCTTTACTGAGCCTGCGCCCATGGTTGGGATCGGCACTTCTAGGCCTTTCCGGTAGCGCGAAATAATCAGATGGTATGATGTGCTTGTTCTGATCGAGAATCACCTGCGGAATGCTGCCGATCTGTTGAGAGTGACTCACAATGCGTGGCTGTTGAGTAGTTGCGGCCGAGGACACGCAGGACTGGTCGGCCCCTTGAGAGGGAAGAGTGCTTTGATCTAGCGAAGATCCATCGCCGAGGCCCTTTTCGGATCTGACATCGTTGCTCTGTCCCTGCTTGGGTACTTTAGAAAAAGTTACATTCAGTACGCCAAGGTATCTCGGTAAGAACTTCAACATGTCCGGATGGCGTTGCTCGATACGCTCGTAAAACTCATTTTCTCGGTTGTTCAGTTGCTTACAGACGGCTCTTTTGGAGAAGCGGAATATTGTCGAGTGCCCACCAACCTGGTGCTTGTACGGCTCCAGAACGACTTTGGCCTTTGTCCTGGGAATCTGAACCTCACTCGTCTTTCGCTTCGGTACAGTGGCCTGAGTAGGCGTGGTCGACATGTCATCTTCAGCCTGACTCTGTTGAGCAGACTCGTCGCCAGAGTCGAAATCTGATTCGGACGCACTGGAGACTGCGCTTGCTTCCTCATCCGCGGAACCCGCTACGATGTCAGAGCGTAGCTCATCGACAGGCTGGTAGTTGCCATGAAAGATCTTCTTGTCGTTCTTGGACACGACAGAAATATCAATATGTTCGGCCACACGCGGGATGTCCGATACCCTCCTCTCCGCAGAACCCGCAGACTGCGCATCGTTGGTAGTCTTTTTACCAACGGTCGAGTCTATCTCCCCTGGAGATGTAAACTGTTCAATCTCTTCGGGAGAGGGGCCTGGATGAGGGTAGTATACCGCTGCCGAGATGTGCTCCTCTTCCTCGTCACGGGCGGGGGAATTGCCATGGGTTTTAGATCTCGATTCAGGGAACTTCTGTTCCAGGTCAGGCTGTCTGACTGCTGTCGATGCTTTGTTATTTGAGATGCCCCTGATTTCCTCGAGTAACTTTTGGGGCACGCTCGGTCGTTGGGCAATGTCATGGTGGCGGAAATAGGGATCATGGCTTGGTTTGGGAGGCGGGGTAGCCTTTGGTTCTTGAGAACCTGGACGTTGGCTAATGTCGTGAAACCTATCGTGGGTAGTGTCGAGTATCTCATTTGAAGTGCGACGGATAGCTCGACCTAAAATTGAGTCTTGAGATATCGGGCTCGTGGGGCGTGAAGGAGTTGATTGGTCTCTGTCAACTCCAGGCTGGACATGGGCATCGCCAGTCAAAGATGCCGGAGACTTTGATTCTGATCTGGGATCAAATATACCCATCATGTGACTTGCTTTTCTGCTTCGAGCATTGCCGCCAGTTTCTGGATTCTTGACCGTAGCTTCAATGCTCTTCTCGACATGGGCCCGGCCACGACTGAGACTTCGTTCTACACGTGGCTTCTCAGATAGGATCTTTCTCAGTGACCCGCTGGCATCGACATTTTGTTGTCTTGAGGCATCACGACCATAGTTTAGTTGTGCATCCCTCTGTGCGCGTGAAAAATGGCTCTGTCTGTCCCAAGAAGGGTCTTGACGAGAATCTTCCCTAGGGTGCATGTTTCCCACGGTAACATGAAACTTTTGGGACCATGGCTGGCCATCCGATGCAATCCTCCTAACACCCTGCAGAGGACCGGCGGAGGGGCGAGAGGAAGTTGTGCTTGCGTCCTTGTCTTGAGAATGAAGAGGCCCCGGGGCCAGTCAAAGACAGCGGGCGGAGAGGTTGTAGAAGATTTGGAAGTCTCGGGAGGAGGGACAGGTTGTGATATAATAGTCGACATAGTAGTAGGGGCCTTGCGAGCAATGGAAGGGGAAGGCGGTCTGATTATGCCTTCCCGCGGGGAGGAAGGATCATTCTGGGCAGGAAGGTAGTGATCTGCGAAGATGCTGTCTCGTTCAGACAGGTGCGGGACGTGGTCGAGATATGTAGCAGCACGTTGAACTTTATGGTGAGAGGATCGGACATTGTATGAACTGGAGGGTTTTGTCCCCGCGAAATGGCAATTGGCTTTGAATTCGACGAGGGACTGGTGGACAAAGGAGAAGAAGTCGGGCTGACAGTGCCAAAACCAGAGGCAAGGGCAGACTTCTGGCGGAGCAGAGATGTATGTCCGTTTACCGTATTGGCAGGCGCGGGCGTCTTTCCGGCGGAAGAGCTATTGGACATGGGGAGGACATTGGGTAAGTCGTCAACAGCAGGGGGTGTTGTGCGTGGAATGATGATTCGCTGGGAGTCAATGTAGGAAGGTCGGAGGTTCTGGGAGAGAAAGGTAAGGTGATTGCGACGGCTCGTAGGAGAGGGCTGGAAAATGAACGTGGTGTGAAAGACTGGAATCGAGATAGAGGAGCGGTCTGAGAGGGATTCGGAGGGGAGGGTGCGGTGAGGAGTGAGGAGTGAGGAGTGAGGACAATCGGTACGTGTACAGAGGGGCAAGGATGATGGTGGACGTATTGATGGTCTGGTGCGATGCGTTGAAACGTTGCCCGTTGAGAGAGGCACGTGGAGGAGCGAGAGGCTGAGTATTGAGTATTTTAGATGGTGGTTCGGCAAAGATCCCAGTGTGTTGGACTTGGACGGAAAATGAGGTACAATAAGGCCTGGTGGCACTGGGTGACTCTGCAAGTCCAAGTCCAGGTCGATGGATCGTTGGAGTGGCACGAGTGGATCGGATAGGCGTTGAGAGGTGAGTGGTGGTCCTTGAACATGCGTCGTGATCTGAGGCTTGTGAGTGGTGAAGGTGGTCAAGGTGGGGAGGGGAGAATGAGGAGGAGAAGAGAGGCACGAGAGGGAGGGATTCCTGTCGTCGTCACTCGAATCGGAAGATGGACGTTGATCCCTGGACACCCTGGACTCCCTGGACTTCCTGGCCTTCCTGGACTTTTCCGTTGGTGTTGGCGCACGATTATTCAAGGATACAGGGAGCAATCTACAGGGAGTGGACCTGTGCAGATACTGGGGAATCGGAATGTGCAATTCGCTTCAATGATTCCAGTTAGCCCTGGATACCGACAACTAAGTTAGTGAACAAGTTAAGGAGCACCGAAAGTTCAAGGGGCAAATTTTCAAAAGGGAGTATTTGTGCGGTCATTATCATTTGGAGGAGGGTAAATCTATGATGGAGAAATGACGTGAGGGCTGAACCTCTCTTTGTTAGGACTTGGTTAGTGTCGACTAAGTAATTAAAATAAGGTACCTAGCACTGCTAGCAGGTACCTACCGTGAACAACCGTGACCTCCTCGGTAAGGGACAGGGACCTAACAGGTAAGGTAGTTAACCATTTGCTCCGTAGTCACTTGGGCAGTGGTGGAACCCCCGATAAGTACCCGTTGTCCTCACTTCACAACACAAGATCGCTTCCTCTGAACTCCCGTACCTTATGTACCCTTCTTCGTTGGGCGTGTGTCATCCTCTCAATCATGTGATTTATTCCATCCATCCATACCTGCCCAAAGTATGTATGTGGCCCTGGGATGGAAGGCACGACTGTATATTGTCCGCTCCATCGTTCTCCCGCTCCAGTTTCTTTGAAGAATATACTTCCAACATAACCAAGAGGCACTTCTTCGTCTTCGTCTTTTTTCTCCTTTTTCTCTTTCTTCTGTCTCCTTAATACTGTATTCCGAATGTCTTGTGTCTGTCTGCTCACATTCCTCCATCCCTTATCCCTCATTCCAAACCTCTCCCTTGCACTAACCCGTGTCCAAGCCTATCCTGACTGAGAGATTCCGCCAATCTTCCTCTTTTGTCGCCTTCCCTCTTCCACCAATCTTCGACCGTAATCCTCCCACGTTGCTCCTCATGCATAATCCACTATTACTCCCGGATGGCGGACAGTATTCTCCGTAAGCCGCGATGCCCAAAGACCCGCACTCAACACAGACTCACCAAGATGGCTGTCATGACACTCATCGTATAACCCCTGTTTTCGGTCCGGCACGGGCGCCAGCTCATCCTTTTGTGCTAATCTGGTTACTGCCCTGACTATCCTACATTCGTACTTCCCTGCAGTTCTAGCCTAGCAGGTAGTGTCACAACTTCTTCTGATCTTTCTCATCCTGGTCAGTAACCACACAAAGGTTTCTGCCTCATCGAAATCATTGACTCGCCAAAGCGTTGAGTCGAGCATCGTGAGACAAAATTCTTCAAGGAGTCCAGACAAAGCTCATCCAATGGATCAAGCTTCAGGCTCGAGGCTCAAATGGTGGGATAGGGCCAGGTATAGCTTTTCAACCAATCTTCTACGTCGAGCTTCAGCACTCTCTTTAGCTCCCTCTCTGAAACAGAGCTAAACTTGGATTCGGATCTCGTTGCCTTGGATGTCTTCTCAGCATCATACCTCTGAGGTCAGCTTGCAAGCGAATCGCGCTTCCGACAAATGAAACTACAGTCGTAAAAGTGAATCCTCACTTCACCAGTGTACGGCGACCGCCTTGACGTATAGCACAATAGCAATTTGTTTTACGTACCTGTAGAGTCATTATTACTGCCCAACTCATTTTGCATCCATTTTCTGATTATACATCTGTCTGCGTTCAGGTGGACCAGGAACACCCACATCACGTGATATCGCGCACCAGTGATCACGTTGTGGAACAATTTGACGCGCAGACCGCAGAGAGCGCGTTCCCATCTGGGATCGCCAATGTCCACACCACCTTGGACCACATTTCATCATCAATATCGAGATTTCAAGCAAGATGCCATCCGAGATCGCAGATTCAGATGCTGAATCTGAAGTCAATTCTCCCAAAAAATTGCCGATAGAGCCAGGCGATAGCCATCTCATTCCAGACGCTTTACCCATGTCCTCCGCCATAGACTTCTACCAGTACATGGACACAACCCAAAGACTTTCATCGCTACCATTCAGCGATTCTGACAATAACAACCGTGCCACTGGTAGCACGGAAAAGATAATCAATCAGATCGATGCGGTCCATGATGAACTCAACGCCAGCTTGATGCATGAATCACGTACAATGTCGCCAACATCTAGGCCCAAGAAACGCGCTCACAGTACCTTTATGGAAACCTCTGCTTCCTTTGAACACATGACTCCGAGGTCTGCCAAGGCCAAGAGGAGTAAAACGTATGGACATCGTTCGAAATCAGACGCCGATCGTGACGCCCTGTTCACGGCGCCATCTCAGCCCTCTAAAACACCAGCTTTACTCTCTCCACCTCAATTGAATGCCGACAACGCTACACCTACTGATCAATCTGTTGAACTTCGTCCTTACCAGAACCATGCTAATTCCTCCAACTTTGTGGGTCCTCTTTTCATGGATCTAGCTCATTGCAGAACATGACCAGCATGGCTTCCATGGGAAACTATCAGTCCATCAACCTCGACTATCGTAGTTGCAGCACTGGGCTCGACATTAATGCTAACCCGTTCGGCTCCTTGAGTCAGAATTCACTAGATGAAAACACGGATACAGCGGGAAACAACCCTACAGCTCAGATTTCTGACCCACGAGAACACACATTGACCACGGATGTCGACCATTCTGCCAGAGGTCAACGAGGCCAAGCTATCGACGCCTTGTCCCTACCGGCTTTCCCCCAGTCTTCGCAGGATCAACTAACAGCGGTTGTTCCACCTGCAAACGAACCTGGTCTTTCGGCCGATAATCCCAACCTTGACCTAGCCACGCTTACAAAGGGCTCGGAAAATATGCCTGCTCCGAACACTTTACCGGCGGCTAATGACGAGATTCAAACCAAGAAGCGCGGTCGCAAGCCGAAGGTCGTTAGAGCATCGCCAAAGCCTACTAGTCACACGATTGCCATGGACGAAATCGATGAGTTGGACTTGCCAGATATTGAATCTATTCGGCAAACCAGACAAGGCACTGTTGATTCTATTTCTGCTGCATCTTATACGTCTTCAAACACAAAACGGAAGAGAAAGCAGTCCAAGGTAACTATAGACTCGAACGACATACCGGGTAACAGAATGGAATCTTCTCCTGTGAAGCAACCCACTAGTGAGTTACAACTCAGCGACGAACATGTAATTGGTCTTCCCAAAGAGTCTTACAAGCCACGGCCAAGTCGATCTCGATCCAAGCGAATAGCCGACGATGATGACGGATACAACCAGGGACAGGGGTCTCAGACGTCTCTCAATGGTCAACACGTCGGCCAAAATGAAGTGCCGGAAAAAGAAGCTGATCATTCGCCACAATTGGAATCAAAACAACCGCCAGCGAAGTCATCTGCTAAAAAAGGTCGCAAGAACAAAGTCAAACGTGCCAAAACCTCCGCCGCCGCTTTATTGAAGAAAACAGAGCCCATGCTTAGCGAAGGAGAGGAGGACGTCGTGTGGATGGACTCGAAACCTGCACCCGTCAAGTTGGAATTGCCACCAGACCTCAAGATCCTGAAAAAAGAGAGTGACCCAGATGTCAAAGAAGGCAGTCAAAAGGAAGGGAAGACAATAGACAACAAGGTCAAGACCACTGAAATCACGATCGAAATACCAACCACAGTGGAGGAAATGGTAGATCCTGTCCAGGCTTCCACTTCGACAAGATCGGCGCCTAAGAAGCGCGGACGCAAGCCAAAGAAGGCACAACAAGCTGATAAATCAAGCCACCTTTCCGAAGAGCGAGTTGTGGAAGAGGTCGACGACGGCGATCACAATGAACAAAACCTCACAGAGAAAGACCCGCAGCGAAACAACTCAACATCCCGTTCGGCACTCTCTGAACGATCCACCAATATCCCTCCAGCAGCACCAAAGAACCCCGACCCTAAGGCCCCGACAATATCCCCACTATCATCACCAGAGCCAAAACATCAACAACCCAAATCCCCAACCAGCAAGAATGACCCTCCAACCAAGCCGCAAATCACACCTATCAAACAAATCCCCAACAAAGGCCCCACGCAACACTCACCGATCAACCCACCCATCTTCCTCGGCGGCAGCAACAGCAACAGCAGCACCGGCAAAACCAACAAAACCATCTACCGCATCGGCCTCTCCCGACGGCAGAACATCCCCAGCCTTCTAAGCCGAGTGCAGCGCGGCAAAGAACCGCCCAAGATCGTCGTACGCAAGGAGAAAGAAAACAAGAAAAAAGGCGACAATGGAAGTGATGACGAGGCTCCTGATCCAACCACCATGCGCGGCGCTGACGGCATGTTGATCGAGTGGGCGGATTGATTAGCAGCCTTGTACCGTGGGGAACGCAGTAATGGGACATGGAGTAAGGGATATGTCAATAATGGAAAGAGACCACTGGGGAAAATAAAATGACACACAGCATATATACTGGTGATGACGATCTGATCATGTGATAATACGGTGGTGGTGGTGGTGGTGGAGGTGCTGATTACGATAGATGGCGGTGATGGCGATAATGGCGACATCGACATCGACGGCGATGAACAAGAGATAGACAATACGCCTACATCGAAGCACGCTCGAACAGGGCAAAGATAGCACTAGTTATTAGATATACCCATCTATAAGGAGCTCAAAATCCCATCCATCCACTGCCAGTGCTCGACTCGCGCATCGTCTCGGCACGCTACTGAAGGCCGCTTCGCCACATTATCCACGAAATATCCGTAGGTAGTTGCATATGCACATGCGCATGCATATTCTATTATTCATGTTCATACAAACCGAAACCAAACCAAACCACACCAAAAGCCACGCCCCTGTGCCAGGACGACGTGCAGTATAAACCGCGTCTCTTTCGGCGGGAGTGGAATGAAGGCATCTCAGATGGGTTGGGTACAAGGGGAGTAGGAGAGTACGGGAGAATTGTTGCTGGTGTCGCTGGTGTCGCTGGTGTCGCCTCTGGGGCCAGGGCCTAGAAGTTGGCAGCTGGAAGATGCGCAGAATAGCGTGGTCACAGTATGTGTCTTGCACGCAGCACAGAGGCTGGGCTGTGGGTTGTAATTGTCCGCTACCTTCATGCGTGTCATGTTCAGACAGGATCAGTGGAACGTCGGACGTTCAATGGAGCGTTTATCTAAGAAACTTTAGAAATCGAACAATGTGGTGTGGATGGGGCTCGCATGGTCTACAAAGTAAGGATATAAGACGTCAATTCAAACCAATTCGATCACTGCTATCCATGTACATATCTATAAGTTCACCCAAACGCTAAAACGGATATTCAGGTCTTGCAAAAACAGTTCTCTTTGCATATTCAAGGAACATAGAGCCTAACAAAGCCTTGCACAGATCGACGGCAAGTGACACAATTGCCGAAATTGTTCAAGGCAAGACTGACACGGCAATCCTCGCAAACACAGAGACAGCGACATGGCCATGCAATGATAGTTCTGGCTGCGGTCTGGCAAACAACGCACGGTGGGCCCGCTTGTCGGTTTGCTTCGTCCTCGATAGTCTCTGCAGTATGGGGTTGAACTGCTGGTGCATGCTTTTTGCGGCGACTGAGGATTAGAGATTCGAGTACTTCTGATTCCTCGGTCGATGTAAGAGGGCGGGGTCCAGATGATTTGGTAGAGTTATTGTAAAGCGAGATATTATGATGGTGGATGTGAGGAGATGATGGATTTGGTATCCGACCGGCGAGGAGAACCCGAGCTCTTTCACTTTCAACTTCTCGACGGTAGCGTGAGCGAGTCATAATACCTGGAGACTGAGACAAAGCCAAATGTGATGCGAGAATTCTAGCTTCTTCCCGAGATTCTTTGTCTTGTGGATTCAGAAGTCTGGCCAATGTTGCCGCATCGAGAGGAGTGTCGGTGATGTCAGGGGTGGAATGGCGGCTGGCTATATCCCCGAAAGTCCATGTCGACCCCAAGACAGATTGTGTTGGCGTTCGTTGACCTTCTGGTTCTGACTCCCATCCATCTTCTTCTTCACCTTCATGACTGTTTTCACTGGTGGTAGCCATCGATATCACGCTGGTAGTATCATCAAACTCTTCAGTCGCGGGAGGTTGGTAATCCCCACTTTCATCCTTATTTCCAAACCAGCCACCAGACTTCCACCAGTCATACATCTCAGCATCAAGAAGCTCATCTATCTTGTCAGCAGAAAGATCCTTGAGTAAACGCTTTCTCATTCCAGGCTCAATATCAACGTCTTGATGTTCGGCTGTAAGAAGGATTCCATCCTCGGTGAGAAAGCAAAATTCGAGGCTGCTGCCATGGTTCATGGGTTTGTCCTCTTTCCTAGCCTTTTTCAGCGATCGACCAACAATCTTTCTTAGCCACCGCGGCCGGGAAGTGATTCCGATGTTATCTAATAGCACACCCAATCCGAAACCCGCGTATTGAGCTAGTAAGAACAAAATTCCCCGTGAATAGATCATCAGCAAATAAAACCGTGTCGTTCGCTGCACGGCACCAACGCCACCCGTCCGAGGTGTAGGATAAACGAAGGAGTCTTTGCTGGATAATTCTCCCTCCTTTTTCTGAAATTTGCGCTCTTTAGCAAAACCAGATTCCCATTTTCCACCTTTGTCTGTACCACCGGGACTGGCAGGTGGCAATCCGTATTCTTCCAGAATTTGAAATTGTTGATTTTTAGAAAAAGCACCTTGCTCATCGTGTGTGGCCTCGAATTCATCCAACCTGTCTTCCTCAAGCCAGGTGAATTGCCGCATTTCAACTGATCGTCCCTCATTCAAAAAGACGGCTTCCGATGCAGCTGTCAGTGCAGCGAATCCAATCCGAAGCAATGCTGTGTAAAAGTCTTCGTGCCAGCGGATGTTGATGCCTCTCGTCTGAACCGCCGCCTGCAAGTTGTTATGGGCTATTTTGAGGCGTTCCTTGAGGCTCGATGGCTGGGGTATATGCGGATTTGTCCCTAGTGAAACAGCTGTAAATATCAATGCAATAAGGTAGATCCCAAGGCAGACTGCGATGCCAAATAAAATACACAGATGTGGTAAGAATCCGACGATAGCAACTGTGGGAAAGTGCAGGAGACTTCTGACTGAACGGTCATCACCGTCTTCTCCACTTCGCACCATCATGCTTGTAGTCATAAATCCCCAGACAAAGGATGTCATGAATGCTATACCCCATATGGCAGTATTGATGAGTCGCCACTGGCGCTGCTTGCCGAGAACCGCTATGACATGCGACGAGAGAGCATTTGAACATGACAGAATAGTGACCAGTAAAACTTCGACAGGAACATTGACCCTGTCAAGGGTATGAGGTCCGGTCAAAGATGCCGCTGCATCTGCCAGAGCCAAAATGGTGCCAGAAGCCGGTATGGTGCCCTGCGTGTCTGGTTTTGCAGCAGTAGTCGAGCCGGAGGTTTTGTTCTCACCTACACTTTTCCCATTTCCAAACATCCCAAGACCCAAAGTGTGCGATATCATTGTCTCGGCCTCTGCGAAGGCGAGGGAATGCTCGAAGACGGACATGCCGACTTCTGTCATTGCTGGAATCTGCTGCAACGAACACGATAGGCTCTCGGTCATGTGTGAGAAACTCAGCTTCAGAAATGACGGCCAAAGAAGGGAGAACGAGCCAAAAGGTGCCCTGACATCAGGACTTGGTCTACTCATTCCGATAGCGGCACATGCCTCCGCATCGGTAGAGCGAAACAAGATGCTGGAGGAAATTGTGTGTAGTGTTCCTCCATCTGTGGACCAGTCGAGCAGACTATACTTGTTGAGGTCTCCGTGCCGATAAAGTGAGAAGTCTGGAGAGCTCTGGCATCGAATTGCTTGTAAGAGATGATGAATCTGACTTGTCAAGAGCAAGATGGGAACTATGCGCATGGCTAGCCTCCGTGTCCAGTTCAAGTATATTCTCTGCCTGGCTGCTCCGTAAACATTAATACGGTTGAGAATAAGTGCCTGGAATTAGTCAGTAGAGGTTCTGTCTTGAACTGAGGAGGAGAACATACTAGCGTGAAGCAGGTAAAAGCCCATCTTGAGGTCAAGTAATGAATCATTCCCCAATAGCTCTTGAATGTGCTGGCCTGGAACGCTTCGGCGAAGAATGCGGCCCATCCCTCAACAACGGGGTCGGCCAAGCCCTGAACCATTCCGGGTTGTGCTGCAGCGTCCGCCATCGCGTGAGCGCCAATGTCACCAGCCGCAAGATTTCCTCCTGCGATGCCGGTAGGTATGATAGATCCGAGCAAGTAATGGTTCAGGATGTGAAGAATCGTCCGATCAAGCCGCCCGATGACTCGTAGAGGGAACCGCAATAGTTGCTGGGTTGAAGGAAGGAGGGAGGAGGTGAAATTTGAGGCAGATGACACCCAGCTCGTGGAATTTGCTAGTGATGATACAGGAAGGGCAGTGTAGGCAGACGCTGCTTGAGATAATGTCGATGTGACCGAGACCATGTCCTGCGTCTCCCCGCTCCGGCGGGAACAAAGGTTGGATTCAATTCATCGGACAGATATGAAATTTGAGTCCTCCAAGCGAAGGAGCGATGCAGATTTGATGTAACACGCAAGACTTCACCTCTGACTTAGCAATGTTGAAGATGCGGAGGCTATCAGGATGTGGTGTTTGCGAGTGGGAAGGGTGAGATACCAGTTGGCAGGCCGGCAACGGCCCAGTTCCTTCGGATCACGAAAGCGGACCGGAATTAAAGTTGCGCTCGTCACTTAATACCGAGGCATTCAACACAGGAATGTACATCTACTGTATGATAATAAACGATAGGATATCTGGGCTGTATTTCTTGACGACCTCTTTACCATCATGTACACAAACAACCACTGACACAAACTCATCGACTTACGCGCCGTACTGGCATGAAATAACCATCAATGCCATCAAGTTTGCAAGGAACAATAGTATAAGAAGGTACTGGACGTCCCACTAACCTCATGCCTTCAGCCTTCTCAGGAATCATGCTCAATACCAAGAACGTTTCTTCACAATGCTTTGGCGCCTCTAGCTCTACTGTCATCTCCAAAAAAGACTTCCATGGGCACTATAGCACAGTCTAAGACAGATAAAAACGCTTCAGGCGCTGATTGTCCAGATCAAATCCACCCTACCCTCGTAAAGGTTGCAGACCTGCCGCTTCCATCTCTGCGTCCCATGTACCCAGAAAACTACCTAGATCATCTATTGCTGCATCTACGTCAAAAGTATCGTCATTCAAATCCGTCTCATCTTGCACCATGCTGAGGTGATTCACCTTTTGTGCATCGTGTTTAGTGGATGATGATGCATTTTGATCCGATGATTTTAGCACACCCATCAATACTGGTCCAGACAGCTTGAGAATCCCTGGTACTGATTCTCCTGCTTTACTGATTTCTTTCTTTTCCCCTGAGCTAGTTGCAGAGAAGCTACCCTCATCATTTAGAATTCCATCTTCGATTACTGGTTCCGGGAAGGCTTTGCCATTAGCAACGCCGCCTATTGACGATTTCGCGACTTTCATTGTCATCTTGATTGATCCATGTGGTGAAGCAGAAGATCCTTCTTCTGGCGCAAAGGATGCTCTCTTTTTCTTGTTTGAATGTCGGGATTTGGTAGCCGTTGTTGGCGTTTGCTTTATTGCTACGTCGCCTGCCTTTTTCTTCACCGTGCTTAACGCGAAAGGCGTAATGCTATTCACCATCTGCTGAGTATTGAACTGGTTCGTCATGTCCATCTTGGGTGTTTCTTCTGTGTGCTTCTGCAACGGGACACTCATATCAATACTGGCAGATGGTTCGATAGGTGCTGCCGCAACTTCAGTTGGTTCTTTAGTCGAAATCTTCGTTATCAGGTTTGTTGCAGATTCTTGCAAAGCAGGCACATCGTTCAGCGCTGGGATGTGAGAATCCTGTGCTCGTGGCTGATGTAACTCCAGCAATGTCTCACCATGACTTGACAAATTGGAAATCCTGGATTGCAAAAGTGGCTGAGGAGCTATCTGCGCCGATGGCAGACCATGTGTTGCGGTATCAGTGGAAGATTCTTTTGGTAGAGGAGGCTCGTTTTCCATTGCGGCTGGTCTCACTAGAACTTCAACATCGTCACCTTTATGCGCAGCGAGCGGCATGACAGGCAAACCTGGGTCTCTCTGAACCTGAAGCATATCTAATGCCGCGCCCGCCAGGTTGGGAAGTGCAGTTTTCGAAGGCAGGGGCTTCGGATCAGCGGAAACCATCTTGGAGGTGGCGACCCGTCTATACTCGAAAGCAGGCAGGTGACTCGAAGGAGGAACGGTATGTAAGGACCTCCGCTTGTCTGAAATGTTGACGAATTCTATTCCGGATGTGTCTACCAGTGATGAAACATCTTTTGGCAGTCCATTTACGGTCGTGGTCTCTTGTTCGTAGGCGACATGGTCTGCAGGTACAGGCGCTTCATCGCGCTGTTTCTTTATCTTCTGCCTAGCCTGTCCGAATCCTGGGGGCGTCTTCAATTCTTCCTCATCACTAAATTTCGGTGGTGCAAGCAATCCAACAACGTCCACTATATCACTTAGGACAGGAGGGAACTCAACGTTGATCATCGGAGATTCCCAATTTTTCGTTTGTAAATTTGCTTTAGTATTCGCTGGTGTCGGTGATGATTGCGACTGTATAGTGTTGAGTTCTTCATAGCTCTTATTTGTCTTAAGCCATTCTTCAACCTTTCGATTTTGAGGGAGCACTACATCGACTTCAGGCCCATGGACGTCGCTCGCTGGAATGTGTAGAGGAGAACTGCGTGGGGGAGCGATTTTTCGTGCAATGGGAGTGGGTGACTTCCGTCGTAGTGTTTGTTTCGCCACGTTGGATGCGTCTATAGACATTTTCTGCGGCCGTGAGGCCTTGGTGCTATCATTCCGGGGCCGGGGCGAAGCTTTGGCAATCGTCTCTAGAACTTCCAATCTTGCTGTATCATGAACGTCTCCTGTACTCTTCCTTTTACTCCATGGATTCTGCCAGCCGTTTGTGAACGGACCCTTCAGCTGTGCGCTAAGAATGAAGAGCGGCTCCCCCCTCAGATACGAAGTCGCATAGCTTTCAATCCGGCGTCTCTTAGCGGCCCTTTCCACTGAAGTATCATCGATATCGTCCGAGGTATCATAATAGATGACCGTGTCATTGCAGATCGGGTATTCTTGTGCTGATACCGGGGATACAGGTCTAGGATATTCGGGAACCTTGGCCTTGTTGGCAGGCATTATGATAAAGCGAACAAAAGAGGCACAGGCTGCACGCAAGGGGTATTCCACATTGAGATAATGACACAAAATGCCAAATGTCAGTTGTATAAAGGCGGCATATCGAGGTAGGTATTGGTATTTGGTTTCAAGATTGAAGCTGGTCAGCTAGGCGGCAAAATCCCCAACCACTTAACGCGTCGACGCGTTCCTCGGCAACCAACCTTTTAATGGATAGTGCGCAAACTTAGTTCGCTCGGTGCCTGTACTCCGTACGGTTGTCTTCACTCGATGACGGAGGACATTTCTTCATTTTGCGCAACCCTAGACCATGCACGACCATGATGACCATGTTGACTAAATCTAATTAGCGCTCAAGGCATCTCGTTGACTGGAAGCTAAATCCAAGAATAGAATTATTTATGAAATTTGGGAAAGGGTTCTCAGGTATGAAAACATATTGTATTACAAGCTATCTAGAACTACCACAAGTTCAATGCGAAGCCCCCGCAGGCTTTTAATATCCGTCCGTATAAACTCCCTAAGATATGAACACTTTTCTAATCCCCGTTAATGCTAATCCCACATGTCGTCTGTTGTCGTCTGTTGTCGTCTGTTGTCGTCTGTTGTCGTCTGTTGTCGTCTGTTGTCGTCTGTTGTCGTCTGTTGTCGTCTGTTGTCGTCTGTTGTCGTCCGGGGCTGTCTAGTGTCGTAATCGCTGGCTAGCATCGTGGGCTAACTGGTGTCGTAGTCGTAATTATTCATGCTGTCGTGAATTTGCCGTGTTCCTCAAAATGCACATTCACTGCCCGTGAGTGATCCCATCCGTCTATGATATTCTTAATTCCCACCAAACACCATTCAAAGAACCTCTGCCGAGCCCTGGTTTGCCCTAACCTAACGCCGAAATGCATCATGTCTCTCCCCTGAGCGAGATCCACTCAATTCATTGAGGAAATCCGATCTCGCCATTTCGGCACTCGGTACCGGGTGCGACAGGGCCCATGTTGATCAAGCCTCCTTGATCGCACATGTAGAATGCTGACAATCCGTTGCAGAAGATGCTCCCGGATGGTGTGCATGGCCCGTCGTTCTGTCTTATGATCTGCCCGTTGGAACACTGCATACCCGCCGCAACAGAACCCATGTAAACGTAGGTTGTAGATGATGTTGACGTGCTCACACATTGCGAAAATGTGCTGACGGAGTTACAGGTGAATGTCCCGGGTACACAAGATTGTGGAACAGCAGTTGCTGATGGTGATGTCGTGGCTGTCGTAGTAGGAAAGGTGCTTGATGGAGAAGTAATGGGCGTGGAAGTAGTGGTGAGGAATGTCGTAGGCGCAGTGGTAGTTTGTCCGCTCGTTGTCAGAGTTGTACTGGTCATGACTGCCGTTGTGGCCGAGCTAGGGGTTGTTAGAGAGGTTGTGCTTGACGTAAGGAGTGCATCGTCGTCAAATGTACTAGTTAGACTTCCTGTGATTGTCAAGATGGGACCGTTAGTGCCTGTTGAACTAGCTCCAGTTCCGGTTCCGGTGAGGCCTGCTGCTGTAGTGGTCGAATTCAAGAAGGGGAATGGAGGAGTCGATGTCGTCCTTGAAAGGGTCGTTGATCCGGTTGTGGTTGCCCCAGTGGTACCGGCAGACGTCAATGAAGTGGTTCCTGTTGTCGCCATAGAGACTGTCGTAGTGCTGGACGATGATCCGGTAATGACGAAGCCTGGACCTGGATCCGGTGTAATCTCGTTTTGGCCATAAGACACATCTGTTCCCGGGTCTGGAAATACAACCTCACGTTGTTCGATGGTCTTACAGCCGTTGTTGACGTTACACACAAACATGTCCGGAAGCTGAGTCAAGGGAGAATACTGTCGTTTGGTTGATAATTCGCGCTTGAATCTCTGGTTGGGTCCACTAATGATTTTGACGCGAGCACAGTTCTGATACATTTCCCGATTTCCCACAATATTGAACCAAGACCAGGAAAACAAAACGGATTCCGAGGAGGGGCATTCTCTGGGACGGTAAAGCTGTAAGTGTTAGACAAGGGGCAACCCCCGATAATGGACTTGATGACCTTGAAACTGTGACCATTATCATATGAAAGAGAAAGCTGACATGATCCACCCTTGTGAGATGCAGTCCCAGCAACAGACATCTGATAAGTACCGCCGGCGACATAAGTCGCTTTGATGGCGTAGGAATCATCGTCTGTCTGATAATGTTTGCAGGCAAAGTTGGAACCATCTGCGAACAAAGGGGTTGTCATGTCGTAGTCCTTCTCATACCATGGAATGTCAGGATCAAGAGGACTACGCAGAGGATATGGCGAGCTCATCTGCATATGGGCTTGAGTGCAGATGGGTAGCCATGTTAACAGGGATGTAAGAATAAGACTTGGGGATAGTAAGTTGGGCATGCTGATAGCGCAATGTGCTGGGGAGGGATGAGAAAAGCAGGGGCGTCTAGATAAGGTAGAGGTGGTAGGATCTTGATGAAGAGGACAGGGTAAGGTTGGTCTCGGGGCTGTTTGTGATGGGCGGGGGTTAGAGTGATGATAATGATGATGATAGTAATAGGGAAGCCAGATGAGAAGGAGCGAGAGGAAGATTCGTATGTGAATATCTTGAGGAAGAGAGCTCGAGCAAACGTTACAGATGGTCTGCTTTTTGGCTCGCGACAGAATGGTGTTCAACAAGTTGAGGACCTCGATACAACCCAGTGACAGATTTCGAGCGGGACAGACTCTTTTCTATCTCGCCGTGTACGCGTATGCTGGTAAATAAGCCATGCCAGGTCATTTCTGCTGCAAAAGTCTTTGGAGCGGCGGGAGCCTGATGGGCGCTTGTCGTGGCTCGTTCACCTGTTGGTTGGGATACAAAGTTTCCTGAGGCTTTTTTCAAAGGTGTAGAAGATCTGAGGATGGCCCGAGCCCCGAAACGGCAGGAACCAGCGTGGAACCAGGAAGGAGACGTGAGGGAGGAGGGAACGAAGGCACCGGGAGGTCCTCAAATCGGAGAATTTGCCTTCAAGCTAAGACACAATTGGGTTGGTTCAGCCACTTAGAGCCACCCAAAGCCACTCGGAGGCATTCAGGGCGCCTCAGCCCCCAGAGCCATTCGGAGCTCACCTCCAGGCACTAATCTGGTACTAATCGGGCACCCACAAGCCACTAACTCGGCAGCCCCAGGTCCTTCAAATCCCCGTAAGGTTGGTTTGTCCCGGTGACAACTTTCGCTAATCGTCCGGGCTGAAGCTTAGTTACTCTCCACATCTGCACATTGTAGCCTTGGAAACAACCTGCTTTCCACTTAGCTGCCTCTCAGGCCAGGCCCTCGTCGCGTCGGTATCGTCCTTCGCACGTCGGCTTCAATCTTGTGGCCCTCTTTGGCTCAACCATCATCTTCGGATATCCATTCGGTGCCAACTTTAGGAACAGATAAAGTGTGCAAGGTTGAGTCTGACATGCGAAGGCCTCGAAACCTGTGCCCTACCTCGAGCTTGACTCCGTCACTGTAGCTTTGAACCCACCACGTGTAAACATAATAGTCTGCCGGTGTTGCGCTCTTTTGGGCCGGGGTGGAAAGTCGCATCGTATAATCCACTCAGATGAATGCTATCCGTTGGTCGTCTGCCATCGACTTCGTGCCAGAAGTGCAATTGGTCAAATCTTACCAAGTCAATCTACCACAAAATACCCCTCCAATACCTGAGTCGTTATCGCTGTACGCGCTTGTACGTAAATATAACCTCGCAGGAAGCTGTCTAGAGCAGCCACCAGGTGGAACCTCGCCAGGTTTCATATGATAGCCTTGCAGGACAACAACCCACGGGTTCGAGCTTCCAAGTCCTTCGTAGTCAGTCAGTCTCGTATTCGCTAATCACGAAGCTCCACTGAGGGCTGTGGAGTAACCTCTTGCTGTCTGAGACACATGTCCCTGTTTAGCAACTCCCAAAGCATATGGAGGAGTAAGTAAACACCAGAGGTAGGCGTGTTGGTGAACTCCATCTGGGTCATACGCTACCACTGCGTGCACAGGTCACATGTGCACCCTCACTCACCCGGCGTTGATCAGCCAACGCACAACGCAATCGTGACTTGCTGACGACCACGTTCAAACAATCACGTAAACATAGGGTTTGTGTGGAAGCCACATCCATACCCCAATTGATAGGAGTTCCTGATCAACGTAAATTGGAATCTTCGGGATGCAACAGGCAGATACTCCAGTTGGGCATGCACTGGCGACCAGCGCGACTTGTTTTCTCCCAATCTGTCCACTTGGCCCGCATTTCCTTGCGCTCCTGGTGATTGACCGAATGTTCAGTCCAAGTGGAATCTCGGCCTGCGGTCAACAACGGTCCTAGCCAGCGGTACACGACAATGAACAGCCAGACTTGTCGTCTTCCCGAGGCATCTGGGGATAGACTCTCCTTGGCCTGGAACATGAATTGTGTTTTACAGCCACGTGTGTAGCACGTACCCTTGCATTTTGGCCCAATCTTAGCCTCGCCGAATTCTCGCTTGTTTTCACTAATGCATGGTGGCCCTTTGACTCCTGGTGGTAGGCGTTGAGTATTGATGCATGCGCGACAGAACTTGCTGAGGATATAGGGATCCCCTAGCTTCAAATGAGGGCAAAGTCGGAAATCGATTGCTTGAAGCGCGCTCGAAACCGACTTGACTTGGAAGACTTCCTGATACATACCACTGCCGCCCGTGGTCCGGACATTGTACAGCGGCGAAGGTGCTTGCAGTAGGCCAATCTTGGAAATTAGGAGAGACTCGGCCTTGGGATTTTCCAAATCTGTAACAGATGTACCTTTCTCCGGTCTATCTGCCACTGACCTATTCCGAATGGAGTTTCTGCAGCGAGAGCAAGGTTCAAGTGTTTCCACTCGGAATGGAGCCTCGACTCCAGCCTTGATTCCTCGTATACTCTTCTGGAAACCCACATATCGATGTGCACACAGCCAGACCTGTCTGCAATCACGGGATGTCGGGGCTTGCTTGATTTCTGCTGATGGAAACGTTGAACGAATGTGGAGTTCTTGACAATGCCCACATACCAACTTATCCAGTGATTGCGGGTCTTGGTCTCTTTCGGTCATCTGCATTATAGAGTCAGCAACAACACAGAAACACCAGAGACCCACAGGCATTGTGAAGATGCCTGAGCCATTATCGATACCACCATCAACACTCGTTACTTGGAGGGGCAACTTACACAAAGGAAGTCGAAAAGCTCTTGCCCAGTAAGGAGGAACGACTGAGTGCTGTAAAGGTGCAGAAACCTTGAGCAACTATGTCGCAATGCTACTTCGGAGCTAAGGCTGAGATATGGCTGAAGGAATATCAGCAATTCCGTCGGCAGGGACAGCAAGCCACGCTCGACATTGTTGAAAATGGTTCTTTCGGAGTAGGCTGTCGCCACTGAGGGCGTCTGATATTTCGGCGGACGTTCTATGAATTCAGTGTCTTCCGTAAAGGCAAGCCTAGACACGAGTTGTTCGTCTGACGGTGTCAATGATAACTTCTTGGTCGTCCATGCCTGGGGGACGATTTCGGTTTCATCGACATTGTTCTGGGTCTCATCATCTGCTTGTTGAGCAGGGATGGCCGCACTCTTACTTCGAGAAAGCTTTCTCCGCATCCGCTCGAGGACAGGCATTGTGTTCTGGATTGGTGAGCCTGGAAGCCAAGTGTGTCTTGAGAACAAGAAGAAATCACGGCTCAGAGGGTGTGGGAGGGGTTGCGCGATTAACGCAGATCGTTCTCATGGCTCCTCCGAGCATTGCACACCTCTTATCGGAGGATCTGGACAGATGATCGAAAGACAAGATGAGAAGTGTACCACACGCCGTTCAGAGGCAAAGTCACCATTGGACTAATTTGCCCATTTTGCCCAGTATTGAATTTGTCGTGGCCAAAGTGAACTGTCGACGATAGTGCTGAGAGGTGGGGCGGGTAATCATGAGGAGATGTGGTAGTGTAGGACTCTGTATGTCGAAAATGGTAGACTAATGCCGAGGGGCAATGCACGCCGAGCAAACCATCTTCCTGTTGCATGGTTTTGTAAGCAACCTGGTATTGTTACCAGAGTGGGTTTCGTATCAACGAACCACTTGAGTCTCATGAAAGAATACTATGTCGTCTGTGGGATTACTTGTCGACTTTCTCTGCTTAGAAGCAGTCCTGCTGATTCTTACCTCCTCGTCTTTCTCTCCATTAAAACATGCCCTTACATCACTAGTGGATGCTATGTTTCTGTCAGACGTCACGGACTGGCATAGTCAGAACTGTTTTTGGAGCGATCTTTTGGCATTGAACGGTCAGACCAGATAAAATCGAGACCAACTTGCTGCTAGCCCTGATCATCGCGTACCTGCCACGGGTCGCGTTTCGGGCCAAAAACGCTCTTGGCATCAAAGCAAAAGTCCATGACGTATGGACAGGCACGAGAGGAAATTGAACAAAGAATGCTGTTCAGGGACTTTAGAAAGGCTGCGAAATACAATGGTTTCTTGGAATCTGTCTTTTGCATTGTGATCCGACTTCTCACTTGAAACCATCCTACCGTGATTTCGAATGCTCATTCATACAGCCAGAGATCAATTCGGCCGATCCCTCGCAAGATATTTATTGAATGCTCGACCCACAGCTTTGTATATCTCCTCTACTCTCTGCAATGCACACACTGTGCATTTGAATTCCCGGCGGCAATTACATTTTTACCAATCCCTTGCCATGGCCAAACGAAAGAGGTCGGCTCCAAGCGATGCTGGAAGGGTTGTTCCAGCATTGCAAACCATGTCATCCAATGTAGCATATTCCAGCTCTGCCATGGCGCCGTTTTCCACGGCAGTCCGACGCACAAGTTCCCGACGATCCTCACAGATTGCTTCGGCCAAGTTCGACACCAATCCTAATACCAACGAAACAATAGAGGATGGCAAGAGTGCTCTTCGCGCATCGCCGGATGCTGAGAAGCTTGAACGAAGCAAGAGTGCTGGAAGCAGGAGTAAAAAGGCTGCGTCGAGTGACATGGAGAAGGAACCCAAAGTCGTCGTCAAATCCGAAGATGTTGAGAAAGCTGTCCGGAAGAGCCCCGTGCGGAAAGCGTCCACATCTCATGGTGACGGGTTGGATAGAGGAGACCCAGAGGCTGAGGGAGGGGGTGATGAGGAAGTTGATCCGGAAGAACTGAGAGAAGCACTCTCACGCCCACCTCCGGTGAATAGTTCATACCTTCCTCTTCCGTGGAAAGGCAGGATAGGCTATGCATGTCTGAACACATATTTGCGAGCTTCGAATCCTCCCGTATTCTCGTCACGAACGTGCCGGATAGCCTCGATCCTCGAACACCGACACCCGCTAAAAGATCCCTCACAGCCGGAACACCCGACCAAAAATCGCCCTGACAAAGACAAACCAGCAGACGTGGCGCGAGGGCAGGCCTATGTAGAAGCTCTTGGTCTCGCCAATGCTCGGGATATTGTGAAGATGCTACGTTGGAACGACAAGTATGGCATTAAGTTCCTACGCTTGTCGTCTGAAATGTTTCCATTTGCATCTCACGATGTCTATGGTTACAAACTCGCGCCATTCGCTTCCGAAGTGCTCCGCGAAGCTGGGCGCGTTGCTGGTGAGCTGGGTCATAGGTTGACTACCCATCCCGGCCAATTCACGCAACTGGGCTCTCCACGTAAGGAGGTCATTAGGGCCTCGATCCGCGATCTTGACTTCCACTGCGAGTTGCTCGATCTTCTCCAGTTGCCAGAACAGCAAAATCGAGATGCCGTCATGATCTTGCATATGGGAGGAGTATTCGGAGACAAGGATGCTACGATTGCAAGATTCAAGGAGAATTATTTGGCGTTACCCCAGGGCGTGAAGAATCGATTGGTACTTGAGAACGACGACGTCTGCTATAGCGTCCACGACCTGTTGCCAGTGTGTGAAGAACTCAACATCCCGCTGGTTCTGGACTTCCATCACCACAATATCATATTTGATGCAGATAAGCTTCGTGAGGGCACACACGATATCATGGACCTGTTTCCTCGAATCAAGGCAACCTGGGACCGAAAGGGCATCACCCAGAAGATGCATTACTCGGAGCCTACCCCGTCAGCAATCACAGGCCGACAACGAAGAAAACATAATCCTCGCGTGGCGACACTGCCGCCGTGCGCCCCAGATATGGATCTCATGATCGAGGCAAAGGACAAAGAGCAAGCTGTGTTTGAACTCATGCGAACATTCAAGCTGCCTGGGTTTGAGACATTTAGCGATATCCTCCCCTATGTGCGCAACGACGAGAACAAGCCATGGAAGCCGCCTAAGAAGTCCAAGAAGACACCCGTCAAAAAGAAGAACAAGAAAGACGATCTCGACGACGAGATGGAAGTAGAGGAAGAGGCCGAGCCTCAACCACCACCACTAATTCCAGATGATGAGGTCGGTATGGGTGGTCCAGATGGTCGTGTCTATTGGCCGCCCGGGATGGAGGAATGGCTACGTCCGAAGAAACGTGAAGTCAAGCCGCGTGACCCAGGCAAGGCCAAGACAACAGCAGAACGAGCTGCAGCAAAGAGAGCCGAGAAGGCAGAGTGGCAAGCAAAGCAAGAAGCAGCAAACAATGGTGGAACAGAGCTCTCTCGCGAGGGATCGTCCCAGGCGGGCTCGGTTCCATCCATTAAAGAGACCGCACTCGATTTGGAGGCGACCAGGTCAGTTTATGAGGTTGCCAAGAATTCCAATCCTAAACGCAAGCCTGCGCGCGCTCCAAAGTCGAAAGCGAAGCGGACTGCCGTCCTGACCCCCAGTGCAAGCGATCCGGATGAGCTTGGCCAAGTAGAGGATGAGGAGGATGAAGATGAAGATGATGATGATGCGTCAATGCCCGATCTGACAGACGCAGAGTTGGCGGAAGATGTCAAAGCAAAACCTCAAAGACCACCTCCGTCACGTGCCGCAAGTGGAAGAAATGCGAAGAGGAAGGTGATCAATTATGCCGAGGACGACGCCGACGATTGACGAACAGCCACACTGACTTTCCTCCGCATTTTGAATACGGAGGCAAATCGATGATTGTTGGAAACAAGCCATGGGTTGTCCCGGTTGTCAACGAAACTGACTTGTTTACCGTTGCACGTGCACAAGATCTGTGGCATATCAGACATCTCTAGACTTGTAGTCAGGTTATTTCAGCCTGTGTCAATGATCGACGTCAATAATAATAGCCCGAGTGCCCATCCACAGAAGCCTGAACGAGCTGCTACAAACTCGAGCCTCATGTGAGAGTGAGCTATTTCCCCTCGTCCCCCTCAAATTCGCGAGCTTTAGCAATTGGATGGATCTGCATTTACCTCCCTCCTCTCAGCGATCACACCACACCTGTACTGTAAAGTGCTGACGTGAATTGGTTCGTTTGTCACTCACGACATTTCCCCACAGAGTTGCAATAAGACTGGTTGATCCGTGCACTAACGGGCGTGCGTATGAGCAAAGCAAAGCAAAGCACAGCACAGCACATGACTATTGGAGTCTGTGCACGAGAAGTATTGGGGACTCTCCACGATGAGGCAATCTTGTTGTTACTCGAAGAAAGTACGGAGTACAGCTGAGCGATTAGGCATCGTTGGCAACAAGTATCTGGCAAAACAAGATATTCCGAAGCTGCCACTCCAGTGGGCCATTGTAGCGTTTCGAGGACAACAGTACAACATTTCGCTTTGATTTGATTGCCTGTTGGACCATGAGCCGTAAGGAAGAGTCCGTCCGTCTGTCTCCATACATCATTGTCGATGGTGCTGCGAGGAGATCCACCGATAGCCGAGCCTCTTCGACCCTATTTACTCTAATAAGATAGTTAGTAGAGTAGCAATCCACTGTGCCTACTCACAATGGGAGGACACCAGCTGAAGACCTGAAACTGGACTTGTGGGAGCACTGATCAGTGAAGGTTTCTTCGCTTAAGGTTCATCAAGCAATCAACCAAACGCAGTAGTGTGCTTCAGTTTGCGCTGTTTCAGACAAGCCAAAAGCACGGGTCGGCGGCAAAGGGTTGGACAGGGCCGACGCCGTCGATTGTTTTATTTGTTGCCAAGGGAGGGAACAGCGTGAACACCTACGTTGGGTACGTGTCCTTGGGATGGGTGACGTAAGACTCTAGATTGTTTACAGATACTGTGCTCCATGGTGGTGCTCCGTAGTAGATGGTCGATATTGGCTGGCGGCCTGAAGTGGAATCGCACTTTGATAAGAAAGTTTAGGATTGTGCTCGTCCCGTCAGAAAAGCGACTGTCCAAGAATCACAAATTTGGGGATCAAGTGTTGAGGCGTCAGGACGATTGAAGGCAATTTCGCTGTGGCAGCTGATTGACGGCGGAGGGAGGACGGAGGCGGTTGGCCAAGAAGGCCAAAATAGCCAGAGTGGAGTGGCTCGTGCGTGGCTAGTGACCAATACTATGCAAGGCTTGCATCTCGTTTTGGTTAGACTAGGGCTGAATTGGACTAGCGTTGCAAGATCTGTTCGGGCAAGAGACACGCCAAGGCCCGGGGCAACGCCTGAGAAAGGGGCTCGAGATTCGTGCGCAACAGCCGACAGTCAACAGCCAACCGCCTTTTCAGCGCGTCCCTTTTTGAAGATCTGATTGTGCAAGGGCATTTTCAGCTTTTGGTTTCTTGAGGATTTCCTTTCATTCAGCGATTTAGCCTGCGTTGCCGACCTTGACACTCGTTTAAACATTTCAACATTCTTCATTCATCACTCTCCTTTATACAGTTGTATTTCCCAATTTCCCGTCATTGTCGACCGAGAAACCCATCATTCAAAATGGCCGTTATGAAGAACATTCTGCCAGCCGTCGCTTTGGTCGGTCTTGCCAGAGCCCAGTCTGCATCGGTTATCGACGTCTTCTTTCCTGGTGCCGAGGGACAGTCGTTGATAGGATCGGTCATCACTTCGGTAAGCATTCCTAGGGTTGCCTGCGGTTGAAAAAGTACCCAAGCTAAGTCAGTGGGTGTCCAGGATGCTTCCCAAACCACACTTGTGGTAGCATGCCCAACGGGCTCCTCTGAGACAGCGACCGACCTCAGCGCAGAATGTGCATTTGACGAACCTATCACCGTGACGGTTGGACCATCGACCTTCTACGCCGAGGAAGCATATGAAAGCCTGAGCGCGATTATTGATTGCAAAGTGGATGGAACATCAGCTGCGACGTGTGCAGCATCATATGTCGGACCGGAATACCTGCTGGAAACCGACTTGAGTGTCCTAACAGCTTCTGATTTCAGTACCAACACGGCAATCACCACGAGCGCAACCACGACTGTTCTTAGCGGTACAGACATCGCCTTCGTTCCCGTTACCTTGACGGATGATCTGGGAGCAGCAGAGACCGGAGCAAGTGCAGGTGCGTCGACTGCATCGCAGACATCTACACGTGGCAGCGGCACTTCGAGCGGTAGTTCGACTGCCACGGCATCGGGTGCTTCTCGAACGGGCAGTGCAACAGGCTCAAGTGCAACGACATCGGCAACGACAACTGCACAGAGTGGAAATGGTGCCGGTCGCACTGACGTTCGAGCATTGGCATTCACAGCCTTGGGTGCAGGTCTTCTAGGTCTCACTGCTTTGTACTTGTAAGCTAGTTAATTTTCGAGGGCCACTGTGAGTTGTTCATGGATTGGATTCTATCGTGAAACATCCAAAGAGCAGTGGAGCAAACTGCAGGTGAAAGCAGAGTAGGAACTTTGTTCCGGGTGTAGGGAGAGCCAATCATCATCGGCGCAAGTGTCGTCCAGTGAGTCGGATAAATCATCCAACAGGGATGGATAATTCAGGGCCGGAATGACATAAGGGCATTGTGGCTCCCAAGTGGTTTCCATGTGCTTCATATGAAGTTTGGTTTCAACCTTGAACTGTAGCCTGTTCTGATTCGACGTGACTTGTTCCTTGGCGATAAGCTGTGATAAGGGTGGCAGCAAATGGCGCTGGTGGGTGTGGTGAGCGTCGTTGTTAGACAATACGATTCCAGCGGAAATGAAGATCCTCAGGCTGGCACGACTGGTGGGACCTTGCAGAGCCTCAGGGTCGAGTTGATCACTGATCAGGTCACGAGAATCACGTTAATGGATCCGTAAGCTTCCACCATGGATGCTTCATATCTTGGGAATGTGTGAATTAGAGTATAGAACAAGGCTCGGATGGCGTCCGGTAAGGGTGACAATGACGGCAGTGAGCCCGTGGAGAGGGCACGGGGCCGTGGGGCTCATGCTTCTACCACTTCTACGTACCTCTGTCCCATCGAGAATCGAGATGAGGAATAGGAATCAAGATGGGCGCCAGATGGGCGCCTCATTGACGTGGAAAGCGATGAAGAAAGATGCACAATGATGAAAGCCGAGCTTTGGATCGGAGGATTGATCCGCAAAGGAGGATGATTCGACGGCCTAAAGATTCCGGTGTGGCGGAAAAGATGGCACTTTTCAAGAATTCCATGCGCTTCAAATGGTCAAGGATCGGCGATCGTTGCTGCGGGGTTGGGAGGGTCACCAGGATCAACCACGATATGCCACATCAAGCTCGATCCGAAAGTCAAGTCCACTTAAAAAGACCTGAGACGTAAGACTTTGACACGGTTCCGGCACTGGAAGGTGACTTGTCGGCGTAACCAACAGAGGACAGGAAATGGTTGTCACTTTCCCGCTAACTGAGGACGCCCGGTTTCGAAGTCTTGCGGGTGGCGAGTGAAGGCTGAAGCCCACGGACACACTCATTCTTGTGACTGTGTTGATGATCGGAACGGGGATGTATTGTACGGAGTCGATGTACTCCTCAGATTCGTGGATTTGTCTGACACTGGATATCTCTGTCCTTCTACTTCCGGTGCAGTGATCTTGGACAAAACGTTTAACTTGCATTTCCGGACTTCCTCTGTTTGCCTGTGCCTGTTCCTGGACTACTGAATATCTCATCCTGCTGGAGTTCAACGTGGAAATGGGAATTGACCAATGTCTAATGTCCAATGTCTTGTCAAGTACTGGTTAGGTCGGTAGGAAAGCATGCCGGCATGCCAGCATGTAGGCATGTAGGTATGTAGGGTAATGTCCAATGTCCATGCTTGATTGCCTCCTGCCTCTCTTTCCCCATCTCTGGTCTCGCTTTCCCTTTTTTTCTCTTTGTCTCGCTCCTTCCCAGGACCGTGTATGCCTTGGATTCTTTGCATTACGCGCTATTTCCTTTTCCAAAACCCTAGCCACAGTGCACTTCACATCCACTTCACGTCCAATCCAAATCCACGTCCAGTCAATCTCCCCCGCTTGTCTGTGTCTGTCTCTCCAACACATCCACCCGGCACTGCATCCATCTTATCCCTCGCACTACTCCTCACACGTTCACAGCTGGCGACCTCCCGCCGATCCCTTCATCCACCAGGTACCTTGTCCTAACCCTGGTCCTGGTCCTGGTCCTAAACACGATCTTCTGACCAGAAATCCCATCTTGTTTTCTCACCAGAACCTTCTATAACTCCCCTCACTGCCACTCCGTTTGTCAATTGAGAACCTTTTGCTACACCCTCCCTCTACACAAGCTACTGCCACACAAACAAACCCACACAACATACAACATTCCCCTCTACTTCCAAAACTTTCGACCTGTTCGCCATTTCCTACACCTGTCCCCCTCATCCTCGCTAGCTTGGTTCGACTCATTTCGAGACCCGCCATCGTAATGGCCACCTTCGTTGCTCGATCCGGTCCCTCGTCGGGACTGCCTAGTGTCAGTGACCTTGACGGATACACGCTTCGAGACTACCAGTTTCCCTCAGCCAGTTATGCTCCAAGCCTTGACGATGACTTTGGCTTTGATCCTCCTGACTTGAAGGCCTCTTTGGCTGCGCCCTTTCAAACTTACAGTCCTCCTCAAGATGTCTCTGTCTCTGGCTGGCCCGAATTCAATCGCGAAGATGTCAAGGAAACGACAGAGCCCACTGTGAACCTGGACAGCTTTGAATTTGACCAATATCTCAACTCTACCCAAATCCCTGCTACTGAGTCGGCAGTTTCGCGCTTCGGCCAGATCACCCCACCGCGGTCCAGTTCAGCTATGAGCTCTAAAGCCGACGACAAATCACAGTCTCCCAAGTCAAACTTGATTGAGCGGAAAAAAAGCAAAGCATTGTCCAAAGACACCGAGGCCTCCACTGTCAGCACTTCCAAACCACCACGCAAGCGAAAGTCAACTCGCAAGGCCTCAATGGCTTCTGAAAAGGGAGAAGTCCTGGAAGAATCCAAGCGAAAGCAATCCCTAGAGAAGAACAGATTGGCCGCAGCAAAGTGCCGTATCAACAAGAAGGAAAAGACCGAGATTCTACAGCGCGACTCGCACGAAAAGGCAGTGGAAAATGCCTATCTCAAGGACCAGGTGATGCGCATGAAGGACGAAATCCAACAAATGAACGCTATCCTTCTTGCTCATGCAAACTGCGATGGTTGCAAATCTCCCGAAGCACTACAAGCTCACCTGAGTCAACTCGGCAACGATTTTTTCCAAAACCAGCACATGGATCTTTCCAATCCCAACTACGTCGATTATTCACATCTTCACTTCGCCGATTTACCCGCCATGCAGGATGGTCTCTTCCCAAACACATTACAGAACTCGCTGCTTCATCCCCCTTTGCCAGACTTTGATCGGTCGGCTGAGTTTGAGGTCCACACGCCTATGGATCGCAGCCCTTGAAAGTCTAGTGAGACTAAGCATTGTATTTTTCCATATACTGATTCAACCCCAATCAGTAGGTCATCAGTGGCTTTATTTATCATTGTGGGGCCCATCTTCAGCTGGTTTGCGCAGACTACCGGAACTACAAACTACATGCGTACAATGGAAATCCAAATGTATTCCTTGGAACGAAGCAATCTCTACGGTCAAGAAGACACTTTTTCCAGCTCTTGGCCTGGCGATGTCGATAGCTTGACGAGAACCAAACAGTCGAGTGAGACTAAAAGTCTCCACATTCTAAATGAATTGACCAAACCACGGCTCAATTTTGAGAGCAGACATGTTATGCAATGCAATGGATTTTGTTGATTTGCATGCGCCATGTCGAAGCAGAATTGAGGACATGCTGAAAAGCTTGGACATTTTGATTGAGCAGCAACGACACTCCACAAGCATGGCTGAGGCACTAGCACTAGCACTAGCACTAGCACTAGCACTACTAGGACTTGGTGTCTCTAGTAGTTGCAAGCTTGCAGAGCAAGAGTGTCAAGTTTGCACAGATTCAACGTGGGAGACTATTGCAGTGGCACAGTGGGCATGAGAGGGGTGAGGGCTCTTCCCTACTAGTGGTGTCGATCAGTTGAATACCGGATGAAAGATCCAGCCATGGCGGAAATGCGATGGTCCATTCTGTACGTTGGCCGATCATGGTGATCGACCGTGTAATCTGTATAAAATATTTCAGTATGCATGGGTACATGGCACTGTGGGCGAAGGTGAAAGCCGCAGATGACGTGCACAGGGGCATGGCGAGAAGTGTCGGCCTGATTGCAGTCTGCATTGTTGCATGCCTCTCGGGAACCGGGATTATCACGTGTTTACGATTTATGAAATTCATGCGATAATAAAAGCATGCTTCTATAATTATGGCCATTTATTTGAGTCTTGACCTTGCAGCACGATCTTTATTGATACATGATCTGTCGGTGGAGTATTGCCAACTACAATAAATTCATCTGCAGTGACTAGTTTCATATTACTTCCGTACAAGGTAGTTTTCAGCGCGGGTGGCTTCAATGGAATCTGGTTTATGAATTTCGGTTATCACGGTCGTCCACTAAGTTAGTTAGAGTACATTAGGTACCTATCGAGTCTGTGTCCGGAGTACAGAGTGAATACATTGCGTAGCTGTCGACCCCGCTATTGACTTACATAATGCCTCCTCTTGGACGACGTTGACTTGCCTGGAAGATTTCTCCAAAGTTTTGTCTGGTCTAGCCAGTCCACCAATCCGATGCACTGGAGGCGTGAGATGAGTTTGGACCCGAGGAACTTTTTTTCAGCACCCCTCTCTCGGCCAACGCGACTCGAAAATTCGAGATCAACAGTCATTGTTGCTGGAACGGGAAGGGGAACGGGCCAGATTCTGGCAAGGATACTTCCCAGAGGCCACTCCTGCATTGCATGGCGTGCATGGCTATTTGGATTTGTCAAAGAATTTCACTGCACGTTTGGTGAAAGTTGACGCCGTCGAAGTCAGGCTTTGGGCGGTGTGGCGGTGTCTCCGCGGGGAGCTACTCGGTACACGTCTGTACAAATTAATACGGGGGACTGTCACGATCAACGGCACCAGTGGGCGACAGGGCACCTAACTCCGTACTCGGTAGTACTGTATTATTTACCATGCAAAAGCCACATGTGGCTTCCGTCTGACTCTGACTGCCCCACGCTGACCTAACTGCCACTCTGCCAATCAACCGGGATGCAAATTACTCAAGGCACCATTGACACCTTTAAAGACTCCTTGTCACTGGTCACTAGTCACTGGTCACTGAGTAGGTGACTGACAGGCCAAAAGACCACGAGTAACTGTGGCGACTGGAAATTGGAAGTCGCTGGAAATTGCACAGTTTTGAGCTCCTCGGAGCCCCGTGAGCCCCTACGGAGTACTGTAGGTGCTAGGTGACCAACGGTGACCCCAAGGACGCCACGCCCGCTCGTTCTTGCCCGCGCCGCAACATCGACGCGCCACACACACACACACACACACACACACACACACACACTTACACAAGAAGGCAGTGATCCACCATTTCCCCTCCCACGCCCAATGTAGACTCTGCACACCTCAACCTGCACCCTTCCCACATTCTCGCATTCTCCCACCTTCGCCGAACAGCCTCATTCGCTTCCACTCCTCCACCGCATCGTCCAGAGATCTGGCGCTAGGCAGTAGTTCCAGACTGACAACAGCTAAGCAAAACCTTCCATGCCGATGCGGTAGGGATTACTTCATTCCCTGTTTCTTCGACAGCACTTTGGCTGAACCAGTGAGACCATGACCACCTCTGTGGATTAACCGATACAACTAGTTCAAATCATGAAGCGAGATACAGAGAACAGCGTCGAATTAAAGATTGTCAACCACAGAGCCACAAACGTCCCTTCCACTAAGAACTCCCAATCAAGACCACGACGAAGCTTGCCGTCTCGAAACGGCTTGTTTCCTGTTTCTCGAATCTCGAATCTCGATCGCCTGCATAACCAACTATTCAAGCGAGAAACGCCTTCTCTTAGCTTGTCTCAGTAGCGGCTCCATATTGAGTACTCATCGCAATCATCATCGTCATCATGCGGTGATATCATAAGGGGTTTGCACTACTGCAACAGGAAGCCATGGCCTGGATATACTCAAAAAAAGGAAATCGTATGTGCTTTGATTCATTTGTGGCTCGAATTCATATTCTGTGAGAATTGCCAAACGTTGAATCAGATTGCAGAAACCTCCACGAGTTCTAACTAGAACCTTCATACCTCCACTAACTGGCAGCAGCAATTCGATGGTTGAGATATTACAAAGTACAGAATCCAATGGCAGTTTTTCTCCAGATCCATCATCCCTAGTGGGAACGTGAGTTGCCATGATCCGCAACATGTTTCCGCCATCGAGCCTCGTCCATCAACTTCGGCTATCTCCAGGTCATCTCCAGGTTCACCTCCATGACAAGGGGGCCACGCTATTGGCACGACTATGCTACACGTTTTCTCCAGGGACACCCGATCGGATCGCAAGCGTGGTTCCAGGTCATCGGTAACAACTTTTGCACGTCATTGGAAATCCACAGAACCTCAAAGTCGTCTGGGGTAGATTGCGTGTGTGTGTGTGTGCGTGCGACGTCACTACTGTTGAATCTACAACCACTAATTACCAGGATGAACCACTCAAGGCAAACCTCACCTCTTGGTGATTCGACGGCTCGCTCTGCCTCTCACCTCTGGTCTGGGATGAGGCAAAGGCAAAGTCGCTTCACAGTCGTAGAGTTGAACACGACTCATATGGAGGAAGCCGCTCCATGTCCACTATTACAGACCTGCTTCGCCCATCCATCTATCCCTCTGACTGGTCTTGTGGCTATTTCCTACCTACGCAAGTGCTCATGAAGCCAATGGACCTACATATCTTCTCATCAATGACTTTGTCTTGTCAGAGATGGTCGTTCCGGTCCTGTAACATGCCTCCTCCCTCTATCCGCACCAGTGACTTGTGATCGTCTTTCCCTTTGCACACCCCAACATTGTTCCGGAGTGCCAGAGGCCATGCACCGCGGCCCACGCCTTGAGGAAGGCTGTGAGGCCATTATCCGTGACGCTATGCATTTGCTCGAATCCTGGCTCAGTCTTCCATTTGCTCCTCCTGGCTGCAATCTAGAACTCTAGGCTAGCAAGAATGCAACGTCCTACTTGCCACCATACCTAGCCAGCATGAAACTTGCCGGAGCCAAGTCGACATTTCACATCGCCTCTAACCTGCTGGGTAAGTCGCGTAAGCGTCAATGCTGCTAAAACAGTGCTAGCCACGCCCTTGGGCGCGCGTGTCAGTTCCCGCAAATGGATGCGAGGCCTCTCATGTCGCCCTCGTCACCAATGTCAACTGTGGCGCCAACTCCACGTCTTCATCTACTATTCATGTTCATACATGTATGACTGTGAGCGGGCCAGTCACCTCGTCATGGTATGTATCCACATGTTGGCGCTGGCTGCTCGCAGTTCGCCGCTCGTGACCGCGTCTATCCCCAACCTTCACCTTCAACACGCACTCAAGATACGTCCGATGACACAAGCGGTAGGAAATCCATCCATATACAGACGATATCGTGGTCATCAAGACTATCAATTCAAATTTGCTGTGTTTTGCCTTATCATCATACCTCGAAACCCTACGTTGGTCAAGCAGGTAGATGTGTGGTAGGGAATGACACGGAGCGGTAGTCTATACAATGACACGGCAGGGCACGGCAAGGGAAGGAGAAGAAAATTAAGAGGAAAGGGAACCAGAAAAAGAAAATGAGACGGTTTGGAAATTAAACAGGCCCATCTCGTCCAAACTCCTAACTCCCAAATCCCACGTATTCTTCGAAGCTTCCTTCACACGCCGACCATCCGCCGTCCTCTTCCCCCTATAGATAGAATCATCCTATAGAAAGAACCTCATGCACAAATCAGCTGCAAGGTTTCGAAATCAGCTGGCTCCCCGCAGTAACTAGTCCCAATCCTTGCTTCACCCGCCGCCATCACCATTGCTGTAAACAATAAAGGATTAATAGAGGGTATCACGGATACTACTACGATGAGACGAGGCTTTATCAGTCTCGCGCCGATAATGGCACGATGGCGCGATGACATCGTCGTAGTAGGCGAGGTTTGTTGCTCCTCGTCGTCATCATCGTCATTGATCATGCGGAGTCCCCAGCCGTGCAACGATGCTAGCGTACGTGGCCTTGGTCTGTGAACGAGGCTCTGTCTACGTGGGATTCGTCCGCGGCGCGACAAGACACGGAGCTTCGAAGGAAAAGAAAGCAGAGCTAAAGGGGAAACGGAAGGGGGCAGACAAGAACCAAAGATCGGTGAGAAAATTCTCTCGCTTTGAGAGACTGAATTGATTGTACAAGAAATCCTTCTTAAATGAGCACGCCAAAGTCAGGAGTAGTAGTTGAGGACATCATAGGACGCGACGAATGAATCCTCTCCAGTCGCCTGTCGCACACCTCAAGCGTGGCCGTTGATTGCAGCCGCACTGGCGGTGGTGGCGGCGGCGGCGGCCGTGGCCTCGAAACCTCTCAGCTCGTCGAGGGCCGTTCGGTAGTCGTCCTGCGCCTCACGTTCCCGTCGGCTGATGAAGCCGACTTCATCTCTCAATTGTTCCAAGCGCGTGAGCAGACCGGCGTCCTCGCCAATCTGCAGCGATCGAAACGCTTCCAGTTCGGCGCGTTGTTTTTCGATGTTGTCGTAGACGCTCGCTATCTTTGCCTTGAGCGTCTTTTGTCGAGCTACGTAGCCTCCTAGGTGGAGGGTGAGTTTCTTTTCTAGCGCGTTGCCGGCCTCGGCGCGCGCTAGGAGCTTGGTCTTCACGGATGCGAAATCTCGGCTGAATTCCTCGACGGTGCTTGTCTCGACGAATTTCGATGGGAGTGCGTCTCGCTCGGTTTCCGACGCGTGTAGGGCATGGATTGCGTCTACGTAAGATTGTCTTTCTTCTTCTTTGAGCTCAGTCGCCAGCTCTGCTCGTGCTTTTGCTAGGAGGTCGTCGGGGATGATCTCGATTTTCGCGGGCTTGCCTGTCACACGTGATCCGGGTAGTGGGAATTTACGGGCGTCGTTGGCCATGAGTAGAGCAGTCTCTTGTGCTATTAGCGCCTGTATTGGATCTAGTGTTGAGATGGCATCGGCGGCTAGCTTGTTGTAATCGATGATGACCGGACGTGGGAGTGAACGCTTGTAAACTTGAGTCTGTCTCTCGAACTCGGCTTTAGCGGCGGCTTCTTTTGCTTCACGTTCTCGTCGGTCAATCTCGTCTTGATCCTCTTTATCCAGTCTCGCTTGTGCCGCTTGCTCCTCTTGTTCCGATGGTAGGACTTCCAACTCCCAATCGGTCTCCTTCGGTTTAGGCAGAGAAGCAAGTTTTGCGCGCAGTGATTGTCGAGTTGCATCCTCCGCCAGACGAATGTCTCTCGGTGTCTGCGCCACGAGTTGTCGCTCTCCCTTCTCATTGAGAGTCAAAACATCACGAGGCGTTCGCAATGGCGTCGCACCTGGACCACCTGCCGCTGCTTGTCGAAACGGTGTAGCCATTGGGTTGGGCGTGACCAAGTCCTGCTTTCTCGGCGCGATTCCATCGAAGCCAGTCGATGCGGCCCCTTCGTGTAGCGGGGTATTCTCACCACCAAGTAACGATGACTGTGTCTCTGTCAAAGCTCTGATATTTCTGATTTCATTGGCGATATGATCTTCTTGCGCAGGTGCACGTGGTGTACGAATTGGCGTCGCTCCGATAGTACTTGTGTAATTTGACACAAATCCTCTGCTATCCTCTGCATCCTCTCCTGCGGCTTTGACTGCACGATCTCCGGAGATGCCCATCTTGATAATCTCTTCTAATTCGGCCTCACTGACTTGCGGCGCGGGGAGGTTTAAAGCTCTCCTCTTGCTTTGTTGTTCCGCTTCACGAATTCGTTGCATCTGTCCTGCCTTTGCCGCTGCCGCCATTGCTGCCGATGGCTTGTTCTTTTCTTGCTTCTGCCTCTTGGCGTCGGCATTATCATCTGGATCTCCCTGTCTCTTTCTAGCCAGTTGTTGTTTGCGCGGATCGAACATCGCCCTCTCCCGTTCATTCTTGGCCTCTTCCTCCAAAGTATCATAGAAACCCGCCGTAGCCTGTTTCTCGAATGGGATATCCGCATTGTAGTCCATCTCCCCGGTCTTGCGTGATGAGATCTTAATATTGATACCAGCATTTTTCAATTCTCGTCGTTTTTGTAGCACAGCCAGTCGCCGTGATTCTTCTAGCTGCCTCTCACGCGCCTTTCTCTTTGCCTTTTTCCCTTGAGTGTTTGCTAGACGTGCACGAGCTTCACTCAACATTTCTTTCTCATCCTCATCCAGGTCTATTGTGTCCGGTTTTGCTGGTTTGGATTCTGGATCAGGATCAAGTTCGCCAGGTCGTAGGCGCCGCACTTGATCTCCTGTAGGGCCGAAGTCTCGCCACCCTCGGGACCTCCCAAGCCAAGTTCATCGTTTTCCCGTGCTTCTGCCTCGTCGAGAAGTCTTTGATATCGTTCCAGGCACTGTGTCGCAGTTCGGCCGACGATTGGTGCGATGGTACGCCATTGCGTTGGCATCAGCTTTGCGAGATGCAAAAGCTTCTCATCCTCCTCTTTCGACCACTCGATCTTCCGAATACCTGGGTCGAGCCATTCTGTCCATCTAGCTTTACACTGTTTTGGGGTTTTGCGTGCGAGCAAGGACGAAACTCGAGCCCATTGGTTTAGGCCGTATTTGGACACAGACGCTTTGAGGATTTCATCTTCAATATTCGTCCAAACACCACCTTTGACGACCGGCATGATGGCGACGGAGAGATTTTACAAGGGAAATAGTGAATCCTGCTTGATGAACAGCCAGGCCAACGATCTTCATTTTGTTTCGGCGCAGGCAGATTAATCTTCGGAGCGGAAAATCTTGGCGCCGGCACAAGTCTTGGATCGCCTCTGACCGCCCTAATCAGTAACGTTGTTCACCAGACCAAACTCTGCAAAAGTCGATATGCCCTCTGATTGTCCCACCTGTTAGGTGCCTGTGGCTAGATCAAAGACAGGGACTAAATGGGTTTGATCGGAGGAGTTACGCAGTTTATTTCCTATGCAGAAAGTTCTGTCACAGCTACCCCGAGAGTCTTGTTCCCGCTTGGTCTAAGGCGGTCATACCTCGTATGGCTCGAAGGAGCGTGTGGGCTTACAGCGGACGCAATTGAGAAAGGTGAGTACTAACGACCAAACAAAACAATAGCAATATCTCCTCATTGTGTGTCCTGTCACGATAATGTCCTATTTGTGGTGACTTCCTCAAGATTTCACTTCAAAAGCCGATTCTTTGACCACGGAAATCCCGAATATTTCTTTCTGAGAATTTCCCTCTTTTGAAACACCAGCACCGAAATCTCATGACCTTATTTCGACGTTCGAGACGCATTTACTTCATGCGAGCAATGCTCGCCGAGTCTCAGTCATGCAAAACCAATTATCCCGCCCTGACACCATCTGGATCTCCAGCTCATCATCACGTTGCGCTTCATTGCCTAGACCATTTTTGCAGAATGTCGCTTGGGCCAACGTGGCATCTCGAGCAGCCCACCTCGAGGCACGACGATCAAGAAGTCCCTGACCATGGGTTCGAAAAATTTCAACTCAGTCGAAGTTGATGATCTGGGTCAAAGGACGCCAAACGAAATCGCCGTATGTCTAAAAACTCTAAGTCCGCATATGTACGGATTTTACGGCGTCAGACTCCGAAGTCTGATTGGAGTCTGCCGAGCACGGTATAGTTATTCGGTCATGCGAGATAGACTATAAGTGCTTAATCTGAGACAACAAGCCATTCGTGGTCAGATCTAGTCCAGTATCTGCATGATAAATGCGACGACGGGACCGTCTGGAGTACCACATGGCCACCATTGACGCTCATTCAACATGTTCACCTCACCGTGGCCGCTACTCGACATCCCAAAATGCAACATTCTATCCTATCTCTTCTCTCCGAATACAGAACTATCACCTAAACCAATCTGGATCGATGCAAACAATCCTTCCAACCGTCTTTCTCAAGTCCAAATGCTCTCCCTGATCAAAAGATTCGCTGTTGGTTTAGAAAAGCTAGGCATCACCGAACAACGAGCCATCATGATCTTCAGTCCAAATCATCTTTGCGTTCCTGTGATCTACCTAGCGGCCACGGGTTCGAAAAGATTCTTTACCGGTGCAAACCCAAGCTATACAACTAGCGAGTTAGCACACCAAATCAAAGTGGTCGACGCCGCGGTACTAATCATCCATGACACACTCCTTGAGATCGGTATAGCTGCGGCAAAGCAGGCCAACATGTCTCTTGATCGCCTCTACACAATCTCTGAGGAAAAGGCAAGCCTGCCAAATTGGCAATCAATCCTTGCTTCTGAACAAGAGTCAGCATCGTGGCAATGGGACACTCTCGATGAAGCTGCCATAACGCAAACAGCAGTCATCAACTTCTCAAGTGGCACCACTGGCCTACCCAAAGGTGTGTGCATCACGCACCACAATCTTATCGCCAACACTATTCAGGTCATCGACCAAGGCGCCTACTCACCTACCGAGCAATGGCTGGCTTTCCTTCCACTCTACCATGCGTACTCTCAGCTCTTCACAATGAACATTGCCTGCAAACTTCAGATCCCAGTCTACATTATGTCCAAGTTCACATTTAAAGATCTCCTAAGTCATATCCAACAGTTCAAGATCACATCTTTACAAGGAGTCCCACCAATTCTGGTCATGATGGCTAAGCGTCCAGAGATGGAAAAATACGACATTAGCAGTATCAAACATATAATCTCCGGCGCAGCCCCTCTTTCCAAGGACCTTCAAAACGAAGTAATGAACCGGTTTGGTATGATCATCAGCCAAGCCTTCGGGATGTCCGAGACCACATGTTGTGCATTCATGAACCCAGGTTTGACTATCGACCGAACGGGCAGCATTGGATACCTGTTGCCCAACACTGAAGCATTTCTATTGAACGACTATGGCACCAGATGTAGCGAAGGTGAGCCAGGAGAATTATACCTGAGAGGGCCCCAAATCATGCTTGAATATTGGAAGAACGAAGCGGCCACTAAAGAAAGCAAGGCCAATGGGTGGCTAAAAACCGGTGATGTCGCAATCACGCGAAATGGTAAATGGTGGATCGTTGATCGGAAGAAGGAACTGATCAAAGTCAATGTATGACGTCGAATGCCTTGAGATTCCACTTGCTAACTGTTCCAGGGTCTCCAGGTTGCTCCCGCAGAGTTGGAGGCTGTTCTACTCGAGCATCAAGGTGTAGCCGATGCTGCTGTGGCTGGAATGGCTGTTCAGAGTGAGGAGATGCCGAGAGCCTACATTGTGCTGCAACCAGAGGTTACAGTCACTGCCGAAGACTTGCAAGAATTTGTCGCTAAGAAAGTGGCCAAACATAAACGGTTGACCGGAGGGATCAAATTTATCCAAGAAGTTCCCAAGTTTCCTAGCGGCAAGATAGTGAGGAAGGTCATAAAGGAGTGGGCAAGGTCGGACGCGAGGAACGCAGAGCGTAGCATCAGGCCGAGGCTGTGAAATGAACTGCGAAATATACGTGTACAACCTACGGATCACGCTTGAGGAATTGTCTTTAGATTCTGGAAAAATGATCTGCACAATGAGTGCCTGTTATCGATGCTAAGTTCTATCCATCTCATCCTCATGGGCAACTTTGGCAGCCTCCTCCAACATTCTCAGTCGATTATCCTCACGCTCCTCGACGATAAACTTAAAGGTTCTCTGCGTAGATATCGCCACGCCAGTATAATCATACCAGGGAATTTCAACCTCCTTCCCATCGTCATCCCTGTCCTTGCTGACATTACAAGCCCAGAATAAACTCGAAACCTGGAGAAGTAAGGCCTTCTCCGTCACCTCTAAACCGGGACAAATTCGCCGTCCATGCCCGAAGGCTGCAAATCTCTTGAGATTGGGGTATATCGTCAACGGCTCTTGATATGTCGGATACTCGGATTCAAGCCATCGCTCAGGTCGAAAGGACTCCGAGTCTGGATAAATTTCCTCATCACGGAAAATCGCCCATTGATTCGGTATCAACACGGCTCCTTTCGGAATGAAATAGCCGTCGTATACATCGTCCTTGATCACAGAATGTGGAAAACCTAACCTTGTCAGCGTGAGATTCACTTGTTTACATTCAACGAACCTCCAGAAAGCACCGGTCTCCATCTCATGGACTCTTTGATGACCGCCCTCACCGTTGGAAGGCTTGCAGAATCTTCAAAACTTGGCAATCGGCCCCCAATCACCTCATCTATTTCTTGCTGCACTTTCTGTTGCCATTCCGGGAAAAGACACATGTTGAGAATGATTGACTGCATTGCAGTCGCAGACGTTCCGGCGGCACCACCATAGATACTGGATAAGACCCAGACAATCTCACGTTCGGTCAATCCCCAATCATCCTTGGCCTTGAGATATCGTCTAGCGAAGCTCTCTGGGACTTCGTGTCTGTCAGCCTTCTGTCTTACCAATGGCGCCAAATAGTCCCAATGTCGCTGTACAAGCGCCTTTGCCTCTCTCTTGAATGGTGCAAGCCAAGTCGGAAGATGCATCAGCCATGGTAGGAATTCAACAACGTAAACACCAGGTGCGGCAACTCGATCAATGGTTTCCATGTACGAGATGATCTCATGGACATGATGCTCTTCTGTCAGACCTCTTGGAACAGTGACACCGTACAATTGCTTAATTGATGTCATAACTCCAGCGCGTTCAAGCCAATACCCGTACCTCGAAGTGTTCTTTGCCAAGTCAACCACCATCTGCTGAGCCTCAAGTGTCTGTTTAGGTAACGACTGTTGGATATTGCTGGTGGTCAGCATTGACTGTGTGAAACGTCGTCCTTTGCGCCAGTAGTCGGTCCAGCCTGTGGCGCCTAAAAAGCCATTATCCGAGACTAGACCGGCCATTATCAATTGTGGTCGATCCGAGTAGAGTGCTCCACGTAGGGCGAAAAGGTCGTTCGCAATTGACTCCTTCGAGATGACCACAATCGTTGTCCCGAAGGCCTTGACTTGGTAGATGGGTCCAAATTCGTCTGCCCATGCCTTGAACTTGAGCCACGCGTGCGAACTCGGGATTTCAAAAGCATTGCCGACGATCGGCCAGCCTGTGCTGTATCAACTCTGATATAAAAGTGTTACAAAGCTTTGTCCCTTACCTTTCGGACCTGGCAGCGGTTTCACACCACTGGGCAACACTTTCCGATTCTTATAGCTAGCGTGAAACAGTATGATCCCGACCACGATCAGAATCGCCAACTGCAAATTGGTCACCGCCATAACGTCTGTAATGCGTGAAATATTCAGGAGGCATACTGCGACGCTTGGAATATTGTATATATTCGCCAAACAGCATTGTTCTATCCATCCCAAGAACAGTAAAGGAGCTCCTGCCAACATGCGGGGTGTGAGTCTGGGGAGTCGGGGCTGAAATTCGGGCGTCTTAACTACTCCGTAGTGTTGCGGAGATCTCGGGGCCGCCTTCGGGCGGAGTTGTCGGGGTCAAAAGGAGTCCTTAGGGTAGTCTCAATAACCCACGCCCTATCCGTGGCAGGTTATAGCCAATAAAAGAAGGCTGTCGTCCCTGGTTGTTAAGAGAACTATATGACCGTAATCTTGGACGAAGCAAAGATGGATCCAAGTACTGGTAAGGGGCCTAACTACAATTCTGTCAGGACTGACCTGAACCCTCCAGGACACGGATTTGTGCCCACGCAGCACAATGACACATACCCATTCATTGATCCTTTGAAGTCAAACTTCAGCGGCCAGTATGTTCTCATCACAGGCGCTGCAAGAGGGCTCGGCAAGGAAATGGCAATTTCCTATGCCAAAGCAGGAGCTTCGGGAATTGCTTTACTTGACATCCTAGATGCTGAACCGGTCGAGGCCGAGCTACTGGAAGCAGCAAGAAGTGCTGGTCGTCCGGGACCGAAATTGATCTTCGTCAAAGTCGATGTCACCGACGAACGTTCTGTCGCGGAGGCTGTGAAGAGTGTTTCCACCAAATTCGACAGTCTCGACGTCGTCGTCAACAACGCGGGGCTACTCACCGGCTATGTCCCACTCGTGCAATCAGAGCCTACTAAATGGTGGCGGGACTGGGAAGTCAACGTCAAAGGACCATATCTCATCTCGAGGGCATTCATGCCACTTGTGCTGCAAGGGAAGCAGAAAACATTCGTTGTTGTTTCTAGCGTCGGGGCCCATTTCACCCTCCCGGGAGGATCGTCTTATGAAAGTTCAAAGCTGGCGGTTTTGAAGCTCAACTACTACTTGAATGCAGAACATGAATCCGACGGGGTTCTTGCTTATGCTATTGCTCCAGGCGGTGTCGTGACGGCTATGCTGACTGGTTTTCCTGTTCAGTTCCATGATCGGCTGACCGACACCCCGTATATGGTGGCGGATACGCTGGTCTTCCTCACAACGAAACGCCGAGACTGGCTGGCTAACAGGTACATAGATTCACGTTGGGACATGGAAGAGCTTATGGCAAAGAAGGATGAGATTGTCGAGAAGGACCTCCTCAAGGTCAGAATGGCGCTGTAAATGTTGGGTCAACGAACTCGCTCAATACAAGGTGCTCTCATTACGTTGACCACACCGCTTCTGGATAAGGGTGCTTTCTCGTCTCAAGTCCTCGTGCTGATAGTGAACCGGACTTACGAGTCGTTTCAGTACCCAATTTAGAGATGGCGCTATTGAGAGCACATGATGAGAGCAAGTCAAGTAATACATGATAGACCAGCTACAAGAGCTCTGGATGGCTCAGGCACATCACGATTCTCTATGAACTTTCTATCAGATACTTCACGAACCACTCTTTAGTCGCTTTAATCGAATCTGCCTTGGATGTCGTATAACCAGAGAAATGATTGCCATTGATAGTGACAAGTGACTTGGGCTCCATTGCCGCTTTATATGCCTCTTGTTGGCCTGGTAGAAAGTCTTCCTCTGACAGAATGAACAAGACTGCAGTAGGTGCAATTTGGCCAACGATCGATAGCACGTCCGCCAAGCCTGTGAGCTGATAGCTCTGAAAAGTGATGCGTCCAGAATAGTTTCTTTTCTCATCTTCACTCAAGCCTTGGATGAAGGAAGCTTTCACATCATCGCCCGAAGTTTTCACAAAGGGCACATAACGAGGCTCTTTTCCACGAGCTCGGTTCGTGCGATCTTCTGCGATTGCTTCTAGATATGCCTCAACATCAGTCCCAAATCCAGCCATTCGTGTAGCCAATGCAGGGGTCCAGGTAATTAGTGGCGCTTGTGCGACGATTGCCTTGACTCGTCGATCAAACGATGCGACGGTAAGAACGTCTCTTCCTCCTAGACTGGTTCCCCAAATACCAATCCTTGTGGGGTCGATCTCTGGTAGACTGGTCGCGTAACTAATCGCATTTTGCCAGTCTTGGAGTCGACCGTAATGAGACACCTCATCCCGTGGCTGTCCGCCACTGTCACCGAAGTTGCGATAGTCAAACCACAATGCAGCTATCCCAGCTTCTGCCAAAGCATCGCCCACTTCAGGTAATGTCCACTGTCTCAACCCACTAAGCCCATGACCAAGTATAACAATGGGAAATGGGGCTTCTCCGTCAGGCAAATGCAAGTCACCTCGGATGTTGATTCCGTCAGAAAGATACTCGATTGCTCTTGTGGCCATGGTGTGGTGATACAATGACAAAGTTGCAGCTTACCCCTAGGTTTTCACAGCCTTGGGATTTGGCAGTTCTTGTATACTCACAATTCGTGCTATCCGATTTGCTGCCACATCCCTTTTCGTCTCCGGGTTCTCCGTTATTGCCAAGCATTTCTCCGCATTTCTCGTCCGCTAACCCCGGGCCTTCTAGCCGACATCTCCCTTTTGTATCGTTGCCATCCCCCGGGAATATCATACTTCGCATAATTTTTACAGCATGGCTATCCTCCGTGAGCCAAACGGTCACGACCGTACACGCAATGCTAGGAACAGAAGGCCAATCTCGTGCTTGCCATGTCGGAATCGGAAGTATGTCATTCAGAGTTACATCATCCGAGTATGTGCTGACTCTAAAGACTGAGATGCGATCGTGCTCTGCCGGCATGCGGGAATTGTGTCAACCGAGGAGAAATAACGCTTTGTAGCTATGTCTCACGAAAGCCTGAGATACGTCCGGAACCTTCGAACGAGGCATCCCAGGCACGAATTGATCACCTGGAGCAACTTGTTCACTCGCTTCTAAAGAGCACAAGAACTCTACAGAACCAAGTCAACACACCTTCAACATTCGAACCGGAGGGCCCTTATGGTGACGAAGATGAGGGCATAACACGACCATCGTCACGAGACCGAACACTGTGATAAACGTAAATTCCGATCTCAAAGAGCGCCTTTCAGTGAATGAAGCGCACTGGGCTTTATTGCTGAATGAAGTAAGTAACGTTGCCAGAAGATGTTCTCAACTGACCGTCAGATCGGCGAAGTTCGTTCACACCTTCGGGCCCAGCACAGACACTATGAAGAGCAGACTCAGCGGATATCTCACCTTTTACGACGAGCTGACGATCCTGGCCCAACTCTTTTGTTCGGCTCCTCGAGAAACATGAGTCGCTCCGAACTTTTGTCACAGCTACCTTCGAGGTATAGCTGCGACATAATGTTAACTCGTTTCTGGGCCCACCTATATCCTGCAATGCGTAAGTCTCACATCCTTTGGTGAGCAAGCTGACCCTGGTAGACATTATTCACCGCCCCACGTTCTACAAACAGGTGAGCAACCCTGATTTTCATCCACTAATGCTGATTTTCAGTACGAATCTTTCTGGAGGGACGAAAGGAACATTTCAACGGCATGGGTTGGCCTACTATTCGCCATTCTGAGGATCGCAATGCTCGACTGGATTAGAGATGGTGACGAACCTCCGGAATACAAAGGAAAATGCCAAGACCTTGCCGATACATTTCGCAATCGTTTCACGGATTGTATGATTCTCGCAGACTATACGCGGCCTCAAGAGTTTCTTATCGAAGCTTTGTCATTCCACAGCTATGGAGAGTATGTATCAAGCAGAGATGCAAAGTCTAGTACGTGGGTTTTGATGGGCATGATCATACGGCTGGCAATGAGGATGGGATATCATCAAAAATCCCAACCGACTTTAGTCTCAACGCCTTTCCAGGTAAGCAAGAATCAACATCGTGGATCATTCTAACCGCGACAGGTTGAGTTGAGGCGGAGAGCATGGGCCCACATCAGAGCAGCCGATATCATGTTTTCCTTCCAGCTCGGTCTTCCATCTATGGTCGGGCTTCGGTCTTTTGAAGATCCTTTTCCTCGAAATATTCACGATGACCAATTGCACGAGGACTGCACCACTATTCCGCCCGAGCTGCCTGACTCCGACCTCACCCAAGTGTCGTATCTCAGAGCGAAAACTAAACTAGTCTTCACATTTGCTCGTGCCTTAGATGAAATCAACCGGTCAGACCCGATGCGATGGGAACGAGTTCTGGAGATTGACCGTGAACTACGCCGTGTTTACAACAATATACCTGAATACTGGAAGCTCGATCAATTATCAAGCCAAGACTCGCTTGTCATTGTTTCCGCACGCTTCACTCTATCCAGTATTCTCCATAAGTCACTATGTGTCCTCCACAGCAGATTCCTCGACAGTAAGGATACCGACGACCGATTCTCTTATTCGAGACGAGTCTGCTTAACTTCAGCCATGTCAATACTCCGTTTTCAAGCTATCCAGAACCAGAAAATTCCGATCGAGAACCGCCTGCGAAGTTTGACGAACTATCAGACGTCGCTGACCATCCACGACTACCTGCTCGCTGTAACCATCATTACCTCCGACTTGTTCTCTTCGCGAAACCAGCAAGCTGTCCAAGGAGTTCCGACCAGGATTGAAATGATCAAAGCTTTAGAACTCAGCTCACAAATATTTGCTCAGATGCGAGATCAAAGTATGGAAGCTTACAAAGCTGCCGATATTCTCAAGATGCTTCTCGCGAAAATTGAGGCTGAGAATCGAAACGCAAACCCGCTAAGATCCGAATTGCATCGAGAAGCAACTAACATGACTCCCCCTGACTATCACACCGGATCTGACCCAAGCACGGTACCTATAAGGTTCTCGCAGCATCCGTCACGCAAATCTTCAAATGCAGCCCAGATATTGCGTCCCTCATATGCCCAAGACAATATCTTCGACGATGCATCAGGCCTGGACACCCTTTCGTCCCGTTTCGCTCACCAGACCGGGGAATTTGGTGCTCTAACCTCTCCTTTACCACAGTTACCACCCAATCTTGACTGGATGGAGCCAGATATGCCTTCGGTGAGTTCATTCTGATAAGGTCGGTCGGATCTGATGCTAATGATTTGCCTTCAGCAGTCTATATTCGATGTAAATTCCGATAGCGTCATGCAATCGGCGAATGCTACAACTTATTACTCCTCGCTGGCCTTGAACGATCCTATGTCTACACTCTGCAACTTCAGTCTATGAGTGTGGTATGCATAGTATCAGCCAAACAGACGAGCGACGATTCTTGCCATAAAATAGAAGCCTTTGAGGCGGCGAATATAGCCGGGAGATGCCGCACACAATTTGTGATAGATGGACTTGGAATAGATAGCAGCGTATCGCACGCGCACGGTCGCGATCATTACCCCGCTGGCTCGACATTTGATATTTCATGAAGATTCCTTTCATAAAACCTAAGATAAATTCCAAGCAGCATGGAATGCCTTGTTGAACATCCCAATCCGCGATCTCCGATACCGATTGACTCCCCAGGTGCCCGAGTTCTCCGTTAGCTCCACTTCTTTCGACAGCTCCTCCTAATAGCCGTGGCTCATGGGAGTGCGAATGCCCGCAAGGAGACAAATCAATGTTCTCGACAAGATGGAGATAAAACTTTCTTCCCATTTCTCCACTCTCGAAGCTGGCAAGGGTGGATCGTCAGTGAACAGAGACCTAACCGCTCCATGGGCTTTGTATGATACCCAACGCCGCAGAGCCAAGGGGAGGAGGAATTACCGAGATAAAAGTCGTTCTCTGCGTTCCAGGCTATCCCTCTCCGGTGGTCCTATATCTCCATTGTCAGTGTCTTCTGAGGTTTTGTTCTCTTCTCCTCCTCATATTCTCGCAAACACGCCTTGCGCGAAATTCAACTATACACGACCGGCGGACCGCAGAGTCCAACGACCGAGATCAAAGCTCACCCAACCATTATGCCCAACGCCGGCGGCCTCAGTGATCGAGAAGCCGCGATCGACGCGCTGATTCGGTTTGTTGTTGCCCTCGACGATGGCGACGAAGAGCTCTCCGCATCATCTGTCACCGAGAAAGCGGTTATGAATCTCGTATTCGGCCAATCGGGCATGCCATCTCGCACCATCGAAGGCAGAGACGCAATTGTCGGTGCACTTATGAGCCACGTCGGCAATGTGCTAGATACTACCCATATGGCGACAAACATTCGATGTACGGTGGACGGAGACAAAGCGGAATTGACGAGTGTCATCTTTGCACAACACTTTAGACTTGGAGAGGGCCAACCTCCCGAGTTTCAAGACTTTTGGATGAATGGGAACAAGTACCAGTGTAGTATTGTTCGAGATGGTGGGCTTTGGAGGATTCAGAATGTGACTATCGAGCCGGCGTGGACTCTTGGAAAGCCTGAGGTGATGAAGGTATGATTCGCGATGGAGCTGAGCGTATTTGAGACCTAAGGCGAACTTGGACACGGGGCTTTTTAAAGAGCTCTACAATTAAATCCTCTAGAAAGTTTCTCAATTATCTGGTCAGCTTCACGTTTCTCCCCCGGGTGGGAGGGTTCTCGTAAAGGGCTTCATCTGAAAGTCTCATTGTATGGTGTCTGCCTGCACAGGCTTCCATTTCTGCCATGATTTGGCACGAGGAAAAGGAACGAATATCTCTTACTTTAAATCACTTCCAAACCTGTATCCGGCACCATTTCGTACCTCTTCGTACCTTTCCAAAATGCAGGATTTCCTTCGCGAACATTTGAAAACACTCGGTGCAATCAAAGTAACAGCGTAAGGCATCAAGTGAACACAACTGTCATGAGCTATGATTGTATCTGAATTTGCAAATAAAATAATTCACACAGGTCGCCCTGCTTCTCCGCCATTTATTTTAGACGGCTGATACCCTCCATGTTAATTCTGAATGTGATGATCTGTCTCAGAACTTCCTCCTTCAGTGCTTATGCCTTTCCCAACTTTAACAGTGGTCCCCAGAACATCTGTTACTTCAACCCTCGATGTGTCCAACCTGAGAATGGGCATACTTATCGGCAGCTTCACTCACCTCTGAGGTTTCCGACGCTGCTAACGCAACATGAACATGCCTATCACCAAATATGAGGCCGACTTCCTCCAGTGATTTACCCTTGGTTTCTGGAATGAACCACAGGAAGGGAATGCAGACAACGAGGCAACACGCGTAGATGAGGATTACCCTAAAAAGGTCAGTCATCGTTTGACAAATCTTCGACGGACTTACCGCCAACTCAGGCTGGCAAAAGCAGTCGGCGCACTGCAAAGCATGATAAGAAGCGCACTAAAATATGAAGCAATAGAGATGGACATTCCCTTTCCACGGATGTTGTTGGGGAAGAGTTCCGAAGTATAAATGCTGTCATTGTCAGACCGATGATCCATAAACCCCAAAGTACTTACTAGGTCGTCGCATCCACAAAGAGAGCATAGCAGGCAATGTGGAGGTAGAGGAAGAAGATACCAGCGTGAGCTGCCGCGCTAGATCCGGTTGCCTCAAATCTTGCAATCGAAATGACGATCCCGATCATGGCCATGAGATCTCCAATCCATCCGAGCTTGAGGTTGCGAACTCTGCCTAGTTTATCGATTGTGAATGCACAGATAGTGTTCCCCACAATTGTAATGTTTGCCCAGATACCAGTAAAGAGTAGCTGCATAGGCACATCGTAGCCAAGACTTGCATAAAGAACCGGGTTGTACACTGTCCAGTCAGCAAGATCACAAAGCCTTTTTGAGCTACTTACCGGAGACCACTAATGTGGCGGTAAGTTGGCTTGCAAACATAATGAAAGCCGCGACGAGAGTTCTTTTGCGATAGGAGGGAATTATGAACATGTCCTTCCATGTAACTTTATTCCCTTCATCCTCGTCATGTTGCTCTTTAATCTGGAGATACTCTCGGTGGGCAAACGTGTTATCAGGATCGTCCTTGTTGCGGTGAAGTCGTGTCAGTACCCGCATGGCATCGTCGTGTCGATCTTGGCCAATCACTGTTCCAAGTTAGATGGAGTCGGGTTTACAGATTATCAGACTCACACCAACGTGGAGACTCGGGAACGAAGAAAACTCCAGCGCCAAGTATCAAAGTTGGCACGCATTGAATGGCAAGCGGAACTCGCCATTGCGATCCGCCAGCGTCTACAAAGTAGAAGCCGTACCCGATCCAACTGCGTAAGTCAGCACTGCGAAAAAGATCTTCCCGCCAAGGTACTTACTTGCACAAAATCGTTCCCAGTGAGATGAAAATACCATGAAATCCGACAATCAGGCCTCGGGACTTGGGGGAGAGATCTCGCTCTGATAAAGGGGTATCAAACCAATCAGAGCACCTTTAAGGAGTCAGAAAATTCTTACAGCCTGCGTGAACCTTACCTATACCGAGCCCAGCTATCAAGCGGGAGACAATGAACATGGCTATATGAACAGCGCCGGCTTGTAGCCCGCCCCCGACGACAGCAATGGCACAGGAGAAAGCCACGGATTTCTGACGACCCAGCCGATCGGACTGCTCCGATTGAAGTAGGGCGCCGATCAGGCCACCAGCAATGAACACTCCATTAACGGCACCGAACAGCTCGGTTGCGTTAGAAGCAGTATCGAGGCCCATGTATACACTGGAAGAGGTCAGTGTTTCGAAATTTGATTGAATTCAACAAGCGTACATGAAAGATGGCTGTGCAAGTGTGGTCGCTGGAATGACTACCACATAGGCGCAGGCGATTGATGCCAGGGACAGAAACAGTCCCACCCAGGTGCTGAAGAGGCTTCGTGAGTGATCAGACATCTTGTCGAAAGTCGTTGGAGAGCATTTCCAACCACCTACTGACGAGGGTGCGGTCACAGTTGTATAACCCCTTGACGAGACTTCGCGAGATGGGATGGAGGCACTAGACTCTCGGAATTGTGGAGACTCCGGATACTTCGTGGAGATTGTTAGACAAAACCCGGGTTTACGGGGCAGCTCGCAAAGCCCTGGACCCGCTGCTTATAGATGGACCAAGTCGTGACATTACCTAAACATCTGCCAATGCGAGCAAGGTGTTAAGGGCGGCTGTACTATCGGAACCGAGAGAACCGATATAGCAGTGGCTGAGGAGTACTCGGGGCGAAATGGCGGTCTTGGCCAGATCGTGAACGTTTGGAATCGTGTTGGCCGTTAAGTCCGCGAGTCACTGCCATTCGCACCCGCCAACGAAGACCTCGGAGGATACATTTCGCATGACAAAGTCTTGATGTGTAGGCTGCCTGTGCCTACTGGACTGGCCCGAGGGAGACTCCCTGCACGCCTACAGAAGGGATGTTTGAGTATCGCACCGCCCCTCGATTCACTGTTTCTTACCGGCTCTGGTTCCCATTGCGAGGCAAACTTAGCTGGAATCGAGGCTCGCAGACAGTCTGATGGTGCAGGCGAAGCATACTGCACGCGTAGAAATCCAGGAACCGGAACTTCATAGAAAGAACGCCAAACAGTCACCGGAGCGCTCATTTGAAGAAAGCATTACCTCCTTCGATCAAGCCCCACAATGGCTAAAGGGTGACTGTACGCAGGAACGCAATCCGATACAATGCATGAGCCAGTCCGTAAGGTGCCTCCGGCACATTTCCCATACAACGAGAGTTGATCGTAGAGGTCGCATGGACATAATTGAGCTTCTCAACGATTTTAAGCAAAGACGAAATGTAACGAGCTGCGCATCAAGGCCGAATAATCCACTGTATTACGTGAAATAGAGTAATACTCTGTCGTAGATAGTTTTGACAAGGACTTCGCTTTACGAGTCCGAGTTGAAATGGGCAAATACGTCCGAGCACGATATTTGCCTCAACCTGCCAGTGTGCGGGATCTTCTACTCGAGAGTTATACAAGGCGGCAATTCTCCGGGGTGCGATTCCACGATATGGAGGGTCTAAGAGCTCCCATTGCAGGAATGAATCCCCATGAATTTCCACTGTTCAATCGGCAGCCGCTTCAGTCGCCGCTCGAGCAATTATAGATGGTCTACCTGCCATAGTTCAAGGCTACGCAGCCAGTTCCAACTGTGCTATTATCCGGTCCTACGTACTGTTGTGTTGTTTGCCGGGATTGAGACAGTTCTTCCACGGCCCGACGGGGTCCAATCGCCTCGTATGCCTACGCTCGAGCCCGGGACATCGGCTGCATGGAAACTCTCGGACGTGGTTTTGGACGTCTCGATATTCAAGTTAGGTCTAGTGATCAGTTCAGCAATCGTCTTCAAGTTCCCGCGGGTGATTCATCGCTTGAGTGGATTTGCGACGGCAGCCGACATGCTCGAAGGGCGAGAACATGCTAACAAAACAACCGATATGGATGATATCCTATATATACAGATGGCACTAAATCTAACAAACCCAGCTGCGTGGCATTGTCGAACTAGGCTCTTATCTCATCGTGCATCATGGGTGATACTAGTGTGACCTCTGCTCAATCAGAACTGTTTCCCTCGACTTCTGACAATCTTCTGGATCACCCATCGGCTTTCCAACCGCATCGCAAACTGAAGATCGTGACAGTGGGAGCAGGGTTTTCAGCCCTTATATTTGCTCACAAGTTGCAGCATGAACGTCCAGAATTCCAGACATTGGTGGAACATAAAATCTTCGAATCCAGGCATGACATTGGCGGCACTTGGCTTGTGAATCGGTACCCTGGGGTACAATGTGACGTACCCGCCCATGTCTATGTATATTTTCTCCACGTACTGAGAGCCATATCTGACGTTGAAAGGCATTCCCCTTCGATCCCAATCCTGATTGGAGTCATTTCTATGCTACTGGGAAGGAGATTCATGCGTACATCAAGGAGACGGCCAAAAAGTGGAATCTGGACCGAGATGTACACCTCAACCACAAAGTCACTGAAGCAATCTGGCAAGACGACATTGGCCAGTGGAGAATTGTGGTAGAAAGTGCCGGAGGAACTTCTGTTGAGTTTGCAGATTTCTTGATATCCGGCTCAGGTGTGCTTAAGTATGAATTAATGATGTAAATCTGCCCGTATATCTTACTGACGTTAAACTCATAGTTCTTGGCGATGGCCAGACGTCAAGGGGTTGTCGGAATACAAGGGCTACAAGTGCCACTCAGCTGCATGGGACGAAGACTTCGATTGCTCGGGCAAGACGGTGGCTGTCATCGGTAATGGATCGTCTGGGGTACAGATCGTACCTCAGATCGCAAAATTGCCTGAAACAAATGTCATCAGCTTCCAAAGGAGCCCCAATTATGTCTTTTCTCACCTCACACCTGCAAATTTACTTGGCCGTGACGATACTAGTCCGAATCCTGCATATACCGAAGAGGACAAGCAACGCTTCCGAGAGGACAAGGCTTTTCATCGGGAGTATCGTCGGAAAATGATTCACAGCAGCAACTCAATGTTCAAAATGGTAAGCCACCTAAAGAGGTCTTTCTTGTCTCCAATTAATGCAGAGACTATAGTTCATCAAGGGTTCGCCCGAGAATCTCAAGGCCTCCGAGAAGGCTCGGCTTCAGATGACTGAGAAACTGAATGGAAATGTCGAGCTCTGTGATAAATTGATCCCAAAGTGGGGTGTGGGTTGCCGAAGAATTACACCTGCAGAAGGCTACCTTGAGGCCTTCTCGAAGCCCAATGTTAGTCTGGTATTTGACACAGTGACCGAGGCTACCGAAGATTCTGTCATCACGGCGGATGGGAGATCATTCAAGGTAGACGTGATCGCCTGTGCCACAGGATTTGACGTGTCATGGAGGCCGCAATGGCGCATGATGGGAAGAAACGGCGTCGACTTGAACGAGGAATGGACGATCGATCCGAGGTCTTATCTGTCGCTGGCTGCCCCTGATATGCCGAACTATTTTATTTTTTTGGGCCCTAATGCTGTTTCAACCCATGGGTCGCTTATCGAATCAATCAATTGGACGGCCGACTATATTCTGAAGTGGCTTTATAAAGTAGTGACCGAGGACATCAAGTCTATCACTCCGAAAAGGGCCGTCATCGACCAGCTCATTGACAAGGGCAACCAGATTCATGACAAGCTGATCTGGACTGATACCTGTACCAGCTGGTTCAAACGCAATACTCTCGGTGGAAGAGTAGTTGCAGGTTTCGCAGGCAGTGCTCTCCTGTTTAGGAAGGTTCTGGAGGAACTCCGTCCAGAGGATTTTGAGATCATTTACCGGTCGACTAATCGATGGTCTTTCCTAGGGAACGGGTTTACGGAATATGAGCTGGACACTGAGAATGATCTTTCTTGGTACATTGAGCACTGACTTTGTCGCTCTCAGAGGACAAGAACTCTCTCGCTGTCATCGCAAATATGGACAAAACAAGATACATACAGCTTAGATCTGGCGGTCACCTAGTTGAGGAGCACTGATCCCAGTGATTTGTTCCGCCCATATCTTACCGTGGCGATAACGTTTAAGCACGGCGCTAGTCTTCTAAAGACAGTATGTCGGAAGTCAAACACTGGATTTGTACCAAGTAGCAGCGCTCTGGGATGTCCTTGTTTCGGGATCTTCGCTATCATGAAGGATATTTCATTGGACATTCATGGCCGCCGGACCGCGGGCAAACTACGGAAGAAAAGGGGCGATAGCTCACATAATTTAGTTCACGGCTCTACGCCACAATTGTCATCTGTTTTCAGTCTATCGCAAAGTAAACTTCCAATTCCATTTTGGACAGGATATTCTGCTTCTATACTTAGGGCATTGAGACCAATTGAAGACGGCTAGAGATACTAAGATAGACCGAGTGCAAGTAGCAACGATGGCGCGGATACCCCTACCCGAAACTTCTCATGCCGGACAAGAGTTATCAGATACATGTCCTTTCTTTGTCGGCAGGCAGCAAAGCAAACCCCCACTACCTATTCTCCTTCACTAGGTGCTCAATTCCGTGATCGCGAATGATCTCAAGTCCCGTGCGGCTGCAAGACGATGTGGCTCGACATCCTTCTTGTAGATCTCATCTTCTAGAACAGACCGAAATGTCGCAAAGTCTGGAAATTTTACCAACAAGACCAAATCCGAAGCTTCACCCTCATGTTGACCTGCCACTAAATTGGTGTGGGCTTGTCCGACGAAGATAAGCTCGATCCCTGAGATGCCCATTTCCATCGCTCTTCCTGCAAATGCCGTCTTGTACAGATCGTACGCATCACGGCCTGTGTTTGAAGCCGGCCTAGGCCCTGGAATGTTGGTGTGTATTGTGCCACCGGATTGAATTTGACCATGTTCATCATGATGTAGGGTTTGTTGACTGGGATGCATCTGGAGGCAGCATCTAGGTCGCCAACGTGGAGGCCAGCATCCAAAGTCATAGTTGCTAGGCGGCTTATAGGCAATGGGAATGCTAAGGGAAAATAGCAGGCGCAGTAGTTCAACCAATATCATAACGATATCTCATAATTCCTGGTTTCGGCAAGGCGCTTGCGGAACGTCTGATTTATGCAAAGCCACTCAATGATCTTACCCGATGCGAAATCTCCTCGGCCCGGCAATAGAAGCTGAGGACAGACGTGATCTCTCCTGCAAGAACCCATTCATTCGAGAGAAGCTCGAGATCTCGTCAAGGCGTAGGTCGGAACTTGGTAGGCAGTCACGCTACGAACGTGACGGTGCGCTTAAAGTGGCGGCTTCTTGTCAGTAACATCCTGGAAAGGAATAGAAAAGTCCTCAACATGCCTTCAAGTCTCTAAGTGCTTGAATGCCGACATTATCCTCGTTGTGATACACAAATGAGATTCTAGAAATGCCGTATCATGCCTAGAGATGAGGACAAAATTCGGGGAAAATATCGTTTGTAGTCGCATACTCCGCGTTAGAATCTTCAACGCATCCGCTACGGTGAATGCCTTCCGGACTGCGTTTGCTCAAACAATCCCCGCCCGCATGAAATTTTTTGGATAATGGAATTTTAGATTTAATTGATGAAGTCTGGCTCTCCACAGTCCATGTCAAGAAACAATACAAGTCTATTCTTTCGTCGATAATGTCTTCCTCCACAACTGCTCCTCAGCAGCACAAGCAACCTTCGAGAAAAGGGAAACGAGCATGGCGCAAAAATGTCGACATCACCGAGGTTCAACAAGGCCTGGATGCACTACGAGAAGAAATCATAACTGGCGGTCCCATTACCGAGAGACCCGCCGAAGAGCTGTTTGCTCTTGACACCAAGGGCTCAGAAGATATCAAGAAGAAGTACAAATTGCAGAAGCCGCTCAAAGTTGACGAGATAATTGCAAAACGATCGGCCGTCCCTGCGGTAGATTCCCGCAAGAGAGGACAGTCAGCAATTACAGACGGCGTTATTGAACTATCCGGCAAGAGACACAAACCTGACTGGGTCAGCAAAAAGGAGGTTCAGAGAATAAAGAGCGGTATAAATATCACTTCGAGGCTCAATACCGAGAACATCGAAGAAGAGGCTTCCAGCTTTGATTTATGGGACGCTCCCGCAGTCGATGCAGTTGAAATAGAACGTTCGGGCGAATACATACCCAAACCAAAGGCCAAAGTGGCCCCTCGACCCTGACCAGAGCCCCGATCGCAATGACGGCAAATGGCAGGCCAGTACAACCTGTGCCCCTGCCCGTAGCAGGCATAAGTTACAATCCAGCTTACGATGATTGGGATGAACTCATCAACAAAGAAGGCGCTCAAGAAGTGGAAGCTGAACGTCTGCGACTGGCAAAAGCCCAGGCAGCGGCTGAAAAAGAAGCTAGAGTTGCAGCATTGGCTGCATTACCGGAGACAAATCCTGCAGACGAGGACAGCGCTTGGGAAGGGTTTGAGACAGAGAATGACGATGCTGGATCGTTGAAGAAGAAGCGACCTGAACGCAAAACCATATCGCAGAGGAATAAAATCAAGCGTCGAAAGCAAGCCGAACAACTCGCAAAGCATGAAAAGAGGATGGGCGAGAAACAAAAACAAACAGAACAGATGATACTGAGTCTGATCAAACAGAGCAAAGGGCAGGATTTGACCGCTGTTGAAGAGGAAATCATAGATGACGTTGGTGACGACAGGATCTTGCGACGTCGTCGACTGGGTAATGTCACAATACCTGAAAAGCCGCTCGAATTGGTTCTGCCTGATGAATTGCAGGACTCACTGCGGCGACTGAGACCGGAAGGCAATCTGCTAAGTGATCGCTTCCGGAACTTATTAGTAAATGGAAAGTTGGAGGCTCGGCGGGCAAATGTGCAACATAAGAGGCCTAAGAGGAAGCTTACTACGAAATGGACCCATAAAGACTTCAGCATCAAGGTCTGAGTTGTCTGAAGTAGAGGATCGTAAGAGAACAATGGCTATGTAGCGAATGTGATAACTCGAGGGAGATATCACGAAACACATTCATAATCTGATTTATGAGGAACGTAATACCACGGAATTGCGTGTTCCAGTGTATTTCATCTTTGAACTGATTGAGATCAACCATTGAGCAGATTACCCGATTTGCACCTTGACAAAAGCATTCGAGGGCGGCGTGGTGTATCTGTTGCATCTGAAAATGCGGCCAATGCAAGGCTGTCATTGGCAGAAAAATAGAGATGTGTCAACGAGTGCACGAGTCGTAAATGCTGCAGTAATGGACCAAATAAGAACGGAGCAGCTCCTGTCTGTGCATTTGACCCACGATCTTCGAAACTTCGACACATCGTGGAACCTGGGCTCCGCTTCGAGAGTCAAGACTACATTTGGGGCTTACGACTTCTGGGGAAAGCTTTATCATTCCGTCATTCAAGTTCACGCCAACGCTGCCCCAAGTCGGCCGTAGCGCCTTTTGTCCTTTCTAACGCTCACAACCTACCAGCCTCAGACAAACTCTCCATTCCCATCTCCAACTCCTGGCTATACTGTCGTCTTGCGTCTTTCGACGCATGATTCTTGACCTGTTTCTCACGCGCATGTCGCGCCATCTCTAGCAAGCCTTGAAGTGCCCCTATCTGTCCCTCTTTGCAGCTTCCGAACTTTGCGCATAGACAGATCATCATGTCGCTGTTCGGGTCTTCGCCGACCGAGTCTGCTCCAATCAGTTCAAAGTCCTTGTTCGGCGATGAGCCTGTAAAGACTCTCACCAGCTCATCATTGTTCGCAGATGATGGCGGCGATTCACCGTGGTCCATGCCTACTCCAAAGAAGAATGCCCGACAGAATCTAGTCAAGAACCTCCTCCCTGCGACCGACGTCCCCGATAGCTACGTCGATGCCTATGATACCGTTATAAATGCCACTGAACGGACTGGCGTAGGCATTGGCATTGAAGGGATCAAAAATATTCTAGGCGGCAGTAATCTCAGTGCGCAAGAGCAACAGAGAATCTTGAATTTTGTCATTCCCGGTGGCCAGGAAAGTGCCAACGGGGTGGGCAGGAGCGAGTTCAATGTCCTCCTGGCCCTAATCGGCCTGGGCCAGGAGGGTGAAGATATCACTCTCGATGGTGTTGACGAGCGAAGGAGAAGTGCGCAATCAATCGTTCTGTATGGGTCATCTCGCCTCTTGACTGACACTCAATAGAATTACCAGAACCACGGATAAGTTACATCGATAGATTACAGTCTCAGGCCCGAGCTCAGGCGCCTGCTCCAATTCCTCCTCCTCAACAAGCCAGACCTACTCCTGTCAAACCGAAGGCCCGTCAGGACTCCTTTGGCGGCGACCCTACTTCTGATCCCTGGGCAAGTCCGTCAAACAACAGACTCCCACCTCCGTCAACCGCCGCTCCTACAATGCCCTCAAACGGCATTCCCGTTAACGTCGATAAGGCTGCGTCGAACGGCATTGTGAGGACAACAAGTGCTTTTACCACAGGAGGCGGCAGTCCAAACACTAATAACGGCTCACCTAATGATACCACTTCCGGTGGTACAGGAGTTGGGTGGAATACATACAATGGTGGCTCTGGTGGCTTCTCAGAACAAACGACGCTTGTTGGGGGTTTGGCGATCCGAATGATGGTCAACAACCAAACACACCTGGTCATAATTCATCTGGCTCTATTTCCCAGAGCCTCACAATCCCCCGGGCACAGGTGAATCAGTGACTGTTGCCATGTTGCCGGAGAAGGAAGGGATGTTTTTATTCCAGCATCATAATTATGAGGTAAAGACCATTCGGAGGGGGAGCAGCGTCGTAAGACGATACAGCGATTTTGTTTGGCTACTAGATTGTTTGCAAAAGAGGTATCCTTTCAGACGTTTGCCATTACTCCCGCCGAAGCGCGTGCAAGGTACGCACAATTCTTGAAGCTTATTTTCATGACTGATGCGACTTACAGTGAATGGCACTCATCTTGCAGCTGACGCAAGCACATTTCTCGAGAAGAGAAGACGAGGTCTTGTTCGCTTTGCCAATACTCTTGTCCAGCATCCGGTTCTCAGTCAGGAAACCTTAGTCATTATGTTCTTGACTGTACCTACAGTAAGCCCCACATTGTTCCGTGCTCTCACGGACTGACAACTGACCGCAGTACCAGGAACTATCCGTTTGGAGAAAGCAAGCCACCATTTCGGTCCAGGAAGAATTCACCGGCAAAGTCTTGCCTCCCACTCTTGAGGATAGCCTTCCTTCCTCGTTGCCTGATCTTTTCGACCAAGTCCGTGTAGGTGTCAAACGAACAGCAGAGATTTATATCAACCTTTGTGTCTTGTTGGAACGCTTGGTTAAACGGAATGAAGGCCTAGCAGCTGATAGCGCCAAGTTTAGCCAGGCACTGAAGTCGGTCGCTGAGAGCAGCAATGACACTTATGCCATCGACAACAACGATGTACCGCTCCTGAATGAAGGCATCAATTCGACGGCGAAGCATTTGTCAAACGCGCAAACTCTGCTTGAAGATGAAGCAAAGGCTTGGGATAGCGGCATTCTCGAGGATCTTAAGGCTCTGCGAGACAACTTTGTCTCCATGCGAGATATGTTTGATCGTCGTGACCGCTATTCTCGCGACAACATCCCTCAACTGGAGAGACGCATCGAAGCTTCCGAGAACAAATTACAACAACTGCGAGCAAAGCCTCCGGCTCAAATCAAACCAGGAGAGTTGGAGAAAGTAGAAAGCAGTATTATTGCAGACAAAGAAAGTATTGTCCAGCAATATGCGCGCGGTGTATTCATCAAAGAGTGCGTCAGGGATGAAATTGTGACTTTCCAAAGCACGATCTATGCTATAAGCCGCCTCCATCAAGAATGGAGTCAAGAACGAGTCAAGTACGCTGAATTGCAAGCGAGCAATTGGAGGAATTTGGTTGATCAAGTGGAGAGTATGCCTGTGGGAGAATGAATTGATTCCTCCATGCCTTGTGACAGCGCCATTAGCGAGAGTCGATGAAAGGTTGAGTGCTCTTGAGCCCGCCTTGTTTTCATAGCGTTATTGGGAGTATAACTTTGCACAGCAATTGGCCCGGGGTGCCACGAATATATAATTATTAACAGATCAAACAAGCCGTGAACAGTCACTCGACACTGCGCCGCTGGTGTTGGCAGTGCATGATGTCAAAATTCTATCATCCAGGTGGCCAAAGAGTCGAGTAATTAGTTCAGTACTTAGGCAACAACAGGTCTCTGGAGCCTAACTTAAATGGCATCTTCCTGCCTATCACGACCCCAAATTTCATCCCTCCGACCCCAAAAACAATCCTCCGAGTGGCCAAAGACTTCCCCAAATTCCAACTTCTTCGGGGGAGCCATCATTAAGTGAATGTGAATACAACTTTTCATCAAAACTTCATCAACAGATCTTCATTCATCATTTCTACTTCTCAAAAATTGTTGCATTAGTTACCCCGCCATCATGGCTGGCGGCGATCACGGAAATGAAACGAACGACACGCCTGAGCCCGTTATCAAGAGTTTTGCGACCTTGACTCAACTTCAGTAAGTGAAGATGCAATATCCAATATCTGGATTTCTCTACACGGCATCACTGACCTTCAATTTGATGACAGGATCGGCGTAAAGGCCTTTGTTGAAAAAGTATGTTGCTTGACACCGAAGTTCGACTTCTCAACTTTTCCGCTTGACACGTGACACACCGACGAGATACTTGAGTTTTCAAAGTCACAGACTAACACTCACTTTCATAGAATGGAGAAGCGAGAAAAGCGGAGATTCTGTCCATCAAGCAGAGAAATGGCGCGTTGACTTTTTAGTATGTGCTGTATCGCAAGCAGAGGCCTCTATTTTTTCAGGAACGCCATCTAACCAAAGACGTAGTGTACACTATGTCGAATTTAACAAACGGCTCGATGGTAAGTTTGAAAGATCGCATACCGATTGAAGCCTAGAGTCCACCATGAGAGTCGCTGACACGCACTGCAACAGAGTGGGTGGCCGCGGACCGTATCGACTTGACTCAAGAGGTCGAATGGCCGGCGCCTGAGAAACCAGAAAAGAAAAAGACTGCAGTCACAACAAAACAGCCTTCAAAGGCCGCAACATCCAAAGCCATCACTACAACGAAAGCAGGTCGTCCACGCACCGGCTCCAGGCAAGGTTCAGCGACCCCGGATTTACTATCCTCAAAAGCAGGCAACGATAGAAAGCATCCCATCCCAAGCAAAGCGGGTGGAAAGGAGAACCGCGAGGATGAAGTCATCGCTCCAGATGGCGACCTCAGCCTGGTCGCAACACAGGATGGAACACCATTACCGACACCTAGCCAGGAAGATGGCAATATAACCCCACTGGCATCGGCCACGGCCGCCATTGATCGCGACGTCGAAATGTCCGACGTCACCAAAACAGAGGAAAAAGTCGCTCCCATCATGGAGCCCGAAGAGGAAATCGAAAAATTGCGCACGGGAGGTAGTATGGTACAGAACCATGCTCAACTGCACCTCGTCCGTAACCTCAACAAGATACAGATGGGTAAACACATCATCGAACCCTGGTATTTCTCGCCTTACCCGCAAGACTTCACAGATGTTGATCTGGTTTACATTGATGAATTCTGCTTAAGTTACTTCTCAAGCAAGAAAGCCTTCGAGCGGCATCGGTCAAAATGCGAACTCCGGCATCCGCCAGGAAATGAAATCTACCGTGACGACTTTATCAGTTTCTTCGAGGTTGACGGCCGGAGACAGAGGACCTGGTGCCGCAATCTGTGTCTTTTGTCAAAACTATTCCTCGACCATAAAACTCTCTACTACGATGTTGATCCATTCCTGTTCTACTGCATGGTCACGCGCGACGAGCATGGATGCCACCTGGTTGGCTACTTCAGTAAAGAGAAGGAATCCGCCGAAGGCTACAACGTCGCATGCATTCTCACTCTCCCACAATACCAACGGCAAGGCATGGGTCGTCTCCTGATTGCCTTTTCATACGAACTCAGCAAGCGCGAAGGGAAGCTAGGATCACCTGAAAAGCCGCTATCTGACCTGGGTCTGCTCGGGTACCGACAGTACTGGAAGGAAATCCTGATTGAACTGCTCTCGGATCCAAACCGGCTCCCACCTCCTGGATCCGCGACGCACACCCCGACCAGCGAACAACTGCACCCGCACGCCAGCCTGGCATTTTCCACATCGGCATCCGGCGGAGGCGGGCAGTTCTCGACCAGCATCTCCGAGATCGCGACGTTGACCGCCATGACGGAGAAAGACGTGCACGAACAACTCGAGGTGTTGAAGTTGCTACGCTATCACAAGGGTGCATGGATTATTGTTGTGAGGGACGAGTTACTCGAGTGGCAGGAGAAGAGGCTCGCAAAGGAGAAGATCAAGGGTGCGAGGAGGATTGATCCCTCCAGACTCAGCTGGAAACCGCCCGTCTTTACGGCGAGTAGTAGGACTTGGAATTGGTAAATTGGTCTGATTGCTGGTTTATCCCGGTTTTATCCTCGCAATGCAGGCGCGGGCGTCTTTGTGATCGATGGGGGAGTTCCATTTTTCTGGACCTCAGTCGAAAGGGTGGGCAAAGGAGGGCGGTCAGCATATCGGCATTCAGACGCACTTGACACACGCGGCGTCGTCGTCATCGTCGTCGTTTGTTATGCACCTACTAAATACCCAGAGCGCGGCGTTCGGTGGAAAGCGCCATGTGAGCTATGAAGTGTATGATGACTATGTACTTGTATTCTGCATAAATTTCTCTGCGAGTAAAAGGCAACTAAGGCAGATGCCTGAAAAATAAACACCCATAATCAAGGCGTAAGGTTGATCTGGAACAAGTAACTTATGGGCATGGAGGGATGGACGTTATAGGTACAAGCCAGGCCATCTAGTTAAGCACCGTAACGCTGTAAAGTACGGTACAAGACATAGATTCTGGACATAATTTTCGGTGTGACATTTTGATTTCGCAACCGAAAAGGAGATTTAGCGGTGTGCAGACCGCTCTTCCGATACTTTACAAGGGTCATAATTTTAACACGTAGACTCCTTTTCGCAATCGACCATAGGATGTGGAATACAGGGCTTCCCGTTCGCTCAGCCATACTTAAGCCACATGCCGGTCAGTTAGTACTAAAGTGGGTGACCATTTGGGAATCCTGGCTGTTGATTGTTTTTGCCATTTCAAACCAATATTTTTCGTACGGGGTTGTTAGTGTAAGTTTCCTTTTTCGTCTTGTAGATATTGTCAATAAAATAACCAAGGATATAAGTACAATTTAGATCATGTCCCTAAATTATTGTTCTTCATGATTATTGATTCTTGATTTTTTTGGCATTATGTTCATTGTTCTTCGAGTATATATCTGCACACGACGCACAGATCGTGAGCCTACAGACGTCAGCACGTTTTCGATGCAAGAATTGAAGCTAATACATTGCGACCGTATACTGAGGAAAAGCTACGATGCTTCCACGAAGATGTTATAAATCAACCACCAACGCCTTCGCTAAAACCAATCGTTCTCATTCGTCTTTGCACTCATCAAAGAGTACCAAGGTCGTAGCATGCGACACTTCACACATTATCATGCCTGATGAGCATTTGTTGTGTCACATGCAGTGCGATCTCAGCAGGCTTTGCTGACGAGTTCATCCATCGACATTCGTGTAGTTTGTCCGAGGCGAATCGTCGGCCGCTCCTTGATTAATCGACAGTAGCTCTTGGACTAATTCCCTTGCCTGCTCCCAGGTGGGAGAGCCCTCTTCTGCCACATCTGCCGGACTCACCCCACCCTATGGAATGTTGGTATAACGCGCCATATCCGTTTCTGCACTTGCCGAAGCGGACGAAGAGCCATTCCCTGTCATTTCGGTATCACCGTGATGGCCATTGTGGCTCGCGCTGTTCGACTCATCCCCGTCTAAACCAAGACTGAGGTTCTCTGGTAGATCTAATTTCTTCTCCCGCGCAAGCTGCTCTGCCCATGCACGCGCTCTGACAAGATATCTTATGTTGGCTTCTCTCCGCTGGTCTTGAGACTGGAGTATGGCCTCATTTACATCCTTGGCAACCTTTCGGCGTAAAGATGGATCAACAAGCTCAGCAAGTGCGCCAAAATCGTTCTGCACTTGTGAGGCAGTACTCGTAGCTGTCGCAGACGAGGATGCTTGGTTCCATGATTCCTTGGGCACTATTAACAGAGCCATGGCTCTTTCAAGATCGTTCTTGAACTGAGCTTCTAAAGGAGCATATGGTGCTAAGTTATTCTGTGCAAATTCGATCGCTTCGCCGACCAGAGTTGGATCCGACGATGTAAAGCTCGAACGAATTATTTCCACCAATTGGAGTCGCAATAGAGAAAAGTGCAATTTTTTATCTGTGTCCAGGAGCTAGTGTAGTAATGGTCAGCGACAATCTTTGTATATTCTTGAAGTCGAGAGGCCAAAATTGCTAATTTGTATTTCCGAATCATACTGAGGACTGAAGGTGTTTTGTTTCTCATCTCTGCCCGAAGGCTATGAGTGGTGCATGAAAACTAGATCTAATCATGGAAAGGGGATGTTTCACAGAAGACTTGGCTGAGTGCGACTTACATCTGGATTGAGCTCGTTGATTAACTCGATAGCCATTTGCAGATCTCCCCGATGTATTGATTCCCGAATCTGAACTCTTTCTTGAATGCCGCTGATATTCGCCTGGGGTTGTATATTGGCCTCAGCTGCAAACTTTTCAGCTGCAGACGGATAGCCCTCAGTAATCAGATAGTCCATGATGAGGTTATTGACATCACTGATCAGTAAAACAATGTCAGTCGAATTCAAAGAACAAAGTGCAGAGTTCCGAGTGGAAATGTTTTGGTGGGGATTCAGAAAGCAAAATAAATATGTTCTCTTCAAGTATTTTCAGAGAGATTCCCATTTTGTCAAAAGTGCATCATTCAGATTGAAGGCGAAGCAAGCGTCAAGGAGGTTCATACGTTTTAGAAATGTGAGTATCGGCAACCCTGCGCTCGAAGGGATGAAGAGTCGCTGCAGCCTAGAGGACAGTCAGCTAGGGAAGAAACTACACAAATCGTGTTTCTTACCATGGTGGAAACAACTGGAGGTCAGCATAAACGGCTCTCCAGTTAGCCGGCACTTTATTGGTTCACACCATGGAAATACAAGGGACAGTAGATAGGTGAAGATCTTATGTCAAACAGAGGTCGTTTTCGTGGGCATGAGGGAGAAGAGTTTGGAGGTTGGAAGAGATTCATTTTGTCTGCGCAACAAGACCCACTTCCGGCGCCGGCTGAACTTTCCTCCGTTCCAGTGGTTGGCTTCAGAGTGCGTCGTGATGATTCTGGTGAGTTTGAATCGAACTCTACATAGTGCCTAAGTACTGCCCGCCAGGAGGGTCTAATGCCGGTCCAATACACGATGCTGACTGTCTTTTTGGGGCAACATCCCTCGGATTATGTCTCCGCCCGGAAATTGTCCCTCGAAATGAGCCCTAGGCTGTTGATCTGACCACCATACTCGTAAGCCTTTTCACTATACGAAGATTATGGCATGAGGAGAAGCGAGATTTTATCATCATCCGACCTCTAACAGTGCAGGACCCAGCACTTTCAATGATTGTGGAAGCGGGCAGTAAAAGAACTCTCGATTACTTAGCTAAGCCGACTAATATTGAGCTGTTAAGCAGCGATACCGTCTGATTCAGGCGGACCCTTGTATGCTTTTCTGGCATAGATCACATACCAAGCTGCAGATATGGCCATGAATCCAACGAAAACCACACTCGCATAGTTCATGGTCACTTCGGTGACTGGTAATGCGACGGGCATAGAAAATATAACCAACTCGAAGAGAATCCAAAGGATTGCTACAATATTCACGGTATAGCCAATTGTAGTTCCACAGTTCCACGGAGCGGTTGACACCTCTTTACGCCGATGCCACAGGCTGATTCCGATTGGGATTGCGTAACTGACAGCCAAGCCAATGACACCGACAGAGATGAAGGCTGTGAAAGCACTTGTGGAACCGAGATAGATCAGACCAAGAAGCATTTGCACGATCGTCGTCAGAGCCAACGCGTTGATCGGAACTCCGAGGGATTGGTTGACTTTGGAGAAGAGACGCGCTCCCGGAATAGCATCGTCTCTAGCGAAGGCCCAGGTGCATCGAGAGGCTGCGACAGTGATGCTAATGCTGCAGAAAAGAGTGATCATGAGAATGAGGAACATCAAACCCATGCCGCCACCAGGAGTGCCCATGACTCGCAAGAATATGTAAGGAAGGGCTTGACCGTATGGCGCAAGTACGATGTCTTCCAATGGTGGCAACGTGAAGCAGATCGGCAAGATGAAGAACAAACCAGCGAAGCCCCCAACGGGCACGCACAGCGAGATAGCCTTCGGAACCTTGATTGTGGGGTTTGAAGTTTCTTCTGCCATGGCTGAGATCATTCCGATAGCAGAAAAGGTATACGCAGCTGGCAGAAGTCCAATGAAGAAAGTAAAGCCACCCCAGCCGGAGAAGCTCTTATCATAGTGACCCAGAGCATATCCGGCTGAGTGTCTACCAGCTTCGGCCTTGACTGAGAGCGCGATGAGGATAATTAGGATACTGACGGCCGTCCAAGCCGCACAAACAGTATCAACCATCGGTAAGATTTTGTTGCCAAGTGCCACGATAACAAATGTCATTAAACAGATGGCGTAGAAGATCAGCAAGAGTTGCCAGTTGGTAGCGACCCATTCTGGATGGTACATGGCGACACAGCCTAGGATCAGTGACGCAAATCTGTGCTTTTGTTAGTCTCACTCCCAATTCAGACTTGACGGAAAGGTCTCACCCGAAATTGACGGATAGAGTAATGGTCCAGTTTCCAATCAGCCAAGTCCAGCCTGTTATGAATGAAAGCACAGTCTTTCCTTTGGTCGCAAGTTGAAAAGACCAATAGTATGGGCCTGAAAGTGTCTTATTAGCGTCGATTTGTGAGGATGAGGCATACCATGACTAACCTGCAGAAGTCGGATACTTGGAAGCTAGTTCTCCTAGAGAGAGCGCAACGCATTCATCGAGAACAAGTACCATAAGCCAACCGACAAAGATGGACAGCGGACCTCCACCATAGATTGCGGAGATAATGGGTGCGCCCTCGCCGTAAGGAATAGCAGCAATCGCAAGCGACTGGAAGAGGAGAGTGAACATGGATCGATTGCGCTGCAATTCTGGCTTGTAGCCCAGCTTGTCCATCACTTGGATGTCATCAACACTACCCACGAGGACCGAGCCTCTTCTGCCTTCATCAGAGGAGGGCGTGTCATCGGGGACATGTTTCTCTGCATCTATGGACATGCTGACGGTGGAAAGTGGTAGGGGAACTGGTGCGAAGGAGTATGTGGTCGGAAGATGAGAACAAAACGTCTCGTGCAGGGGCAAGAGATGCTTTAATGGTGGTGGTGGAATGGGAAGTCACCGCGACTTGACCTCCCTCTACCTATGAGCCTTACTCGTTTGAGCCAATCCCTGGACCTTTATCATCTCAAATACTATGAGGTCAAACCAAGATTCAAAGGTGACCCTCCAGCCACGAGGGACCTAGGCTAAGTTCCTGGTGGCACAACCAACAAACTCGCATAGCCATCATCGACGTGGTCAATATTTTCTCCTCTTTGGGACTAGAAGGGAAATGAACACCCCCGCTTAGCGCTATCTCTTGAAAGGAAAAGATATCATTGTCCAATCATGGATCTTGATTCCGACGTTGTCCCTGAAGCTTCATGTTCTGCACGGTCCCTGGTCAGGAAGCTTGCTGCAGCATCTGAACCAGAGTCAATACGAGACACAATGCGGGCGCCCCTCCCTTTTGGACATGGTCGTGCAGGCTAGAGAATATGACTGGCAGTAAACATTCAAGAATGAAGTGGAGCCGGCGATTGCTGTGTAAGTTTGAAACGCAAAGCATTAGCTATTTGTGCATGAACCATTTCTTCAGAATCGAATAATTCTCTCATCGGTACTCACATTAGAGTCAGAGAAGCAATTGACAAGCTGTATCAAGCAATTTCCCCAGTCTTGAGTGGTGTGAGAGACCAATTATGGCGGGACAATTCTTTATCTCTGGATCCACGCCGAGCCTAACGCTCATTTGGCAGGATATTGATGAAGAGATAAGGGTAGGATAAGAGCTCTGAATGCTCACCTTAGACGCGAAGCTCATTTACGCAACGATCGTTTCTCATAATTTTATGCTCGCCAGTTCTGCATGATGGTTTCAGACGTACAGAAAGCGTGGGATGCTTGTGATCGCACTGACACACTCTTCATCCTTGTTTGTACTGTATTTTGCTGGCCAATTATTCCTGCCGTTGGACTTGGATATTCCGGCTATTCCACTCGTCGAAGCGGTTTGGCATCCTTCATTCCTGCTGTGTTAACAGTATGTGTTTGTTCTATACAATGGTTCATCCTAGGGTACACTCTTGCATATGGTAATGGTGCTGGCGTTATTGGTGACCTTACCTATGCGTTCCATCGGGGTGTACTCGCCGAGCCAGTGGGCACCATCCCTGCCGTTCTTTTCAGCGAATTCCAGTTGGTATGTTGGTTGGAGAGGGAGCAGAAAAACCTGTGAACTTGGCTGACAGTATATCAAGGTATTCGAGGCAACGGTTTGCGCAATAGCAGTGGGAGGAGCATGCGAGCGCGGTCGCATTCTTCCCCTGATTCCATTCATCTTTGTAAGCTTGGAGAAAGCTTCCGGTGTCATGAGTCGCTAACGGAGCCCATCTAGCTGTGGTCGACGTTCATATATTGTCCCTTGGCACATATGGTTTGGGGTGGCGGTTGGCTTTCAGAACTCGGCGTCCTAGATTTTGCTGGCGGCACTCCCGTTCACATCTGTAGCGGTGCCACAGCCAGCGCCATCAGTCTCTACTTGTCATACCCGATATTCAGATCTCGAAGATCAGATATACGCACACCGTCACACCTTAAACTACACCGTCCACATAACTCGATGTGCCAGCTGCTGGCTATGATTATCATCTGGGGATCTTGGCTGGCTTTCGACGCAGGTACGACACTTACTTTGACGTTCCAGTCAGTCAACGCATTGTGTGTGACAAACCTTTGCGCCTCGGCAGGGGCGATAACTTGGGCGTCGATAACATATCTGGAAAGTGGGGTTTGGTCACTCGACTCAATCTTCATGGGCGCCATTGCAGGCTTGGTCATGATCACACCAGCCGCTGGCTTCATTGATCTCACTACGTCCCTTTTCTTTGGCATAGCGGGTGCTATGATATGCCGGCAGGCCTTGCGTATCAAGTTTACCGACTTTGCTCGCCGTTGGAAGTGGGTAGATAATGGTGACACTTTTGCAACGCATTGCGTAGGAGGATTTCTCGGTACGATTGGCACGGGGTTGTTTGCACAGAAGGCTGTCGCGGCCTACGGCGGTGTCGAGGTCGACGGTGGCGTGTTTTTTGATGGTAACATCCGACAACTTGGAATTCAGATCGTCGAGGCGTTGATCGGATTCACTTGGTCTTTTGTCGGGTCATTCGTTATTATTGCACTCATCGACTGCGTTCCTGGCTTGGAGGTTTTAGCCACTGACAAGTGAGTGATCGGTGCTTTTTTCTGTGGAGCGTCACTAACCGCTACGCAACAGGGAAGTGACAATCGGCATGGATGCGTCGCAGATGGATGAGAGTCTCTATGAGGCGCAATGGGCCGGCGAGGAGGACTACAAACCACTCGCAAACGGGAACATTGTCCTGGACTGAGCCCAGCTTTTGATCGGTAAGTCGAGCTTTGATATTACGGTACTGGCCTGGCGTCAAGGAAAGGTGGGACTAAATAGAGATGGCCGATAGAACATAGATATATATTCGAAAATCATGATGGTTGTGTAAAACCAGATGCTACGGAGTTTCAGAGACATGGATACCTTAATTACGAAGACTACATGATTGGCGTGACTGGGAGATGGTGTGATAGGTTTAGATCACGTGGATTTGTCGTTTCACGCAAATGGATCGATCTTATAGAATTGTGAAAACTATTAATTACCTTCGAGGAATGAGATATTTTTTCATCATTAATTGTATGCTGCGCTTAGCTAACATATGCTCTTGTACATAAGGATGCCCAGCCGTTGAGTCATAAAACCTTGACGTGTTGGGTATCTTAGAAGGTTATCGCTAGAAACATGAAAATGTTGCCCATCTTGTCCAAATCAAACTCAGCAGCGTTCCATCGATGCACAAACAAGGCTCACACATTCTTCCGACGAGTGTTGGAGGGACCGCCTGCTTGACCGAACAGATCGTGTTTGTAGGGGTTGGAGGCTGCTGACATAAAGTGCTGCAAAGCCAGACACATTCATCTCAGACCTTGGTGGTCTTGACAATTCTTGTGTCAATACCATGACCCCAACCATGAAAGCGGCAGTCTTCTCCATACCAGCAAGCATTGTCGTCTGGCTTATTTTGAGGGCAACGATGTCCGTAGATACAATCAGGGTCGGAGCAATCCATCTTGTAATAGCAAGGCGTCATCCGAGCGACTTCTCTCAAGACATTGCGCTCTCCTTTTGACAAAGGATAGTTATGGGAATGCGAACAACTGTTAGTTGTGCAGTATGATGGTCCCTGGAGGTAGTAGATGTTACAAAGCTTCAACTTCTTGATGCGTTGGATTTCATGGTTCGGAATGGAAGAATCCACCTTGTCAATTCTCTGCCCTGCTCTGTTACGTTCGATAGCTTTTGTCACTGGCTTTGCCACGGCAGCTTCAGGGCTTCTTAAAGAATTAGGAGTCGAGGTTCTGGTGGTACTTGCTTTGGAAGCTGGACCCGAGTTCAATGCTTGAGCGGTCATGGATGCCCATGTCATAGCAGGGGTACTTGATGATGAACCTGTGCCTGCTGTGCCATTCGATTCGACACGTGTGAGAGAGGGCAGACTGGCAGTCACGGCCTGCAGGGGACCCTTGGGGACACCTGATATGAGGGATGGTCTTGTGGTCGCGAAGACGCCATCCACCGTGGCGAGTTTTATAATATTCTTGAATGCGGCAAGCTCTTTATCAAACGGTGTGGTCTCAAGTAGAGTGATGTGATTGATGAGGGCCCGGTCTTTCAAGGTCTCTTCTAGTATCGGAGCAAAGGAGTTGTCAACTCCCAGAATGACTTGGTGGCAATGGCAATCGTAGAGATTGATTTTGAATTGTTCAATCAACTTTTCTTTGGTGGACTCAACTTGTGTGCCTGAATCAATGAAGTCAAAAGTAATCTGACAGCTGTTGAACGCTCGTATGAAATCATCCAGAGCAGCAGGATGACTGATGATTTTCGATTTTGTGAGATCTTCAGCAAGTGACTTGATGTTGGCGTAAATTCGCACTAGAATCTTGGGAGCCTCAAGGTGGGTTAATTGCCGATTGCAAAAGTTCGTAATTGCGCTGTAAATGGTGTCTGCGGCTTGCTTGCCTCCTCTCTCGCCTTTTGAAATCAAGTCTTTTGTAAAAATGGTATTGTCACCGTCGATGATCACGGAGATGAAGGAGTTACGATCCTGCAATGAAAGGAGGAAAATCAGTGGAAAGTTTTCCGCTTAAAGATGAGTACTGACCATAATTGATTTGACCATGTCTAACTGGCCACGCATAGAGGAGTGCTCATGTCGTGCCTGGCGATTAAACTCAACCTCTCGGTTATAGTCGAGCTGAATTCTATCCAGCCTGTCCTGTGTTGCTTCAAGATGTGACATTAATTCCTGATAGCAGAGTTAGAGATTGTGTTCTATGCATAGTGCAAATTTCACGGCTGGACAGTTACCTCTATGAGTTTATTTTTCTCTTCGTCCAGATTCTTGAGACGCTTATTACGTTCTCGAAAGGATGAATAAATACCAGTGGTACCCATGTCCCCGATTGGACGAGTTCTGAAGGGAGTGACACGCGAGCCATAGTCGGGGCTAGAATTCGTCAAAGGATGATCAAAAGTCGGAGAGAAAGGATCGTAGCGAGCCATGTCGGGCATTTGTGATGGATTCGGGAGGATTGTAACATGCAAAATATTGGTAGATTGAGACAGTGCCAGGGAAAGATTCGAGAGACAGTAATCGTATGAAGGTAGATAAATAGTAGGCGGTGTGCAGTCGAAATCGGATTTTGGAGATCAAATGCCAAAATCGACAAGACACTGGCAGGGCAAGGCTGGAATTTATTATTTGGCGCCCATTCAGGCACCGCACCTTGACTTGATGGTCGCAGGAAAAAAGTCGAGTTGAGACTTGCACGACGCGTTTAGTGGCTAAAATGGAGACGGGGTGGCGCTAAGATGCCTTACACCGATTAAGCTTGAATTTCTGGGCCTGCTGAATGGTCAACTCGCCTTTAGCAAAAAAACGAGAGTGGAAGCGGCGAGAGGCGATGGATCTGTGATGTCAGGCCTTCCATAGCCCGAAGCCTTCCCAAGGCTCCTTCTCTCCAGATCTGCCAAAAATTGTACTTCTTCGGGGGATCTCTTAACTGGAGTTTAGTCGTGAAGCCGCCGAATCCTGCCAAAGTCCCAGGGTCTGACGGCTGGGGACCGCGCGCCAAACTGACAATAAATTTGTCCAGTAAATGTGCTGCGTCTAACGCTGCAGGATAACTTTGCCCTCCTGCGTGCGCTCTCTGGTTAGGTGATTCCACTTTTAGTTGATCCGCTTCTCCATTGCCATAGGCTGGAGCTAATGCTACCATTCCCCACGAACACTCGACCTCGAAAAGCGCATACTATTCCGTACTTGGTCACTACTGTAATAATGAGCACTCCGTACATAGTTGCTAGTTAGCATCGCACGACAGCGGCCACGCTAGCCAAACTACTCCAGAAATCACGACTGCTACCGCATCTCCAACTATCTTGTGCGAGGTTGTTTTGCCATACCTGTCCTTCCACTCGCCCACCATCCCTCATCAATTCTTCTCCCCAGCGCCTCAGACTTGATCGTATTTCAAGATGGGTCGATTTTTAGATCTTGCTATCCTTGCCTTCGGCTTCCAGGCCTCCATTGGCCGCGCACAACTCGATGCAGTAAGTAAATCTTCTACCAAAATTCCCAGCCACCACTTATCACCCTTGGCTATTCATGCTCTGTCTAACCTGTTCACAGGAGATCGCAGAAGAACTCGACGATCCATCCAAGTCTCCCTCGATCGCCGTCTCCGTTTCTGCTACATTTCCCAATGCTGAAATATTTGGAATCAAGCTTGTCAATGGCAGGGAGACAGAGGCTCTTCTCTCTTTCACAAACGAGGAGCCCGATCCTATAACTGTCCAATTTGTCGGTGGAAGCTTGTGGACTTCCGATCTCACAACTGCCCCTCGCATCGTTCGTAACCTGACTACCCATCAATATGCTGTTGAGATTCCTGCTGGGGAGAAGCAAAGTCTTCCATACCGATTTCAGACCAACATGCATCCTCAGGACTTGAGACTGAACCTCGCTGCGGTTATCAATGCGGGCAACACCTTCTACACTCTCCCTGTTTACAATGGCACTGTCTCCGTCGTGGAGCCTGACTCAAGCATTTTCGACCCCAATTGTAAGCTATTTGGAAAAAAAGATGACAGTTTGACACTAATCTCCTTTTAGACTCTTTCTATATATCTTCCTCCTTGCTGCTGCCGTTGGTGTTGGCTATTTCTTCTATACAGTCTGGATTGTCCCATACTTCCCTCAGCAGAAGCGCAAGACCGCTAAGAAGACCCCACGCAAGTCTGAGGCCACTGTCACGTCTGATGTTGATACTCCGGTTACCACCACTGGCTCCAAAGCCTTCAACGAGGAATGGATCCCCAGCCATCACATCCAACGTCCAGAGGCACGCAGAGTCAAGAGCAGTGGCCGTCCCAAGAGCCGCGGTAAACCCGAGTAGGAGTCGAACGTAACACTTTCATATTGTTATGCCAGGTTTCGAACAAGTGTGCCTCTGCTCCACTCATGGACTCTGTGACACCGACAGCAGTTTTGAACATGGCAAAAGAACTTGGACCATCTTCCTCCAATCACCTACTGGCGGCAAGGCATATATTTTGCATGAGTACAAACCTCGGAATCAGGAAAAGCGGGCCATTTGGTTTGGTCGGAGGCCACCAGCCTTGCAAAAAGGGGAACTTATCATTTACATACATTGTAATGTTGACGACAGGGGATGCAGCTCCGGGATGGGTCGTTGCATCAGCACCCTGGAATGTGAGATGGAGACAGTAAGAATTTTGAAGTGACGGTGGAAGTCCAACGAATCAGATTTGATTTGTCGAGTCTTCTTGGAGCAGATGAAAAAGGTGAAAAGATAAAAAGATAAAAAGAACAATCAGACGCAAAAGTAAACCATGCATCTAAAACAGCAAGAATCCGTGTATTGAAATGATTGTAAACTGAAGACCGCAAATGCCCCATAATGAGCCCGTAGACATACATCGCCCAGTTTCGCCCGCCGTTCGTGATTATAAAAACAGACTCTGGCAATAGCAACAGCAATAACAGCAAGTCCGTCCTCATCAAGAGCCTTTGTCCTCTATCTGTCTGTCAATAGTGGTTTAGCCCGGCCAGCAAGACCAAGCATGCATAGCATCAAACACTGTTTCCCCAAAGATCACAGGCAATCCGGGCTGTAGCTCGAACAAACAGCTGGCCTCATCCACCGAGGGCCTGGCCGGTCGTGGAATTGAGGGGTTAAGGAGGCAGAAAAATCAATCACCCATGATCTCGTCATTGTCGTCACCGTCACCGTCACCGTCACTGTTAGCATCGTCATCGCCGTCTCCGTCACCATTTTCGTCGTCGACCAGATCACCCTCTTCGATTTCTCTTCTGGTGGCCTGCTCGTCCTCGTCGACGTCATCTGCATCTTCGACGTCATCGTCTTCCAACACCAGCGCTTCACCTAGGTTCTTCCCTTTCTTTGCTGCCGGCGTCGTCGTAGCGGCGGCAGCGGCATCGTTCTGTTTCTCCTTGTCTCCGACTCCAGCAGCTGTCTTCTTCGAGTCTGCCCCTACTGGTCGTTTCTTGTCTTTTTTCTTCTTCTCGTCCAGGTATGCGACTAGTGCGGCATAGTTTTTACCGAGTTTACTGCGGTTTAACAAGATCCGGGTTTTGACGGTGGTCGCCTCATCGGCTTTGACGGCGCCACCGACAATGGCAAATATGATTTTGGATGTCACATCGCACAGATTTTGTTCTGCAAGGAGAACGGCTTGTTTCTTGGCGTTTTTGCTGTTAAGGACTTCTTCGTCGGCTTCGTTGGACGATGTTGATGAACCTTCGGCGTCTGAGTCTCGACCTCCATCGTCTTCCGAATCAGAGTCTTCTGGAGGTTTCTCAATCTCTTCTTGTGTCTGATGTTCTCGCGTTGTAGTGTTGCCGGTCTTATCGTGTTTGGACTTCTTATGTTGGTGGGAGGACGTCTCGATCCTGCGTCTTGTCTTACGTGCAAAATTCTTTTCGAGTTTTTCATGTGTGATAAGCACTTCCTGCAAGAGAGTTGTGGGAAGAACAGTGACGAGACTAGTGAGATTACGTTGAATTTCTTGGTCGAGCTCATCCTTGTCTGGTCGGAAGTTCCGTATTGTAGTGAAAAGGGCGAAAAGTTCGAGTAGGGTGACAACTGCGGCAAGGCGGACAGGGTCCAGTGGCGTTCTAGTCGTTATAATCGGAGTTATTTCTTCCACAAACGTTGTTCGTGTGATTGCCAGATTTGCAAGAATCGAAGTATTAAGTTGTGAATCCTGACCCGACTCAATCGATCTCTTTAGTCCAACGACTTTCCAACGGAAATAACGTGAGAAGAATTCCAGAACAGCCAGGCAAAGCTGATCCTCCCGTTCGGCAAATGTGTCAGTACTATCTTCGTCTGGTTCTCCTCGCCGCAGAAGTTGGAAGAAGAATTCGAGCAGTGTTTGTTGCTTTTGTTGAAGTTGGGATGTGGCTTTGCCCCTTTGTTTTTTCGTCCCCGTGGCATCGATACGAGCTTCAACCACAAAGGTACAGTCATAAACCCCTGCAAGTTCAGTAATACGTGAGACAATATTAACGACTTCTTCCAGTACAGGCAGTTCCAGTGTACCTCGTTGTGCGATTTGCTTGCCTCGGAGCAAGCTGGTCAATGAGGAGATTGAATCAGACCAGATTTCTTGGACTTTGTTGTCTGCCGCTTCTTTGCTTTGCTCAAAGTTTCGGGCATTGCGGAAGGCAGCACTTGCAGCCACGAGCACCATCTTGTCCGAGTGAGAAGTGAACTGTTTGCTGATATCGTCGAGAATCGCTGCGTAGGCTGCCTCTCCGCTCTGAAGATCATTTATTAGACCGATGTCGAGCAACTGCTCGATCCGCAGAATCGACGATGCAGCTTGAGGGATACTACCAAATTTGCTCAATAATTGTGGCAAAATAACTGTGAGGTTCTGTGCCGCAGACTCCTGTTTTTGGCGAAGTTGGTCTTTTGATGCATTGGTTCGCTTGGTGGTGGACGAATCGAGAATTGACTGGAGGTATAACTTGACACTGGAGTGCAAGACATCAAGAAGAATGATATCTTCACCGGCGGTGAGCCGGTAGGCTTGTTGAACTTGGAAGTTGATATCTTCTTCATCTCCTTCGCTGGGAATGGTGGAGTGATCGTAGAGAAGATAACCTGCCAAAACTTCCCAAGTCTGTAGTTCGGGCAAATAAGGGAAGATTGCTTGTGTGGCTAGTGCATGTCGAGAGTCGGAAATGTTCAGTGCCAGTGACTGCGTGTTAGAACCATCGATCGATTCCTCATCTTTATCAAATTGACTAAGAACATAGCCTAAGCACTTGAGCTTGATCCATGATCTGTTGGGAATAGTATAATCTCGGTTACTATCAGCCTCTGGAAGGGCTTCGTCATACGCCTCTGTGTTGAAGTCTTCCACGGTGGACGTATAGAGGTCTTCAATATTCGATACAAAGAAACGACCGACAGCCTTGCGAACGCTGGCTTCATTATCAAAGATGAGTCGGCCAATTGTGTCGATGTCATCTGGTTCAAGGAGCTCAGCTTGCCGCAAATAATCGAGTAGTTCAATAGCCTCCACTCTGACAGTGACATCAGCATCGCGGGCTCCCATCTCGACAAGCCGTGGCCGAAAACGATCTGTAAAGGCTCGCAACGCAGCGACATTGTTCTTGTTCTTAAAAAGATTTTTGAGCTGCTTCACATCCTCCAGTCTAGTAGCAGCTGCCGTGTCATTGAGTACCCATCCCAAGTACCGCAGATATTGACCTTCCAAGAACATCTTTCTGTACAGTGTGATCCATTTTCCAAGTGCAGCGACACAGGGGGCTCGGATTCTGTCCTCGACGTCTCGATATCTATGAACAAAGACGGTGTCGAATGCATCTCTCAATTGATTGTCGATGATTTCGAGTTTCTTCTCGGTTGCCTTGAGAGTTCCTTCGATGGTCTTTACGCGAGCTTTATTGACACTTCTTTTCTTCTTTTCTGTGTCGATCTGTGACTTCAAGGTTGCTGATGTGTCTTGCAACTCTTTGGCCACCTCACACAATGCGGTGCTCATCGACAAAGATACTAATGTTGCAGTGTGTCTGAAGGATTTGTAGTTTGCACCGGTCATTGTTGCAACCCATACGTGGATATTGTCGTAAATCTCTGGTTGATCGTAGAAATACTCGGAATTGTGTAGAGCCTTGATGACTGCGGCGAAAAATTCTTCGAGAACGGTTTGAAATCCGAGGTATTGTTTCTGCTTTGAGATGAGAGGATAATCTGGTGATTTCTGCTGCTCATATTCCTGTAACAGGTCGCCGAGTTTACTGGGTACAGAATCCAAATCCACAATGTCTTGATCTTCAATTCGGGAATCACAGCCAATGGCTTGAAGCACTAGATTGATCAAGTCTCTGATGGCCACCACACTGTCCTTTTTAACCGCTTGAAACCATGCCGCGGCAGCATCATCTGCGGACTGACCCTTCCCAAACACTTCCGCGAACAGCCCTTGCTGGTGTGCTTGGCTTGGTCGAGCGCGGGCTCTCTGAGTCTTCGGCACCTTGGTCGCGGATCTATCCTTTCCTGTAGCAGAGCGGATTGCAAGTGTAGTGCTGGGACCTTCTGTGGTTCTAGCTCTCTTCGCCGCAGGTTTGGTGGTCGTATTCTTGTTGCGCTGTATTCGTCGTCTTGCTTTCATCTCCTCTTCGTCTGGTTCGTCCTCGCTACTCTCTTCTTCAGACTCGTCGTCGTCTTCTTCGTCGTCGTCTTCGTTTTCGTCATTGGGCTCGTGGGACGCGCTCGGGCGTGATGATCGTTTGCGCTTTGTGGAGCCATTGGCGAGAATGCTGCCCTCGTGAACTTCTTGTGAAAATATGGTCGGTTTGTGTACAACTCTTCCTGACTTTCGGCGCGACTGTGGTTCAGCGCCATTTGGCGCATCAGTATCGACCTCCATTGTTGCGGGTCGAGAACGATGTCGCAGGGTTTCGTAGAGCGATAATTGACAGGTGCAGGCGAGGGGTCAAATCAAGCTTAATGTGTATGATGCATCGAGTTTGGTGACAACCCATGAGCAAGAGAAGCCGTCAGTGGAAGAAATTGCTCCTCCTTCTGGGTGACGGCAGGGAGTTGATGAAGACGAAGACCAACTTTGGGTGCAGGAAACGCGTCGCGAAGGAGGTGTTGGGCAAAAGTTCTTAGCGCCCTTTGGGACCACTTTAAGGGTATCGGACACACGCAAGCATCAAGCACCGAGGACGGGGCCTGCCTAATTGCCCCGCTACCAGACTCCCACGATTTCTCCCATTAGGTGCGCTTCGCGACTGCATGAGAATGCCTTTCCTTCGTGGATTACAGCAACAACTTTCTATATATGCTCACCTCCACCGAGCAACGGATATCCGATCCCTGGCTATGGAGTGCAGACAATTGATCTGAAGCTGTTGAATTTTTCGACCGAGTTCTAAGGAAGCATTCAGCTAATCGCGTTCTCCCAACAGGGCATGGCTTTACCCAACTCGCCGTTCGCGCCCTCGTCCTCAATAGCAGGAGCTGGAGAGATTGTTCTTGCTCTGCTTCCACCAGGGAAGCAGGTCCTCCAGAAGTGTACTTACCAGTATCCTTTGAAGCTCATTGCGCCAGACCCTCATAGATCGAGAGACGACAAGCACGTGACCCTGTGTTTCCTCCTGACTTATGGAGGAGGGTTGGTAGGTGGAGATGAGATCAACCTGAAAGTCGACTTGAATGTCTCGACGCGCCTGGTCATTGTGACCCAAGGTAGTACCAAGATATTCAAGTCACCTTCCCGGACGGTTATCAGTCGCCAGATCCTCGATGTCAAAATCGGAGCTCATGCCGCACTGTGCTATCTTCCAGATCCGACGCAGCCGTTTGCCGAGAGTGTCTATGAGCAGAGACAGACATTCTACGTCGAGCCTGATGGATCAAGCAGCCTGTTGATGCTTGATTGGGTTAGTGAAGGGAGACGAGCGAGGGGAGAGAGCTGGTCACTTTGGAGCTGGAGAGGAAGAAACGAAATTAGAGAATTCGATGAGAAATCTCGTGGGCGATTACTACTTCGTGATGCGGTCATGCTTCATGATGACGACTTTGGAAACTCTGGCCTTATTGAAAAATCCAATGGCATGGGGATCTTTGGCACGTTGATCGTCTATGGACCAATTTTTAAGCACTTGGGGACTACCTGATCAAACACTTCAGTGGACAGCCACGCATTGGGGCAAAGAACTGGAATAAGGGCGACACAACGACGGACGAAGCTACGGGAAATGGCCAACAAGCAAGGTCGGAAGCTAAACGCGGATCACAAGACGGACTGCTATGGACGGCTGCCCAGGTCCGTGGATTTGTTCTAGTCAAATTTGGTGCGAGAGAGCTTGATGGCGCAAGACACTGGCTCGGTGAGCTTCTGAAGCAGGAAGGCACAGTGGACAAGGTGTTTGGTCATCAAGCTCTTATGTGTCTCAGGTGAATCCCGCTCTCTACCCAATATCATATGATGCGGTGAGTATCACGTCAATTATTTGCCAATCGTACCGAAAAGGCGGTCTCCAATGTCGCCTAGACCTGGCTTGATCATACCCTTGTCCGTCAGTGCGTCATCCAATCCTCCTACCCAGATCTCTGTGGCTTCAGGCCATTCCTCGGAGGCTTTTACAACACCAGGATATGCACCAAGGACACTCAGGACGATAATCTTTTGCACGCCCCATTCCCTCAATGTCTGAATGGCAGCAGCAGCGGTGCCACCAGTCGCAATGACGGGGTCTGTGATGATTGCAAGGCTGGCAACGGCTTCTTGTGACTGAGGTAAATTGTTATAGTATTCGACGGGCTGGAGGGTCATCTTCTCACGGAACAAGCCGAGATGGTGTACAGAGGCCGGGTCTGGTAGCAGTGTCTGTACGGCTGCGGATCAAGTCAGCTTGACTGTATCATCCCAAGGCCGACCGTCCCGCACTTACCATCGATCATGCCTAGACCAGATCTGAGAATGGGAACGAGGGTGATTTTGCGGACATCGATTGTTTCTGCCGCATATTCAAACCCAATTGGGGATTCATCCTAAAAAAGACGACTGATTAGCCTGTGCCGTTCATCAGCAACGGATGTCTTGATGGCGGTCAGATGAAAACTTACAGTACCGCGAGATTCTATTTCAAGACCAGCGAGAGCTTCGGAAGCCAAGAGCAAAGCAATCTCATGAACCAGGGCCTTGGTCTCACGAGAAGTTGTAGATTTGGATCGTAACTGTGAGAGTTTTGCGCGAAGGCATGGGTGCTTGGAAATGCGCACGTTAGATGGTAAGGATGAAGACATGATGGGAGAGGTAGTTGGGGGTGAAAGACTAGAGTGCAACTTTTGAGGAGACGATGAAGAAGTGCAATCAAGTCCAGACCTTGGGGCAGATGTCAAGTAGGATATCACAGGCTCATATAATGTGCATTGAATTAGAAGTTTGGTGGAATACGACGCAGGTACAAACGCAACATGGACAATCACGGCTACACGCTTGGAATATGGGCTGCGGAATGCCTGGCGCATGGGTTGGTGCCTCACGGTGCCTTTGGTTGCGGGGCTTTTGTTTGTCTCCAAAAGATAAAGAAACAGAAAGAGGGCATCTGAGGGGACAGCAAGGGACGATGGGGACAATCAAGCACCAAGTGGCAAGCACCTCAGCGGCCAATTCCGATGCCACGGAGAAGCCAATCAGACAGTACCAGTACGATTATAGAGCTCCACTGTTGCAATCTGGCTCAGACAACATCTCTTAGTCGATCTCTGAAGGATTGCGAGGTTGAGATACCTTCATGTCGCATTTCCACATCTTGAAAGCAAGAGTGTAAGGCTACTCTCCTTCCAGATGCTCCTTCAGCATGAAAGGCGGAGTTAAGACCACGATATCATCCAATCTATCGGCACGCACGGACGTCACTGTCCTCAAAACGTTTTGGCGCACAAACCGTAACCCAGGGCTAATGTTTTGGAGGTAAACATACTGCGGTCTTTGCTAAGGCTCGTGGATTCATCAATTCAAGCAGCATGCCCCGATCAATGACGGGCAACACAAGATAGATCTCTGGATTGACAGCTCTGAAACCCATGAGAGTCACCACATATCATGTTGCCGCAAGCTCGGATCGAAGATGCCCAAACTCGTGCCTTGGAGAATGTCAACAACAGTGACGATGAGTTGACCGAGCTTGCCATTCCTCAACCTGTGCGACCGACAGATCCGACTTCAATTTTTCTGGAGGATGTTGAGCGGCAGGCTTACGATGGGAGACAAAGGACTGAGGACAACGGCACACTTCAAACCCCTACGGATGACGAACAACTTCCCGAGACAAGCAAGCAACCATACCTAGCAAGAAACTCTTCTGCAAAGCCCTCGTCTTTTCTTGTCGAGCTCTATACCGTCTCATGGCTCATCTTCTTCTCATTCTTGGGAACACTTGCTCGTGTTGGGGTGGAAGCCATCACTCTTTATCCAAACTCACCGTTCTCTTCACGCGTCGTTTGGGCCAATGTGGGAGGCTCCTTTTTCATAGGATTTCTTGCAGAAGACAGACAATTGTTTCGAATGGAATGGGGTTCGCCGGATATCAACGCACCCGCGTCACAGCATACGAAAGTCAAGAAGACTATTCCCCTTTACATCGGGCTAGCAACTGGATTTTGCGGGAGTTTCACCTCGTTCTCATCCTTCATACGTGACGCCTTTCTTGCATTGACAAATGCTTTGGAATCTCCGTCATTGACCAGTCCTTACCATGTCGACCCAGCTGTTTCCCCGAGAAATGGCGGATTCTCGTTGCTCGCATTACTGGCTATCTTGATCGTCCATCCGGCACTTTCTTTGGCGGCCTTACAAGTGGGCGCTCAATTCGCCTTAGCCACACAACCGATTACGCCAACGATCCCCTTTGGATTCGCTCGCAGAGTACTAGATCCGCTCGGTGTGCTTCTAGGCTTTGGCGGTTGGCTTGGGGCGGTGATGCTTGCCATCTGGCCGCCCGGGGAAGCCACACATTGGCGTTATCGAGCGGTTTTTCCACTGGTCTTCGCTCCATTAGGCTGTCTGTTGAGATATTATGCCTCGAAGCATATGAATGCTCTGGTTCCATCATTCCCCTTGGAACGTTCGCAGTCAATATGTTTGGCACTGCTATTCTGGGGATGGCATTTGATTTGCAGCACGCTGACAGCATCGGAGCCTCGAGGGCAACTTCATGTGCGGTACTGCAAGGGATGATGGAGGGGTTCTGCGGATGTGTTACGACCGTCAGCACGTGGGTGGCCGAGCTGCAAAGCCTTCGGCGAAGACATGCTTGGCAGTACGGTCTTGTCAGCGTCGGAGTCGGACTTGGGCTTATGGTTATGATTATGGGGAGCATGGGTTGGACGGTGGGATATGCTAGTCCGATATGCAGTTGAGATTTCAAGTGGACTGATGATGTTGCTGCCATAAGTTATAATTGCTTGCTCGATATCCAATGCAGGTATACTGCCGCTGCTGGCTATACAGTAGAGGCAGTAGAGGACAGCTGCTCATTACTACATTTGACATGGGGGCACGCTACTGGACTTGGTTGAAGATGCGTAATTCCCAGCGGATCCCGGAGCTCGGCGTGTAAGATTGCCTAAGAAATGTCAGAGGTTTTAAGCCTTGCATAAGTCTTGGGTTAATTCCCCGTGGTGTCACGAGTCACAAGGCACGAGTTACTGCGAGCAACTTCTCAGTGCCTGGCCAGTACGGTGGGAGTCAGAATCGAGTTGTGAGATATTGGTTGAATGAAACAGCTATAAACATGCGCTTTGATGAGTTAATGCCTGTAAAAATCAGTCCTTTGGTGGCAGGCCTTTTGTGAAGAGATGAAACCAAGCACCAAAGATGACTTGATGAAGCACCAGCAAAAAGCAGATTAGTTACGGAGAATCTGCAAGGTCGTGGGCTCTTAGTGGCTCTCAGTGGGAAGCCGGTGGACTCCCCAATTGATTGCCCGTGGACCCCAGCCCCCAGTTCAGGTGCCTTGAGGGGGCCTCTTGGGGGCACTGATCGTCCAGTGGAATTCATTGTTGGCCTTTTGAATCGCCCCATCCACTCAAGGTGGGAGTTGTGATTCGACAAGGGGAATTCCCCCAGACCCGCTCGTGCCTCTGAAAGCAACCCAGGGCCCCAAAACTTCCAGGGCTTGAAGGCTCAGAGCCCCATCGGTTTCCAACGTGCAGGCAATGCAGGCAATGCAGGCCCAAGTTGATCAATTACGGAGTAAAGAGTCAAGACTGAGAGGCCTCTGAGGCTTATCCACTGGGCAACTCCCCCCCGTGTTGATTGCTATTTTCTTCCGCCTATAACGCGCCCTCCTGGAACGGGCGACCCTTGCAACCCTTGCAACCCTAACCAACCCTGGCTTTCCCTTTCTTAGTGTCTCATTGCCATCCATCTCTGCCTTGTTTGCATCTTCCTCCTCGATCCTGATTCCTCCGCCAAACATCAAACTCCTGACTCTGTTTTTCTCGATTTCGAGCCTTACATACCTATACTCTGTCAGGATCATCTTCCTGCATCGCGTCAGCATTGCCCTACTCAGCCTTCTTCATCGCTACCTTCTACCACCCTTCTACTTCCACAGGGTCCCTCACCTAACCATCTCTTTTCCTTCTCGTCCATTCTCATTCCTGCTGACCGCCGAGCGGCAGCCTTTGTTTCCGATCCCCGAATCCTCCAGACACTCAATTCCAGCACGTCAACGCCATCAGCCTGCGTGCTTTTGACTTCTGTCAATTCCAACTCTGAGAGCTCTTGATTGATTTGCTGTATCTCGCATAACAACCTTCTTGCGAGAACAACAACGGGCTCGCCATCTAGAGTCGACGCGACCAGTTCATTGAGATACTCCTATACAGCCGGCTCGCTTACTGCTGAGATGCTTTCGACCTGGTGACAAGAACAACAACCCAGCATTGCATTCATCATTATCACCACTCAGCTCTTCTATCTCGACCTAGCGCATCCTCAGTCAAGATGCACTCCAAGGTCACTTCCACCTTTGTCCTAACTTCACTCCTCTCTGCCGCCAATGCCTTTGTTCCTTTCAAAATCGAACCTCTCCCCTCGGATTTCGACACACGAGTCTGGTCTCCTGTGACAACCATAACACCCTCCCCTGCCACCATCACCGCCATCCCATCCGAACAGATAACACCCGCTCCAGTCCTGACACCAGAACACCGAGATGAAGAAATACTCAATATCCAAACTATCCACAATCCTGATCCCGACTCCGATCTGCGAAAACGACAAGGCGTACAACAGGCTGTAGCTGCTAGTTTCACCCAAATATCACCCATCACGACTTATCAGATCAACCTATACCGCAGTGGTACTGTAACTCAACTCAACGTCGTATATACTCAGACATTTGCCCCCATTCCTGATCAATGGCCAAGCCCCACATTAGCCGGTACTATTGGCCTAGGTACAATTCAGGGTGAAGTCGGTGTTGTCAAATCAAAGAGAAGTTTACCTACTCAAGCTCCTTTGGCACCATTACCTGAAGGCGCACCCACTCAGCATGCCTCTCCGCCCGAGTCTACTGCCACGAATGAAGAACTGCTTGAATTGATTAGCAAGCTTAGGAAAGCCGGCAAAGAAGCCACTGACGGCCTGTCTACACTGATGCACAAAGTGAAGAAACCCTCCTTGAAAGAGATTGAAGATGAGATTGCGTCGCTTGTCCACAAGATGAAGAAACCATCATTGAAGGAATTCGAAGATAGTGTTTCTTCCCTTGTTCATAAGGTGAAAAAGCCGTCATTAAAGGATATCGAGGAGGAAATCATATCTATGGCGAAAAAACTTCGCCTCCCTGGATCTGGAGATGACATTCCTGCACCAAACGTCGACGCGAAAGAATCCGATAACCCTTTTAACTTTGGTGGAGGAAAGCAGTTCGATACGCCTATTGAGTATGACGAGCCATTTTCTTTTGGAGGCGGAGCTAAAAAGGAAGAATTGCCAACTAAGGACGACGAGCCATTCTCTTTTGGAGGAGGCAAAGTGGAAGAATTGCCAACCAAGGACTACGAGCCATTTACCTTTGGAGGCGGAGCTAAAAAGGAAGAATTGCCAACCAAGGACAACGAGCCATTTACCTTTGGTGGAAGCGACAGAGAAGGAAAATCTGTCACCCATCAGACAGAGTCGCAGGTTGCGAACAGTGGGGCTCAAGGGTTCAGGATAGAACTCCTGGTTGTGTTGACTATTGTGTTGGGTACGATTTGCTTGACTTACTGATGAACATTAATACGACCAATTCTCGGCGTTATCATGGGTTAAGGACATTCGGTAACCACGATACTGCTTGAATGAGCACATCTTGTTCGCAGATTATCGTGGTGCTAAATTTGCGGGTTTGGGAGTTTGAGAAGAGATACGACCTGATATTTAGCAGAACGGCTATTCTGCATGTTTGTACAGATCAATACTACTACTGTCTATTACAAAACCAAGCTGCTAGAGCGCAACAGCGCCAGCCGGAGTTACAACGGGGGACAACGTATCGTCAAGATAGCGAGATAGCGACGGCGTCGCCTTGATATTACATATTCTATTTCCAGCCATAACAATACTGAAATGTTCAAAACATTAGGAAAAAAGCGACCTTCAGATGCTAATTAGCGTAAGAGTTTAGCCGTTCTTGTTTCCCAGATCTGAGCTGAATCGCGAGCGAGTTGCCAGTTGTTGCGTTATGACATGTGAATGGAGGGAGACATTAATGGTCCGAATCTTACCGTGGCGTTCACAAGGACGGAAACTCAAGGGATCATCCCTAATATGTCACAAATAAAATGTACTGCTACTGCTACTGCTACTGCTTCAAATTCAAATTCAAATTCATGCTCATGTTCCATATCCATGTTCATATTTTGGATTCATTAATAGAGCATGATCTTCCATAATTCCCGTACCTATCTCACGAGTCAGGATTGAGATCTGAGTTACGAGTTACGAGTTCTGAGTTCTGAGTTCTGCTAGAAGCCTAGCAGGCCAGCAGGCTAGCATTGGCCGGAATATAAAATTACAATTTTGATTTGGTTTTACGTATATTCCTCGTCCACCACGACGACGACTCACTCATTCACTCATTCATTCATTCACTCATTCACTCACCGACGAACATTTCAGAATCAGAAGCAGCAAGCTGACATAGTCCACAACCCTCAAAAGACTCAAGACCCCCATCGTCATCATCATTGATCATGGCATGGGTTCCCATCCATCTCGAATCTTGAGTCTTGAGTCTTGAGTCTTGAGTCTTGAGTCTTGAGTCTTGAGTCTTGAGTCTTGAGTCTTGAGTCTTGAGTCTTGAGTCTTAAGCCCTCGATCCCTCGATCCCCTCGATCCCTCGATCCCACGGGCCTGGGGTTGGGCTCGGGCATGGGGTTGGGCTTAGATGGCATTGCATTCTCCGTGTTGTGACCCTTGTGACTTTGATTTGATATCGAGTTCTTCGCGGTGCACACCAGATCGGACTCAGATTTAGACCAGATACGTCGCGGGGTTTTTTATTATTCCTTTGGATTATTAGGTTCATAGCTTAACCTCCGCGTTCTTGTTCAACGCTCTGCTCTGCGCTCTAGGCTCTAGGCTCTATGCTCTACGCTGCAGGGGATGACAGGGAGGGTTGTGTTATTTCTGCATCGCGGAACTAACTAACTAGCAGAACTGCATAAAGTAGCTGTAGTCCATGGCTAAACCAACTCGAGTAGGTTAAAGTGGGTTTGGGATTGGATGTATTCAAAACACAAGGGTTTGTCCATACCTACCTACATAGTGACAGTGTCATGCTATGGGAAGTACATGATGAAAGGACCGAAAGTAACCAGCCAGTTTGCCGTCCTTCTTCGCAGTAAAAATCCCCTCGCTCGTCCGTGCGTCGTCCTATGTCTGACTGACGCTCTCTCCAGTGTCGGCGGGATAGGATAATCGACTACTAGTCGTACAGTTTTGCCCAGTCTGGGATCAGGACTAGTTTCGTGCGTACCTGGCCTAGGGCGTAGGTAGTGCCGCGCCGCAGAGCTGCATCGTCGTGGTTATCGTCGGCGCTGGCGCTTGTGTTTGCGGCACCTGGCTGCTGCGTCGTTGAATGACCTGTCGAAGGCTCTTGGGAATTCTCATGTTTCACCGTGATGGACTCCTGCTTCGCACGATCGGTGCTACTGCCATTGGTGATGGCGACGTGTTTATCGTTGTCGATATTGTGCTGTGGATGGTCGGGATCGAGTTTGTGGTGCTGCTGCGATGTGACTGGGGCAGGCGGTTCGATGAGGACGACGTCCTGTAGGAAATCTACTTCGGTGCCATAGCGCACTTCCATATCTGTGCCACCCCAGTCCAGACTGACTTTGCCGGATTTGTGCACGCGTAGCTTGCCAACGAGGCCGGGTGGTAAGCGTAGTGGTTCGGTGGCCGTGAGCACGCCTTCCGTTTGGAGATTCGGTTTGTTGTCGGTTGATGATGTTGGTTCTTTGGTGCTGGAAGTAGTGGTAGGGGCAGGGGCGGAGATGTTCGTGTCGTCGGGTTCTTCTTTGACTTGTGGGTTGTCGGGATATTGTGCGGTGTCGTGCAGATAGGGTGTGAGAGGGGGTAGTTGTATGAGGAACAGGTTTTCCCTCGGAGATGTGAAGTCTTCGTCTGATTCGGATGTGGAGTTTTCGTTGTCATCGCCACTTTGTTTAATCTTGGTCTTGGGATGTTGACTGTGTTGGGAGAAAATCCTTCCAAGCTTGGAAATGTCGTCTGTAACCCTCAAACGTTCCGCTCGTTCTTCGATAGTTTCATTTGCAAACTTGACTTCTCGTGCTTTACCACTTGGTCTTCGGATGCTTCGACGCCGAACTTCGGGGCTGGATGTGCGTTCTTTGGTCGTCCCAGCTGGTGCCGAGTCATCTAGATCCATAGCATCGTCGTCATCGTCATGAACTGCAGAATCGCTTTTCTTGACTATTCGATTCGACTTTTTGTGTTTAGTGATCGCCTGGTCCTCTTCTTCTCGCCGAGAACGAGGTGCGCGTACGGGACGGAGACCAGCACCCGGCCTGGGACTCTTGCGTACTGATTTGTGTTTTCGCCGACCTGTTTGTAGGTCGTCCTCATCCTCATCACTGGAAATCCATATTCGTTCAATATCACGCTTGAACTCTTCAGGCTCGTCATCTGTAGCAACGTCGATATTATCGCCGAAATGTTGTCTCGTGGTACCTCCTCGATGGCCCGAACCCGAAGAAGCGGCCCCCTCGCCGCCGTCGAATGTTCCTCCGTGCCCAGAATCTCCTCGATCTCCAGCTTGACCACTAACTAACATCTCACTGACGCCTTCGGAGATTGTTTTGGGCTTTACATCCTGCTGACGCACGGTGGCACCGAACACTCCTCCACCCGAGCCAGAAGGCACATCTCTCCCTCTTGAGTCGTCAGATGTTGATCCTCCTCTGCCTCCTCTACCTCTTAACCCAGCACGTCCGCCTCTCGCTCTTGCGCCGCCCTCCCAGCCGCATTCTTCGCAGCTTCTGCATTCCTCGATGCTTGCCGCTCGGCCTCTTGTTTAGCGTACTGTTCTCTTTCCTCTTTGGTTTTGCGTTGAATTCCAGCTCGTGGTTTCGCACCCCGTGCTCGTGTAGCACCCGGCTTTGGCGTGGAAGACGCGGGAGGTAAGTCGTCGGCCATGGTGGATTCGCGAGTAGGATGTGTGCCAGGCTATACTTTGACAATTGCTTCACAGACGAAGATGTTAAGAAAGCCCCGGCATTGCCAGTCGTCAAGAGCTTATTCTGGGTAGGCACCTTTGAAATTGTGGTAGGGTCGCAGAGAATGACACTGTTCGAGGTTTCTGGCTAGACCGAATGGTTACCAGTGGCCCACTATGACAGGCGTCGCAGGGCAGGAAGTTGAGTGTAAGTACGGATGGGACATGTGACTGAATGTGCAAGGACTTATGTGACTTAAGTACAATTGTAGACAATGTGGTGGGCGACGACAGGCATGAAATATCAGCGGGTATTGAAGTGCTGGTTTAATGGGCTTTTGGAGATCAACTTTTTCTCCTCCCGAGTAAGGCTGCAGGCACAGGGCGGCAAGGACGTGAGGGGTAGTACCGAATTTTAGCCGATGAGCTAGCCTTGCGACCCTTGTATAGCCCACATAGCCTTGTCTCGTCCAAGACAATGAAAATGATTAATCAGCCTCGCCCTAAAATCAAAGCTGATTGGCTAGCCTGGTCAGCACGTCTCAGCCTCGCCAGTTCTAAACTACGAGCAAAACACTTCATTGCTGTATTTCTCGATGCGAGCTTTATTCATTTCGTACAATCATAGAAGTTATCAATCTCAAAAGACTAGATTCGTCTTCTTGCCTTGGATAATGTTAACCACAAAATTCTGCTTGGCCCATGTTCATCCCAACCCAAGATCAACATACAAATCACGATTCGAGGCAAGTGCCTCAACTTCCCCTTTGCGCCCGGTACAAATTTCCACTCGGTAATCTGGTTTCTTGTAAAACAATCGACCGACTTAAAAAGCTAATAACAAAAAAACCTCAAGTCGTCGTCTCAGTCAATTTCGTTGATCCCGTCAAGGGATTCCCACCCATGAGTCCATCCAATTTGCTGTCCGGCTGTTGCTGCCTTCTATCCTCGTCGCGCGCTGAGTCTCTTCCATGAGAATGCCGCCAAACTTTTGTGGAATCCAATACGAAAATCCCCATTGCAGAGTATTCACCTCTTTCTTTTCTTGCTCTTATCCGGGCTACCGGCCGAATCGATGGCTACTGCTTCGTAGGACGGAATTTCTGTGGATGCTGCAACGCTTCCATCCTCTGATACTGCCACATCATTGGAAGTTTTGGACACAGGGACACCGACCCATCGACCATAACGTCCTTTGCGTCCGTTACCTTCATCTTCGCTGACACAACCCTCAATGCCAATGCCCGCATCTTTGCAGCGTTGACACGGTCGCTGACGATCACAACCCTTCTTACTCTTTCGGCATCGTTGGCAGCGTGGCTTGGAGGATAAATCTTCCTCATCAGCTTCAAGCTGATGGAAATTAATGCTGGAACCAGAACTCTTTCGAGGTTGTCCAGTAGACGCAGGTGCAGTGGGTGCTTTCATCAGACCAGCCTGAGCAAGGGGCTTTTGTGGCTTGGACATTGTGTTTGACCGGATTTTGGGAGCTTTGTTGGTCTTGGTGGACGGATTTGCTTTGGGTCGGTAACCATTTGTAGGACCATCGTGCATCTTGGTCTTGATCTTCTTAGTCTTGGGAGGACCGTCAAACTCATCATGATCACGGACAGGGTCGTCGTGATCATAGTCATCATCTTTCTCTTCAAGGTATTTTCGATATTTGGGTTGTCCACCCTCAGTCTCACTGTACTCGTCACTGTCACTGGTTGCTCCAGTGGACGATGCTGCATCGGCGACACCACTGAATGTTTCATCCATGGTCGAAGTCGAAGTACGTCCATGGGAGTAGTTAGATGCATCGCCCAAAGCAATCAACGTGCGAGCGACGTCCTCGTCAGAGATACAGCTCGCCACGGTTGGATCAGGGGTTGGCAGGATTCCGTTTGACGAATAGCCTTGCCTTCCGTGATATCCTGAATGACGGTCGCGTAGTCTATGACCGTGTTGTGGAACTGGAGTGCTCACACTGTTGTTGTTATTGGTGGAGTCTAGTCTTGGTTCAAAAGTATTGATGTTCTGCCCATCGCTTTGAGGGGTCAAGATAGGGATTTGCTCAATGCCATAAAGTTTTTGAGCTGGTGCTCGAAAGGGAGATGGAGCTTCCTGAGCAAGAGATCTTCTTTGGGGACTGATGGACGATTGAGAGGCCGTCACGGGGACTTGAGGTGGTAGGTAAAGAGGAAGGGCCTGCGAAGGATTAGATGGGACAGGGCGCACCGATGATGGTGCAACTTACAGAACTGTCAAATATGGCCTGGCCACGTCTGCCGTCTAGTAGTACATTTGCAGTACTGATATCTGAGCTTGCAAATTGTTCACTCTTTGCTTTCCTTGAGCCAGAGACAGAACTGCGGCCAGCCTCGCTGTCACTATAGCCATTGTCCTCATGATGACTTCCGTTGGCGCTAGAGCCACGACTGAGGGTAGGGTACGTAGTCCTTTTTTGTTGCGACGCACTTCTGCGACCACGTCCTTGGGTAGGAGAGGCACTGCGCTTGCGAGCAAGTCGAGAAGATGGTCGAGAAGGCGAGTGGGACTGCTCTCGCATATGTGGAGGCAGGGCCTGAAACGGTTCGCCGAGACTAGGACGACGACGAGTCTCATGGTCATTCTCGTTGTAGTAAGTTCCGTTGGTATGTGCGGTGGAAGGCTGCGCCCGCACATAGACAATGGAATTTGTTTTGAGGTTCTCATAGGATGCGATCAAGGTATTGCCTCTGGAATCTTCAAAGCTGACACCATGGCCATCGTAAATCCCATAGAAATTCTTGACAGTAGTAATGATGGACTCAGTACTGTCATGGGTGTTCAACACCACTCGCAGGGGTATTCTTGCCCTTGTTTTGGAGCCCTCATCCAAAAGAAGTTCGAAGGTGATCGACTTTGCAGGTGGCATTTTGTGAATGTTTTTGTCTTCGTCGGACAATAAGCTAGAGATCTGCATCTCACGCAGAGAGGGAGGTAGTACAGGAGGCTTGTCTGGAGGGTTGGAATGGTGTCGATATGGGCTTGGTACAGACTTGTTGGCCTGCCGCAAGGGACGGGAGTGGAAATTCCTTTGATGTAGGAGCCGTGAACCTGAGGGTAGAAAGGTCAGCCTAAGGAGTTCTAAAGAAGTAGTTTATGTATTGAGGACCTCGCTAGACTTGGGGGTTTCAAGGGTCGACCGGGCAATTGGTTGGGGGAGGCAGCGGGAAGCACAGGACGAGAAGCGACCTGGATACTGACATATAAAATGATGATTGTACAATGGTCGCAAGGTCCAGCGAAGTGTTTGAGAGGGTTATTGCAGTTGCAAAGGACTGCGCAACTGCTATTGGTAGTGGTATCCGGCTCTACCGTCCAGGCATAACCAAGGGTCAGAGCATTGGGACAAAGCTGTGACGGTTGAGGATGGGGAATTGTGATATAAGACTCAAATGTTGGCCGTCTGGACAGAGAGAGAGAAAAATGAATGAACGAGATGATAGATGAGAACAGAAACCAATTGATGGAGTGGTTTGAGCAGAGTCTGGAGTAAAGAGGAAGGAAGAGAAGAGGTGAGGTCTGAGGTCTGAGGTCTGAGGTCTGGCACAGGCGACTGGCTCTGGCTCTGGCGCTGGCTATGGCACAGGCACTAAGTTACCTAAGTGGTGGACTGCAACTGTGCAAGGCAAGGCAAGGTGCGAAAGGTGCAAAGGTGAGAAAGCGACGGATGGATCCTGGCTTGGGCTCTGAAACGGGACCCACTTTAGCCCTCGGGCTTGCTGGCTTTCGAGAGGCCCTGGTTTGCTGGTCGACCGGATACTCTAGGTCAGATGTTGGTGGCGCGGGACAAGTCGCACAAGAACGTGGCCTGGAAGAGCGTAGAAGCGTCAAGGAGAAGACCAAGTCGACGATGGGGGGCTTGTTATAAAGGCAGTACGAGTGTAGGCAGAGAGCGGCGTCAATCAATCTACATATATGATCGCCGGACGCCTCCATCTACGAAAAAGAAAGTAGCTACGAGCCTACGATAAGTGGTCGCCAAGGTTGGCCAGGAAGTCCGTGTGCGTGTGGTGTGCGTGAGAGGGAGAGAGAGACGGAGAGCGGGAGTGCGAGAAAGACCGCGCGAAGAGAAAGGATAGCGGATTGGCAGAAGGGAGCCTTGCGAAATCTCAACCATTTCCACTGGTGGCTTTGTCGGATTGCAAAGTGAGTGACGGAGTTCAGACGAAAGACGAAAAGGCGAAAAGACGAAAAGACGAAAAGACGCTCACCTCCTCGATGATTATGATTAGTGTTGGCAAGCGACGGAGCAAACCAAGTCACGGCAACTTCACGTATTGGAACTGATAGCGCCAGTCTTGTGACGGGATGTTGAAAATGCCTGGGCCAATGATCAAGAATGAGGACCCGAAGCGGTGTCATTGTGAGCCATTCGGACATGGGCAGATGGATAGATTAGCACGCACCAGCACCACGCCGCACCATCGTGACCACGCACCACCACGCACCACCACGCACAACCACGCACAACCCACCACGTAAGTACTAGGTAACTAGGTAGGCAAGTTATAAGTCAAGTACCTAGTAGAGTAGTACGCTACGGGCCAAGGCTTTTGCACAGCACAAGGAAATCCCAAAAAGCCAAAATGCGAGTGCGAGTGTAAGTGCGCCGTCAGCGTCAGGGCAGGCACGGGCAGGTCAGCGGTGGGGACCAGACCCGGCGGTGCGCTGTGCTAAAAAGCATTGCCAGCGACTCACAGCGACTCACAGCAATTCACGGCGATTCAGGTCCTCACAAGCTTCCAAACCCCTCATGATCATTGATCAGTGATATTGAAGCGTCCATGTCGATGCGCCTATCTGAAGGGCAAAGCCTAGCAACAACCCGCAACCCGCGATCCGCAAGCTGTCACATCCACTTTGGACCTTGATTGGCAAGTTGTAACCAATACTGGGAACACCTGGTCACTTATTATTTAACCAGCTGAGAGAACTCCGTACGTCCTCTCCCTCGGCCAACAGTTACTAACCAACTACCCAACTACCTGCGGCACAGGTGCAGCCTTGACATGTGTACCATGTGTACCATCTAATTAATCCAACCGCCTTGCACCTCTTGTTTGGACGGGGGTTAACCAGAAGTTCAGATCGACGCCCAAGATCCAAAAGGCTACTTCGGATCGTCGACTGTTGGTTAGAAAGTCATAGTCTGATTAAAATCACAGCGGCAAACCATGGCCAAGAATGGAAAGGTTGATTTCTTAGCATCGCGATTGAGCCATGCCTAGTAAATGCTCATCGAGTGTCCATCGAGAGCCCATCGACTCCCCCCATGGGCTTAGGAGGCACACGAAGCACTGAAGGCCCTCGGGCCATAATCGACCGCCCACACAGCGCCCGTCATGCTCGCCGATAAACTCGCCACAAATTCCCACGTTCCTTCCTTGTGTGCCTTGCGCTTTGCATTTGCACCTTTGCGCCTTCCCAATAATCTTGACTTCCGCCCTCTTTCCCATTTCCCTGACTGTTGCTGCAAAATGCCAGCGTCAACTCAATCCAATTTCGCACCATCCAAGGGTGGCGCACGTGCACTTGTCGACGAATAGCTTCGGCGGCTGTCATTTCTATTTATGAGACATTTCCAACAGCCATGTCGCAACTTCAAATCAGCTCAACAACCCATACATGATACTCGTCCACTCACTCAATTTTCAAGCCCGCACCACCCCCACATTCCCGAGTTTTGCATGACGAATCCACAAACCAACGTGCAACAGTCCACGAGTCCCTACCAAGGAATACGCAACCTGGTAACCACCCTCATCGACCTGTACCCATTATCGTATCATCTGTGTCAAGGGTAAGCTCGTCAGCTTAAATAGGCCTCCCGTGCACCTTGAAGCGCTTGAACAACAGGATGATCTCCTACGATATTGAGTCGTCAATTCATTGCACTTGATAGACGGCTCTACTCATGGCTTAACAATAAGTGTATTTTTGCACTCTTCACTGAATCAGCGTTGTGATAGCTTAAGACATTCCAAGGCGAAACGACATCGCAATAAGTAATCCATCTGAAGCTATTAAGCATCGTATACACGCGCAGCCCCCAAATCCGCTGATCAAACTCATCAAAATCTACGGGTAAGCACTCAGCTCAACCCCATCACCCTCCCTCGTGAGTATTGAGATTTCTCACGTTCAGCTTCGTCTCCTCACACGCGAGACGTGCCAAATTCTGGTGAATATTCTGCCTGTGGACGAACCAACCTGGCCAATGATGAAACGGCTGGCCATAAAGTGACCGTCTCACTGTGTACAACTCCTGCCTTTGACCAACCGATCGAGTCCGTCAGGTGCAAGCTTCAATCATCCAACCAAAAGCACCAGAACAATGTGCTCATGTGCAGCGTCGAGTGAGACTGTCACGAATGTTGGCTTGTCGGCCGGCAACTGATGAAGCTGAGTTTGTGCGATCATTGCCCGGAAGTGAACGAAACGACCATTTGTTCCGAACACGATGGTTTCTCCGTCTCCATATCACGTGTTCACGCGTAGAGCCGATCGCGTCTACGTCATAGCGTGGGATATGTGCGTATGGCCGCGTAGGGGGACGCAAATATATCAGTAGCCTCTCCTGAACATGGGACAGCCGTTCCGTCTCCTAGCAAGTTTTTGAACATCATTATAGCAATTCTTGTGCGTTGGCACCAAAAAATACTATTCTGACCAAAACTCAGAAGACGTGTTGTTGATGTTGTAATAAGGCAAGGATAGCGGGCTTGGCGTGCCGCCGCTTGTTTAGCGAAGACTAAGCCCGAAATGGAATGGTTTACCCTGCTCGTACTAGCCAGTCACGATGGAGCTGCCGTCTGCTTTTGTTGACAAACTCTCTCGTTCCATTTCCAATGTTGTGATTTCATGGTTGCTAAGGCCACATTATGCCATGAAGTTTACACAGGCCTAGCTTCTGCATTGATACACAACCTGCCGGCTGGCCCTCTTCCTTTCCATCTACCTTCTTCCTCTGTATTCATCACACCGGGAATGACCCAAGTCCCGTCACGTCTCAACAATAAAGGGGGCGCGACTCCTCGATCTCGAACGATCTAGGATTGTCAGACTCGACAGCCACCGAACTTCCCTCAGGAAAGTAGTTCCTCATCTTTCATCATTATGATGGACGTCAAGGTACGTTGAAAACAGTTCTCTAGCTGCAAGGCTTGCTGGTTTCTTCCTTTGTGGAAGCCTACCTCATTGTCCAAAGTTCACTACTTATACCAAATGCTTGTTAGCCCTCCCGTCCAATGCGCAGCCTACGCGTCAGAAACGATGAAAATCTTCCTCCCGATGGACATGGCGTCAAAACACTCCATCAACGCAACAAGTCCAGCCCAGCTCTCACTACAATCTCCCTTGGTCAAGGCCTGAAAGTTACCGCCAAACGAACTGCCTTTGGAGATGTGAGCAACGTCGTTGCTGGTAGACCGATTAAAGATGATTCGATGCTGCACAGCAAGCCAGCACTCTATCCCATGACCAAACCTCTCCCAGTTTTGCAGGAGACCAAACCCGTTGGTTTGTTACGACCTGCCCAAAGACCTCTTTCGGTGTCAGGCTTGAAGACCTTCCTGACAGGTGGAACAAATGACAAGGCCTCACAGCTGCCGAAACTGCCTCCGGCAGAGGTGATCATAAATCAGCCGAACAACACGAGGAAAACTTTGACCAAGCGTAACACCAGTGTTTTCAAAGATGCACAAGATCTTGCCCAGGAAAATGCAGCTCAACAATCGACTACCGCTTTCGAGCAAGGATCCGCACGAGATGTCGACATGACGAAGCTTGAACACGAAACTGTTCCGCTTTTGCCTCTACCTGCAACCCTCATCGGCAGCGATCCTGTGAAGGTTGCCACTGAATCATGCTCACAACCCAATCTTTCCGGCACGAATGAGGTCAACCTTAACCCTGCCCCTATTTCGAGAGACACAGACGCTGTAAACTCAAAGCTACCTGTTTGCATCCCAGAACCCTCAAAATCTCAGAACATTTTGCCTACATACGAAAATGAAGTCCCGAAACCAATTCCAGAGCTGCCCTCGACGAATGAGATCCACGCGAAAGCAAATGAGTACCAGCTGATTCCTGTATCATCAACCATTGTACACCCCACACAAAACATGCCTTCCCTCGAGCCTCATCAGCCCTACAACCAAGAACTGGTGGAGAACGAGGAATACTGGGACGAAGAGGACGAAGACAATTATGAAGAAGAAGGCTACGTCACTGCAAGATCATTTAGGTCCAAGGGTGATAATACTACTGGAGGCGTCACGGCAGTCATGTTTCCCCAAGTCAATAACCGCGTTCGTAAAGAGCTGGCCGCCGCGAAGCAACTTGTTGATGCTACGAGATCACCGGAAGAGGTGGAAGACGAAAGCTATGATACGAGCATGGTTGCTGAGTATGGAGATGAAATCTTTGCTTACATGCAAGAACTTGAGGTGAAAATGCTTCCAAACGCTCACTATATGGACAACCAACACGAGATTCAGTGGTCAATGCGGTCTGTTCTTATGGATTGGCTGGTCAAGGTTCACCATCGCTTTAACCTTCTGCCTGAGACCCTTTTTCTCTGTGTTAACTATATTGATCGATTTCTTTCTTGCAAAGTTGTGTCCCTGGCGAAACTACAGCTTGTTGGGGCTACAGCTATTTTCATTGCCGCCAAGTACGAGGAGATCAATTGCCCATCCGTACAAGAGATTGTATACATGGTTGATGGCGGTTACAGCATTGACGAGATTCTTAAAGCAGAAAGATTTATGTTGACCATGCTACAATTTGAGCTTGGTTGGCCTGGACCGATGAGCTTCCTCCGCAGAATCAGCAAGGCTGATGATTATGATCTTGAGACACGAACACTTGCGAAATACTTCCTGGAGATCACACTTATGGACGAACGCTTCATTGGTAGCCCACCTAGTTTTACTGCTGCCGCGTCGCATTGCTTGTCACGATTAATGCTTCGCAAGGGCATCTGGGTAAGTCTACCATTGCTAATGTATGTCTTGCATCTGCTAATCATAACAGACGGCTCATCATGTCTACTACTCCGGATATACGTTTTCACAGCTGAAACCACTACTCAACTTGCTTTTGGAATGCTGCGAGGACCCTCGAAAACACCACGCCGCGGTTTTCGAAAAGTACGTCGACAAGAGATACAAGAGAGCCTCTTCATTTGTCGAGACTGAAATGCAGAGAGGCTTTCAACTGCCCGAACCTGTTGCGGCACCTCTGCACCCACCTCCAATGGTTCAATATTATGACAGCGTCTCATACTTCAGAGTGTGAGAGCTTTACCATCTCCTGGGCACTATCGGAGCTTGAAGAAGAAACCCATCACGCTCTATCTATGCCCGAAACTTCCAGAGAAGGAAAGGTAGACGCCGAGCTTTCAAACAAGGTGATCGCAGTCGTGGACGAATCACACACAAACCAAGGGAACACCTAGAGGGGAAACTTTCAAGGATGTGAACCTATTCTTTTTTCTCATACCCGAAACATTGAAATTCTACTCATAGAAGTCTCATCCATTAAACGGAGAGCGTTTACGAGAACATACGAAGTCATGACCAACTAATTCAGCATATTTTGCATCCCGGAAAGGCAGTGGGCTGTGTCATTCGACGGAGCCCAAGTCTGTGAAAGAGACGATGACATACTAATTGGAAGAGCTGTGAGACAGCCTTGTCACTTGGAGGGAGCCCTAATTTTAGATGGTGGTGCGGGTTAAATGATTTCATAGCAAACTGGCCTGCGTTGACTGCACGAAGTAACAGAGCAGTGGCTAAGATCAATTGATGTTTCATAAGCCCTAAACTTTCTCAATACGTCTCAACTTATCATACAGAACTCCAGGCGGGCTGCATGCTTGGGCCAGGCTACTGCGTCTACGGAGTACCCGTCTTCAGGACATACCTAGAACATGCACAACATGTCGATAGAGATAGGAATGCAGGACCGATCGTACGGGGGCAAACTCAGCCTTGCAGACTGCGTAAATGGCAACTCAGCCGAGGTCGGATGTGACCTCTAGCAGATTCTGTTCATTCTGTTCATTCTGTCCAAATCGAGGTCTGACAGTCGTGCGTCTTGCTCTCTAGGTTGATCACTTCAAACTTCATTCTTGGAGAACAGCCTTTACCCCAATTATAGTAAGCATACTGTCACTAAGAATAGCATTACCTGCTTCGACTCATATCGGCAATGTATGTGTTACACGGTCACGTGTCGTCTCCACGTGCCTACACTACTCTTCCACGACAACGGCAGGACTAGAATAAAGCAAATAAGGGGATCACTCCAAAACAGAAGCAGCTCTCGTCTCCTTTTTGACCGAAGGAACGAGAGAAGATAAAGCCCAGCGACATGGCGCCAAAAAAGGGCGCCGGTTCCAAAACATCACAGTCCAAAAAGCCTATAAACAGTGTACCCGATAGCGACCACATTGTCTTCAGCAATGGGCCGGACGACAAGAAACAGCAGCAGAAAGGAAAGAACTCGAAGGAAGTTGAGGGGCCACCAAGACCCGACACCAAGAAGATTATAGGAGGTGCGAGCTGGAGTATGTATGAATCCTTTGCCTCTGAATCGCAGGACTCTATTCCCACCCACGTTTTCAGACCAAGGGCTAACCTCGATGACAAAAAGCCGGTAAGCTGCCAGTAAACCTGCTTTCAGAGCATTGCCAAAGACAGAAATGGAACAAACCGGATTATCCGAGCAAGCAAGTGCCTTCTGAGTCCGGTGATGGGGAGAAATTGTTTAGATCATGGGTAATCCTGTCAAAGACGGACCCAAAGACCAGAGAGGTCACCCGGCTTCCAGCCATCCAGCTACCCCCGAGCACGCCCACATGGCTGACTCACCAACTGCTCTAGAGGCCAGGCATTTCGCAGCCACATACGCACTGTACAGGATCTCGAGCATGAAGAACATCTCGATGATCTTACCGCCCAAGTATCGGGATCTTTGGAAGGGTGAATTCCAACGCCTTAAAGAGGAAGATGTCAAGGAAGATCGCGGTTGGAAGTACGACGCCGATCCATTTGCTGCAGACGTGAAAAGACAGGAGATCAAGGCTGCCATTGAAAAGCGGAGATTGGAACAGGCCTCGCGCCCGCCCAAGGTGGAATCTCTGACGCTTGTGCAACCCGGCGGGTCGAAGACGCCTACCAAAGCGTGGGATTTTGTTCCAAAGATAGAACTAGGGGAGAATATCAGGACACGTATGGAAACCATCATCCGGTCGCGCAGCATGTGGAATCAGAACAACATGCAGATGGCGGCTGCGGAGAAAAGTGCGGTGCTCGCCGACTTGACTAAATCAGGCTTTCAAGCGAGACACGTCGAGGAGGCCATTGGCTATTGTGGCACTCGGCGAGAGGTCCTCGAATGGCTGCTTATTCATGTGCCAGAGGACTCTCTCCCGTCATGGAGTTTTCCACCAGGATACAGTGCAGGCGTGAGTCTGGCATCAAGCGACCTTGCTATGGACGGCAAAATCAAGCGCATGGTTCAAGCTGGATACTCGAGTCAACTTTGCATCCAGGCATTGCGTGACAACAAAGGCGACGAGAGTCTTGCATTAGAAGGCCTCCAGTTAAGACTAGTACCTCCGCGCAAAGGTGATTTATCTGGCATTCCCCAGGATCATGATATCTGGGAAGAAGAAATGACTACGCTGAAAGCAATTCTGGATGATCGCTTTACCATTCACAGTTCCGAGCACTGCTCCATCCGATCCGACGAGAGTAGCACCTCTGTCAAAGTTGTGTATCACTTTCGTCGACCCAGCAGTGGCTATCCTCAATCATCTGCGCCAGTGTTCTCAGTAGAGGCACCAACTCTGCCCGGGTACATCAGACTGAGCATCCTCAAGCAATGTGTGCAGCACGCGCAAGAGCAGTTACTCGGCGACCAGATGATTTTCAACCTCCTCGAATGGCTAGAAACCTCCACTTCCGCCATCATCCAGGATCCTGGTCGTTTAGCCGACTTAGAAATCCTCTCTCCATCTCTTAGCGCAAGTATTCCTGCAGCAACATCAACAAATGCAAGTCAAGAGCGGTTCCTACCGACAAGATCTCTCGAACGTGGTTATCGCAGAGACATCCGCACCAACGCCGCCATCCTGGATGCATGGCGCGCGAGGCAAAAGACCGACGCACAGGTCAAAATGAACGCCGCGAGACAGAAGCTTCCAGCGTGGTCGAAGCAGGAATCCATCACAACCACCATCTCACAACACCAAGTCACCTTGGTCACTGGTGAAACAGGATCCGGAAAAAGTACACAGGCGATCCAATATGTACTGGACGAAGCCATCCAAGCCATGCGCGGATCATCCACAAACATGCTCTGCACACAGCCCAGACGTGTAGCGGCCTTGTCCCTCTCCGAGCGAGTCAGCGCCGAACGATGCAGCGTGGAAGGAAACGAAGTCGGCTACAACATCCGCGGGGCGTCCAAAGTGTCGCAAAACACCAAAATCACATTCATGACGACCGGAGTGCTATTGCGCAGGCTGCAAGGCTCAACGACAATCAAGTCGGCACTGGCCAACATCAGCCACGTGTTCGTCGACGAGGTCCACGAACGGTCACTGGATACCGACTTCCTACTCGCACTTCTACGGGATGCGCTGCCCCAGCTGCCGGACCTCAAAGTCGTCCTGATGAGCGCAACGCTGGATGCAGATGTGTTCGCCGACTATTTCGGCGGCGACCGGATGGTGGGCAGAGTGCACATTGAAGGCCGCACGTATCCCGTGCAAGACCTATACCTCGACGATGTGGTCCGGATTACACAAGGCGCAACCAACACCTCACGACGGCTCGATGCAGCAGATGGCAACAACAACAACAACAACAACAACAGCAACGACGAGGACGTCGCCGCCGTAGGCAAAGCCATCCAAGCCCTCGGCTCCGGCATCAACTACGACCTGATCACGTCCCTCGTGCAACATATATCCGCGGAGCTCGACACATCACCCTCATCATCATCAGGGGTGGAATCCTGATCTTCCTCCCGGAGTGCTCGAGATCGAGCGATGTCTGCGAGCAGTGAACAAGATCCCATCCGTGCACGTACTGCCACTGCACGCATCGCTGACGCCGGGCGAGCAACGGCTTGTATTCCGCAGCGCACCCGCCGGGAAGAGGAAAGTGGTAGTGTCGACCAACGTGGCCGAGACGTCGATCACGATCGAAGACATCGTGGCCGTCATCGACACGGGCAAGGTCAAGGAAACATCGTACGACGCGGCGTCGAACGTCGTGCGTCTGCAGGAAGTGTGGGCGTCGCGCGCCGCGTGCAAACAGCGCCGCGGCCGTGCCGGCAGAGTGCGCGCCGGCAAATGCTACAAGCTGTTCACGCGCAACGTCGAGACGGGCGTCATGGCTGCGGCGCCCGCGCCGGAGATGCAGCGCACGCCGCTCGAGCAGCTGTGTCTGTCGGTCAAGGCTACAGGTGCAGATCGCGAGGTGGGTGCGTTTCTGGCGGGCACGATTTCGCCGCCGGATGGCCAGGCGGTCGCCACGGCGATGAAGACGCTGGAACGCATCGGCGCGTTGGAGAATGGCCAGCTGACGGGCTTGGGCATCTATCTGTCCATGATCCCGCGGATCTGCGATGTGCTAAGCTCATCATCTATGGTGTTCTGTTCGACTGTGTTGAGCCGTGTTTGACCATCGCCGCCATCCTCTCGACCAAGAACCCGTTTGTGTCGCCGCAGGACAAGCGCGAAGAGGCCAAAGAGGCACGCTCGTCCTTCTCTACGGTTGATGGCGATCTCTTGCTTGCCAGTGCCGCGTTCGACCAGTGGAAGCAACAGCAGGTATCCAGGACGAGACACCACCGAGACATCCTCAATTGGTGTTCAACCAGGTTCCTGTCGCTGCAGACTCTGCGTGACATTGACTCAACTCGCCGCCAGCTGCTCGACTCGCTTATCGAGGCCGGTTTATTACCTTCGAGCTACAACTATACTAGCGAAGATGATAAAAATGATGCCAGTACTCGTGCACACAACCGGTACAGTGGTAACACAATGCTCCTGCGAGGGGTAATTGCGGGCGCGCTGAACCCGCAAATTGCACGCATTCAAATGCCTGACAAGAAATACATTGCATCCATGTCCGGAGCCAAGGAACTTGACCCAGAGGCCAAGACGATCAAATATTTCAACGAGGACAATGGACGGGTCTTCGTGCATCCAAGCAGTGTACTATTTGACGCACAGTCATTCTCTGGCGCTGCGACCTTTGTCAGTTACTTCACCAAGATGGCTACATCCAAAACCTTCCTGCGTGACTTGACCCCGCTCAATGCGTACGCGCTACTTTTATTCGGCGGCAAGATCGAAGTTGACACGTCTGGTTTAGGGGTTGTAGTAGATGGTTGGGTCAAGTTGAAAGGGTGGGCTAGGATTGGGGTATTGGTCAGTCGGTTGAGAATCTTGCTGGACGACGAGCTGAAGAGACGTGTTGATTCTTCAACTTCTTCTGCGGAGTGCGACAGTGATGGGACCGTCTTTGACGTTGTTCGACATTTGGTCGAGTTGAACGGGCAGGATAAGTAGAGCCCCTGATTCTCCTGCATTTTTTGATTCGCTGAACCGCGGTGAAATGCACGTTGCACCAGGTGAGAAAAGTGCAGCAAGCGTTGCGTACGCCAGTATCTAGCCGTCTTGCAATTCGGACAATCTATCGTTGTCGTGGATGAGCTCATCAGTGAACCAAGAACGTCAATGTTATAATCAAGAGCATGCTACTTGTATCTCGGTCCTCTTTATGCGTACTCTCGGCCCCAAAACGAGTGGTTTCACTTCCTAACCGCCAACTTTAGTGTGTGGATGCATCGCAAGTCAGAATGGCTATTCCAAGGCGGTTATCTCAGTGGAAGAGATCGCCTTTTCGTGACACTTGAAACCCAGTTGCCTAAACAGTCAAGATGGCGGTACATAATGTTATTGATAGTTATTGAAGCCGGACAAGCCAAGGTCAGCGAGGAAATGCAGGCTCTGGTATTCAAGTGTGCTGGGACTAGGAAAATCGATCATATTCATACCCGACATATCGGCTCCGCCATGCTGCGGATGAAGATACTCGTTGGTAATGAAGTTGGGTACAAAGTTGCCCATGATGGTAGATGGAGAGGTTCCTGGCTCATAATTGCTCGAGTCATAGAAATACGCAGAGTCGTCGATGCCCGTCGTAGGGACCTGCTCGGCCATGGAGAATGCATGACCTGCTGCTGACGTATTAGTGACGACTTGTTGTCCACCACTCAGATTGTGGTGCTCCGGATGTCCTTGGAGATTATTGGAACCTGCCGAAATGTGCGTGTCGTGGCCGAACGGTTGATCGATGGATTGGTGTTGTCCTTGACCTTGTTGAAGCTGTGATTGCTGCTGCTGCTGCTGCTGTTGTTGTTGTTGTTGTTGTTGTTGCTGCTGGTGGTATTGCTGTTGTTGACGAAATCGTTGTGCTGCCTGTCGGCCGGGTCGGTTGATGATGTCCATGAAGAGATTTCTGATCCACCGTGCTAGGATGAATGTTGTCTCGAACTGTTTGAGGGCAAGGAGATTCGGTCGCAACTTCTGCGATAATTTGTCTCGTACAAGACCCGAGATGCCACACTCAGCCACATGCGCTGTCATTGCTGTAAAGATGGCCGTGATGCTGTTGGACAATGTCAGTAGAAGAAAGGTAGATGAAGTCTTCGCTGGGCACACTTACTACATCATAGGGAAATGTTGAGGTGTGAAATATAGCAAAGAGTCCTCAACATGGCTGGAAACTTTGTTTGCGGCGTCAAGGATGAACTTTGATCCCGCAGATTCTGCAAAAGGCTCTGGGCATAATCTTTGCAACCGTTGCTGCAGCGTTTGCCTGAAAAAGCTGGAAGGAGTGTCAGTAACATTTTCAGCATGGGAAAATGATGTGGCATACTGATAGCAGACCTGCAAGGTCAAATTTAAATGGTGGGGACCTCCGGAGGGATTGATGGCTGGAGCGTTTGCATGCCATTCTTCCAATTTAGCTTGAATATCAGCGCGAGCTGCCTGCCGGACTTGCGGATCGATACAAAGTGGGAGTCTCTTGGGGCAACAGTAGGTGAAGAACAGCGATGACACTAGATGTATGTCAGTCAAACACGAAGATTCGGCAGAAGATGCACAACCAACCTGTTTTACTTAACTCAACCTGGGAAATCATATAGACTGCAGCATCATGCGCCTCATCTGGGAAGTCATCTAGGGTCAAATCTTCGACGTCAAAGTCTAAGTCATTGATGACCATAGGAACTCCCATAGCAAGAGACATTTGCCGGTCACGCAACTGCAAAGATTAGCCATTACCTCGGATTCAAGTGATTTATGAACGTACGTATAGACACCACCACACGCGCTTCCATTGGGCCTTGTGCCTTGCAGACATTTTGCTATTTCTCGTACTACGATGATAACCCATGCATTGAGCACTTCGAATCGCATTACTGAGCCACCACAGGGCATCGCGGTATTCTGTGGGGCGACCAAAGAAGTATTGATTCAAGAAAGAGGCCATGATCATAGTCGTGCGGTCAGATTCACGATCAGCGTCAAAGGCTGAACATGCTTTGCTGAAAAGTTCATCGCCAGCGTCGAGGCGAGTGCTGTAGCCCATGAGGTGATATATCTCGGGCTCACAGTGAATCGAAGCGACAAATAGCACACTTCTCAGTAGAGTGATAGAGACTGTGCCATCTCTGACAGATGAAAGAAATTCTGCCTTGTCGAGGATGGGAACCAAACAATGGAAGCGCTTAAAGTAGGCCTCTAGGAGACGCTCGGTCAAATGCTGAGGGGCAAATCGGCTGGAGGGACCTTCCTGGCGACAGCAGGTTCCTTATTGGGGTCGGTGACTGGATCACTGGGATTTTGTGACATGCTTTTGGGACGACGTTCGACAGGACGATGCAGCTCGGAGTGACCTGTACCCGAGGCACTGAGAACATAGGAAGTGAACCAGCTTTCGCCGACGAAATTGGCCTTTGACTCTGCCGGCGGTGCAGGAGCTTCTTCGTCTGAGTTGTTGTGGATGGTTGCGCGTCGGACTCGTTGGTCGGTCGATTCCTCGCCAGAGTGGCCGTCTTCAGCCCCTACGAGTCGGGCCAGATCGACTTGAACCTCTGCCTCGTGGGTACTTTTGGTAAGATTTTTATCTGGTGTTTTGGATGCATCGCCATCCGGTGTAGTCGGACTGCCAGAAGAATGCTTATCGATATGCTCGGGTAGAATATACCTACCGTCTGGCCCTCTGAAGCGCGATCCTGTAAGTCAAAAGGTCGCGATTCGGAAAAAGTCGAATTCTTACCTAGTGCGCTTGGACTGTACGAGTCTGCAATTGGATGAATTTGACCTCTTACATTCGGAACAAGGCATGCCACTAGTTGAGGCATCGCAACGGACTCTGCGCTTGTTACATCTTTCACATGCAGCGGCCCGTCGTCGCCTCGTTGGGGTTGGAGTGGTAGAGAAAGCTTGACGCGCCGGCTCCATTGAGAGAATTCAAGCTTGTTAGATTGGTGTTGTGGCTAGTCTCTCCTAGGTAGTTGATGCATATCTGCGCCGTTGCTATGAGTTGATCTTGAGATAAAAGAATAACATCAAGTGATGATTGATGTTGAGATGGCATCAGCCGTGCATAACCGGGTTTTGAGTTGGAACTTCGATGTGGAGGGATTGCATGACTGTGATTGGGGATCCAAATTGCAATCCAGTTGGGATAGTGCCGAAAACTGCGGGGAGGCACGACCAGCAAAGGTACCGAGTGCCTACGACGAGGTTCTTGCCCAGTCTCAATCCTCCCAATTGTGTTCCAGTTTCTCAATAGGCCGCCAGCAACCCTCAGTAAAGATCTGGGCCTAGACACACGCCTTTACTTGCACGCACCGGCACGCACTGGCGCGCACCGGCTCACTTTTTCCTCACATCTAGGCTGGAGCGAGGGAGCTGATGCTTGGCAAAATCCTGAAGCCACGGTCAATCGCACCACTTCTGAGGGTTGCGGAATATAGCTTGATGTGTGCCGCCATCAAATCTCGACGGAATTCATGACTGATCATGTGACCTTATGCTCCTTGTCGCTGGGCCACCCTTGAAGCGACATGAGCCGTGTATTGACTATAGTTCAAATCCTAAGGACTTTATACTAATCCATGGATATGTCACTATATATTCGATGCCGACGATTTTTGTCGTAGTCGTTGTTGCGTGGGAGATGTAATGCTTGAAGGGTATCGCTGTAGACAACATTGAAGACCTGTCATCGTCGTCGATGCCAGGGCTCCCGCTGCACATCAGGTAAAGAACAGTTATCAATACACACGACGAAGGGACGGCCAGTGGGTTATTTTTGTTCTTGTTAACCCAGAGTAAGTACTGACTGGACAGCTACGCCTTTTGATCACTGTTCTGACAGATTATTTGTCACTAGCTAGAACCTCCGCAAATGCATGGAGTTGGGTTGATTAGTATCACACTCTTGCCCATATCCACGTGCACGAGACACTCCAAGGGACTAAGAGACGAATCGTTCATCCCTACGATTTCATTATTTTACTATAAAGCCATGGTGGTCGTTTCGCATCGCAAGCCAACAACGGGGTGAATGCAGCGAAGTACGGCTAGCCGAGACTCGAGATACCCCGAGGGCGAGCGCTTCAATCGCTGACAGGACCATCAAACCCGAGTACTTTTTAAACATGGACCACTCCACACGCTTCGAAGCCAGCTGGCGTCAAATCGTACCGAGCTGACCGAGTTAGGGTTGTCGAACGGTGAGTGACCCGTGGGGTTGCACGCCGGCCGGCTAAGGCGCCGAGGTGGCCGGCCTGTCTGAGACAGTATGAGTGAAGCCATCTGACAATTTATCCGGTAGGTCTTGATTGTTCTTGGAAGGTTCATGAAGAATTGATAAAATTACCCTCCTAGCAAGAATGATATCCTGGATCGGAATAGTTTGACGAAGACATGCAACGCGAAAGTGCATTTCTAGTATTGTCCATGGTAGACATCGTTGGTGGCGTACGGTATAACCGTATCCGGTATTCCGAAGCGCCCACCATCTCGTTGCTGAACCTACCTTCAGCGTGCTCCGATACGTATGTCACCTAAGGCTATTTCTGTGTAGCCACTACCTTAGCGTAAAGAACCCTCGGTGAACCTCGCCGAAGCACAGCTACGAGACACAACCCAAGAAGAATTTCTCCCTCACATCAGCATTCAAACTTGCTTCCAACGGGCGAATGGCCGATGATTCTCACTGCCAAATGCGACCCTCCCCTGCGGCAGTCAAATCCTACCTAATGAATCTCCATGGCAATTTAGCCTCTCAAGAACTTCCCCGCATTTCACTGTGCACAGGACAGGATCCCTGAAATGTGATTTCATGTCCCCTCTGTCTGCACCATGGGCCTTTTTCTGTCCTTATTTCCCCTCTTGTTGATTCCTCGAGAGTCTCGAAGAATACTCCTGCTCCTGACCACCAGATCGCTTGTCTGAAAAAATCAAGATGCAGACCAAACACTTCATCGACGATGCTACGCATCTAGTCACATCCGCCTTGAACTCCCTGACCTTGACGAACCCATCCCTAGCATTTGATGCTCAGAACAAAATCGTCTATCGTCGTCCAGACAAGAACTTGACCGAGAAGCCCAAAGTCTCCATCATCTCTGGCGGAGGTTCAGGCCATGAGCCAGGGTTCGCAGGCTTCGTGGGCAAAGGATTGCTCACTGCCGGCGTCGCCGGTAGCATTTTTGCCTCCCCTTCGGCCGAGCAAGTGCGAAGAGCCATTCTTACCCGGGTGCCAACCGAGAAAGGAGTCTTTGTGATTACCATGAACTATACTGGAGATGTTCTGAACTTTGGAATGGCTGCTGAAAAGGCCAAGGCATCAGGCATTGCGACAGAATTCTACGCCATCGGTGACGACGTTGGGGTTGGCAGGAAAAAGGGTGGAAAGGTCGGACGACGTGGCATTGGAGGTGGTATCATGGTCCTCAAGACCATCGGTGCTCTAGCCGAGGCCGGTGGAAGTCTCTCAGAGGTCTACAACCTTGCAAAACAGGTTGCAGGCAATATTGTGTCTGTTGGAGCCTCCTTAGAACATGTGCACGTTCCAGGTCGTGCTATTCCCGACCCTAATTCAGATGAGATCATCCCGACGGAGGAGATCGAAGTAGGAATGGGTATACACAATGAACCCGGCAGCCATCGTGTCGCTGCAAGCCTCCCTGAACTCATCAAAATCATTCTCGGTCAAATGCTGGACCCCAAAGATGAGGATCGACACTACGTTGACATCAAGAAGGGAGACAAGACTGTTCTCTTCATCAACAATCTGGGGGAGTTTCAATGTTGGAACTGGCTGGAATCTTAAATGAAATCCACACACAGCTGAACGATGACTGGGGAATCGTTCCAGTCCGAGTCATCGCAGGTACATTCTTGACCTCGTTGAACGGAATGGGCTTCTCTGCCTCACTATTGAAACTCGAAGACACGGGATTGGGTCCTGGGAAATCAATGCTCGAACTCCTTGACGCACCCTCAGAAGCCGTTGGATGGGCCGCCGCAATCTCCACATCAACTTGGAATGCCGACAACTCGGCAACAGCTGACGACAAATCCGTCGGCGGAGGAGTCGCTAAACCTAGCAACTTGACCCTTGATCCCGAGGCAGCCCACAAGGCAATCAAAGCGGGCTTGGACAAGGTAATCGCAGCAGAGCCTGATGTCACCAAGTACGATACGATAGTCGGGGACGGAGACTGTGGTATTGGCCTCAAGCGTGGTGCCGAATCAGTCTTGAAAGAATTATCAAAAGGCGACCTGCCAACGGATGCCGTGGCATTTGTCAATAAAATCGTGCCAGTGGTGGAGAATCACATGGATGGAACCTCGGGGGCTATCTATGCCATCTTCCTCAACGCACTCGCTGCTGGTCTGCGGGAACAGGATACGGGATCCGCCACCAAAGTTGACGCAAAGATCTGGGCGGCAGCATTGAAGTCCAGTCTGCAAGCACTCGGAAAATATACACCCGCAGCGGTTGGTGACAGGACACTTCTGGATGCCTTGATCCCATTCGTCGAAACGCTAGGCAGCAGTGGGGATGTAAAGAAGGCAGCCGCGGCAGCCAAGGAAGGCGCTGAGAAGACTAAACATCTCAAGGCTAGTTTGGGACGAACAGTATACGTCGGAGCAGAGGAAGAATGGCTGGGCAAAATACCTGATCCAGGTGCGTGGGGTCTGCAGGAGCTTCTCACGGGTTTGGCCGATGGCATTTGAATATATAGGTATTTTCACAAATCCTGCTATAGAGGATGTAATCGCACCAGCTCAAGTTAATACTGTCCGCACAACTTGGGTCATGCGCATAGTAGAAATGGTGGATGCGGTCCCCTAGGGGCTGCTACTCCTGTGCTTGCCCTTCCGCGGGACCGACGGAATGTCCTTTGCCCTCAACCTGCCTTCTTTTCCATGCAGATATGGTTTTGCCTCGAATCCGCTTGGTATATACCATCCTCTGCATAAAGGCGGTGGTTGTGTAACGCACCAGATCATCACAGGGCAGGACGTAAAAGCTTGTATTCAATGCGCTTAGCGTTCGTTCCCAAGCAGTCGATGATATGCGCCGCCCGCATTTGTCATAAGTTGGCATATTTGCCAGATCGCAATGGATACCATGGATGTATCGTGTATGTCGTAACTCAACTTAGGAGAACCAAGATGACGCTATCACCTCGAAGAAACATTTTGCTGATGAATCTATCCTTGTTGACACCTTTTGCGCCACCCTTGGCCTTCTCCGTCCACATTTCCTTGACATTTTCGAGCACCATGTTGCAATGGCGATCAAAGGCTTTGACTCGCGCCAGGAGTTTTCGGTTGTTGCGACATGATATAAGAACTTGAGTATGTGTTCGAGTGGCTGTCATGAGGATTGATAGTGGACCGGTGGATAATTCGTGGACTTCGAGTAGAGAAACTTCATATTCGCTATGATATGACAATGGTTAGTTATGAATGAAGGGTAGTATGAAGAGCGGAAGCAGTGAAAGACTGGATGAGGATAGAAAGATGGTCCTCTCAATGGATTGATGGACGCGCAGGGCAATGGCGCAATGATGGATCGCAGAGTAGGGTCGATATGGATGGTGGAGGGTTGAAAGAGAGAGCGGAGCGGAACCCACGTGCATCAAGGGTGGTGGGTTGGAACATGCTGGTATCAAGATAGATGGGGAACAAAGCGTCAAATGGGAAGTCGACTTACGTCAATTCATTTCTCGGCTTATTGAGCAATTCCCTAACAAATGAAAATTGGTTAGTATAAGATACAACGAACAGACCCAAAACAGGTGACCAAAAGCGGAGTTAAGATAGACCGGGGTTGGGTTGAGTCATAAGACCGGAGGATGAGGAGAGGCAACATACTGAATCTTGGAAGAGTCTGCCATGTCTGCGAGAAAATTACTTAAGGACGAGCCGATTCCCTTCTATTGAAGTGAGGGAAGAGAAACTGTTGATTGCTTTCAACTCTTCTCTCACTCGGAAACCAGAATTCAATTGCCAAGCAATATCTCGGCAAAGCTACTCTTTGAGGACCGAGGTCTGGTTAGAGGAGCCGGTCACATGTATCTCGTCTGGTGGTGAGTGTCTAATGCTGCAGCAACAGCCTACACCTCCACCTTCCACCGAATTAGGTACCCACACACGCCCACCGTACCCAAGATCTGCCTAGCTAGGTGCCTGATTAGGTGCCTGAGCGTTCCAGCCTCCGACCCTCCAACCGTCAAAAGCCCCAGAGCCGCGGCCGTCGTCATTAAAGACCCACTCGTCTGCATTCACCCAATCCGACTTCGCGCTTCAGTACGCGGTATTGGCCTGACCATTGAACGCGACTAGCAGTTTACCAGTGGACGTGTGGGCAGATTTCAGTATCGTCGGTACCTCTACTGGACTTTCTTGTACTTATTACCACGTCCTACACTTTCTTCCCTCATCTGAACTGCATACCTCCTCCTACCAAAGTCTCTCAACCTCACCTATTGACTACCCAAAAAGCTATTTGCAGCCACTTTCTCTGTTCATCAATTGCATCGTCCTGGAGTTCCCATAAGCGAGCTGGTCCCAACCCCGATCCACGATCGAGAACACGATACCCTACACGTACCGGTTCATCGAGACTACTACAAGCCTTACAATTCTTGTGCCCTCCCACCATAGCTACCGATTCGATCACGCGATGCTCTGATCTCAGTTTGCTTGCCTGCACGTCGCCCTCGCACGCCCGACATTTGCATATTTCTCTTCGTAACACAAGATGGCAACCTCTCCTGGAGAAGGTGTCTCTATACGAACATTACGACTAAAAGTCCTCTATACATTTGACCTAGACCAGAAAGATAATCATCTTGCACGATGGCCACAACCCCTGGAAGTCCAGACTGCCTTCATCGACGAGTCGAATCAGATCGGTGTCATTGATCTGAAAACCTGTTTAGAAGCTGTGACGACCGCAAGCCCAGAGCTGACAGCACATCTTGAAAATGATTACACTGTCTATGCCTACGACTATTCCGAACCAGATACACCTCTTGTTGGCCAGGGTCTGCTCTCAAAAGCCATGGCTGTACAAGCACAACCCTCAGATGCCGAGAATGATGCCTTGGTCACGGGGCGGATCACGAAGAATATCATGGGCTTATTCTCGAGAAATGCCCAGGAGACACTGGAGGTCAAATTGCGGCTTACACCTGTCAGCACGTTTAACCCAAGATATCGATCAGGAAGTGTAAGCTCACAAGATGGCACGCGCCCTTTGTGGGCAAATAACACTACTGCTCAGAATTTACCTCGATCGACATCCCCGGTGGATATCACAGGCCTTGAAGCAATGCACCGCATGCTGAATAGGGAGCCCCCGCAGGCGCCGGCATATCCCGAGTCAGGCAGCAGACCTACCACACCTACACTGGCGCAGGCTTTCAATCCACCGGCCAGACAAGGTGGCATCGGGTCTAGGCCAAGCTCGAGAGCTGGGAGGCGTCAACCCACTCATGAAAGACGGGACTCATTCAATTCTGGTTACTATAGTGGAGATGAGAATGCCGACGAAGGCCCATCACGTAAACGAGCAAGGACAACCAAGGTCGACTGGCCCACAAAGGCAAGCTTCAATATTGAGAAACAACCAGATTCACTTCGTGTAGTTGCAAGTACTGCTTCTAGTGTACGACTGCACAGACCTGTTGCTCTCAATCCCTTTACCGCCAACAACTCTACTCTCCCCACAGAGGAGCCTGTCAGGCCACCGACGCCGATTCCCGCATCGAAAGCTGGTAAACCTCGTGGCAGACCCCGGAAGAATGCACCAAGCACCCTCAACCGGGGCTCTCAGGTTAGAGAATCATCGCCGATGACAGAGCCCAACCTACAGTCTCAACTATTGACCATGCCTGGTGGTTCTCCTGAGGACACACGCGGAAGGAGTGTCTCAAGTACACCGGCCAATATCCCCTCATCACCACCGGTTATGCCGGAGCCTTCACATCCAGCTGTAACGAGCCCAGTTCTACCTACAATGCTAGGATCAGTTCCTGATTCCGGGTTTATGAGTGGTAATCTTGACGACTTGTTCGGCGATCCACTCATGCACTTTGACGACTTCATTCATGAGAAACATGTCATTGAGGGCGATCTGAATCAGGTTGAAGCGCAAGATCAAAGAGTGTCGATTTCATTTCCACCAGTGTTCGAAGAAAACAGCGAAACCATCCCTGAAAGATCAACTCAGCCCAAAGGAATAATGGTCCCACCACCACCACCTGCGGTTCACAAACCCTTCTCCCGTGCACAGTCATATACCCCAGCAACACGACCGACCATGTCATCACCTAAACTTGCTCCAGCTCCAGTGCCTCGCGCACGCCAGATCATGGAAGAACAGCAACGGAAAGAGCAACGAGCAAGAGCCTCCATACAACCGTCACAAGTTCCAAAAAGCGATCCTGCTCCACGGCTTATCCAAAGATCTCAGACATGGGCTCCCGATAGCGACGCACTTATGTCTGAAGCGCCAACAATGGAGGAAGCGAGAGCAAAGGCTGCATCGAAAAAGAAAGTAGGCAAGGAGCAGACCAGAGCCCGGTTGGAAAATGCGATCGCCAACGGGGAGATGCCCCCTTATTGCGACAACTGTGGCGCCATTGAAACTCCAGCCTGGCGTCGTGGTTACGCAAAGATTTTTGATTGCGCATGGGATGAGGTCGAAACATCGCTAGAAGCAGGGCATTGCTGTTTCAAGGAAGTGTTGAGTCACAACACGGATGGAAGCATCAAAACTTTCCGAGGCTACAAATGTGAACGCCAGACAGGAGATGAGGAAGACAACTGGGGCGCTATTATCTTGTGCAACCGTAAGTAATACAGAGCTGAGCCCCCCGATGCCAACTGACGTCAAATCTAGCCTGCGGCTTATGGCTTCATAAACAAAAGTGCCCTCGTCCGGCAGAAAAATGGCAGAAAAAGGAACCAGGCCACAAAGGCAAGCGGAAACGAAATCAAGCAAAGACATCGAAGAGACCCAACGGCAATCCGAGCTTCAAGAGCGATGCTCAAACTCCTGCGAGTGACGATTCATCACCGGCAGATACAGCGACAGAAGCCCCAGACGGGGAAGACAACGATAATGACGACTCCAACAACGACGAATTCGTGGCTGATGACAATGAACCACAATTGCCTGAAATGCCTCGATCTAATCGAGCTAGCAGTGCTGAACCGGGCCCGAGAGGACTCCAAAATCGAGCTCGACATCGCCCAGCAATAAGACAAGTACAATCTAGCCCAGGACATCCCCAGGGGTCTGAGAGCATGCCGATCGAGATTGGCTTCTCACCAAAGCCAATACGACGACAACTCTTTCCCTCACCTGACAAAGTGCAAGTCCGTTCTGACCCGGGCCAATATACCACTACTCTCGCCGCGGCTGCTCAGGGGCATTCGATGCTTCCTGCCTTTGTGCGAAGAAGTCCTAGACTTAACAAGACTCGTGACGTCTTTGCACCAGTGATGTCCGGTGTTGTCGTTGAGGTGAATGGCAAGGAAAACATGGCACCTGCTGTCGACTCTCTCCCTATGGCTAACACAATTGACGATGGGCTCGATCATCTCTTCGAAGAAGGACCAGTCGATCTAGAATTGCCCCCCATGACACCAACCCCGAAACGACGGTCAGAAAGGATTCTGTTGAAAACACCATCCAAGACACCATCCCGTCAGTTTGGAGCTGATCTGTCTCCAAATGCCGACCTCCATCCAGTCTTTCGCACCCCCAAGGCTCGTTCGAACAATCAACATGCACTGATTTCTGTCCTTCTTGGTACAAGCCATAAAGACGTGTCGACGATGACACCTTTTTCGCGTTCGATTCATGATGCTATCACAAGTGATGCCCCTCATCTGCTCAATATGCCAGAAGACGGTTTAGCACCATTACGTCGCTCTAGCAAGAAAGCCACTCCTAACAAGGCGATCAATTTCGACTTTCCCGATCTTCCGTCTCTGAAGGATTCGTCGCCTATGTCTGGCAATCAGCTTGTCGACTTCAATCTCTCTGAAATGACAACTGATCAGATTAACAGTGACTTTCATGATCCATTTGCGTCACACTCAACACTGCCTAGTTCGCCGCCGCCAGGGATGTTTGACTTTCTGGATACGCAGAGTGAAGAGATGGCTGCGGTATGGAACGAACTTATGGAGGACGAGGGCGATCAACAAGACAGTCAAGAATCGACCAAATCCAGTGCGGAACCCGTCGGTGCTAGATCCGCGTCTTTCCAACCTCGAAGGAGCCCGAGGAAGCAACATGCAGGTTGAAGTAGCAGCTTCTATTGACGAGAAGCATTCCAATAGTTCCTGCCCCTATGCATAAAATACATGGCGAGGACAAACCTCGAGTTGTTTTAGCTCTTAATGAACAAATGTATTCTATCATTCAGAGTAAAGTGTTACGGAGACGATGCAACATCAAGACATATGCACAAAAGGGAGCCTAAGGACAGGGTGATGTCCACAGCGGCGGAGAAGTGGCCGAACTGGTTTTTCATAAACGTAAGCTATAGTGGTGCGTAGTTACGGGTGAGAGTCCGAGAAGATCAGAATTTCTGTGTTCCTGAGCGTGTGTCGATATCGTAACGTTACCGCCGGCGTCTGCTCCCTCTGGAAAGAGGCGTAACGACGACTCCTTGAATACGTCGTCGTATTATGCGGTAGATTCCTCATGATTCCCATAACCATAGCGCATCACATGAAATAAGGTAACCCTGATTGTTTTTCCTGACGATCAATACCCACCTCCGCCACCATTGTCGTTGTCTCCCTCTCCTTCATAGAAGATACTTTTATACCGATGCGTAGCATCAACCACCGCCTCAAACAATTTCAAATCAGGCAGCTGACCGTCCGCATTCCGCGGCCACTCAGTCGCACTCAATACCCTCAGTCCCAGTCCATGTCCGCCGTCCAGATTGATCACCTTTCCCACGATTTCGTAGAGTGAATTTACCGAGAGGTGGTTATCACTGTTTGGGGAAATACAAAATCAGTATTGGGAAAGTTTTATTTACAGCTGGGAGTAAGAGGGAGTAAGAGTGTCATACCGGTTTAACAGGATTGTTACGGCATCAGAGCCACATGTGAGAGTCGCCTGGTCGCCGCTGACTGTGGTAATGGTTCCTAGCATGCGCACCGTGCCATAGCCACTGCCGGGGCGAAGGCGTGCAGGTGTGCGGGCAGGATTCGCGGCGTTGACATCGACGTCATTTTGGAGCGGCGAGGAGATGGTTGTGTTTTTTTCTTCTCTCGTTGGATTCTGGACAAGAAGTTGAAGCGATCTGGATGTAGACCTCAGTTATAGTAGTTCGTGTAAAGCGTCCCCAGATCGTCCGTTGGCGGCTAGGGTATCAGATTTGGGGACTTTTGAAGGCCGACGCGTTGAACGCGTAAAGTGGAAATGCAGACGTTACTTGGTCTGACAACGCCTAAGTATTCATTCTCTCTACGCATACTGCGGGTCGGCTCAGTCAATCAGACCTGTCAGACAGAGCGGATGTTCTGGAAGTTTTTGGCACCAACTGCAATATCTACTTTACTACATCTGATACATTTGGGTCTTGGAAATTTGTTGGAAATCTATTTTGGTTTCGGCGGTCCTTGATATACAAGCTGCTAGTCTGTACTTGAATACCAAGATGTTGAAACAGTTCCCTGCTAATATTGTCGGTGATCTCGCGCTATCACATGACTTGAACTCCACGAAAAGCCCCTCCATGCTCAGAGGCCACCCAGCAAAGCCACCGAGAGCCTATCTCCGCAGATGATGTGAACAATCGCCGACGCTAATGTACGGATAATCGATAGGTCATCATTTAAGCCTCGCCGCAGTCTGGTTCCAGCGTCAAAGTGCTTTCTCTTTGGGCGTCATCCACCCACTAGTCCCCAGTTCCACCACATTCGATTGACGCAGTTGGCGACCTTTAGATGACTAGGTCACGTAAAGGACAGGCACCAGAACGAGGAACGACATCCAAGTCTGCTGGAAAAAGAAAGGCGAGCGAAGACAACCTTGCACCCGCCACAACACCCAAGAGGCAGCGGCCTTCGATTCAAGAGCTGCTCTCCTCCCAACAAAGCAACAGCTCGGATGTGCTAGCTCATACAGTAGCAGGAGCTTCAAAAGGATCTACCTCATCCGCGAAGATGGAAGCCCCTGTCGTTCAACCATCCAAGTCTTCCTTCGCCAATATGTACTCATTCACTTCCAAGAGCCCCTCAAGTGCCGTGGTCGACCTTACATCCTCCCCGAATCACAGAAGAGGAAAGCCTCGTTCGCAGCTCCCCGACCGTCAACCTTCAATGCGAACCAGGGCCCCAAGAAATTGGTCGTCAAGAATCTCAGAACGGTCCCCCGAATCGATCCGCAACAGTATTTCGATACAACATGGGCGAAAGAAGCTAAAGCCCTGGATGCCATTCTCTCTGGCAATAAAGAATCATACTCGCTTGAAGAACTCTACAAAGGCTCGGAGAACATCTGTCGGCAGGGAAAAGCAGCGGATTTGTACAAGAAGTTGAAGCAGAAGATAGAGACTCATCTCGCCGATATTGTACGGGACGAGCTTTGTCGAGATATCTCTACTTCTTCCGAGGTTGAGGTGCTTCGGGCCTTCGTCAGTGCTTGGTCTACATGGCAGAAGCAGATGCTTACCGTTCGTCAAATCTTCTATTATCTCGACCAGACTTATCTGCTCCGGTCCCAAGAGAACCTCGGTATCATAGAGACTGGATTAGTTGCGTTCCGATCTGCAGTCTTTGAAGATTCAGCAATCAAGCCGAAGGTCCTAGCAGGAGTAGTGAGCTTGATCACTTCCGATCGGAGGGGCCAATTGAGCGAAACAGACTCGGAATTACTTCATTTGGCAGTCAATACTTTGCACCAATTGAGCATATACACCACCGAGTTCGAGCCGCTCTTTCATCTAGCGACCGAGGACTACATGAGAAGTTGGCTGGCAGAGGAATCACACAAGGATGATCTCGGAGAATATGTGAATGCTTGTTCGAATCTCTTGACCAAAGAAATCGCAAGATGTGAATCTCTGAAGCTCGATCGAAGTACCAGAAACCAGATCTCGGCGAGTTTCGACCAGATATTGATTGAGGACGAAGTCGAGACACTTGTAAACGACGACAGTTTACAGGATCTGCTAGAAGCAAACAAGTTCGACGAACTGGAAAAAGTCTATACCTTGTTGCAACGTAAAGGCCATGGAGAGCGAGTCGGCCCCAGCTTCAGTAAACACGTCGAAGTTGAAGGCAGTTTGATCGTCTTCGACGAGAAGAAAGAATCGGAAATGGTGGTCAGATTACTTGAATTCAAACGACGGCTTGACAAATATTTGAATTACTCTTTTCACGGAAATGAGAAGATCGGGAACGGGTTGCACAAATCCTTTGAATTGTTTATCAATAAGACGAAAAAGACCCAATCAAACTGGGATACGGATAATGCGAAACCGGGCGAAATGATTGCAAAGCACGTCGATCTCCTACTCAAAGGCGGTGTGAAAGCCATACCACGCCTACAAGCGTTCAAGGTTGATTCATCGAAAGCCGAAGAAGAGCATGACTTTGACGAAGGGCCTGCCGATGAGGATGCCGAGATCAACCAGCACCTATCTGATGCACTTGATCTGTTCAGATTCGTCCATGGCAAGGCCGTGTTTGAAGCGTTCTACAAGAAGGACTTGGCCAGGCGTCTCCTCATGGGCAGAAGCGCTTCGTTCGACGCAGAACGAAACATGCTCACGCGCCTCAAGAATGAATGCGGCGCTTCGTTCACGCATAACCTCGAATCAATGTTCAAGGACATGAATCTGGCTCGTGAAGACATGGCGTCGTACAATCAACTCCTTGACGATCGAGGAACGAAGTCCGCAGGTCCAGATTTAAATGTCAACGTCTTGTCAGCTGCCGCGTGGCCGACATACCCAGATGTTGCGGTGAAAATTCCTCCGGCAATCTCAAAAGTCATGAACGATTTCGAAACACATTACAAAGCCAAACACAGCGGACGTAAACTCACCTGGAAGCACAGTCTTGCGCACTGCCAGCTCCGAGCCAAGTTTCCCAAAGGCAACAAAGAACTCGTCGTCTCGGGTTTCCAGGCCATCGTCCTACTCCTCTTCAACGACATACCCGCCGAGAAAGCGCTGACGTATACGGAAATCAGAGATGCGACTGGTTTAGTCGATGCTGAACTCAAACGTACGTTACAATCACTCGCGTGCGCCAAATATCAAGTGCTCCGCAAACACCCCAAGGGCCGCGAGGTCAACGAGACAGATACATTCAGTTTCTCGACGACTTTCCAGGACGCCAAAATGCGTATCAAGATAAACCAGATCCAGCTTAAAGAGACGAAAGAGGAAAACAAAGAAACGCATCAACGCGTCGCGGCCGATCGACACTACGAAACCCAGGCCGCCATCGTTCGCATCATGAAGAGCAGGAAAAAGATCGGCCACAATGATCTCATCGTCGAAGTCATCAAGGCCACCATGACTCGCGGCGTCTTGGACCAAGCCGACATCAAGAGAAACATTGAAAAGTAAGTGAAACCCTGATCCATAAAATGGGATGTTCTCCGCTAACGAGGTGTTTTTCTCCGTTGTGCCATAGGCTCATAGAAAAGGACTACATGGAGCGTGAAGAAGGCAATACATATACCTATGTCGCGTAGAAAAAGGAGTCGAGGAACCAATGTATGGCTTGGACACGACACGATAGTTGCCACTGATCAAGCTAGTCGGCGGTCATGAGCCTGGGAATAGTCGAATCAAGAGGCAAACCAGCGAACATTCCCTACTCCCAGGATTAGTTAGTTCTCTTGCACAGGTAGGTATACTTTGATGTGCCCACGTGTCTCGAAGAGAATGAAGTGCTATTATCGAAATCATATAGATGCCTCTCTGGGGGCGATACCGCAATGATTGTGGCTCGAGGCTCCTCCATATACACAATATAGATAGAGAAACACCAATTATTTGCACCAGCAAATCAAAGTCTGGTCTTTTGGTGCGTCGGTCCCTTGTATCCCAATGAAAGGGGCTTTGAACTTGTGCCGTCGACAGCATTATATCTTCGTTGGAGGGTTCGGCATAAGTGTTTGTTCGGATTGGCGGTTTCGGCATCAAAGTGCTAGAAATGGATTTTTGATAGCATGACTCGTGTAAACTCTCTCGAACGAGAAGACACTACTTGGATATCATCTCATAAGGGTAAGACTGTAGATTATGGAATCTTTTAGGGATTGGTAATTTCGAATTTGCTACGATGGATGAGACCATATTACCCCTGGATAAGGAGACTGACCAGCATTCTACATAAACTGCTTGCGAATTTGATCCCTTTCGATACAAAAACCGGTCCTGCTCCCCCACTTCGTGATCACATATATATAGCTTAGTATCTCTCATCTGGGCGACCAGATTGGCTTCGGCCGTCACTCCGGCCGTCACTTCGTCCATCACCGTAATGCTAGACCAGATGTCAGTTGAATGCTGATAATACTCAGTAGATCGTCTTACTCTCTTCCTCAAAGCAGCTTGTCTCTTCTTCTTGGTATGGGTGTTAATGTAAGTGCCTAGAATAAAGGCAATGACGTTGAAGAATGGAACCCATGTTTGTTCCGGAAGGAATTTCTGCGCAAAGGCCAATGCAATGGGAGAAGTAATCCAGCTGACTTTCATGACAGGCCAGAAGCCTGCACGGACTGTAGCACGGACTTGATGCCACGTTCTGGCACCTGCAATCAGTGCCATAGACGTCAAGTATACCGAGTTCTGGATCGGCGCAATCTATAGAGGGGTCATTAGTGATTTCTAGACAATTTTGTAAAGGATCGGAGTATCTACATACCACCAAGTTGCTGGTAATGATCTGGAGGACCTTGGCTTTGAGACTGGTACGTCCTGCAAAGACCCATTGAAGAATTCCGACGAGGGCGTGACCCATCGGAGCACTGACAAATGCACCATAAATTGCCATCTTTGGTATTCTGGAACTGAAATAGTGGCCATGCTTGCTGAGATCATGAGCTAGCCACGAGGCTAGGAGTTCTTGTAGAGCAGCCAAGGTGCCAGAAGTCAACATTTTGGTGCGCAGTGGATTCGATTGAAGTTGTTTGAGATATGCCTAGATGGAACAATCAGCGCGTGTGTCGCATTGTAGGTCTTCGGCGCAAGAGCATACTGCAAGGTAACCAGAAGCTTGCTTTCCACCGGTCAAGGCTTCTCCGATCTTGTGTACTGTACTTTCATCTTTTCCGACTGCGGCGGCAGTGGTGCGAACTTGTTCTGCATCGAACTTGACTGACATGACAGGCAACAGCTATGGTGAAAATGCGACTGTTTCGCGGAGGAAGAGGAGGTTCGTTAGAGCGGAGCTAATGAAAGATGTCAGTGTTATTGAATTCCGATAAGACTGTCTGCTTATGTGTTTGAGGAAGTGATGGTGAGGATGAGATTTGTTGACAAAAGACAAATGCCGAGGCTGGAAGCCGGGATGCTGGGTGTCATCATACGGAAAGGAGAGTGTGGGGAGAGGTCGGGCGTAAGCAGAATGACTCGTGGACCGTACCTGGTCAAGAGGAATTGAGTATGATCTTCAGAGGTTGCTGGCGCCGTGTATAGCAGTGTGGTGATCATGAAGTGACTGGTGAAGAGCGTGAGCGGCGCGTGTTTTGCGGAGGACTGAACTTAACGAGTAAAGCAAACGACGCAGCGAAGGCAGGAAACAAGACGAGGTCGGGCTTGGGCCACGCGAGAGCCCTGTTGGCAGCAGTAGATGGAGTGGAGTGAACGATTGGGCAAATTGCCGGGGTACCGCGTTGGCTGGGTATCGAGACTCGAGGAGAGACGACGAGAGGAGAGCACGGGAGAGGAGGTAACATCGGCCACGATCGGCGTGCCGACGGAGATACGAAATACGATGCCACGGCCGCTAAGTTGTTAACCGGCTTACTGACCACTTAGAGAAAGAGTTGTAACCTTCCCAATCAGATTCCGCGTCATCGACAAATGGATTGTGCCGCTTTTACTGAGCCTATCGGACATTCATTTGCATGATCACAGAGCTCAACATCAAGGCACGGAACCTACTCCCAACAGCCAGTGACCTCCACTGAGGTGAGGGGAGGTGCAAAAGATGCAAGGCTCTGGACGAAAGGCTATCACTGTTACCTTCAGAGTGCAGAAAAGAAGGTGCTTCATTGTCTCTTTTGATTGATGTGTATTCTTCCTAAGCATGCCTGTGCGTCCCAAGACAAGTCCCTCCAGTCGACATGTTCCTGATTCTGAACGGCGTCGGGCTCAGGTGTCCTGTGATCGCTGTAAGACAAGAAGGGTTCGCTGTGTCCGGGTGTCTGATGATCGACGTTGCAAAGGATGTGAGGATGCTGGTGCGGTTTGTGAATCAACCATTCCACGCAAATTGACACGGGTCCACATCCAGCAAGCTCGCTACGAAGCACTAGAGGCTATTGTCAAGAGTCTTTTTCCTACAGAAGATTGTGACGACCCAGCAGTGTTACTCAGATTGGCTTCAGAGCGGAATATCGACATTACGCCCACAAGTCGCAATGAGGCTGGGCTTCAAGAAGCAGAAGAACCCAGTCCGCCGTTGTCAATTGACGCCAGTCGAACACTCGCTCGAGATCCTGGAATTGCACAGCATAGAGACGTGTCCTCAATGCGGCAAACTCCTGCAGCAAGTGCACAAGCTCCACAGTCTTCCACCCGTACCAGCGTACCATGGCCCTATAACATTGATGCGACCATCCAGGGCGCCGTGACCAGCCTTCCAGAGGAGACATGCATTCCAGCTCCCCATGGGGTGGCACATTATGTTGGACCGGCATCATCCTTCGAATTTGCCAATGCAATTCGCCGCCTTGTGTCTCTCCGCAGTAAATCCCTGGACAGCTTTCGAAACAGGCAAGATCTACGAAGCAAGTTACGAATCGATTTTGCGAGTCTGAAGACCAGCATTGCCCTTGAACCAAGAATAGAAACACATCCTGCCTCCACCGTAAGACAAGAGGTTGCGGAGGGATCGTTGATGGATTCTGCGTCAACTCCGACGATTCATGGCCCTCATGTCGGCGCCAACAACCACAGACCAACATGGCAACCAGATAATCCCCCTTCCAACTCGCTTCAAGTCTTGATCCCCAGGAGGGATGTGGCGGATCAACTAATTAAAGCGTTCTTCGATCGACTACACCCAAATTATGTCTTGTTCCATAGGGGCACATTTCATTCCCGCTACGACACAATTTGGCAGCGTGCCCCTACTTACAGAAACGAACGTGAGCCCGGATGGCTTTGCTCCCTGTTTATGGTCTTCGTCTTTGGTGCTCAGCTCCTGGAGCAAGAAGGCCTTGAAGATGCCGCCGAACTTCAGCGTACATATTTGGCGCTTGTAAGAGAGCGTTTTCACAATCTGACCTTGACGGCAAACCTCTCCAACGTTCAAGCCCTGCTCCTCCTTCAACTGTATCAGCACAATGCAGGCGAACGGAACACGTCCTGGATTCTGCTTGGTCAAGCCGCACGCATGGCGGTCGCCCTCGGAATGCATAGAGAAGGAACCAGTCACAATTTTGATTCCATAGAGCGAAATACACGAAGGATGGTCTGGTTCACCTTGTACTCTTTCGAACAATACGTGTCACTCTCGCTTGGAAGGCCTTCTGCCATCAAGGCACTGGAAGTCAACGTTAGATTACCTGACGAAGCCATTTTAGATGGCGGAGATTACCCTCCAGGCTATCTGCTACATGCTTCCACCCTCCTAGATCTGGCTTCCAAAGTGCGCCATTTCGCCACTGCTGCATCTCCGAATTATTCGGACGAGAAAGTTCTGATCTCCATGTTTGACAGTATGACAATAATTTCGAAAGAGCTTCGAGAATGGGACGAACGGCTACCGCGATACTTGCGAACGGATTGGCAATTCATTAGCCCTCGACATATCCGAGCGGTGATCCTTTTACATATGAATTACCACCATATATCTTCCGTGCTGACAAGGCCATACCTGTTATGCAAAGTGGAGCAAGAAATAAAGAATCAAGCGACTGCGGAGACAAGCGGCACGTACTCACAGGAATCGATCATCCGCACTTACGCCGAAGAGTGTATCTCTTCATCGATGGCGGTGGCTGATATGCTCCATCGATTATCGACTGAATCGTTACTGGAAGGTGTGGGATGGACTGACTTCTTCTACCTCTACCATGCGATGCTTGTTCTTTGCCTAGATTTCTTGAGCCACCGACAGGTTTCACTTATTGCGTGGACTCCACGAGAACGCGAGATCAGCGCAAGCGTTTCCTTTTTGATTGAAATGTGTCAGACGAATAAGCTTGGGCCGACATACCAGATTCTGTCTCAGGTTGCCATTCAACTTGCCCATATTGTTCACCTTGCTGGAGACGACGGGTTGTCGCGGGACGATTCCGAACATGTGCGAGCTGAACCAACGATGGACAATTCTTCCGAGTCATTCAGAGCCAAGGAGACTTCTAACCCTACTGTCCCGGAAGTCCCTACCAGTCAGTACGATGTTTTCATGCCGTACCCTGAACCAATATTCGGCTTAAATTACTTCAACAACAATGATGTTCATTTGGACTTCTTTGATACTAGCGGCTTGGGTTCTATGGACAGCTCAGTTGATCCTTTCAATCAGTACATGAGCAATTCGATTCAAGATCCTTTCGAGTATTCTTATCCTGCGACCTTCGGACGCTTTAATTAGCTGATGACGAGCCGCACTGTCTTAGCTCAAGGATCCTTTCCGTAGTTGTCAAGCAGAAACATTTTTGAACAAATCATTCCCGACAAGATTCTTGTGGAGGTCTGATGTCTCTTCAAAATGCATAGAAAACCTTGTTTGCCGAATCACTCTTTCTGATTTTGGAATTTGTTCTCATGAGCCAAAACTTCAATGCCCAAGCACAGACAATCGTGACAAACGAGAAGGCCGTGTTGGAAGACATGGCAATTAAGTACTTAGGGCCATCGGAGCTGGGATACAAATACTATCGCAAAGTCAGCATCGATATCGGAAGGAGAACAGGTAAGATCCGTACCGGAGTGTAAATGAACGATGCGTTCCCGAACATGTTGACGATTGAAAGTGCGGCGGCTTTCTTCTCACTAGTTTGTCCAAGTGTTGCTGTGACCCAACCCAAGATGACAGCATTGACAGCATAACACCCCGAAGCGAAAAGAAAGCATGCAGTATATCTTGCAGCAACATTCATGGTGCAGCTGGCAAGTATAAATCCTGCCATCGCAACCACCATTCCACCAGTGATATGCCATGTGCGTTCGTTGAATTTACCGGAGCTTAGTCCCGTGACAACACAGGCAAGCGCCGAGACCAAATATGGTGGGCAAGTCAAGACCAAGGTCATGGTTCGGGAGAATCCCAATGTTCTCACGACAGTCGGAAAGAATGAATTGAATCCTGTTGCCGATAAGTGGCAATTTTGCATGAATGTAAGGAGCCACAACCGCGGGTCTCGTACAGCCTGCATGAAGCCTGCACGAGCTCCCTTGTTGCTCTCTAGCCCGACGGTATCTCTTGCGACCCGAGCGTGAGCGAGTTCTCGTTCCTCTGGTGTCAACCAGCGGGTGGTCAAGGGATGATCGGGGAGGAGCAGCATGCTAATCAAAGCGACACCGAAAGTTACAGCTCCCTCGATGATGAACAACCAACGCCAGCCTGAGAGTCCATGTACTCCATCAAGTGTCTCGAAAGTGGCTGCCGCAATCAGGCCAGAAGTTGCTGTGGCAATGATGTTGGCTGAATATAAAATGGACAACCTAGTTGCAATCTCTTTTCTGGTGTAAAACAGACTCAAAAGATACATGGCTCCAGGATAGTAGGGTGCCTCGGTGACCCCAAGAAGAATCGAACCACGAGCAACCCGGTGTAGTTGTGGACTGCAGCGGTGCATGCGCTGACAATGGCCCAGACCATCATACAAATGGCCATGTAGTAGCTGGGCTTGAAATGTGCCTTGGACATGATCATGTTTGAAGGAACTTGCATCAAAAGGTACCTAGAGACACCTTGGTCAGTCTCTACTTCTCACAGGGCTTCAGGGACGACTTACCCAACGAAGAGAATTGAGACTGCGACATTGAATTGAGTTCCACGCAAACCGAGGTCATCCTCTAAACTGTTCAGTCTCGCTTGGGCAATGGCATTCCGATCAAGATAGTTCCTATCGTGGGACAGGTCAATACTGCATTGCGATCATTCAGAGGGATCTCATCACATACAGGTAGTACATTGCCCACAGGATAGGGAGCACTCTTCTGTCCAACTTGCGGCATAAGGCGATCTCAGCAGCATCGGTTTTGGCAACGGCACCAGAATAGTCGGCCTTGTCTTCACACGAGTGCACCCCTTCTCGCAAGGCTACCTCCTCCATTTCGATCGAGCCAGGCTTTTCGTTTTCTTTGACAGCCATAGTGGAATATGACGCTGTGGACGGACTGATATTTTGGTAGGAATGATAGTCCTATGACTTACTTCAAGGTTGTGGTCAAGCAACGGTAGAGGATCTGGACTGTGTATTTATATCCCCACACGACTGTAGGATCCCCAGCTGACTGACCCCATGGAGTCGACTTGTGCTCGAGCAAACACATTGCGGATGCAGGTTCTCTGGGGTCGAGAAGTCGACAGCCCACACCCATTACACACGAAGGCGCCGTGGTCGGGAGAGATCCGAGACGGCGGCGAAGGACGGATCAGAAGCCTGCCGTGCGAGTCTGTGAACCTTGGGCGGAACTAAAATCCTCTAACCCTGGAAGGACGTTCCGCGTGGAAATATTGGACTAACCGTGGAAGGCTGTTCCGATCGCATAAGCCAATGAAGTTCAACCGGTTCGCTCAGCTTGACTTTCCCCGATCCTCCCTGGTCGCTCGACAGACTCTGGATTGACGTTTCCGACACGATCATTGTTGTTTTCAGTTCCTTTTACTTTGGATGCTGGATTATCTGCCACGAAAACCGGCTGCGTGTCTCCGGATCAACAAAACCGGAGAACCTGGGGTTACGAGCTTGGTTCGTTCGTACCTTGCTATGCGGTCCTGCAATGCCTGTGTCGGGCATGTCGTCTACTATCCATTTCCTAGCAGGCTCGCGGATCGTACAACCAGGAAGGCTTCCACGGCGATCGTACTCGGTAAGATGTGGCAAGTTCTTCGTCCATCGTGGAGGACTGCTCTTCTCGAAATGCATATAAAGCTGCCACGACTCACTGGTTGTCTTGCCTTCATCACTTCCCTCACCATCAAATTTTCTAATATCTGAACGATACTTGACCAATTCCAGAACCATTTTCAATCAAGACAAGAGTATTTCACGCTTCACACCTCAAAATGCTCGACCTCAGAGGCTTGACTCCAGCACCTGTTACTCCATTCTTGCCGAATGGCGAGGTGGACTACGAAGCGATCCACCGTCTTGGCTCCTGGTTGGGCAGCATTGATGGTGTCAAGGGACTAGTTGTCCTCGGCCATGCTGGCGAGGGGACATTCCTCACTCAAGAAGAGCAATGCGAGGTCATTCGTGCCTTTGTGAAATCGGTGAACAACAAAATCCCAATCATTGCCGGTATCACGGGAGAAGGCACCGAGGTTGCGGCGCTCGAGGCAGTGCGCGCTAAGGAAGCTGGTGCACAAGCCGGCCTCCTTTACCCATCCCACGGCTGGTTGCGATTCGGATACCAACCTGGCGCACCCCAGGATCGCTATCGTCGAGTTTATGAAGTCAGCAAACTTCCGCTTATCCTCTTTCAATATCCCGACAACACAAAGGCCACTTACAATCTCCAAACCATGCTCGACATATCTGCTCTTCCAGGTGTGTTTGCGATGAAGAACGGTGTTCGTAACATGCGACGATGGGATACCGAGATTCCCGTCATCCGCGAACAACGACCTGAGCTCCAGATTCTGACCTGTCATGATGAGTATCTCCTGCATACCTCATTTGACATTGATGGCTTCCTTGTCGGCTACGGAAATATTGCACCAGAGCTACTGATCGAGTTGATCAACGCGGGCAAAGCTCATGATTATGCCAAGGCCCGCGCCGTCCATGACCGACTCCTCCCTGTGACAAAGGCCGTTTACCACCGAGGATCACACATGGAGGGTACTGTCGCCTTGAAACACGCTCTGGTGGCACGCGGAATTCTTAACGATGCCACTGTAAGATCTCCACTACTACCTCTACCCGAAGGTGCCGAGGAGGAGATTCACTCTGCTGTTGCCGCAGCAGCTCTACCAGTTGTTGCCCGCAATGCCGCCGGCGCTGCTGTCTCTCAGAAAAAGCAGCCCGCACCATTGCCTTCAGCATTCGTCGCTAATGGAGTCGCAAATGGGCATGCCAATGGCACCACAGTCTCCGCCTAGGGACTTCGGATCTTGGAGCTTCTCTCCAAGTCTGCTTGGGCTGATATAGTTCAATTATTGGATTACGATTGAACAATGAAGACTTTTTTCAAAATGTCAAAACAAACCTCCTCTAGTGATTTTCTGTTGTGGTCTATGTTCAAATTCAGAGCACCAGCGCCGGGAAGAAAGCGGCTGAACACCCTCACGCCTTTCTTCCGTACTGCCCTTCCTCAATGAGTGTCTCTAATCATACCATACCTGACCTGCATAGCTATGTACAGTCCAATTTACAATTAAATCTCCATGCAAGCTCTTTTACCATGCATTAAAAAGCGATGCGATTTTCTCCTAGACCAAGTTTAGAGGCGGCAAAGTACTGAGAAGAGCCGTACTGGAATTGAATTCTTGATTCAACTGGAATTTATACTGGTTGACAGGTCCGAGTTCCGACCCGTAGGATCACTCGGTCTGTACCTGACGCGAGTGAAGAGAACAGGCACTCTAGACAGCACCTCAGAGACCAAACGACCAGTGACTTGACGGACTTCCCTCGACATGTGTAGAAACGCGTCCATCAATGCGTACTGAGGGATGGTACCTTCCTAAAATCTTGCAGGTCTGGTGTTCCTCGCTCCTTCCATATCAATTTGCCCCGGATGATACGCAGAAGGCAGCCTGTTTGGTCTTCACTCTTAAGCCAGAGCACAATTCCACCTCCGATATGAGATATCGATTGACACTGTCCTTGCAACAAGTGAATGTGCGAAATCAATGTTCGGTAGATTTCTTCACCATTACTGTCTGGTCCTCCTTCCTTTGATCCTCTTCTCTGATCGTCACCTTCGAACCTCGCTCTCCCAGCTAGCGATCGAGTCTTATCTGTTCTACTTCCTCACTCACATCTGAAATTGCATGACCCTCACAAACGTCAATCGACATGCCTGGACGCAAGGTACCCAATTCTGAAAAGCGCAATCCATGCACTCATATGACCATGACGCGTCTGTATGATCCGTGGGGAATATTCAAGTGTTCTCTTTGCCAGAAACATCCCAATATCGGCTGGCTATATCGTTGTACCCAAGACACCAACGGCTTTTTGCCAGCTAAAGATTTTATCACTGATACATTTTCAACCGGGCACACCATTGATCCTGACCAGGACGTGCAACTCCACAGTCTCTCGCATCCGATCATTAAAGCCATTGGAGATGGTCATTATACCACAGAGCAGATCAAGATGCTGATCCAGCAAAAAGAAAGAGTTAGGGATATCATTCTACCACAACACTCGAGACCTTCAACAGCCTCTACAAGTACTACTTCTTCCGCGTCCACGTCCTCAAGTTCCTGTATTGACGATACCTTGTCCACTCTGCCACACAGTGCCACCTTTTCGACCACCTCTACCACCAGCCTAGATGAGGAAATTCGAGCTGCTTACGATTGGAAGGAACTCAACAAGACATGGATGTCAGAACCTCTTTTGTCTGTCGCAGATTCTTCTACTTCTCCACTGACTGCGGCGAAACAACCCATCAACACCGAGGCTACCGCTCCCCCAATGGTCAAGGACTGTGTGTACAAAATTTGTCATAATTGTCGACCAACTTACCGCGAACGCGCTATGCAGTCTCTAGACAACGTTCTGAAGAGTGGTACTATGATGCCACCAGCATGGGAATTGGCAAATCGTCGTGTCTCAGATGCAAGACTTCTGGCGGACATCCAGATCCCGCAATCTATCGTCCCTCGCTACTATGCTCAGACTGGATGGGGTGAGCCGCTGACAAGCGTGGATTCCATTGAGTCTGCCCCTGTGCTGCAAGCGCCCCAACAGGAGAAAGTGCTATAACAGACAAGCACTCTATCCGCAAGCGAAGTGGGTTTCGACAAACCGTTAGACGGGCTCTTGCACGTGCTCGGTCTGAGAATAGTGATGGTAGCCTTTCTCCATGCAATGAGAAACATCTGGATGATCATACAGCATCTGCAAGTGGACCTTCTGTTCGGTCACAGATTTTTCGTCGGAATCGCACCAACATCACATTGTCTTTTGTCGAAAATCATGGCCGAGTCGTTGATACCAGCAGCCTTCAAGACTCCGTTTCCCTACTCGTAGCAAGGAATACGCCTTTGCCAGGTAGCGCAGTTGCTTTGATCGACCCTCTACACAACGCAGGTGTGGAAGGTGTTCAAGATATTGGCAATGGTATCATCACACCTTCGGAGATTATTACACAATCTTAGCCAGACCTTATGACAGAGAAACACCTTGTGTTCTGATATGTAGGACAGTCATGCAATACAATTCTTACATGTGACGGATATGCTACTGGCTGAATGGAGAAACCATTTTAGCAGACAGAGATGCAGGTGACGAGAGTTGAGGAGCTGGCATAAAGGGGTTAAGCGTTACAAGTTATAACTATGATGGCATTAGATAATTCCATATTGCTAAACAAGCTACACGAGATATGTTCAATGCGTGGTTCCGAATCATGCAGGAATCACAGAAGTTTAGGCACGGGCAACTGTTGGCACTTGGAACGGGAATTTGGCTTTCGAGGCCGAAGGATACACAATGTCATCGAACCTATGATCCACTCAAAGGTAGATTCCTGTGTGGTTGAACTATAGCTAGGAGCTCCCGCGTAGATAGGGATACGTGTTGAGCAGATAAATGTCAATAAAGGGGCTAGATAAAAGTACTTGAAAACCGTGCAAATTCCGAAACCCAATGCCTTCGCTGGCAGGGATTTAATTGGCACCTCTAAGGTCACAACATATCTAATCGATTGGCCATCCAACGACAAACGCAAGGACCAGACACGCCTCATAAGGGCACAAGAGGGACCACAACTATGTTTAAGTTATGTTTTGCTACCCCACAATTCTATCCTTAAAATGCACACATTTTCGTACCCCCAGTACTGGACAGTTTGGCCGAGTGGTTAAGGCGACAGACTCGAATTCTGGCACGTGTCACCCCACGACACGCATGGCCACACTTGTGATCTGTTGGGTTCGCCCGCACAGGTTCAAATCCTGTAGCTGTCGATATGTTTTTAAATTTTTGTGAAATATTTTTGTCTTTTTTCCCGGTCTTCCGTGATTAGTCTTTTACTCTACTTTGGTCTCCCTATTAAGGAAATAAATGTACATTATTGCGGTTATATTTTTATCGGTATTAGTCGTTAACTCAAATATCGTTTAGCCTTGAATGCGTTGACCGTCAACTCTTGGTCTCTACTTCGACTGTCGTCGACGACTCTAGCATCCACTACAAGATACAGAAATGAGTAAAAGTCATAGTATTATGATAGTATTATAGGTTCACTTGAAACCGCGTTTTGAAAAAATCATAATTCGTAACCTGGGGTATCCATCGTTGACAATCGTATGAGAAAAAAAAAGAAAAGGGATTCAAAGATCCAAACTGAACCCACCCTACCGAGCACGAGCACGCTGAGAACAAAGCTGGGCCCTGGCTTCCCACACATTCATCACACTTCAGCTCACATCTTTTTGTGGTCTTCTTTGTTACATCTCTCTTAACAACGGCTCTCAAGAATGACATGCTCTGACAAACATAAATCTACTACATCTTCCAGCACGCATTTGTTTCCAGTCGAGATACATGGAGAAAAAGGGGGGCAGTCTTCCAGTAATTCAATGCCCTGCTTGTGTATAGTCTTTTCGCTTTGAAAATGGAGCCGATGCTCCCTGGTCAAGGAGGACTTTGAGCTGGCCACGCTTAGACCCTGGCCGTCGCTGCGAGAGCTTCGATGCCTGCGAATGATCTGCTGGGAAAGGGAAGGGCTTGGGTATTCGTCATGTTGAAGGTGCGATATGGTAATCTGCGGCTCGACCGTCGAGGAACTGCTGGCGCCTGCACAGGGTCATAGGGTGAGACTGGAATCATCGGAGTAGCGGCAGGTGTACAGTCAGGGACGGGTGGTGGGCTTCGTGTTGGATGAGGTGGCCACGCCGTCGAGATAGCTAGGGGTTTGAATCTGCTTAGAGGTTCGTTGAATGATTGGTTTGAGCATGTCGATATTGATGATGTCGGTGATTTGGGTGATGGTGGCGTAGAAATAGTTGTTGTTGTGATGACTTGCTTCTCGGCCGTGATCGGTGGGTTTGGAAGAAGGTCTTCGACTGTGCTTGACGAGGAGAGTGAGCAACCACTTCCAGAACTCTCGGATGACTCGCGTGAAGTGTCAGAGGCAATATCGCTAGAGGTGTCGTAGTTGGACGGTCGGCGTCGGCTCTTCGATACTAGCTCTCGTGATCGATCCCGGAATCTGTCGTATAATCGTTCAAAATGAGGCATGAATTTGAGCAGTCTCTTACGCGTCTCCTCGGTTGAAAAAGAGCCTGGTCCCTTTGCGGCGCCTAACTTGCGCATCATGCGCACGATCTCAGAACTGATCTCGTTGGTGTTGTCGTATCTTTGATATAGTCGTGACATTGCTGTTGCTCTCTTCTTGACTTCTGCCTGGAGTTGATTGAACTGCCTTTTGCCACCATCGGAAGTGCATTTTGCCTTGTGTGCCGCGAGCTGACTATTGAGAATTTCAAGAATGTTCTGAACACGCTGCAATGTGCAAGACATGGCTCTTGCCTCTGTGTGGTATTTTGCCATCCGTTGCGCGAACTCGGCGGCGTTGCCATAAGAAAGGTCGTGAATGGTCTCGCAATCTTGTTCGTTTGCTTGAAGGTTTCGGAGAATTTCCTGTAGGTCACGCCTGTATATCGCAACGGCCGTGCCGTGGCTTTCGATGGTTTCAGACAGGTGTTCTAAGGTTAGGAAGTCATCCTCGAACTTAGCGCTATAGGAACGATTAGATAAAGACCTATGGGCAGGGTGCGTGCGGACTCACCGTAACTCAAGGTTAATGAGCCATTCAATATCAAGAAGAACATCCCTGAGCCGATTCTTCAGCTCCTCAACACCTTCCAAGAGCGTCTCCCAGCTGATTTCCTGATAACCCGTGAGATTGTTGTCGCTGGACTCGGTCACTGAAAATCCATTTCGCATTTTGAGCTTAGCATTGAACTCCGAGTAATTCTCTCTGAGTTTCACTAGAGATGTGTTCCATGATTCCCGTCGGGGATGTTCGAAGTCTGGCTCAATGTCCTCAATACATGGTTGCACCAGGCCAAGCAAAGGGCATAAGTGATATCGAAGGTAGTCTAGACCGGCTGACGATTCACCGACTGGGAGTTTCGCATCCAGAGCTGCGACAAGGTTATGAAGGTTCTGTAGCGCTATGGAAAACCCTTCGAAACACCAGCCAAAATCTGCTGTTGCCATGTTTTGATTGTGAACTGCGTTGAAGTCGCTGAACTGTCCTCAGAGATCGTGTTATGACGAAAGAGGTATTTTGACCTGACCAAGGAGAAAAGGGAAACATTATGAATGGGATTGAGCGAAAGCAATAGCAGCAGACACGCAAGCTCTGCCATCTGTGAATCACAAGACGCGGCCTCACAGAGTGGTCAGCCTCATTAGGAGGGCAGTGCAAAACATCATCGTGGGGCTATGAAGGACAAACTGAGTTAGAAGCCATTCGCTCATGCTTGTTACATGTTGCTTCCGGGCCTTCAGACCCAAGTCGCAGCGAATAGAAACGGAAGAGTGCTTTGAACCTGTGAGAAACCTTGATGGATAATTGAATTATAGCTTTCCTCAATCTTGACGTTGTCGATTCGGAGCTTTAATACTGGACAAGACCGGTGCTCACATTTGCATGTTGTTTTGGTTTGTCAAGAGCGATTCGAGATCCCTAAAGGAGGGGCAAACCTAAGGTCCCCAAGATCCCCCAGGCTCTGACTCTGACCGCCCCCATTTTTATCGGGCCGAAACCAAGCGACAAGGGCCGGGATAGCTTCATTTTGGGCTTAGAGTCGCCCTGAAAGACATGGCTCAGCCTGCACTACTACTTAGTCAACCAACTGCCTCGATCATTCGAGAAGGGAAAGCCCAATTGTCATATACGGGTTGGTCCCAGAGCATGAGGGGCAAAGACCGCTTTAACCTGGACAATATAGAACGATGGGAGATAACATGCGATGAACACGCATTATATAGGATCTGTTCGACTAGGTAGTGGAAACGCTTTGTGGGAGAAATGAAGACGTGTAGGGTATCCCAGTAATCGCATTCCGGTAATGTTCGTTCGACGTTTCGTCCGTAACACCTATAATGATTGAACTATGGTGCCTGTAGGTTTATAAAAATTGGTGGTATTGTGCACCATTCGAATATCCAGTTTGGAGAGGGACTGCAACACAGCCAACAAGCGTACTAAGGGTACCGGAAGTTCTTCAGCATCCTGTTGTGCGGTAATAGTACTTGATGCTGTGGTGGCAGTGTGTTATTCGCAGATAGTGCTCAAGCCCAATTGGAGAATAATAGACGCGAGAAGACTTTTGGGGTCCCTGGGGAGCCTCATGCTCACACGATAATGCTATCTTCCTCCGCCTACATCGCCTTACTCTGTGATTGATATATCCTGCCCGAATCTACTGCTTCCTTTCTCTCATCTCTAAGCTTTGTTTATATAAGAACGAAAGCACCTTAAGGGTGTATCTTTTCCTTAAATGTCTTTGAAAAGCCCTTGAGATGTGAACGAAAGGCTGTGGTCTCAACGAAAATCTGACGGTGATGTGCCTCGAGTAGATCCTGGTGTTGTGATAAGGCGGCTCGGCCCCTTGGGCCCATGCTATCGGCTGTGGCGCCCAGTTGCATCATGTTGCTTCACCCTCACCGTCATTTACGTTGCGCCGTTCACGGGCCGGGCCCTCGGCTGTCTCTCGACTGGCTTCTGAGTATGTACCTGAGTTGAATGCTAAGGGCACAAAATACCAGCACAGACCGAGGATGGCATGTGTTAATAGATTGAAAATTAGTTCTACGACAAAGCTAGATAAATTTTCAATATCCATTATGTCGAAATAGTATCTGCGCAAGTATGATGCCTCCAGCTGGATGAAGCGGTTGTCCTTCTTACTTGGAGGGCTAATTGGATTCGGGGCCGGAGGAGATCAAGTTATGGTATTGTTGACCAAGAGCGGTGTCTACCATAGAACCACATTTCCTATTGAGATGAGTTGTGTTCAGGGGTCCTAGGTAGACCTGACTGAATCAAGTACAACTCTATCCACCACCATATCCTCCCCCTATTGATGAACGCTTTCGATCATCTTCTTGGTGTCGGTATTCGCCCGGCTCGTGTGCCATTCAACAGGCTACCTCAATCGTGGTAACGTTCTGATTCCTCTACAGCCTCATTTTCCGCAACCGGCGCTCGACTTTCCAAATTGAAGGGATTCCGGAGCAATAAGACATCAAGAATAATGCAGAACATACCGATACCTAATGCCATGGTTAAGAGGCCCAAAAGCTGAGTGACCAGCCACGGCAAATCGTCATTGATTGCGATCCAAGATGGCACAGCAATGAAACCATAGGTCCCGCACATAGAGATTGGTGTCGTAATGAACACAACAAGGCTTTTCCATCCCTTCAGTTGTTGCTTGTAACGGAAAGCAATCGAAACCGCGAGAAAGACTCCAAGAGAGTTGCATACTGTCCACCACAGGGGGAAGTTGCCAACCTTTAGCGGTTGGTTTCCATAATATCGCCAAATCCCCAGTGGTAATACGATTTCCTCGATTACGATATCACTGAGGACAGCTAGTGCCAACCATATCCATAGAGCTTTGGTCTTGTAATTGTTTTCCAGCAGATAGAATCCGAATTGTAGAAACTGGGAGATTCCAAACCAGACTGAAAGCCATGGAACAACCTCACGGCCGCCAATATGGAATGAAGGATTGTCCGGACTCCAGGGATATATCAACCCGCCGAGGTGGTCAATTGCAAACTCTTGTGTGGCAATCGTCAGACTACTTAGCGGAAGCATAAGCGCCAGCAAGGATTTTGTCCGGTAGGCATCTCGAGCGCCCATCCCAACAGCAATGAGCCCACAAGAGACAAGAACGCTGATGCTGACGATATTTCTCGTACGGTGGTACGGAGAATCCTGATATGGTGGAATAGGGAGCCCAAAGTTTGGATCAAAGGTAAATTCCGGGCTCCCAACGACTGGCCTTGGTCGAAGGTACGTTGCAATCAGGATAGTTACTATGGCAATTGAAGTCCCTGTCCATAAGATAGTTGTGCCCTTAGGTGACGAAGTGCCCATGATTTCGTTCTTGTATGAGTGATGCGTCGATTGATACTGTGGTTTGAGACAAGGTTGATTCGTGTTCTGGTGACCGTGGATTCTAGGAGATTTTGAAAAATTCTGTCAGCAATGACAAGATGCACTTTGAGATAATTGAGTTTCTGATTATCGAGAGGACTTCTTCATCAAGTATGACAGGCTCTTGAACAATATTTATAGAAGGCAAAACCGTCTTCTTTAATGAGACAGTGGACAAAACGCGTCCGCCAACATTTATGCAATGCTTCCTCCGTTCCTAGTTTGACAAGAGCCAACCACTGTCAACGACGTGACATGTGAAGAGCAAGATGCAGCAAGATCCTTGCAAATATGCGGATCGAGTCAGGGATGATTAATATCATAGCGAGGTAGAACAGAGAAGGGTTTCGTTCTTGAGCGCCAATGATAGTCCAATTGCAGATGCTGTGATCGCAGCCCAGCAATACTTCGATATGGAGGATCCGGGGGAAAATGCGGGGATGTTTGCCTCTTGTCAGTCCACTCTTTTCTCTTCCTCCTCGACTGTACCTGATGAAAGAGCCAGGCTCGAACTGGCTTCTGATGTCCACAAATTGGAAAATGATCAGTCAGAAATGGAAGTCTGTAATGTAACTTCAGGACCGCTAACTCGTTGTGGACCCGAATCTTTACGCAGATGAGGCTCGCGTGAACTGGGGCAGCCGATAAGAAATCATGATCCTGACAGGAACCTTACAAGGACCAACGAAATGATGCACAGTGCACGCAATGAGCCTATGACCGGGGCGAGATCTTGGTCACACCCAAGCTCTGAACTATGGAACAAAACGTAAGGGTGACCCATCGATTAAGGAAGGATGACTCGGCAAATATGAGCCCTGAAACACTACTTTGATCGATGCCCGAAAGAGTCAAGATTCCTTCATACTGCGGATGCCCAGCTTCAACCACCAACGTCGCGAATTGGCAAATCGGAGACCGTTGGAGAAACAATCCACTTTGGAATACATGCAGAGCGAGAAGCCGAGGTCCAAAGAATAGCTGGTGATTAATGCGCCTATGAAGTGTTTGTGACAGTAGCAAATCAAAGAGTATCTTTCTGCACAAAAGGGGCTGTTAGAAGCTGTATACAAGGTGTTTCCAGCTTCAAGGTTCCCGAAGCAGTCTCGAAGCCGGTATCAGGAAATGTGAATAGGAGGCAGACATGATGAACTTTCCCCCAAAGTTTGCTTGTGACGGAGCTTGAGGAGGGCACGAAGCTTTAAGAGACATCTCGAAAAGCTGTTGAAGGATAGGGCTGACATCTACAGATCACCTAATGTGTCTGAAATTTGGACAGTGAAGCTTTCTTGTGATACCATTGTCATGATATTTTCAAAACGCTCCAAACCTTTCACAACAGATCAGTTTTTGAGCGGTATTTCTGCCAGAGCAAGGGTGAAAGGATTGTGTGTCACTCGTCTAAGAATATCGGTCTCTTCATCACCAATACAGCCTGTGAAATATAGCGTAGTCACTGTCTATGATTTCAGGTATGTTACTTAATGCAGCCAGAATGCTTCTGAGACAAGATATCAATGTATGCTGATAATTATACTTACATTTCCTCAGCTTATATTTTTCCCCGAGAGAGAAATTTCTTTGGTAGAGGAACCCATCGAGCTCTAATGAATTCAGCGACATTCTTTCCAAGAATGTCATAAGTGCTTGAAGCATTGATCCCCGATCGAGATGCTCGTGACATAGAAAGTGAACAGCCCAGATGTTGGGTAACTCAAATCTGTCCAATTTCTTTCCGGAATACTCGTTACCGAGTAGTTCCTTGAATCTCTCAAGAGTGAGAAAACTTCTCAACCACTCAAACTCGTCCGCATGGCGAACATAGAGCCCAACATTAGCATTACAACCCTTGTCGCCAGATCGAGCGTGTACGATATATCCTAGTGGGCCGAGTACAATTTCCCCAAAACTAAATAGGTCAGTAGGATCTTTTGGATCAGCCGAAGGCTGCTGGGTGGGAAACAGTTGTGTTGCTGTTGGTGGAAGGATGAGAATTTTGGCGTCATTGTCGAAGTGTACATAATGGGCAATTTCTGATTGATCCAATAGAGTCACCCAGTACTCGTACCAAGGTCGCGGTATCGCAGAGTTTGCAGCCTGATGTGGTTAGATTCAAACGACTCTGATAGCGATCCTGCGAATTTCATGCTTACAGGATGTGGTGTGGCTCCAGGGTATCTAAACCATAATTGTAAGTAGGCTTGCAGTCGACATTATTCAACAGGAAATCAAAAACTTACGTGCACATGATGACATCAAACACGGGGCGGACGAAATTTAAATATGAAAGAGCCTCTCGATTTCTTGCCTGCGCAAAGACACGAAAGTCTACCGTGGCAGCATTTTGGGAGTATGGGTTTTCCGCAGCGACACCATTAGTGGTAAATTTCAAACAGCTGAGCTTCCCAATATTTTCTTCTCCGAGACTCAGTCGAATGTGCTGTTCTAGAAGAGCGGCCTTTTCTTGGATATCAAGTCCGACAAGAGACCAGTGTAGTTCGGCAGAATAGCCTGCCAGACCTGTGATGCCGACCTTTGTCGTCGGAGGTGGTGGAAGCCCGCTGATTCCTTTCACTCTCACAACGTCCTTTTCGACTTCTTCGATCTGTATGTTGTCGATCACAGCAGTAACGTCTGAGTTGAAATACCTAGAGAAGATCAACTACTTTTCGGCGGTTTGTGAGATGAGGGTTGGATGGCAACACTCACCAAGGTCCTTGTATTTCATACAACAACTGAGACTTTACAGTGTCTCTTGTGAGCGATCCCCCGCTGTTTCTGACCTTCTTGAGGAGAATCTCACCTTGACTTCCAATCTCTACGATTGGGAGACCGGGACTATCAAGATTAGGAATGCTCTTGAAACCAGAGAAGTTTCCACCAGTGATGTATGTGGAGCACTCAATCAAATGGCCAGCGATTAACGAAGCGGCCAGTTCCAAGATGTTGCTTCTATCCCACGCGTGCCACCAAATTGCACCACCCATACATACACTCGCGTCCGCAACTCGTCCACACACGACAATATCAGCGCCTCCTCTTAAAGCTTCCGCGACCCCAAATGATCCCAGGTATGCTTGCGCGGCTAATATCTCGTGAGGCCATTCCTTTAGTTCGCTGCCGGTGTCAATGTTCTCAAAGGTTGAAGTGCCTTCAGCAAACTTATGCTTTATTTGCTTTAGAACATCGTCCCCCGAAATCCAAGCAGTCTTCAAACACAGTCCAAGATCGCGTATCTTGGTTTGAATCCTTTTCTGGAGTAGGGAAGGATCAGCAGCACCCGCATTAACGGCTATCTTGACCCTCCTCTGAGCAATCTTGGCCAAGTTCGGTTCGAGCACTTCGAGAAATGATTCCTCGAATCCATTCTCGCCTGTATGGCAATGTCAGAGTCAACTCTTTCAGGATAGGGGACAAAATACCATTCAGTTTTCGTATTGATGCTGAAGGCATGTTTCCTTCCGACATCCAATCGCCTACAATCAAATCAATCTCGTCGGGACCATTGAGCATTTCACTGAAGATGGGCCTTCGATCAAAAACCGATCCTGAAGCACCCTGGGGTTGATGTATTCAGCCTTCAATTCCTCGCCACAGTATACAACCCAATCACCTACACATATTCTGATAGGACGACCAGGATCCATGTTGTACAATAATCAGCTCGACAAAGAGAACCGTCACCGGAGTTGAATTAAAGATTGCAAAATCAATGAGAAGCTAGGGAGTCAAGTAGGATTGATTTGATAATAGTTGGTCATTAATAGGGACCAGGTTTCGTCTAGCCAAAACAACCAGAGGTGACTTGTTCGAAGCACTTTCTACGAGAGAACACGCGATATGGAATTAACCAGCGCCCTTTCAGAATATAGGCAAACATACACTAGGAATAGTCAGTCGGTACCCTCCTCGTCAAAGATCTCCCGATTCTTCGAACGAGCGACATGACTTGTCCAAGATATAACCTAGTCATGATTGATGAGTCGAAATCAAGCGTACTTGCACTCAGTGCTGCTTTCGTTACCCCGAATTTTCTGCCCGAACTAGAGTCAGCGTGAATCGACAGAGGTAAGGACAACGCAACAGAACTTGATTTAGAGACGGTCAATCATATGCAGGGGCATAGTTTCCAACCTTGCCTAGTATCAGATCGAACTTTATAATTAAATTGTGTAGAAAGAAATGCTTTGCTGTCTACGATTGTATCACTTGAATTGTATGGGTTCTCCAATCACCACTAGTTCATAGCCGTACATTATCTTCACGGGCAAATCAATGAAATTCTTTTCGTCTTCCAGAATGTCGACCCATTTAGGCGACTTCATCACAAACTTGTAATCCTCCAGTGATTCCCAGTAGCCCTCAGCAGCTCCATCGTATTCCATCACCGGAAACCCCAGCGCTGCAGCCTCTTTGCGTGTTTCTGGCGTGACATGCCACTATGGGAGGACCAAGACCATCAGAATATGTGATTAGGGAAACCATTGAGCCATGAATCAAGAACTGACCTGTGAGTACCGTTTTACAAGTCTGTTGAACTCTGGAATTCGTTGCGGAATGTCTTTGTGGATGCCTTCCCAATGAGCATGAAAATCTTCGTCACTGACTCCTGGCTTCTTTTTGATGAAAAAGGCAACCTTGAGATACTTCTCTCGTCGGCACATGATTGCGAACAGGTCGATGTTGAAAGATGGTAAAGATGGATCTGAAATTAAGAGGGAAGTGTCTAAGACCTCTCTCTTCGGCGGGATATAGACATTTCTTTTGATAGCACTTGTATTTGTGAATACCCTTGCGGCTCTAGCGAGTCAGGTTAACTTATTCGAGGCTTTGCGCCCCTCAATTCTCGATTTGCTACTCCGTACATGCTTGGGCTCAGGAAACCCATCCGTAGAGTTGACCTAGGGTGGATTGTTGACGTTTGGCAGCCTGAGCCGGCCTTGTGCCGAGGCTAGCCAGCAACTACGTGCCAGTGGACTTTCCACTTTCCTAGTAGGCCCTCCTCCTTCTGTCGACAACATATTTGTGATTGAATGAGGTTTTATTATTCTAAATGCTCGGATTACATGCACATGTTGACGGCTAGCAATGGAACACATGCAAAGTTCTAGGAATGAAACGATTCTGCCCTTTTGCTTGGTTCACCTTACATACGCGTGTTGAGTTAGGACTCTTTCCTCATCCGAAAGTTATCGACAGGTGCTTCGTCTTTCACGGCTTCCCAGAGTGCGTCAATTTGCATGGCAATCTCTTCTTCCAAGGGACCATTTCTAAGACTTTGTAGTGTGTTGTCCAGTTGTTCGGGGCTCTTCGCACCCAGTATGAGGCCGTCGCCAAACTTCGCGGATAGGCGGGAATTGTAGGCCACCCACCGGATTGCCAGTTCTGCCTTGGAAGTTCCCGCTGACTTTGCAATTTCTTCCCACCGAGTCAAAGCCTCTAGTAAGACGGGCCGATTGTACAGTTTTTGGTACATCGCACCTACTCTAGTTTCTGTACTCCAGCGCTGCTCTTTACCTTCAGTGATGACATTCGCTGTTTTCGCAAGAAACCCTCCTGCGAGTGGCGAGTATGCATAAAAAGACATGTTAAACTTCCTTGCAAGGGGGAATATTTCAGTCTCCAAATGCCTTGTAATTGGCGAGTAGTTCCCTTGGTACACTGATGGTAGAACATAACCAGCAGAGGAGGCATATTCGTACACTTCTTGAAGCTGTGCGGCGCTGAAATTCGAAACCCCAAACTGCCGAGAGATTTACTATGTGAGTACCAATCCTGATGTCCTGCGAGAGGGGAAATACCCGTTTAAATTTGCCTTCATTGTACAGCTTTTGGACTGCCTCCATTGTGACCGATATTGGCGTCGCACTATCAGGACTGTGCAGGTAGAAGGTCTCAACCTGCGTGATGTAGTAAGGACTGCAATCAGCTTTCTATCCCTAACATACAGCGTAGAAACTCTTACCGACTCCACTCCAAGATCCGACAGTGATTGATATAGAGACTTTACAAGCGGCTCTTCTGCCAGAAACCCTGGAATATGCCCGGGAGCTTTGGTGTGAATTGTAAATGCTGCCGGCGCATTGATTTGCCCAAGTGACTTTTCACTTCCAATCTTTTCATCCAGTTCCTGTCAGGCTTTGCAATCCAGGCACAAAGGTATGATCTTACATATACAGCAGCTGTGTCAATGTCCTGTACACCGTGCTTTTCAAGTACCGGAAGAAATTTCGCGCCTTCTTCTGGAGGCAGATACGACCATGGCGCAGCAGTGCCAAACAAAACTTTCACTGATGGTGCCATAGCTCACTTAGAATCAACAGAGGGTAACAAAATCCTGCGTCAACATAATTTGGTCTTGATGTCGAAAAAACATGATCCAACATACGGTAGCTAAACGGACTGGACAAAGAAATTTGCCAAGCGGGCATGACATCAATCTGCGAGTCAGTAGCAATGACACCAGGAAATCAAATGCAAATGGTATCTCTCCACATCTGCAAGCCAGGCTAATTCAATTGTCGGAAGGCTTTACACCTAGGACTGGATTTTTTTGTCGACCATGAAGTCCTACTCCAAGAATAATGCATCCAGCATGATCGTAGAACTCGACCTGTAACAAATAGTACCCGCCTCAGGAACTCCATGAGGACTCTGGAATGGAGAATTATGTGAAACCCAACGGCAGGTAAAATACAGGGATACATTCAATCCCTTTCTATGTAAAGAGTAGACGACGTAGATAATCCCTTAGAGCTATAGAATGCCTACACAACCGAGTCGTCGAAGCGCAATTCGTCTTGGAACCCATACGACTGGACGCAACATGAGGCTACCCGGCCCCGACGGCGATTTTGGGCAATAGTCAACCATACATCGGTGCGAAGGTCAGGAGCAAGACAAGACTTACTAGCAGAAACATTCAATGGCTCATTAAATAGGTCATCGGAAGCGTGTATAGCTCCACATTTGCACAGAAAGGAGATGTGGGCGACCGGTCTTATCACCAAACGGCTGATGCTCTATAATCCTTATGAATATGCTAGGCTGAGTATATGTCCTCATAATCAATGCTCCAAGTTTAGTCTTTCCTATGTGTCGTTGATGTACCACCGGTGCGTTTTTACTGATAAGTATAGTTTAGTTGATGCCTCTATGAATCTGTATCATTCTATGTTCCATGGTGTCTCAGAAATTCTGATGTAAGGAACCAAACGCTCTAGTCTCTCCGACTTTGGCAGCATGTCTGCATAAACTGTACCATTTCCGATGTATGCGAATCGATTCTTGTATTTGTAATCGTAAACCCAATCTTCATAGCGTATTTTGGACATTGTCTTCATGTAGGAAGGTATCTATAATCGGTAAAGTCAGCCTTTCTGAATCAAAATCAAGAAAGATACAATCATGTACTCACCGAACCACACCAGATATATGGTTTACTATCGGGTCCGTTACGTTTGTACCAACTGTGGCAATGGTCACTCCAGACTTTGTCTTTGTGCCTATAAAATATGAGTACGTTCGGAACCTTGGACCCTGAAACTCCCTACCATTCGTCTGCGTGGGCTGCAAATTCGTCGGTCGCCCGTTGAGACGGTTGCATAGATTTTATGCCCTCACTCTGCATTTTAGCGATGAGGTCAATAAAATTTTCAATATTGCGTTCCATCTATCACAAGTCAGATCAGTAAGGAAACACCTCCTTTATACAAGAACTTACAGCAATGAGAACACTTCCGTTTGCCCAAGGACCTCTTGGTCCGAGTGGAGAAAAGAAGTTAGGAAATCCGGGTGATGCAATTCCGAGATACGAGCTAGATTGAAATTATCACTTCTGTCCTAAAATGAATACAAGAAGTGGAGGAATGCACTTACTTTGGTTCTTTCTCCCAAGCCTTGGCCATTTCCACTCCATCTTTACCCTTGACAGTGAAGAATGGACAGAATCCGACTTCAAAGCCTGTGGCGCAGATTATCACATCGAATTCATGCACCTTACCATCCTTTGTCAAGATTCCGGATGGTATAAATTTCTCAATTGGGGTAAAACAAGTTGTGGTATTTGAGGCCACAAGCGCTTCCAAAAACCCTGGGCCTTTGCTCATGGAGTCAGTACGTGGCAGACCGTGACCAGAAATGTCGTCAGCATGGATTGAGATCTTACCTGGAGTGGGACGTCGACAAGCAACGGCAAATTTAGGGACAATATTGTTCTTCAACTCTTCATTGTCTCCCAATATACGTTCCATGTTAGCCTTGCAGACTTCGAAAGCTTGCTTCTGTTTGGCAGACCCCAACGTGCAGAGTCTGATACCGTCACTTATGCAAATCTCCATAGACCTCCTCAAATCGAGAAGAAGTTGTGGATCTTCTTCGAACGCAGCTATTTCTGACTCTGAATAATCGAAAGGTTGCATCCCCCTTAGTAAGAGGTTGGTCACGATAGGATTATCAGGAATCGGGGAGTCCGCAGCGGAGGCTAGACCACCAAGCTGAGGGGTGATCCATACCGCCGATCTTCCGAAAACTTCAAGCGACGAAGCAACTGCAAACGGTAAGAAATAATAGATCAAATGCTGATAGAGACAGAGCGGAATTGCCTTTCTGGATTTGAGGCGTAATCTGAATCCCAGAGCTGCCAATCCCAATGATCGCCACTCTTTTCCCGACATAATCCACCGCTTTGTCCCAGTTCGCGGAATGCAACATAGGACCTGCAAAGGTTTCGCGTCCAGAGATGTTTGGCCCTTCAGATTGATCTCTGTTAGTAACTAAGTTGAGTGATACGTAGCATGATAAGCTTACACTTCCAGTTGTTCAGGATGCCTGTGCAATTGATCAGAGTATTGCACCAATCCTCTTGAATGCTGCCATCGGCTCTGGTAATCTCAACGTTGTATACGCCTTGCTGATCATCCCATACTGCTTTGGTCACCGTACTCTCAAATTTGATGAATCGTCGCAGGTTATTTTCCCTTTCAAAGTCCAAAGAGTCTTCAGTAAAGGCAACCAATTTCGTGAAGAATATTCACCTTCAAAGTATCTTTGGATCTCCTCCGCACCTGCATAGTAGCTAGAGTACCGCGGGTTCTACAGGGAAACCATGTTCAGCACATTGTAACCACTCTTAAAGCGGAATTTTCTTCGAGCTTGTGAAATGAATCATTACTTACGGGCCTGAAGCTGTAGGTATAGATGTGTGAAGGTATATCACAGGCACAGCCAGGGTATCGATCTACCATAGACTTTCTATCAGCTCTCTCGGACTTATTCATTCAAGAATTACACTCCTTACTCTCAAGCCATGTGCCGCCGATATCCGAGTTCTTTTCGTAGATTGTTAACTCGTGTTGGTTTAGACGCTTCGAGGCCGTATACGCAACGTAGAGCCCTCCTGCACCAGCCCCTACACATATCGTCTTCCATTTAGACGGAGATGAGTGGTGCTGATCGAGAAGCTTATACGACTCTGGAGACATATTTCCAACTCTCTAAATTGTTGCGAAACGTTGATATCGATCCTTTGAATTGCTTGGTCACTCTCGATATCAACAAAGGTTTTATTTCTCTAGACAGTCGAAGAGATTTGTCGCTTCTCGTTCTCTGTTCTCCGAAAATCAGCCATTGCCTCGAACATGACTGATACCATTCGTTATAAACTGGTTCCTGAAGTTCCGCCTAGAGAGTAATTCTTGATGAGTCGGCCATTGGTGCAGAAGGTATCGGGGTAAAATGGGGTGATTTCGTAAATCCAGACCGGCCCGAATTGCAGTTGGGAGGGAAGGGGAGTCGGCAATTTCCATGCCGAGGCCCGCTTTGCTAGTCTCGACCATCGTGGCGCCACGCAAGGCACGCGAGATCTTTTGGAGACTCAGGTTTTGCGAGTAATAAGGGAGCTTCAATGTCGAGGCTGTGGTCAGTTATCTTCATGTAATACCTGCTCTCGCTGGCGGTGAATTACACGTAATGTAACGTGATTCTTGCTTTTACATGTATGAGATCGATCCTTGCCTGCTCTAGAAGAATGTCCCGTTCAGATCTTCATGATGCCCGCAACGCGGCTCTACGACAGAGGACTGCGTCTTGTGATGGTGCCAGAGCCTTGGGCAGGCCGACGGCAGAAACTGCAAAGGAGCAAGCAGAGGCGTTGCATCTGCCTCATCACTTGGAAGTAATACCCGATAGCCAGGAGACGAAAATACACTGGCTGGGAGACCGCTCCGCGAAGAGAGCCATTTTGTATTTCCATGGTACAATTTACACCTCCTCCAATACCACATTTGCTGACAAAAAGATGCAGGAGGTGGATACGGTCTACCGCTTTATGAAGGTCATGTCATATTTCTGGCTCAATGCATTAAGAAGCTTGCAGAAAGGGGGGAAAAGACTGTCATCGCGCTCTTGGAATACGGTCAGCGGCTCAGTTGACGGACGGGAATTGTTTCAGCGCTAATATGTCCAATTTAGGCCAAACTAAGGTCAAAAAATATCCAGTCCAATTCCTCCAAGCAACTGAAGGACTCAGAGCAGTTTTATCAGCTGGGTACAAGCCATCAGATGTGCGGGACTTCATCCAATTCCATCGAAAACCGAAGTTAAAGGCTTACCTTGATTTCAGATCATAGTCGGAGGTGATTCATGTGGAGCCAATATGGCTCTAGCCTTGATGAGCATCCTATTGCACCCACATGAAGGGATCAAACCGCTCAAGTTGGAAAGTCCCTTGGCAGGATTGCTTTTGATATCGGCCTGGGTCAGTTTCAAGTCTGATTCACAATCATTCAAGGACAACAATGAGAGAGATATTCACCAGAAGGCACAAATGCATGAGTGGGCAGACGATTTCGCAACACCCGAGGAAAGAAACAACTATACAGAGCCTGTGGATGCAGACAGCTCGTGGTTTAAAGGCTTTCCTGCAAGAAAAACGCTCAACATATATGGAGGCTATGAGATATTCAGAGATGACATTGCAGCAGTCGGCAAAAAGTTGAGAGAAGCTGGCGCTGTCGTCGATGACGTCGAGTGTCCTTTGCAAGTACATATCGATTGTATTCTGGATGCGGCTGCAGGTTACGAAGTTGGCCCAATGTCTACAGAGACTTGGAAGTGGCTTGAAAATGTATTTTAGACGGCTTCCCAACCCTGACACGCGCCTGGACACACCAGTTCTAGCTTTAAAATGTTGACATTTGCTCAAATTAATCATTGCCAATAACTTCTGAATTCTAGGTACTCTTCAGGTTTTTGAAGTATCCCCCATAACAGGGCGTTCGACTGTGCATGAACGGTTGGTGAACAGGCCTTTCAAGAACAGTATGATGTTTAGTAGCATTCTGAGGCACTCTGGCTAGAGAGGATATGGAGTGTTCCGATACAGGTGGTCGTTTCAAAGCCAGACAGGGGGATCGGAGCCAGGTTTGCAAGATCCAAAGTCGAATCCAAAAGCATCGACAGGGCTTGACTGTGAAATGATCCGAACTATTCTCGACCAATCGAGATATCTTGCCATCTCCCCGTCTCTCCCCAGCGAACAGGACCCTCTGTCCACCTTGCAGGATCCCACAGCTGGCTCGGCCCTGAACCATTGGATGCCATCGTAGTCTTAATGGTAAGACTAACCAGCTCAAATAATTCCGTATCGTGCCTTGGCTTGAAGTCGGGATGCTTATCTCGGAGCGATTGCACAGTCTTTGCATCTTGCAAACCCAAAGTCCTGAGGTACCAGTTGTTAAATTGTGTCAACGACAAATCCACATTATAGGAGCCACCGTGATGGGTTCTTCGAAACAGAGCGTTACAGATAGCAATCGCACCCACTAAGCCGGTCCTTAAAATCTTTTAGCAGAAAAATCTGAGGTCCAGAGACATATACTCACTGATAGTCCGAATTTGGTAGTAGTGGCACGACAGGTTCGTCTAGACCTAAGAATTTTCCTTGTTCCCAAGATGCTCCAGACACCTAGACATTGTTAGACAAATTGTATCAGAAAATGAGAAAATAATAGCTGCTCCCAGGCAGAGAGCAGAAGTAGCACCCACACAATCGCTGATTTGTTGATAGCCAGCACGATGACTCCAAGGACCATTCCAGCCGTAGCAATTTTCTCGACAATACACCATGCCTTTACCGCGCTTCCTTGCTGTCTCTTGCACCCATATTCTACCGAAGCCAAGTCTGTCCAGGACCCCGGGCCTATAACCATCTACTAAAACATCCGCATCAATCAGAAGTTTTTCGAAAACAGATCTTCCTTCTGCTGTCTTCAAATTAATATCAGTGTCTCGTTTTCCCATCTGGCCGTCGAAAAGGATGAACCCAGCATCGCCTATGGTATCGGTAGAGACGCGGAGTACATCCGCACCCAGCAAGGCTAGGACACGCGTGATTGTAGGTCCGGCAACAACTTTGGTCAGGTCGAGGACTTTGATTCCGGATAAAGGTCTCTGGCTGTTGTGCACGGTCGGCCATGCAACAGCAGGGAGATTTGGATGAACAACAGAAGTGGAATATAACGGATCTTCGATGCTTTCTTTCCCGTGAGGTGTTTTGGCAAATTCCTCGGCTGTGTAGCAAAGAACCCCGGGTTGCCTCCACCGCTCGTTTGCTTCCAACTCAAGCTCGACCCCATTTCTCTTTCCCACTGCCTCTCGGTAGATGTCCTTGATCACTTCACGACTCTCCAAGGATTCTAAATCAGGGCGGTGATGGGGTAAACCAAGCATGTCTAATACGGGTGTTGTGTTGAGGCTTCCATGGAGATGAAAATAACGTCCGTCCGCGGTTTTATAGCTGTGATGATCGAATAAAAGAGTCAATATCAAACGCCATACTTCTCAATACGGAAGAAAAACTAGTCTTGAGAGGCTTACATATTCGTTGCTAACCCTCGGTATCGCTCCCCTACACGCCCTTTGTCCAAAAATGCGGCCCGAGCAAGAACTTCACTATCTCCCACGCCTTTCCCAGACAGCTGAATGAGGACCAGTGAAAATAGCATGAGCGAGGCTGTATGCATATCCACTTCAATCTTATCGGGAGTAATAATTTGATATCGTTCTTGACAGATGGCACTTGCAAACATTCCAATGCAACTCCACAACGCCGAGCATGATTCGGTTATCTTCATCGGCGTAGGGATGTACGGTTCGGTCTCGGGCGTGAAATTCACCAAGCTCGCCTGTTTAAGCACTGCCGGAGGGAAGTCTAGACGTGAGTCTGCAAGCAGACACTTGTGCAAGATTCGGGCAGCTTCTTTCGTTGCAGACGTGACTTCGTTTCTGTCATTAGACATTCTTCTAATTAGAGATGATTTGCGACTGGAGAAATCCTTGTGTGAAACTATGTCTGAGGGTGACTTTCTTGGAATGTTGAAAGTATAGGAGTCCTATATTTGATAATGAACAAATTAGCGGCAATACCTGACCGTGAGTTAATTACTTGGATTTATAGCTATAGTCTCTTCTGAGAATGGATGTCAGCGATCATGAGTAAGGGCTAGGTTTTGTCACAGCACCGAGGTACATCAAGAAGTCATCGACTTGGCCTGCCTAGTTCACACGGCTAGGCGAAAACAGGGTTTATGCACTGTGCCGCGATGCCGTGCTGTGATTCATCCTTACAAAAATCTATAATCTTTGATAATGTCGATATCTCGGGGATAAATACATGATCTGGTCGGTTCCAATATGGCTGCTAAGATTTGGAACTGATGGATTGTATGGAGGCTCTGTAGTCCCTTGAAGCACAACCAATGGACTTGAGAGATTGAGGGTCTTTCACGCTATATTTTACAACATTCTGTCTTTTCAGTGTCAGAGTTTAGGAGTTGGACAACTTCCATATTTTATGGCCGACTTACCTAAGCATTGACCATAGTCAGCATTTGGAAGTTAGAGCCTATCTTGTAAACCGCAAATATCCCATGTGGGGTAATTATCATACAAGCTATTCCGCACTATGAGTAGAGCCAACCTCCATCCACATTCAAGACTGAGCAGGTGACATAGCTAGAGCCGTCGCAGAGGTACCAAGCTATGGCTTCAGCAAGCTCTATAGGTTGACCTTTCCTCTTTAACGGGACCAGGTCCACTGCATAGTCTCCTTTGACTTTCTCGGCTGCCTGAATCATCGGAGTATCGACAGCACCACTGGTTTTGTACGTCCTCAATCGTTAGCAATGAGAACTCTGTAAAAGAGAGCCTGGTAGGGCGTCTTGATGAAAGCAGCCTCACAGTTGATAGAATCTGGGGAACTCACGGGGCTACGACATTGACTCTGATTTTTCTGGATGCCAGTTCCTTCGCTGCACACTTGCTCAGTCCATTTACCGCGTGCTTTGACGCATTATAGGCATAGTGTCGCACAGCGCCGGTAACACCTGCTAAGCTTGATACGTTCACAATTGAGGAACTGTCTTTCATGTTTTGAACCTGTGCCCGCATGCAGTTCAAGGTTCCCTTGACATTGACGTCAAAGACAAATGCAAAATCATTGTCGTCAATGGCATGCAAGTCCGCGTTACCAAGGTCTTTCCCTGTCACTCCTGCGATGTTCGCCGCTCCGTCCAGTTTCCCATAACGCTCAACGGTGGTCGAAATCCATTTTTCAACCTGAGACCGGTCGCGAATGTCCACCACGGTCCCAAAAGCAACGCCACCCTCATTTTCGATATCCTGTATAGTTTGTCGGAGAAGTTCTTCTTGGACGTCGATGGCAGAGACTTTAGCGCCTCGTGAGGCAAGTAGCATAGCAGTGGCACGACCTATGCCCGATGCCGCACCGGTAACTGTGATCACTTTACCGTCAAAGTGTGAAGACATTGTCGTCGACTGAGCTTGCTGCGGCTAAATGACAAGGGAAAGGACCAAAGCTATCTTATTAAAGTGAAATACAAAATTTCTCAGGGCTCATGATTCATGGTTAAAGGTCAAAGGATCCATGCCAGATGGGTTGTTGAACCAGCGAAATATGGGTATTCGGAGTTCCTGACTCGTCTCAGGCGTACCCGTAAGGAAGCAAATTCTCTTATGATATCATCAAGTCGAATGCGAGATAAGTCCCTTGGAATTCAACACTAATGGTCGATTTATGGGCTTCCATTGCCCCAGCCCAAGATGTCCGAGAAATGGGCTTTGGTTCGGCCTGAAAATTCGTACTGAAAATTGACAGGCACGGCGAAACTCAGAGTGGTCCGGAACTGAGTGGTGGAATTGCGCGAAAGCCTCCACACGGTGGCATTAGTTTGGAATCAGCAGTGCATAGTCAGATCTGAACCTGTGGAGTACGAGGGCAGGGCATCTACAGCGAACCTTTTGACTTGGACTCACAGGGGTTGTAACTAGCCCAACTTAAGGGCAGCGCCAGGCTTTTGGCTACAGTACCTACGCCTAACATATCCAGTGCCTCGGCGTGTATCTCCGATTATAATTTAGTTGATACATAGGAGATCTTTATCAATGTCTAATCGATGATTAAGTCCTATAAGCTACCACTGTTTGACATGTTGTTCCGCTGATACTCGAAAAAAAGAGAAACATGCACATAATGCTGAATTCACCTTGGTTGTTGTATAAAATATCCTAAGTAGGTTTAGCACCCTTGTGCAACAAGTGGAGGATCCCGAGCCGAGGGTTTAACTCACACGGAGCCTCATCGGTGTACTGACTAGTTCGAGTCATCAACAATGAATAGCGAGATCAGTGCACACAGTTCTCATACGAAGCATCCTTGGCGTAGTACTCCAATCGTAAACGCACCGGATGATCCGAGGGCCTTCCACTCCGTAGTTGACCAGACATTTCCAGGAGCCGTACCTCCACAAAAATCCCATTCCCCTCTGTTGCTCCACGGGGTCAGCTGAACTACGGAGTAGTCACGCCAGTATGTACCCACCCCTGTATTGACCCTCGTTTGTACACGGAGTAAGGGTAGGTGCGGGGGCCGGGGAGCAATCCCCGGCATAGCCTGCAATCCAGAGCAATCAAGTTAGTGGTTTTGGCCTTGGGCTCTAGGAAGACGGGGTATTATGAGACCTCGGAGGAATTAGTACGCATTTACAGCAAGCAGTGACTTCTCTATTCTATGTCGAATTTTCGAGCCTATCGTCACCACAAGCTCTCAGAAAGGCTATCTTGATAACAATGTCACGTTCATCGTCGATTGATAACTCTACACCATTCATGGCAAAGGCGGTACGGCGGCCCCAAGATCAGAGTATTACGCCCAAGCGCGCTCGGAAGCGGGCCATCGACAGAGACGCCCAACGAGCATTGAGAGAGAAAACCAAGAACTACATAGCCCATCTCGAACAGATGGTAGAAGCATGCAAAGCCGAGAGCCAGTCAGAATTGGTCAGCAAGCTGCTGGCCCAGAATATGAAGCAATATGAGACAATCAGCCGGCTGCGAAAGATTGTGGGGGAAATCAATATTGCAACTGGAGTTGAGCTCACACAACCGCAAACATCTAGCCTTTGTGAAGCAATGAACTTTGCAACACCACCCAACCTGGGCCTTTCTCTTCCAGAGCTAGTCCCATCAGATCCAGTAGCTACTGTAAAACCGGCGGTAGTGACAGAAGATAGTACAGATGATCAACTGCGACAAGACCTCAACGCTGTTCCACAGTCCGGCATGGACCTGGATGACATTGTGACTGGAGGTGCTTTATCGGCCCATCAAGATTTTTGCTTCAACGACATTCGGTTGGAATCGACCTCGAAATGGCCTACAAGCCATGACGCTCAGAATGGAAACCCAGCCAACGATAGTAGCTCGCTTCTGTCAGACGAAGCACTGGTTACCAATATCGACGCCTCTGCACCATTGGCGAGCGAAGACTTAGACCAACTCCAGACTGAGTGCATTCGTAACGAAGTGCTGGATGAGGATCCGGATTCTCAGCGACTGTCTACAGACCGGATTTGGGCGTCGAACGATGCAGCCCTATTTGTTGCTTCCCAAGCGAGTGAGTGCCTACACTTTCATGGCGCGCTCTCTAAACGCCTGACATTACATAATTCCCTCGAATGGAATTATTGGGATATTTGGCAGAGGACGAATGAGGTTTACAAAAAAGTTCTTCAGATATCTTCTTCACAAGCCGCATTCACCAATACTTCTGAAGGATCCATCATCTTCAAAGCTATAAAATACGGCTGGACATCTCTGTCTGTTGAACATCTGTCCAATCCTGTCGTACAAATCCTGGCCAACTACGACAACCTAGTTTGTGATCTAGTTGATCCCATCAACCGTGTTGCAGTTGCATACAAGAATTTCTACCTGATAAGGGTGTGTGTGACTGTTGAAAAAACCTCCACAATCTTCGAGTCACTAACGTTATTGCCAGTACTACATTACACACAACCCAGTTGACTTGGAGCGCATACCCATTTGGCAACGTCCAAGGTAAACCGATGCATTTTCCTTTGTACAATTGAATCATCTCTGACTTTATATGTAACAGTGCAACGGTCAATCAAAAACATCTCGTCTTTGCTGCAAACTTTCTACCTTGGTAGGTCTTTGAAGCTGGCCACCCGGCAAAGATTGCTCCTGTTAACCGTGACGGTGCAACCCACAGGCCGGCACTTCGCGAGCGCTTTCTCCACGGTCACGCGGTAGTCGATAGCACAAAGTTCTCCTTAGCATATGTGAAATATTTTCGCTTCGCATGGCCCTTTGGACTAGACGAAGCATACCATTACGACCAAGATACTGATACTTACAGCCCAACACCACTGTTTCAGCATTACCACAACAATTTGCGTTGCTGGACCTTTGAAGAGCAATTCTTCCAGGAATTTCCAGAGTTTTTCCAACCCATCGTATCCTCCAGCCAGCTCATTGAAGCCGCCGTTTAACGGGCCGCCTGTGGAAGGATTGACGTTTACGATTTGAAGATATCTCGTAACTGGGCTAGCGGAAAGCGCGAATGCCCTGTTTGACTGGCAGGATTAGCACCATCTCTACCCTTGAGATTTGCCTCTAGCTGCTTGAATTCATCCTCGCTGGTTGGGGAAGAACTTGAGGAGCAACGATCATCAGAATGGGTTGTCGCTGAAAGGGCTTCAAAGTCAAAGAAGGACGAAAATCATGATCCCATCAAACGTTTTCAGGTCGGTAAGGACACACCACATTACATGTTACTTCAACGAAGATAGCAACTATCCAGTCCACAACAAAAGGGACTTTCGCAAGCAAATAATTGCCACTGCTGAACTCAGTTGTTCCCTGACTGCCTCACATCACCATCAAAGGCGTTCGTAAGCTCGTTTTAGTACTTAGTCTGATCTGCAAGTTACGTACAACAGTGGTTGCAGTTTGGCCAGGCCTTTCACTTTGCCTACCACCTATCGTTGCAGTCATCTCAATCTGTAGACGAGGTACCCAGTAGCTTATATAATGATGCTAGGTTCAGGAGAGGTGGACCTGGCAGTCTGGACGGTTCTTCATCATCTCGATGAGCTCATTCATTTTACCCAAATCACCAGCTTTGGCAGCTTCACCCAAAGTTCGTACCTCAGTCGTCGCGGAACTAAACTCGCGGCAGATGACTGCAGCATGATGTTCACTCCGTATAGAGAGCTTTGCCGCGAAGGGTCGCGGCTTTGCGAAGGTACCAGCTACGGAAAACATCGAATTAGCAATTGACCACGGAACCAGAGGTAAGGGAAATCATCGGTCAGAGTCTGCAGTTGCAGTGGTCCAACCCGCTACTTACGGGCATAGTTTCGTGTGTCAATTGGGATTAGATTCCCCGACGCGTCAACGGCTCTGTCAACGTTGAACGCCCAAAGTGCTCTGGCTGTCAGAATGAACATGCTGGTTTCCGCCACGGACATGCCGACGCATATTCGTCGGCCACCACCGTATGCGAAGTGATCGCGTTTTAACCCATCGCTTTGAGTTGAATACTCTAAAGCGCTTAGATGGTGGTCTATGAATCGCATTGGCTCATATCGGTCGTGATCTGGATAACGTTTCTCGTCATGGTGAATCGAATAAGTACAGTTGATAACAGTCGCTCTTTTCGGGATATAATAGCCTTGAAACGTATCCTCTTGCGTTGTAGCATGATAAGATCCTGTTACATCCTCGAAAAGTCAGCCACATCGGTATCCTTGGGTAGAAGATATGAATGACATAAGAGGGTTGAAGCGTGGCAGACGGAATGAAGATGGGGACTGATTCTTTCTTGTTAATCTCGGCTTACCAAGATTTGCGAAAGGCCTCCATCTCATGACTTCTTTGATCATGGCCCGGATATAAGGACAATTTCGTTCGTCTTGTGGTTCTGGAAGTCTCGAGTTTCCAACAACTCGATCCAACTCCTCATGTGCTTTTTCTACCACTGAAGGGTTAAGCGCACACCCCATCAACAGATTGTTAAATTGTGATGGCACGGTTCCAGATCCAGCCAGCATGAGGCCTAAAGTCACGATTGCAGCTTCTGTCTCAGTGTAGCCTTCTTTTTCATACTTGGACATGAAACCAGATGCGAAACAGTCGACTGCTTGACCCCTATCATAGGCGGCTTTGCATGGATCCCACCACGCATGAGCGATGGTGTCGAGTAACTTTATGTTTTCGTCGTAGGTCTTCCGCCATGGAGCAAGAGCGTGAGGAAGACGCTGCAAAAGGGGCCAACGGTCGTCAACGAACTTTCCGGGATGGATAGTTGCTTCTAACCAGGAGCCCATCATGAGCAACCCTAGCGCCGCAGGCTCAGTAACATCATTTGCGCGCATTCTATTATTGTCATTAGACACAGTTGCCAGACAGGTCGGAGCTTTCACATTACCCGTAGATTGAGGTAATGAGCATACTGATTCCAACACGTTCTGCATTCTGGAAGAAAGCCCCCGGATTGTCCAGGGTATCTTTAAGGTATTGCTTCGATTCGTAGTCTTGATATGGTATGAATCGTTTCGCACCGGTCGGACCACTGACTGAGTTGAAGATCTTGCGCTGCTTCCTCCATGCCTGAAATCCATTAACCCTCTTCTCAAGATACGTAAGGAGTCACCGGGGTAGCTAACTTACGTCTCCATACTCGGCCGTGTTGATTGACATGCCACGAAAAATATTGTCATGCACGGCAAATAGCTTTGGCCTATTTTGATATATTGACCCTCGCTAAAACTCAATTGGACCAGGGCTTGGAAATTTGACAGTCTGAAGACGTACTTTGGTCATCAATTCTTGTACAATGGTCGGAGAGGTGAGCACAATTTGAAGATTCGGGCCATCCCAGACCGAGAAAATGTCTCCATACTCTTTGCGTACTTTGTCAAAGAACAAATGTGTTTTATCTCGAGCGTAACCAGGAGTACCGGTTATGATACTGCTTGGGGGGCCTGGAGGCTGATTGGAATGTTTAGCAAAACCAATGGTCAGGAGGCTTGTGGACGGTATACTAACAAGTTGTCGGTACTTTTTGTACGCCCCAATGTGGAAGTATCGTTGAAGAAACCATCCCAGTCCCCAGAGGGCTCCGAAGAGTATAACGGTGGAGAACAACTTGGCATTGTATTGGGACATGATGTCCGCAAAATGGTAGCTTTGAGGCTGGACGAAACGCGCTGTTCAGTGCAGGGCAAGGAACCGAAAGTTCAATAGAAAACTGATGCGAAGCCCTTCAAGAGCAGTGTTCAATCAAGCACCAAGGCAAAAGGTAGGGGGTTTAAAGATATCGGAGACAGAGTCTCGATTGTCTGCACACAAGGATGTGGGGCGTCTACGAAGTTCCCTACCCCAGAAGGCGAGTCGCTTTTCTCCAGGTTGTCACGCCCTAGAATCTTCGGTGTCAGCATTATTGACTCGCCGACCATGGTCTGATCTCTGGGGTAATTGTTTCCTAGCTCTCGGAGCACAAGACGAACAACCCCGACTATGCCATTCGTCCCTCAACTTACAGACAGAATGTTCGCCTCCGCATCGCCTACCATCATCCAGATTGAGTTCCCGGTGTTCCAAGCCCACTTTGCGCTTCAATTTTCAGATGCGCAAACGAGTTGCAGTGAGGCTGTACGTGTCGTTCTAGCTCTCTGTTCCATATGTTTAAAAGCAAATCAAGCATAACTAAAGTATGACAAGATCACATCTTGATATGATGCTTTCATCAAAGTGTGTGTGGTCTGCCTCTTCCTGCAGCGAGCAGGAGGCCAAGATTCCCAGTTATGCTTGGAGCGACAATTGTGACGGTCTTGCACATCTGCAAAGAGTAGCGATGCTTGTTCCCAAGTCCATGGCCAAGAGCGATGAAGACGACTTTAGCGAAACGTTGGAACTTGCTGGCGTTGTGAACGCCACAAACAAAAGGAAACAATTGTAAGGAGATGAATTTAAGTCTGCCTGTCTAAATGTTCCGGGGGATTCTACTCACTTATATAAATGAGTTTATGAGCGAGCATCGTCGCATAACGTTGCTAACGATGATGATTTACATGATTTTCATGAGGTTAACAATCTAGGGTGACTTTGACCTTAGGCGTCGTAAAGTCCCTATGAAAGAATGACTTAGGCATCAACCATTGAGCAAGGTCCATCTTCACAGAGTATTTTCTTTTGGGAAATATCGAAACTGGAGATGATCTACCTCGATGCCCTTCTAAAGACTTTGGCAGTATACCCTCCCTCTGCCTCTTGTCTTCTGCAACTCCTGGATTATGATCTCCCAGATGCTCAATGAAGTTTGAATCTAATATCTACGCATTGATCATAGTAACTGGTAACTACTCGAGAATTATCTATCTTTCAACTATTTCTACATCTTGCAACCAAGATCATCCTCGGTTTAAAGACGTTGCGGTTCGAGTCAAACACGCTGACGGATTCTCTACATATTCGAGCGGTGATTCGCTGTTCTACATAAATTCACGCGAAATCGGACCGGGATTCTGCGGGGGATTTTGAACTATTGTAGTTGTACTCGGTCTCGGTCTGGGTCAGAGTTTATGTCGAATTCTCGGAGAGATAATAATGCATAACGTCTTGGTCACAAATTGCGGGGTGAATCAAAGAAGAGCGTTGATCATCCGTGCCAAGAGAGGTTTCCTGTGGTTCTGAGTAATACTTCATGACTTCAAACTTTATGATGGGAGATGGTTATATAAGTAAATAGGCGCCTTTGCTTCAATGGCTATCCATACAGTCATACAAGCAAACTGACTTCTCAAGTTACCATCAAAGCGGATTATAACCCACCGAGAATCATCAAGCTGGTAGGAACATTGTCGAAAGGGTAGGATGGAACTGCTTGGGATAGTATTGCTTGCACAATACCTTTTCTCTGGCATCGCCGGTGCAACCAAACAGGAACCACTAGGACAAGTATATATAGTTCCACAGGATCCAATCGATGGACCAGTCACCGCTGTATATACTTCGGCAGAAAATCTAGCGTTTGACGGCCCAAAGCTCAGTAGCGTCAACTCTACTGTGTTTGATTGGTGGTACTTTGATGCCGTTTCCGAAGACGGTCAAGACCAAGTCAGTGTTATTTTCTTCCATACCGACGGTACTGCCCAAGGTTTTGCGCAGGGGTTCGGTACCGTCAACTATATTCTATTCACAGCAAGATTCTCGAATGGCACAATCTACGAGCAACTTCTGCCTGGCACCACATCTACGGTTACTACCAGTGGTGATGGCGCTAGTGGCGTTTGGAGCGGCACAGGAGCGGAATTCCATGGCACCCAGACCTTTCAAGATACACGGTTATCCTTGAGGACCTTGGTTTGGATATCTCTGGCTCGATGAGCCTTAAAAGTGTCTGTCAAGATCACTTGTATGGGAATGACCAACTGGCTAACTGACTATAGATTGCGCCGGCACATTTTCCAGCTGCCTTAAATAAGCCTAGGCAGGATCAACGACTTTCCTCCTTAGTGGGATGGGCGAATGCAATTCCAGATTCAGAGGCACTAGTGAACTTCTCGATCAAGGGCACTAAGTTCCACTTTCGGGGTTATGGCTATCATGATAAGGTACGGCTCGAATCTCCTTAGTGAAAACACACCGTCTGTCGTCTTGTGAACGCTGACTTTTGAAGAATTGGAGTCTCGATACCCTTCCTAACTCGGTTGGAAGTTGGTATTGGGGTCACGCTCATATCGGGAGTATTCGCTGGTGTATTTTGATACCTTGCTCAAGGGCGGTACCGAGACAGTCAACGGATTTTTGGTGAAAGATGGAAAGGTGGTTGCTCTCAGTAGCTCTGGTTTAGAAGTACGCCCACGCGGAGAGAACTCGACGTTTCCGCCTCCGACTGGCGCAGGTGATCCAAGTTCATTCTCGCTTCGATACGAGACATCCCACGGTGTTTTCTTGGCCGAGCTCAAAGGAGAGCCTATTTGGAAACCATTCTTTGCAAAACCTGGCTGGGGTTATACCCGATGGGCGGGTATAGTCACAGGGGGTTGGGAAGGCGAAACACAGGCCCGAGGTGCTGGAGTTTGGGAATGGATAAGGTATCTTTCTTAGTCCTGAAGACAAGAGAGTTATCGAATGGGATCAAAACGGGATCGGGGCTTTCTGCTGATCTGAATAGGAAGAAGGATCCTGTGAGGTGATGGAGCAGCTGCACTGGTAAAGAACAGAACAGAAAGGCCAAAGTCAGACTTTTGATGGACGCAAGAGCAAGTAGGAATGTGTGCTTATTCGACAGTGAAGGGATTAGCCATGTCCTTCCAAAAAGGCGATATATGCTGACCCACAGAATAGCTTACGAGACGACTGTCTAGCAGTTTCTTTGTTTCTCGCCTTTTCATCCAGTGTCATTCTTGACTGCGAAACTCCCCTCAGGCGCTTACGTGTTACGATTCGCTCCCGTGAGGCCACAAGTCGCCAAGGTTCTCCTTGGAAGAGGGCAGTATCACAGAGTGGTCTTGAGAAGTATATTGTAGAACGAGGTGCTGCAAGCGAACTATCCGTGGTCCTAAAACGTAGGGGTAGGATAATGAACTAAGTTGACTACGGGTTGTACTGTTGACGGGGAAATAACCTCGACTATATAGATGAGTGAGATGTCCTACTCTAGTGATGTTGGCTTGTGCTTACTAATCAACCAATTATTGACCGAACTATCGACTGGCCAGTGCGCATATTCGATATATTGACAAGCACTCACCTAGTGCACTCGATTATTGATTTTCTTGCGCATCAGGAGAGATTTTCTCTTGTTCACACTCATTTATATAGAGAAGAGGAATCCTTATCATTCTATAGACCAGACAGACATCAATTCAATCCATTTGTGCGTGTTGACAGTTATTTCGTCGACGCTCACAAAGCTGACAGTTATGAGCCCGGAAAATATCCGACACTAAGTTACTACGCTAAATTACTTAGCATTATTATTCCGATATCCTAATTAGTTAACTTATAACGTTATTCGTGCTAAAACGAATCTCGGTTACCGAATCAGGATAGTGTACCGACTATATAATTATTATAGCAACAATAATATATCTAACGAGGAAATATCTCCTAATTTAAAGATTCTAAAGGTTCTAAGAAGTTCCGATAATTAGCCTTAATAGATTCTATAAGTCTAGTTAGACGTAGTTCGCGAAGATATCTAGAAATATCTAGATCCTTCCCGTAAGGAAAGGCTTCCCTTAATAAAACCTACTATTCCAACGTTCACGAAATATTAGGAGAAAGCGATATCGTTCGACCAACTAATAGTAGCCTAGAAGGAATTATTCCTTATGGATAAAAAGCTCTATAATAGACAAATTAAGGAGTATAATACCGTTAACAAATCAATTAAAAAGATCGGCGAAACGATTATATCGTCGATTTCACTGAACTTTAAGTTATACTTAAAGAAGGCTACCTTAGTGGCGGAGTAACTTACTTAACTAAAGATTCGAGTCGCTCCTTCGTTAGAAGCCTTAAAGAGTACTATTCTAGTCGAATATTAAGCTCTTAAGGAGTATCTAAAGACTAAGGATATCCTATATTAGATAGACCGATAGGAAGATATAGCTACTCGGGCTTAGGATAAAGGAATCCTAGAAGCCTTAGGTACTTAACCTATTATAGACTTCCTTAATACTATAAGAGGTATTAACGGAGGCTTCGTAACTAGTTACCTTATATAGATAGACGATATAGAGACGAAGGATACACTCCTTTAGGTCCTTAACAAGTATCGCAACTTACGTAGGTATACACCGACGACGATAGGGAGTGGGATATTACACTCCGTATTTAACGTCGAATAATAATCCTCAAACAAGGATCAACTACCTTCGTAACCTAGAAAGTACGTATACGGAGGAAACTACCCGATAGAGAAGGATTACTATCTAAATCCCGATCTTAGACCCTCATAGTGGACGGTTAGACCTAACACTAAGAAGAAGGTCTATAATAAGGTCGTTAATAGTCCAAAACTCAAGAAGAGGTTTAAGGATTTTATCTCCTCCTATAAGAAGAAGGACTTATAAGTTACTATCGCTATAGCAGTAATAATAGGAAGGAATCTCCTCCGATAAGGAGATATCTCATTAGGATAGATCCTTAATTCAGGATCTAATATTCATATTACCAATAACTTAAGAGGCTTCAACAAGACCTTACTAGGTAATAGGCAAGTAGTTTAGGCCGGAATAACCTTATATCCTATTAAAGCCTATGGAATAGTAACTATATCGGTCAAAACCGACTTACAAACGAAGATTATGCAACTCCTCGACGTCGCTTACATCCCAGGCTTCCTATCTAACTTAGTATTATTAGCGAGACTTAGCCGTAAAGGTATCTACTAGGACACTCGTAAGGATAAGCTATTTTATTATAAGGGAGCCTTATACGACCTTACTCTAAGTAATAGTCATTAGCTTCTATCGACGGACTAAATATACTAAAATTTCGCTATATATAAACCCTCCGAGGTAGTCCGTAAGTTAATAAGCGAATAGCATCGCATACTAGGCCACCTAAGTAAGGAATCGATCTTATACCTATAGGAGGTATCCGCCGACGTAGTACTCAACGAGAACTCCACTAAAATAACTCCCTATAAACCCTATCGACTATTAAAGGTAACTTAATAGATCTCTAGGCTTTTAGGATAGAAGGAACCTACTATAGGTCCCTTTAAGAGAGTCTCCTTCGACTTAATAGACCTATTAAATAGGTATAATAGGCACAATTAGGTTACTTACTTTAAATACTTCGTTACAGGAATAAATTACGTATATACGCTCCTAAGGAAGAGCGATAGTCTATAGGCGCTTACCTCTTACCTCAATATCGTTAAAACGAGGTATAATCGCCAAGTTATGTTTATAAGGCTTAACGGAGAGACCTCATTAGGAAAAGACTTCGATATCCTTACATAGGATCGAGGATTAACTATGGAAAGGTTATCCCTAAGAACTCCTACGCAAAATAGGTATACCGAGAGAGCCGGGCGCGTAATCGTAACTCTAGCAAGATATATAAGAGTATAGGTAAATCTTCTAGCCGACTTATGGCCTAAGATTATCATAACGGCGGGATATCTCCTTAATAGGATTCCGTACCGACAGGCGTAATAGAAGACCCCCATTAAGATAATATTAGGTAAAAAGCCTACTTATACTTACTTATACCTAATAGGATATAAGGCTTACTTCCTTAATAAGGATATCGTACGCCGTAATAAATTAGAGCCGCGCGTATAGATCGGTTACCTTATTAGATATAATTTAAGGAATATCTATCGCATATAGGAACCTAGAAAATATCGTATTCTTAGGGTAAGAGATATTACCTTTAATAATAATTCCTTCTACGATCTAAAGCAATTACTACTTCTAGAGTTACTTAGGACTATTCCTATCGTCGATAATATCGAGGCAATCGTAGAGGAAGGAAGACGAAGCCTTAATAATAGCGAAACTACCGACGATAAGATAGGTAATACTATAGAGGTTATCCGATAATAGTATCTACTATAAACCTAGCCTCGCGCTAGTAACGAGGCTAAGTTATATAATATTAGAATTTTATAGCCTTATCTAAGTCTTAGTACTAACGAGGCTAAACCTTAGGATATTTAGTCTATAAATATAGCTACTCTACTACTAACTCCTTCTTACGGCACTAATCTTACGGTAGCTAATATAGCTATATCGGTTAACCCTAATTAGAATCCCTAATATAGGTTCGGCCCTAGGAGCTATACGGCCGGTATATATTCTACTCCGGAGCCCGATACAGTAACGGAGAGGTCAATAACGACACCTAAAACCGATATAGAAAGCCGAGAGTCTATACCGATAAGTGTTAAGGAGAATAGACCTCCGCATTATGTAAGTACGGACTTCGATAAAGCTAATATTCTTCCTCCTAGTACTCGAAGACGACTAAAACCTCGTCGTTAAGTATTCGTAATAGCACTAGATAATATTAAGAATAAAGGACTTACGGCCTATTATACAGTATTCGCTACTATACTTAATAAGGGAGGAAATCCCTATAAACGACACCGAGACTCTATACTATAAGAACCTCGCTACTAGCATAAAATAAAGGTTTATCCTTTCGCAAAGGAATAGCTTAAGGCAGTTACTATTAAGATTAAAGAACTCTAAGCAAGAGGAACTTAGGAAGAGGTTAAATCCTAATATACAACCTCGAAACCTCTACTACTAATATAGGTATTTAAGTATAAGTTCGACAATAAAGGATATCTAGAGAAGTTTAAGGCAAGGCTATATATTAGAGGTAATTTATAGTATATAGAGAGCGATAATTACGCCGTAACCTTAACCGGAGAGACCTTTAGGATCCTTATAAGCCTTATAGTAGGATATAACTTAGAATTAAAGTAGTCCGACGCTATAAATACCTTTCTTAATAGTAAACTTAATAAGGAGGTCTATATTAAAGCCCCAGAAGGGCTTAGCGACGGTAAGGTCCTTAGGCTCTTAAGAGCCCTATACGGATTAAAGAGATTACTACTCCTATAGTATCGCGAACTCATAGAAGGACTTATTAGATTAGGCCTTAAGGAGGTTAAAGGAGTTAACTATATACTATAAAATAACTTTATTATCGTCTTCTTCTACATTAATAATATCCTATTTATCTATTATAGGAATAATAAGGAAAAGGCTAAAGGCCTTATTCGAGAACTTAGTAAGATCTATAAGCTAAGGTACTTACTAAAAGCCAATTAGTTCCTAGGTATCCGAATCGTTAGAGACCGATAGAGAGGCACTCTCTCATTAATCCAGGACTCCTATATCGACAAGATAACCTTAAGATTTAACCTAGAGGATCATAAACCGGCTAATACACCACTATCTCTAGAAAAGCTAGAGCCTAATCCGGAACAGGCAACTCCGGAGGAGATTCATCTCTATTAATAAAAGATTAGATCTATTAACTAGGTTATAATCTAAACAAGGCCTAATATCTTATTTACGGCCTCATAACTAGCACAATTCTTAAGAAATCTATCGCTAAAGTATACCTCACTTACTAATAGAGTTATTAGGTATCTAAGCGGCACTAAGGACTAAGGAATCGTCTACCGACGAGGCGATAATAAGGTAGAACAACTCAGGATTTACTCCGATACGGCTTTCGGCGACAGCTTCGACAGAAAAAGCTCGCAAGGATTTATCTTCTACCTCTTTAAAGGCCTATTTAGTTGGAAAGTAAACCGATAGCGCATAATTACAACGTCGTCGATAGAGGCTAAGCTTCTCGCTCTAATAGAAGTCTTAAAGGAAGCGATATAATAGAAGAGGTTCCTAGGATCTATAGGGAAGAGCCTCCCGATAAGCCCTAAGATCCATAACTATATCCATATCTTCTATAATAATTAATAGATAATTCGCTTATTTACAGTACTAAGCTATAAGCTTATAACTCGACTTAAATATATTAATATCTATAGGCACTAGATAAGAGAATTAGTTAATAATAGAGTTATCACTCTAGAATAGGTAGCTATAACATTAATGAGCGCTGACGGACTTACTAAACTACTAGGAGAGCAACCTTATAACAGGTTTATAAAGTAGTTAAACCTCTAATAAATTACAACGATAACGCTATAATGAGATCGACAGAAAAGGATACTAGAGGCAAGGAAAATACTTCAACAGCAAATTACGCTCTTTTAGAACCAAAACACCATGAAAAGTCTATATAAACTGACTTTACACCAACGAGAAAAGCTTCACAGGCAACCCTGTTATCACAGGCTTCCCTGGGGGGTGTGTTAGCTTGTGCTTACTAATCAACCAATTATTGACCGAACTATCGACTGGCCAGTGCGCATATTCGATATATTAACAAGCACTCACCTAGTGCACTCGATTATTGATTTTCTTGCGCATCAGGAGAGATTTTCTCTTGTTCACACTCATTTATATAGAGAAGAGGAATCCTCATCATTCTATAGACCAGACAGACATCAATTCAATCCATTTGTGCGTGTTGACAGTCATTTCGTCGACGCTCACAAAGCTGACAAGTGATGAGGTGTTGCATCTGTTGCAAGTGTTGCACCTGCAACCACTGCAACGGCTGCAACACAATATTTCCTCTTCGGGAGGTCACGTGTACCCAGTCAGCCTTGTTGACGAGGCTGACCGTCTTTCGTCTGACTTTCCTCTTCCGACCACCCAGGTGGCCACATGAAGGTCGGTTCGTAACATTACGTTCCTAACACTTCGATCTCGTCAATTCAGCCTCGACTCCATTTGCTTACTTCTGCTCAGCAATATTGAGTGAATCAATTTTAAGCTATAAAGAGAGGCCTCTTCTTTATGATTTACTTCTTAAATCTTCTTTCAAGTAATCAACGAAAATCTTGTCCAGCGCACCTTAGGCCACAGTCCAGACGCAGGTGCAAAAACATGATTTTCGACTTGCGTCTTACAAGACCAAGAATTACCCTCTTCTTAGGAGAAATATTAATGACAGGACGATGACTATGTAAGGTAGTTGTCTCTGTTCGAGGTAGGTGAAGGTGACCGTCGAGCAACTTCTTTGATGTGCAACAGGAAGGAGCGATCAACCACCTTCTCTTCTACCCTCTTCGTTTACATCGGCAAGGTGAAGTCTTCAAACCCAAGTAGTATTTAATCCCACGTTATATGAAAAGCCACATTTCTCAAACCCTATCTGATATTTGCAAACATTATACGATCATTACAGAATTATGGATACGATCGATGGATTCCCAATGTCACGCATATGTTATGTCGGTGCAGGCCAAGTTGGCGCTTTATCTGCCATAGTCATGGCTCGTGCCAATCCCTCCCTTCAGGTGGACGTTACTGATAAAAATTCTGCCGTCATTGAATCCTGGAAATCTGTCAGGCCTTACACTTCAAGGTTCCCCCTCCACGAGCCTGGTCTGAGAAATCTGATCAACACATGCCCTTGCAACCATCCGATCTCGTCATTACAGTTCAATGTCCTCCCATGCCTCTGCGAGCGCCAGATCCTGCCCAACCTGCATTTCTCTACAGATGTCGAAGGAAAGATCAAGACGGCTTCAGTCATCTTCATCTGTGTCAATACTACTGGTCGACAGCCATCACTCGACTCACGCAAAATGAGCATGGGTCTCAACATCGATGACCACTTTGACGTGGTGAGACTCATTCACAGAGTCTGCAATGGTCGTCAAATCATTGTGAACAAAAGCACAGTGCCTATGGGGACCGCCTTCAGTATGCAGCGCGAGGTCAGTGTTCCCGCCATCCATTTTGACTGCGCAGCCACTAATGAAATCATAGCTAACACGGCGTGATCCTCTTGCACAAGCCCCTTTGGTCTACTCCAATCCTGAATTCCTCGCCGAGGGAACTGCAATTCAAGATCTTGTTGAGCCTGAACGGGTTTTGATAGGTTGGCTGCCAAGACCGGTGGTTCCAGAAAACCATGATTTGCACGATCAGGCTGTTCAGTCTCTCATCGATCTCTACGCGGCTTGGGTTCCCAGACATAAAATCTTCACAATGGATGCATTCTCGTCCGAATTGGCAAAGATCGTTTGCAATGCCACCTTGGCTCAGCGAGTAACAAACATCAATACCATTGCCACCATTTGTATGGCATATGGGAACCCAGAGGTCTTGGCGAATGCCAACAACATTGTGACAATGCTCGGCACGGACCCTCGCCTAGGCAATAACTCTCTCGAATCAGGCCTGGGTTTTGGCGGACCTTGCCTGGAAAAAGATATCGCTTACCTTGTGTACTTGGCTCAAAGTTTGAGTTTGTCTGATGTCGTCGCATATTGGCAATGTGTGTTGGATTTCAATCGAAATCATATTGCTCGAATCACCACTCAGATTTTCGACAAGATCACTTGCAATATTGAGCAATCAGACAACACCGACCAACGCCTAATGATCGCCATTTTTGGCATCGGTTTCAAGAAGGACACACCAGACATTCGTGGATCCATTGTCGTAAAGATGGCAGATTTCTTTGTCTCTCGCGGCATACAGGTAAATGTCTATGACCCTCGTGTACCGATTAACACCTTTGGACAATACCAAGCACTGAGACATAGGCTCATGTTCAAAAAAGCAAACGCAGTGGAAGCATGCAAAGGAGCAAGTGCCGTTATCATGAATCTTCCAAGTACGATATTTCCAGGGCCTAATTTGAACTGGGATGCCCTTTCGCACGTTATGCAACAGCCAAAATTACTCGTCTGTACCGGCAGGGATATGTCCATCACGAAGGAGTTTGAATATGGTTATGAAATAATGCGGATAGCATAAAACTAACTTTGGCGGAGGGTTCAACAAGCCCAGGGCTATAGTCTCCGTAGCAGGCGGTTGCTGGCAATATTGAAATGGAGCCGCTGAAAAGATCCAGGAATAGTGCTCCCGAGCATGATTATAGCTTGGATCTGTGAGGACTTTCGCCAATTTGTTGTTCAACTGAGGTTTAGTTGTTATGTAATCCAGGGAGTCGATAGTTTGAGAGCCGATGGACGCCAGTAACAGCGGCGCAACTCACGATCTATAAGTATACATAGTACTTTTCATCGAGAAACGGATACAAGGAAACAATCCTGTCGGGAGTATCATGACGCGACCGCCCGCGGCCAATAATTTTGAATTGACTTAAAGTCTGTCAAAGTAGCTGACGGAGGTCTGTAGGAGATTATACACACTCCGTACAGTAGGCTAGAGAATAGTAGCTAGTAAAGTATGACTAAACCAAGATTATATTAGAACGAGAAGCCATGATCAAAAACGAGTGTTCTTGTGAGTGTACGTGTGTGTGCATATATGTATGTCCATCCTCTCGCCGAACGAGTGAATATGCATTTCATGTGAGCGTCGAGTCCTGGAAAAGTCGAGCGCGCACATCTCTTGCATGATGATGATGGCGATGATGATGTCAATGAAGAAGATGATGATGATAAAGATAGGGCAAGGGAGGTAAAAGAGTGCCAAACAGTGCGTGCGTTCTCACGAAGGCATGTTGAAAATAACAGTTTCGACCGAACACGGCGTCGTCCATGTGATTCTCTCCTGTTCTTCTTCTCCGTCTTCGTCTTCCGCATCCATGATTATTATTTTTCTCGTTGTTTCACTTCTTCTTCTTCTTGTTGTTCTCATTCTTGTTCTCGTTGTGGAATGAAATCTCGCCGCCATTGATGCTGTAGCCACCCTCACCGTGCCGCCAGTGGGATGCCGAATTGACTGACTACTTAGTTGACGAACTAATTAGCCAACCAACCAACCAGTGCTAACGTGGCCCCCAGGGACGGACGAGTCCAGTGCTACTGCTGCTTCTGCTGCTGTGTGTTCTTCTACTCGGTGTCAACAGGCGGCTGCACGGTCTTCTGGATGGTGCATTGGTAGCTCTCTTGAGCGGACAGGATAGGGCAGATGATGACTTGTTTGGCCATTGTGCTTTGTTATCGAGGGGTTTGGGGGATTTGGGTCTTGATTTGGATATGTTAGATGGGATGGGAAGGTGTTTGGGATGACGGAGAAAAGAAAAGGGTCATGGCTTGAGGAGGTGGCGGGCGCGAAATATATTGCTTGAGCTGGGTGATGCTGGTAGAGTTTGGGAATACAAAGAACGTCAAAGGGTGTCGAGGGTCGAGGGTCGTGAGGGTCGTGAGGGTCTGGAGATGTTCTTGGGTTGGAGGGTGGAGGTTGTCATGTGTAGATGGCGTGTGGTCGTGTCGAGATGGACATGGACATGGAGGACAAAGAAGGTGTCAGGTTGGAATTATTGCGGAGGAAACGCTTAGTATTGTTGTTGCGGAATGTTCTTGATATTGTTCTTGGCTATACAAAGCCTTGACATGACATCCTGTCTATCTACTCACGTCACGAGCTTGAGTGGCCCTCGTGAGCCTTGTCTGCTGCATTCAGACTATATGTTTGCGTGGATCGGAATCGAAGGTTTAGACTGAGGGTGATCTAGAATCGTGTGAATGGCAACCACTTGCCCCGCAGCTTGATGTTGACCTGGGCTTTGTGTCAGTGTTGTCTAGAGTCTGAAGGCTGACCAAGAAGAGAATAAACGTACCCAAGTAACTCCATCCTTGTCAACCTCTTTCTCGACAGTGGTGGAGAAAGCAATGGCACTCATGATGCCGTCACCGAACTTTTCGTTCAAGACGGCCTTGTAGGCATAACCGTAGTTCTGGACAATTTCGTACAAACGATAGATCAATGGCTCCTTAGGAGGCATCTCGACACTTTTTCCACGATCGGGAAACCCACTGAGTTGCTGCTCCAGCACGGCATGGTCGATGTTGAGGAACTCGGACAGATTCTTGATGTCTTCGGGTGAGGCTTTGGCCTGGCCGTAGAAGATGGCTGCTACGGCGACTTCTTCTCTGCCCACGACTTTGGCGAGCTCTTCAAATGTCACTCCCTTTTTGGCCTTGGCTTGAAACAGCGTCACGGATGACGTGGGTAGGTTCGCGTGTTGCGAGGTCTGTTCATATTAGCGAGATTGATCTTGAATGGTTCTGGCTGGGTCGGCGGGAGGGAGGAGTAATTACGTCAAGAGTAGCGATGGACATGTTGGAAGCGAATCGTGCCGGTATGACTAAAGCGGGAGAATGTGGTAAGCTGCGAGAGAGGATGGAGTGTCTTGTTGATCTGAATGCTGGGGATGCGAGACGATATAAAGGACGAAGAGATGAAGGCATTGGGTTATTACCTGCGAGGAAAAAAGATGATGTACCGAGTGTGGACCTGGTCGAGTGATATAATAGTGGCAATATATATAGCCAGCCGATGGTCCGACCAAAGAAGCCGGCGTGGAGTTCAGGACCTACCAGTATTTGTATTTTGTTATCCTCATGTGTGGTTCCGTGGAGATGGTGGAGGAGGTGGTGGTGGTGGTGCAGCGCAGGTGCAGGTGAGAAAGCTGCGGTGCAATGACGACGGCGAGTGAGTGGCAGTGGAGGGGAAAATTGGTTTCCCCGCACGAGGATGGACATGGAATCTCGTTTGGCCCCGCCAAACCGATGCCCTGAGAGACGTCCGATGATACCTAACCGGCTCAGGCTATTGACAAAGGATGGTGGTGATGATCTGCCGCTTCAAGGTTTCTTACGGCGGCATGATCATATTGATGTTGAAGTACAAGATTTTAGTATAATACTTCGAGGGCGAAAATGGAGATATTCTACGAGCCAGCTGGGGATGCCTTAGGTAGTTACTGTACCTCACTAGCCACAGACTAGCAGGTATTTAGTTAAAGAGGCAGGAAGCACCTACGGTTAGTTTAGGTAAGAGAAGGTGTTCACTCTTGCCTGCTAAGAGAACTTGGTTGATCAGCGATTATGCACACTAATGACAACTAACTTGACTACGGCGCAGTACTTGGTTACCTAGGTAGTTCGTAAAAGGTACAATTGGGAGGTACTTCGTGGTACTTGTGCCTGAGGTACCTGTAACTCCGTACTCCGTAGTACGCATATCCAACAGCTTGGTGATAGGTTTCGACGTCTAAGCTTCCACCCAAGCGTTCAAGACATTTCTTGGACCAGTGCATCCCATTGGATATCTAAGGGATGCTTCATCTGCAGCGTTTCACTTGTCCACTTTATTCACTCGTTCGTTGTGCGTCCGTTCTGTGTCCGTTCTGTCTTGGGCCTTGCCTCCTCAGCTGAGACAACACACACCTGAAACCACCTTTCATTGTCACTGGTTTTCTCTGATTACCTGACGTGAAGCTCGCCATCTGTTTCCATTCCTATCAGTCATTGCTGGCCTTTTGAACTGATCACCTCTTTACTCTCCCATCTCCAACTCTTCGACATGATACTCTCATCCATTTGATTCTGCATTCTTCCTGGCTCTGCAGATTTCTCCATTCCACAATGTCTTATTATCAACAACAGCAACAACCTCCGGACGATGATGGTCTGGCCTATGGTGACGATTATTCCCAATCTCGAGCCAGTGGTCAACCCCCAAGGATCGCTCATCTCTCGGGGATACTTTGAAGAGATTCAAGGCTGGCTACGACAGCTTCAAGAATCCTTCTTCCCCTTCCCCTCCTCAAAACTATGGCTATGGCGGTTCGGCTTCTTCCAATCAGGGCTACTATGGCCAACAAGCTGCCAATACTGGTTACCCTCAGGTCGGTCAATCTGCCTATCCTGGAGGTCCGCCAACACAGCCTGCCGCTCAGAGACCTGATCTCGGAACCCAGCTCCTGGGTACTCTTCATTCTACCATTCACAACATCGGTACCGATGTTGCAGGCCTTTTTGGATCAAGTGGCCCACCTCCCCCAAATACCGCCAACAAACCTCCTGGTGCTAGCGGTTATAACAACCCCGCCTATTCCAATACCACGTCGGCCTCATCAGCCCCACCGCAAGGGAGAAACCGTTTCGATAGTTTTGCTGCCGAACGTCCAGGAAATGATGTAAAATGGTATGTTGACGGCTGTTCTTACTTTTGGGCAGTAAGTCAGGCACTCGAAGGTGCAAAAGAATCAATCTGGATCTTAGATTGGTGGCTGTCTCCAGAACTCTACCTCCGTCGTCCACCTTCCAAGAATGAGCAATGGAGGCTAGATCGAACTCTTCAGCGCGCCGCTCAACGAGGAGTCAAGGTCAACATCATTGTCTACAAAGAGGTAACACAGGCTTTGAGTGCGTACATTTCTTCCCCGTTATCAACCATCTCCATTCTCTTCTCCCTCCATCCACCAATGCCATGACCTCATTTCTTGTCGCCCTTGGTCTACGAGCCACCGCAACGTCCGTCGACTATCTCGAAAAAGAGAACCCACTAATCCTTCCGCCTTTAGCTCTATCCTCGGCACATACCAAGCATGAATTGGAAAAATTATCCCCAAACATCGCCGTCTTCCGTCATCCTGACCATTTACCCGATGCTCAGACTGCACACTCATCCTTGTTGTCTTCATTTCAGGGACTCAAGCTAGACGCCGCCGGCGCCTCAAAGCTGGGTTCAGACGCCTTGAAAGGAATTTATGGTCTGAGCGATGATGTTGTTCTCTATTGGGCCCATCACGAGAAATTGTGCCTGATCGACGGCAAGATTGCCTTTATGGGCGGACTTGATCTATGTTTTGGTAGGTGGGATACTAACCAACATGCCATTGCCGACGCTCATCCGAATAATGTCAACGATATCGTGTTTCCAGGTCAGGATTTCAATAACGCAAGGTATGTCACCATATCGTAGTATTCCTCTTTACACCCTGCTTGCCTTGTCTGGGGAAGACACCTTACATCCTATTTGCCTCTTGTGATCAATACTCAACTAATTCTTCACTTATCAGAGTCATGGATTTCAGCGATGTCGCCAATCCCTTCCAGAATAAACTAGACAGGACCAAGAGCTCGCGCATGGGATGGTCAGTGCAATCCCTCAACTTCAAACATTTACTGACCATCAAAGGTCCGATATTGCTCTGAGCCTCCATGGTACATCCGTGCAAGACCTTCGTCATCATTTTATCGACCGTTGGAATTTCATTTACGACGAAAAGTACAATGTTCGTCAAGACGTACGCTACTCCCGTATTGCAGACGGCTTTACTCACTCTGCCTCGGGTATTGCCCAGCGTCCGCAATCCCAAGGACATCTTCAAGCGCCTCAGCCCGGCGGGGCTTTTCCTCCACCACCGGGTAGTCAACCATACGCCGCACCTGCTTGGCAAAGTACCAGTCGTCCTCATACGCCTAACCCATCCGATCAATATCAAACTCAACAGCCGATCATCGCTGGCCAACCCGGGGGGCAACAAGGTCAGTGGCAAGCACCAACAGGGCAGTATAGCCAGGGCAGCTTTCCTCCTCCACCCCAGGATCTCCTCCGCACGTCCAGCCGACATCAGCCACAACCTACCCCGGGAATATCGCTCCACCGAGCCCACAGCCACAATACTCTGGTGGGTATCAACAAAACCCTAGCCCTTCGCCTCAACCATATGCTCCGAATCAACAGCCTACAAGCCCACCCCTCAGCAATATGGGTCTAGTCCCCAGATTGCGAGTCCACCTCCTCAACAGTATGCAGGCATTCAGCAGAGTACAAGCCCAACTCCCCAGCAATGGGTTCCCAATCAACAGTCGCCCGGATCCCAGCCTCAATATTCAGCATACAGCCAGGGTATCAATCCGACCCAATCGCCGCCCGTTCAACCCTATCAACAGACGGCTTATCAGTCGGCACCAGGTGAGCAGACACGCGGCTTTGATGACAATTACCAAGGTCAAGACGGCGAACGAGGCTTTGGTAATGAGCGTGGTATGCGAGGACGATTCGACCAGTATCGCGACGAAGGTAGACGCATTGGCCAAGAGCTTTCTTCGATCGGCAACATCGTTTCTGGAGGTGTTGAGCAGAAATACCACCAATACTCAAACAAATACTTTTCACCCACTGGTAGTTATGGTCGCATACAAAATCAACCTCGTGGCCCGATGACAACTCAAATTCTCCGAAGCTGTACGAAGTGGAGCAACGGAACCCCGCTAGAAACATCCATCCAGAATGCCTACATCGAAGTGATCAAGAACAGTCAACATTTTGTTTATATTGAGAATCAATTCTTCATCACAGCCACAGGTGACCAGCAAAAGCCAGTCAAGAACTTGATCGGACAAGCCATTGTTGAACGGATTCTGCGTGCGGCAAGAAATGGAGAGAAGTACAAGATCATTGTTGTCATCCCTGCTGTGCCCGCATTTGCAGGCGACCTACGCGATGAAGCTTCGTTAGGAACGCGGGCCATCATGGAATTTCAATATTTCAGTATCAATCGAGGCGGCCACTCCATCATGGAGAAGATTGCTCAGGCAGGATTCAATCCGCTAGATTACATCCGTTTCTACAATCTGAGAAGTTATGATCGAATCAATCGCAATATCAGAGTTGAGCAACAGAGCAATGTCAGCTACGAAGATGCACGGAAACAGCACGATGACGCTGTTGGTGCAGGTTACGGACAATACGGCGAGCAAACTGGAGTTACCAATCCGAACCAAGCGTCACAATATCAGCAATACCAGTCTGTGGCACAAAATGTGCCTGGTAGCGGACGGTGGGATAGTGTGGCAGAATGTTACATGTTAGGTGGACCGGATATTCGATCTGTTCCGTGGGATGGTCCACCCGAAGCAGAGTTGAATGCATTTGTGAGCGAAGAGCTGTACATTCACTCAAAGGTAAGTCCACGACATTTCAAGAGTTTTATCTTAATGGACGAAGCTGAACTTTATGCAGACTCTAATTGCCGATGATCGAATCGTCATTTGTGGGTCTGCCAATCTCAATGATCGTAGTCAGCTAGGATCGCACGACAGTGAGATTGCAATCCTAGTCAATGATCCTACCCCTGTACAGAGTTACATGTACGGCCAGCCCTACCAAGTCAGTCGGTTTGCTGCATCCCTCAGGCGACAACTTTTCAGAAAGCACTTGGGATTGATCGCACCTCAAGACATACAAAGACCTGATGCGAATTACGAGCCTGTCGGAGTTCCAAATGCTTACGATTGGGGAACTCCAGAGGACAACATTGTCGCAGATCCTCTGAGCGATGCTTTACAAAGTTTATGGAATACCCGAGCCAGAACCAATACTGAAGTATTCAGAAAGGCTTTCCGAGCTGTACCTGACGACAATATCCTTGGCTGGGAGGAATACAAGGAGTTTTATGAGTACTTCTTCCAACCGGTTGATGATAATACCAACACCAAGGATAAGAGTAAACTCCCCCAAGAGTGGAATATGGACACGTTGTCCCAGGAGATTTCCCAGGAGGGGTACAGGAACTCAAGGCGTTGCTCAGTCAAGTTAAAGGTACTTTGGTCGAAATGCCCTTGTGCTTTTTGCAGAGTAAGTCAAATCTTTTTGGTTGATACCTTTGCTCTACTAACAGTACAAAGATGAGGATATTGCGAAAGAAGGCTTGACACTCAATGCCCTAACGGAAGAGCTATACACCTGATAGGTCCCTACACGTGCTGATGAAAATTATGAATGTTTCATGAAAATGCCTTGATCATCGTGCCGGCAACTGTTCCATCATATATGCAATTTGCTTCACACAGTGGCGCCAGTTCAGATATATGCTGTTGGGAGGATATTGGGTGGATAGCCTAAAGGCTTGAGAACAAAAGGGCTACGAATTATCCATGGCCCTTTAATATTTCCTTGATATTATAAGAGAGCTTTCCAACATCTGAAGAGCAACGTCATACATCAAAGATGGTCTTTGAAGAAATCCCAGTACTTAGCCACGCTCACGACCCGAACAGCTAGAGCCTCCACGACCATAGTGCATAGAAGATCAGAAGTCCGGTGGAGCATTCAAAGTCTGGGGGAGTGGCAATCCCCTCGCGCATTTACTTGCCTGATCCATCCATGTCCATCATCCATGAATACCACAGACAGACAGTTACTTACTTCTACAACACATGGTTCACGGTGATTCCCATAACGTGAATAGCTTTGATTGATGGTCACTTTCTTCGAGACTGTAATTCACAAACGCGGACGGACGCGAGTCCTGAAATGGCATGTGATCGACCCATCGACTATATTTGAGCGCCTCTTCCTCTAGTCCCACCTCCATCTCTACACACCCAACCTATTGCACAGTGAAGCACTCTGGCATCACGACGACAGTGTCACATCCTCTTTTTCAGTACCACATGAATTTCGGACACTCCGTGATTTCTCGCTTCCTGTCCTTGTTGCCAAGACACAATCCCATCACGAGCAACTTCCAACATCGTCTTTGGCGTCCACGTTCACAAAGATCGCCACGATGTCTTACCAGTGTTCCTTTGAGACTTGCTCAAAACGTTTCAAGACCGAGAAATTGATGATTGCTCACAAAATCAAAGATCCAACACATTCATATTGTAAATGTTGTGATGAGGACTTTGAAGATGACATGGGCCTCTTCATCCACCAGCTCGGAAGCTCGAATCACAGTAAGATCCACTGAACATTGATTGAAAGGCTTCTAATTCCTGTCCAGTCGTCTGTCCTATAGATGCTTTAGAATTTAAAAGCTCCATGGCAAGAGATCAGCACTTTGAACAGGTAGGATTCTCTGCCCACCGGCAGGATTGAGAGAGACTAATGCATTTTTGCCAACAGTGCCATCCCCAAAGGCAAAGGTTGAACTGTGCTGGATGTTCGGAACTGTTCCATTCAGCCAGCGCACTCATGTCACATATTGAACAGGACACGTGCTCGGTTATAAGGCTTACCGACTACCGACTTCAACGAGTAGAACGACAACTGGAGAAGGACGCATGGGAATCTCATGCAAATCCATTCGGAGCATCTCAAGCTCAAATAGATGCACACGCTCAAGGCCTCTCCGCTGCTACCCTTAGCAATCTGGACAATGTCCCTGTCTCTCGGGCCGACAGGTCACTTCATAATGCCATCGGCGGTCCAATCTCTACAACCTCTAAACAACAGTTTCCTCCGTTGACACCTCGAGATCAAAACCGGAACTCGACTACCTCGCCCTCCATTATTCCAGAACCAAACAATTGCGAAGCCGAACTCACCAAACTCAAAATCTCCGACAGCATTTGGACTCAGGATCTCAAGTCTACAATCCATGAGCAGCCAGGTTCCGCCGTCAGCACGGAATTCAAGGTACAAGGATGGCTGGATGATCTGAGTACAAGCTCGAAAAGCCCGTCCAGACACACAAGACAAACCACCTCCAACTTCAGTGACGAGGACGGCGGCACCAAGATCAATGCAGCCAAGGAACAACCTATACCATCATCACCTCAAATCTCGGATCCAAATCCACACGCAGAACACAACCACATCAAATACCGACCAGCCGCCGTCCACTCGGTCATCTCATCCTCTTCGATCGTCGATGTCGAGCGATACTGGGACGCCTCACGCCAAGCATACGTCTGTTCCGGCCACGGATGCCACGGCAAAGGCTTCCAAGACCAGCAGTTATTTCGAGATCATATGCTCTCTCCCACGCACATCAACGGACACACAACCTGTCCCTCGTGCTTGAAGTATTTCCGAACTCAGACTGCTTTCCTCGCACACGCCGCCTCGGGTAGCAGGACCTGCAGATTGAAGGAGAGTGTTCACTTCAACATCGTCCTCAGAGAGGCCACTGCAGGCATGATTGGAGCCGAAGGCTTCATGGACGACGGTGTCACTCCCAAGTTTACGGCACAAGAGATTCAAGATTGGTAGTCGAGTAGTCTGTCAACCATACCTCTACTGACATCGAAGTCACGAAACTCGGTGACAACTACAAGATTCGTCATAATGATGATTAAATCTGCAACACCATCACCACCTGCCTGCCTGCTTGCATGCCTGCTTGCATGTGCATCATTAAGGATTATCGTTACGCCAAAACGTTCACGACCCATTACTTATGACAGACCCCGACCAGCTACGTAAACGGCAATGCTCTGAGATGTTCCATTAAGATTCGCTTTGATTTTGAGTCTCAAAGCATTTCGCATCCCTGCAATGGCACAGAACAGCTTTCAAGGGTGATGGAATCCTAGCACGGGACGTGCGTACGGGCAGCTTACAAGGGTAAGGCCAAGTACGGAGTATAGATCGATTCATCATATCTGCTGTGACATGGCATTGGCATGGCATAACATACACACATGCAGTTTTTGAACAATAATCATATTTATGCCTCAGAACTCTTAGCCAGCAGAACTAGATACATTAGCTAGCTTCAACAATAACAACAACAAGATCAAATAAAGATCGAATGCAAACACAAGGAAACAATAGGTATAGATAGATAGATTCGCTAAAAGTAGCACAACGTCCAAGGTCGTCATTGTTGTTGTTGTTGTTAGTCAGTAGAAAGGTGACCGGCAGCAGCCAGTGCATGCAGGCTCAGCCTGATGTGGTTGGTGGATTCATTGAAAACATTCAAAACTCAGAGGTTTAGATCAGGCTTGGCAGGAAGAATGTCGCGCATTAACTCCAAATAGCAGGCAAAACTACCCAATCAGGCTATTTTGGGGCATGTTCATCGGCACCCGGTGCTCTCAATCTGCCCTTTTGTGTCGCTTTGACTAGTCAGTCAGGACTGACTGGCCTGTGTGCCTCGCGAGCATGGCTCTCTGAGGGCCGAGGGGCTCTCTTTCTCTCTGTCTGGCTGGGGTTCGAAGTGTCGTTCCCTCCCTTGCTCCCTCCCTGGCTTGCTCCCCGCACATCATCTTATATACCTTTGTGAATGAAGAATGATGAATGATGAGCATGCCCATATACAAGGGACTCTCCTGCTTTTTCATGGATGTGACTAGACAATATTCCCTGTTCCTTGAACTCATTGCTACTACCTATGTCAACAGAGTGCCACGAACCCCAAGACGATGTATTTACACACTGGTTGCACGCGGGGCGTTTAGTCTCAATATATTTCATCTAACTGCGTGCTGAACCGCGATTTTCCCGTTCGTATATCGATCGATACAGCAAATGTATCACAATCACCACCACTAAAAAAAATGCTACTTTCTCCTGAACGTCGTCTCAAAACCCAAACCCTGCACAGACAAAGGCACCTCACTCACAAACGACTGGGGAAACCATCACGATCGAGCCTGGCCAAGAACTGTGGGGAAATCTCCTTGACGGAAGTGACGCCGGCGAGGCCCATGCACAGGACAAACTCATCGATGAGCAACTTCAGGCATAGCTCGACGCCCTGTTGACCTTTATACGCGAGACCCCACAGGACAGGCCTGCCGATCCAGCAGAAATCCGCTCCCAGCGCGAGCGCTTTGAAGATGTCGGTGCCGTGGCGGATGCCGCCGTCGATGTGGACAGGGACGCGCTTGCGCACGGCGGCGACGACTTCGGGCAGTGCATCGAGTGTGGCGAGCGCCCCGTTGAGTTGCCGACCGCCGTGGTTCGATACGATGATCCCGTCGACGTTGTGTGCGATTGCAAGTTGGGCGTCTTCGGCGGTCGCGATCCCTTTCACCCATACTTCCATTGGTGCCGCTTCGCGCTTCAGCCATGGGATTGACTCTTCCCAGCTTAAAGTTGGGTTGGGCGCGTGTGTGTGGAAGGAGATCGGCCCGCTGGGGGAGTGCGTGTGGTACCATCTTGGGAGGCGGCAGAGGAGGGGCGGCGCGGGCGTTTGGTATTGGCTTCTGATTGTGAGGAGGAGGTTTGGATTTTCGGAGAGAAGGAGATTGAGGATTGGGAGTCGGTTGTGCCGATGGCAGGCTTGGTTTCGGCTTCTGGTGCGTCGTTGTCGCCATTCTCAACGAAATTGGCAATTTTCAGGTGCGAGGGCAGTTTGAATTGGTTGCGGATTTCGAGGTTGCGACGCCCGAGCATTGGTGTGTCGACGGTGAGGAGCACGGCTTTGTAGCCGGCCTTTTTCGCCCGTTGTATCATTTTCTGCGAGTGTTCTTTCTCCTCGAACAGATATAGCTGCAGCACATTGGGATTATCGCCGCTGGCTGCACGCACGTCCTCAAGGGTTGTTGTCGAGAAGGAACTCAAGCCCATGATGATACCCTTGGCTGCACATGCCCGTGCCGTGGCGGATTCCCCGTCAGCGTGTGCCAGACCTTGCATCGCTGTTGGAGCTACACCCATGGGGATGGTGTTGCGATGACCAAACACAGTCACGCTAGGGTCGATTTGTGATATATCGCGGAGTACGCGAGGGCGAATTCGGTATTTGTTATATGCTGTCATGTTCTCCTGCAGCGTTGTGCCGGAGTCGGCGCCTTCGTTGTAGTAGTCTCGAGTCTGCTTGTCCATGCGTTCGCGTGCCAGAGCCTCAAGCTCTTGAATTGTTAGGCAGTTAAGGTCGTGGGCCGTGGCCTTTTCGGAATTAGGTGGCGCCATGGTTGAGATTGTCACTTGAGGTCCTAAACCAGACAACTGTACTTGATACTGAGAAAAGATTGTTCCGCTTGTTGTTGCTGTTGCTAGTGTCAACGAATACTCCTGGGGCGATGTCGATGTAGTTTTATGCCAGACACCGTAGCCGAAGCCTTGTATGTATCCAAGAGGTGGATCCGTAGCCGATGGACGTTGTATAGATGAATGTTCACAAGTATACACGGGCTTGGTAGATATGCAGTATTAAGGTTTTGCGGCAAGAAAGCCGCGGACTTGGTGACGACCGAATAGTAGGACGGGGCTGAAGGCGCGTCGACCAGTCCAGACTTAAACTCACTTGAGACGAGAAAACAAAATAATGCCCGAATGGATCAAGGCGAGAAGCCCAGAGAACTGTGTAAAAGTGGTAGAATGCTCAAGGCGAGAAGACCATGCAAGGGGAGATGAGTGCAGCACAGTCGGCGATATCGGTGAGGGAATTTGAGGATCAAGAAGCGAGCTACTCACAGTTTGAAAGGGTGGGAGCGAACCTCGAACGTTGATAACTTCGATTTTGATGATCCCAGCAGTGACCTACCTTTTGAATCTTTTGATGACCATCTCTCCGCATCAAGGGATCGGGTGTCGATCATCGGAGGGTTCATGACGCCGTGGTTTTTGAGCCTTTGACAAATGCTTGACAGGACAAAGGGATTATGCGTGGGAAGCTTTAGAAAATGGAGGGAGAAGCACGAGGAGATGACGTCAAGCATTGATATCCACACTAGCCACATATGGAATAGCTTGATTTCCAAAAGAGGAATAGTCTCCATCTCCAATTTCGTGGAGAGGGACACCCTGGGAATCCTCGTCGCTCTTCACGTGGCTCTTTCAGTGTCGACAATGCGAACTGCGGCACCACTCAATCAACCCAATAAGTCACTTGGAGTTCTCAGCCTTGTCGATAACGACCCGGAATGCTTGCATCTTGAATTCTGCGTTTCTGCTCCATCTCCATCCCTCACGATGAGCAATCTCATCACCAACGTCCAAGACCTGGCCTTCAATCCCAAACACACGAGATGGATAGCACCACTGATCGTGGCCGGTGAAGCCATCCTTTGCGCCTTGATTATCTGGAAAGTCCCATGTGAGTCGCAATACCGGGTCGCTACCTACTACTACAACCCCGAGCTACTAGCGAACAGTGATTAACCCTACATCCATCTGCAGACACAGAAATCGACTGGCAGACCTATATGACCCATATTAATGTCTTCCTCAACGGAGAAAGAACCTATACAAAAATCACTGGCCCGACCGGGCCCCTCGTCTACCCTGGCTTACACGTCTACATATACACACTGCTTTATCGACTGACCGAGGCTGGGACCAACATCCTGCGAGCCCAAATCATCTTCGCCGGACTATACCTTGTGACACTGGCCTTTGTGCTCGCTTGCTATAGGAGAATAGGAGCACCGCCTTGGCTCTTGGTGCCATTGGCGCTTAGTAAGAGGTTGCATTCGATATATCTCCTACGCTTGTTCAACGACGCATGGGCCGCTCTTGCGTTCTGGGTGGCTATTTACATGCTACAAAGGCGCAGGTGGCAAGATGGAGTTGTGGCTTGGAGTTTTGGAGTGGGCATCAAGATGACTTTACTCTTGTCGGCACCTGGTGTTGCTATTGTGCTGCTTCAAGCCCAAGGTATCGTGGGAGCCATCCTCTCTGGTATCTCGGTACTCGTGATACAATATTTCCTTGCTGCTCCTTTTGTGGCCATTGACTATCAGGCCTACTTTGCCCGAGCCTTTGATTTTGGGAGACAATTCCTCTATAAGTGGACAGTGAATTGGAGATTCGTGGATGAATCTACCTTCTTGTCAAGAGGATTTGCTGTCAGTCTGCTGATTGTCCATGTCTCGTTGCTATTCTTGTTTCTTCAGCAAAAATGGACTAAGCCTTCAGCGTCCAATCCACCAGACTTTGCCAAAAGATACCTAGGTATCTCCACGTCGGCTGATCGAAAGATCATCTCGGATAGGATAACACCAACGTTCATCATGGATACCATCCTTGGAAGTATGGTCATAGGCCTACTGTGTGCCCGGAGTCTGCATTACCAGTTCTATGCATATCTTGGTTGGACCTCACCCTATCTTCTGTGGAGAGCAGGCGGCGGTCCGATATGGGTCTTGGTCAATTGGGCGATTCAAGAGTATGCCTGGCTCGTTTTTCCAAGCACGAACCTCAGCTCGGCTTTGGTGGTGGGAGCTTTGGCAGTGCAGGTCATGTGTGCACTTATTGCCCCTCCTGTAGATCACATTCGTCCTCCTGGGAAGCCATCTGGCAATAATTTCTAGGAAAGCCGTTTGTAAGGCGATTAAGACTAAATGTCTCAGCCGTCCTCCTCTTCGCTTTCAGACGGAGGCATTTTGCCGACATTGGATTCTTCTTCGTCACTGTCCACAGGCACAGCCTTCTTCACAAACTGTGGAGGCCAATATGATTGTTTTCTCCATTGCTTTTCATCCCTGGCAATATTGATAATTTCTCCTTGAATCTTATTATCTCTACCCTCGCCTGCAGTGGTGTCGACAAGGACGAACCCACCACGCTTCACCCATACGGTTGCTCGGAATTTGGCATCGAGCTCGACGAGGAGAGTGCTGGAATCTGGAGTCTGAACCGTGTACAGATCTTTGCCGTTGGCTTTGACCACACGAGCGATGGTTTGACCCTGTGTGAGTAAGTCTGGCGGGGTCAGGGTTTCTTCGACCGTATTTCTGAGCTTTCGGCGCGACATGGCGCGTTGACGACAGACGTCAGACTAGAAGACAGATTTTTGGTGGATCTTGTTCTTCTCTATGGTCAAATTCCTGGAGGCCTTGGTGCATCAATCAAGCAAAACGATCGTGTGCGGGGAATTGTTGATGGTCATGAATTCGGTAGAATATCAGTCAGCTTTTTTCTGGCCGTGATCCGTGCCGCTGAAGATTCCCTCCACACTAGGCCCAATATGGAAAGCCGCCCGGAACACGCTTTTTCGCGTTATCTTTCCGCCTTGATAGTCAAAGGTTCAAAGGGTTTTTCTCATCATTCTGACTCCTCAACGTCCCAAGTTGACTCGATCACTCATGTTCATCCTTTCTGCATGTGCTCACACCCCAGCACTCCATGTTGGCCAACGGAGATCCAACTAGCCAACGTCAAAGTGGGTGATCTGCTGAGTGGAGGCACGTCTACCCATCTTCGGCAAATGACCACCATGCCTCACGTACCTCCCTCATGCCACTGTCGGCTTTTTCTGGCTTGACCATCATCCATATCTTTTCAGCTAACCAATTTGGCGTCGGCCTGTGGAGTCAATAGCCTTCTTCATCTTGACTACAAATTACTTCAACTTGAGCCAGGTTTGTTCTTTTTCGTTTTCATTGTTGTGCTCTGGTTGAAATTGTTACCACCATTTATGAACCATGGCTACCCCCCTTTTTGGTGCTTTAATTACCCATGAAAGCTCACCCGCTCCCTTTCAACCTGTTATACATCGGGATCAGATTACCAGTGTCCCGCCCACCGAGTATGAACTGGACGAACTGAAATGGGGTGCGAGACTAAATGGCCCGAATGACCATTATTTTGACAAGCAGTTGCGTTCTGCCTCTACGTCTATTCCACAAACTCCAGCAGAACTTGAATCAAGTCGGCCGCCCACACCAAAGAGAGATCAAGCAGTGGACGCTTTGACTATTCAGTCTATCTGGAACCCCAAGAAGAACAAATGGAGATTGGCTTCTGCCGGTCTCATGTTCTTAACCATGGGTTTGAATGATGCCGCAACAGGAGCTCTAATCCCCTATCTTGAGAAAGAATACCATATCGGTTATGCCGTTGTGTCTCTTATTTTCGTCTCGAATGCTCTTGGTTTCATATCCATGGCACCACTCTCTCAAATGATTGAAGGCTACACTGGGAGAAGTTGGTCATACGTTGTGGCAACTTTGCTCATGAGCCTTGGGTATATCGCACTAGTTTGCACCCCTCCCTTCCCAGTGGTGGTCCTGAGTTTCTATTTCATCGGGTTGGGCATGGCTTTGTTTTTGGCCATGACAAATGTCTTCATTGTCAATTTACTGAATGGGACAGTCATTTTGGGATTCATGCATGGTTTATACGGGGTATGTGTTCCTGCCCCTGTGGAATTATTGGTAATCTGACATGTGCCAGATTGGAGGTGTTGTTTCACCACTCCTGGCCACCGCTATGGTATCGCGCGGCATGCAGTGGTCCCGATTTTATTTCATCCCTCTGTCAATAACGCTTGCATCTATCCTTTTCATGGGCTGGGCTTATAAAGGCTTCGAGAACGATGCAGCCACTCAATTGCTCACCTCGCTCGAAAGAACAGCCTCTCGTCAAGCTACCGCGGTCGGAGAGCCTACGAAGTTACACATTCTCAAAAAAGCACTTGGCCAGAAGACTACAATCTTGGGCGCCATCTTCATCTTGTTTGTTAAATCTCTTCTACTCCACAAATAAATGCTGACATCTCCACAGCTTCTATCAAGGTGCAGAAGTCGCTATTTCAGGATGGGTCATTTCCTACTTGATCAGCTATCGACAAGGCAATCCTGCACAAGTCGGTAATGTCACCAGCGGGTAAGTTTTCTTCTTTTCGGCTGTGTTCTCCAGAAAATCACTAACACCACAAAAAGCTTCTGGGGCGGTATTACAGTCGGCCGTTTCGTGCTCACACACTTCGCACATAAACTCGGCGAGAAGAGAGCAGTTTTCGGCCTCACGGCCGGCGCCGCCATCTTCCAACTCCTCGTGTGGCTGGTCCCCAACATCATCGGCAACGCCGTGGCCGAGTCCATTGTTGGACTGTTTTTGGGTCCAGTCTATCCATGTGCCACCGCGGTGTTTTCCAAGCTGTTGCCAAGAAACATCCAGATCAGCGCTTTGTCGATTGTTACGTCCATGGGCTCGTCGGGAGGAGCGTTGGTGCCGTTCATCACAGGGCTGTTGGCTCAGAAATTGGGCACCGTGGTGTTGCATCCGATCGTGTTGATTGCTTTTGCTTCAATGACTGTCATGTGGGCTCTCTTGCCTCGCATAGGTAAGAGGATGGAATGAATAGAACAGACCAGGTACGTAAAGGAAGAACGAAGAACGAAGAAAGACCTTTTAGTTGTCAGATGCATGACCTTGATTCTTGAAAAAATCGCCAGCCCATGGGTTGGTTGTTAGTAACGTTGCTATTGTCGCGATTGATGCTGGGTCTCTTGGCACCACATCTCTAGCCTTCAAAATAGAGATCACACCGAGACATACAACAAGCAGTACCAACACGACGCCAACAACTAATGAAGAAAGCAGTTTCATCTGCAGGCGGTCTTCGTAGTACATACGTGTGCCAGTAGTGGTAGCATCGCTTGGCACAGTCAATTGCTGATTTGCAAATTCTGACATAACTCCCTGAAACATCCTGTTTGCAGTAGCCTGCGTAAGTGAAGTGTCGAGAAAGGGTTCAAGGGTCGAGCCACCGTTGGCTAAGGCCATTAGTTGCCAGAAGGAGCCGATAATAGATTGATTTGTGCCTTGTATAGTTGGAAGAGGAGGAAGGGTCGACTGCAAAAGAGACAATAGTGGACCTTCAAATGCATCTGATAAATTTCGATAGCTGAACTCTGGCATATGATCCGCTACCTCATCTTTCACTTGCACTGAGAAGACATCCCGACTTTTAGGAGAGCCCGCAACTTTGACAGTGGCCGAAAATATGCCGTAGGTCGGGCGACAAATAATGGATGACACAGCTGCGGCAATTCCACTCCAGCCCGTGACGTTGACATTAGCACCTCCTAGTGCTGTCTCGTTCACTGTAGGTTCAATCAGCTGTTGAAAGCGAAGATCGAAAAGTGTGATCAGCCGCACGGTGCTATCCGTCAATAGGCCATCGGGTGCATTCTCCCGGTTGCTGCTCATGGCACACGATTCATTGATGTTCGTGATATCTGCCTGTAGGAGACGTTGAGGCACCTCATTGGCGCTTGGATCCGGTGAGAGGCGGTATTCCTGCTTGACAAGACAGTCTTTTGACCGAACGTTGTACTTGATCCACCCCTCAGTTATATTTATTCCGAAGTAAGTCACCTCTGGCTTTTTGTAGAGCGATATATCCTGCAATTCGACAGCCTCGCAATTATAATTTGGCACGAACGCGTTCACTTCTGCCGTGACTGTTGAGTTCCGGAGCCAATCGGCGGTCAGATCCAGTGCTTGGTAGGAATTGTCAGGTCGCACCCCTGGTTCATAAGGTATTCCAAGGATGTTCGTGCCGTACCAAGATCTAGGAGCTATTTGTAGGAAGCTTCCGTCGTAAAATTCGGCGGAGAAGTTGGTAGATAAAGGTATTGTCACATCAGTTTCGGTAAATGGGATAGAAGTGAGGCTCAGCAGACCGGTAGAAAAAGCAGTGGCAATAATGAGAGCAATGCTGCCTGTTGAACTGGCCGCTACAGCCCAGTGTTTCTTCTTAAGCGCTCCAAATATCACGAAGGGCAGGCCAGCCGAAACATAATCAAGTAGTAATGTCTCTGTTTCAGCCGAGTACCCACGAGCAAGATTCCTCCATGGCTCCAGGCTTCTGCAGGAGTAGTCAACTTGTTGCCAGAAGACTGCTAAGATGGTCAAGAAGGCTGTGGGCCCATATTTCCAAGCATATTTGTGGGCATTTGAAGCTGTGAGTAGGCCCTGATTCTTTTGCGAGAAGTAGTAGAGAATCGCTACGGCAACGACGGAGCACACACAGGCAAGTCCAAGGAGGAGTAAGACATACCAGCGGAGCCAGAAAGGATTCCAGGCTCTCTTCGACGGATTTGCACTACCCTCGACCTTATTTTGTGAACCCAATGGTAGTATATAAAATGGGTGATGTCCATTGCCGTCCCCTTGTCGCTCGTAGTGAATTGAGCCCTGATCTGAAGTAATGGATGTCAAACAAATATTGTGAGTTTTGCTCTCTGGTGACGCCTCAACTGCTGCCTTTGCAGTATTTCTGCGGACTTCCGCATCACCGAAGCTCTCCGGTGAGAGTAAAGGGGTCTGTCTTGCATCGCCCATGGTGAGGTGATTAGAGCGAGAGTTTTATGTCTTCCAACGCTTTTCCAGTAAGAAGATCTTCTTATTTGGAGGTGCAACTTAGTGTTTTCACCAGGCACAGATCAAGTGATGAATCAGTAATGGACCGAGTACAGCAATGTTCCTCTTCGGGCGCATTGTCTCGGCCAACGACAACAATCCACAGATGGAAGACTCATAAAAGCGCTTACTGTGAGTAGGAAGGGGTTCAGAGCAACCCCGATATTGGAAATGCGCAAGGGCGTAGGAGGACAGGTTTGGTTTAGAGTCGCACAACACGGTGGTTATGAACTTCTAGTTACCTTTTGTTCCCAATAACGCCACAAGGCAGGACTCATGACAAGGAGTAGCTCTCAGTCGTGCACTTCTAAAGTGATGGATTTGCAGGTCTGATTGGTTGCCACTTCACACCATCAGGTCATTGGCGCGTTCTTTGCCTGTGGTATTTTCAGCCTCAACTGCCGTGCAGCTCGTATTTGTTAAATTGGTTACAAGGAGCCATGGCTCTTGATTGAGGCAGCACCATTGATTAGCATAGTTGAATTTTTAAGAGACGTGTGAGTTGGCTCTTCACTAATGGCTTACAGTGGTAGATACATGTTTTCTGGATAATGTATTCAAGTGGTATCCCTCAGATAAAGTGCTTCATGTCAGTTCGACCGCCGCCTGACGGCGATGCTTTGGAATAAGCTTTGAGCCATGGTCAAAGCACCTTGAACGGGTTTTAGCCTTTGACGCTAGCCTTTGGGTGGTCAAAACGGACTCACTCGATAGTAAGGCTAGAGCGAAAACCGCTGTGTCACAATTTTCGATGTAGATGTCATTAGGTGCACTCTAAGCACTTGAGAGCTCCCCAAACGTGAGAGCGGGTGTCTACGTGCCAACCTTATAGACCACACAGTCGATATGCTAGGAAGACTCGATGAAGCATCCTTGAGTCGATTGAAGAGGATCAACCGGAGATCTTACCTGGTCAGCAGTACTCAACCCACCGTCCCTAAGTCCAGCCTTTCAGCCTTAAGTGAATTGGTACTCCTATTTCGCGGTCGTCCACCCTGGTGTAAACAGCCGTTAAGAGGAAGACTCGACAAAGGACGATCCTACTGCAGTGCAGATGCCATGCGCGACCGCTGACGGCCGTATCTTGCCTTTCTAGAGATTGGGCGTCGCGTCAGATCTTTCCCGAGGTGCATTGGGCGGCTGCGATATAGGGTCGAACGGCCGTCCTATGGTACATCAAAAAGAGATTAAGTTCCCATACTTGGATGACAACCGCATGCCGCGTCTCTTTGGAAGGGCGAAGTCCTTTTCGCTTGCCATTGACTCTCATCGAGGTGTAGGCAAGTCCACAATGCGACTTTTGATGTTCTCGCTCACATGATATTCCAGTAACCACGCTCTTACCAGAAATAGAATTGCAGTGCTTGATCATGGTCCTTGCTCGTCTTGAAGATAGGTTCATGTCTACCACGCTCAAGACGGGCTTCCTTGGTGCACCTCTTATGTAGTTATCCGCCTCATGTTGAGCCCGTAACTCGTCTGTAGGGTAACAAACGTCTGTTCATGGCGAGGGGAAGAGAAGAAGAAGTGAGAGCGAGCTCGTGACCACACCATTTTGATCACGAGGTAGGAGTTTCGACCAACATGCAGCAGGTATCGCATGGAATTCGACTCAAGGCGACGAAGGAAAGGTCGAGGTTGACTAGGTGGGCTGAGCTGGGTAGTACTCGGCGAAACGTAGGAAACTGCACTCCAGGTAAAGGATGGAACACTCCCACCTGTGAGAGACTTGTTGCAGTTCAACAGAGTGACACATGAACGATGAGTGCGCCGGTGAGTAGAGTGAGAGATAGGATAAGAAATGAGAAGAGGAGGGTGTGTCAGAATTGCAGCTGGAAAAAGGGGATTTCGTCAAAAGCGGCGTGTGTCTGGGTGGATCCTCCCAAGGCTGCCAGTATCAACGTCGTGTAACTCACGCGTCCTGACAACTTCTAGAATCGCAAATCTCTTATCACGACAATAGCTTTGATTGTCTTCTCGAAATGTGACATGGGACTAATTCCTAGTCCAACGTCACACTGAGGCGCTCGGATCGAATCCCAAGTCCAACTACAGTCACCCACATAGTGAACGCGAACAACCACCAGCAATCCTTATATTCACACCTTTTGACCACATGAAACATGGATCTACGAGGTCTTAAGGGTCGCGTCTCGCAATGGACGGGTAAACTTGTCGACCAGATATTGGATCAGCAACAATCGTCAGGCCAAGGTCCCCACCGCCGCCTCGACCACAACAGGGGCCCAGTCCTCCATATGACACCCACCCTCAATATGGTTCTGGCTATCCGCAGTATGGTGTCAATTCACAGTACCAGTATGGTGCAAACCCCCAGTATGGTGTCATGCCTCAATATAATCAGGCTCCTCAATACCCTCAATACCCTCAATACGGTCAAGTGGGCTTTCAGAACAATGGACAACCACCGGCATTCATTCCACCACGTCCGCCTTCACCTCCAGATGCTCTTCACGTGCGTTTCAAGGTAAGTCATTGTTTTCGTTTTCATGGAGATAGTGTTGTACTCTACTCTATTTGCTTCAATTCTGGACTCGGCATTTGCCGACAACTTCTTCATCTAAACGGTGGCCTATTCACCTTATGGTGGGGGAGAATGTGTCAGTTCGCTGTCACTGTCACCATAGACACTATGACACTGTCAGTTCGCGCCAAATGAGAGGCTTCCCACAAGGAGTTGTTCTTCCTTCTCGCTCGACCGGGATGCGACATGCGCGTACTACTGTGGCCATATCTTCGTCTGAAGGAGTTTTGAACAAGACCAGCATCTTTACCCATCTTTGCAATATACCATCAATCATTTATTCACACATGACTCCACGAGTCCTTGTCGCAGTTGCGTCTGCCTTTTTCCTGACTTCCCGCGTACAGGCCGCCCCAACTCAAAACGCTCAACCATGGTCGAATACCACCTTTCGCGCTACAGCCTACAGCGGCCCTCCTCGGCCATTCCCTCCGGACCCTAAAGTTGCAAAGGTGGACTTTTTAGGCGATGTGCACAGCTCCAACACGTACGTGATCCGGGACCTAGGGTTCCAAGGACGATTAGGTGATCATATCCTTCTCAGCTATGGCGACACTTTGTTCAGCGACGCCAACTACTCCGACACCTGGCGGGGAATAGCGAGCGACTCAATCGCCCTAGCCACACATGATCCACTGGTCGTTATCGACCCCATCTTAGATGACAATGGATACCCACCACAATTTTGCCCGATTCATAAACAGTATGGCGAAGATAATTCCGAGTGTGCACTTGGAATCACGAATGTTGTCGAAACGTCGCACAATCAAGGCATATTGTTCTTCCTTCTCAATCATCGTCCTGGCGGAGTCAGTCGCATAGTAGGTGCTGGCGTCGCTACAGTACATCTGGATACTAGGTCTTATCCACCAAAACCCCACATCAACAGACTCCCACCACAAACTTGGTGGGATGGAGATACTGAACCTTGGTGGGGAGACGTTGGGGCGCTACGATGGGGCGAACATATCTATGCATACGGCCACGGTGCCGACAAGGATACCAATCCTTGGGTATATGTGACACGGGTCAAGTATTACGAAGCAACAAACATCAATTGCTATGAATATTGGAACGGTGACACCTGGCAAAAGGAGAGACTGAAAGTGAAGGATCTTGGAGAGAAAGGGAGCGTTTTCTGGCAGATCAATCAAGGCACGGTGGTTTGGTCCAACTATTTCCATTGCTTCATTTTTGTTTACTCCGGTAAGTCGGCAATTCCTCTTGACATTCTGCTGCTGGGACATCCATACGCAATATCAAGACATGCCAGTCGCTAATGCCATCTTGGGTTGGACAGACAACTGGTGCAATTCTAGAGTCCTCATGAAATGGTCCCAACTGCCGGAAGGGCCCTGGTCGGAACCTATCACGCTGTATCAGGCAACTCCCCTCCATGAAGGGGGTACGACATATGCCGCATCGCCGCATCCGTATTTTGACGAATCGGGCAAGACTTTGGTATGCACCTTCACCAATCATCCAAATGTCGTCCAGGCAATCCGAGTTACTTTTGCCTGATAACATCGACGGAACGATAACGACGCTAGGAGAAGCGAGTTGACAGCCGCCCACGTGTGGTCATCAAAGACGATCTGGAATGCGGGTGGTCGTCTTAAACTCTTGGCCAATTATGCATATAGAAAGATTTATAGACTCTTCTGCTGATACTGAATGTATATGGACTTTGCCGATATCTCGGCAATGTCGTAATCTACCGGCCTGGATACTTGACCCAGGAGATTCGCCCAGCATCCACAGATCGACCACAATTATCACCTATTGGCTTGATGGAGTAGTTGGACATATCATTGGGGCCTGAGGCACGTGGACATTACCGTTGCATTGCTTGTGGTTTCTCGATGATTACTACCGAAGTCGTGCGAAGCGTATGTTTTGACTTTTACGTACCCTTGTCCGCCAACGAATGTCCAGTGGACGTAAGTTCTCGTCAGAGTTTGGATCTACGAAAAACCATGAGCCTCTGCGTCACAAGTCTCTACAAGCCATGTGATCGGTCTACTATTGCTACAACTTGACAAAAAAATCATCTCCTATTTTATCAGCAAGCAATAATGCTATCGAACTCTTCCACAACAGTCTTTGCCATTCTCGAAAGTAAACCGTTCGACCGACAATGGGGATTTTGGCCGAGCGTTCGGGATGAAACGAGGAAGCGAACAACAATTGCGTAGATGGCTTCGCTAAAGGATCGACCCAGCTTGGCATGCGGAGGATGTGCCTTTGCCCTCAGGGCGTTCGACATTGTCCGCTGTCAGAGTCACCCAAAGTCTCCACGATGATACCAGCGCTTGCGTGACCTTGTAGCCAAAAGTTGGACCAAGAATCCTTCCCAATCCCGTATTCCACCAGTCAGAATCGGAGTTGCATCTTCGATCCAGACTCAGTGTTTCATCAACCAAGATGCGAAGCCACTGAAGCTCACCTTAGTGCTATCCACACGTCATGCTTCATTCAAAGTAGGAAACTCTTGCCCGTCTTTGATCGACGTCAACTCATTTTATCCCTGTCTACGATCATCACTTCAACGTCTGGTACCATGAAGCTTGTTACACGGTTGACAAGTTTCCTTGCCTTTTTGTCCCCGCAAGACACCCCGGTCGAATGACGATGATGCATTTACGGGGTTTTGGTAGTAATCCGCCATTGATCGACTATTGACCTTCGAGTTCACGCAATGCATAATTACGCGATCATATCCCCTTCTCAGAGAAGTGGAAAGTGTGAGTTGTTTCTTACACTTGTAGACAGAGCATTTATCACTCTTTAGCAAAATATGGCAATTCGGGTCAAGAAACCCGATGATGAGCCCGGTGCGGCCTGGGTGGCTATCGTGATTGGCATCTTTGTTGCGTATGGAGCTTGTTCTCATCTCGAACACAATACTGAGATGCTGACTATACATCAGGTTTGGAGGTTTACTCTTTGGCTATGATACCGGCACTATTTCTGGTAAGCTGCGCTCAGAATCAAATCTGGTCGACGACGACATACAAAGTCATACTGACATAACTTCCCCTTCTAAACAGGCATTCTGGAAATGCCCTACTGGAAACGGACATTCTCCACCGGATACGTAGATGCCGACGGTGAACCGGGAATCAGTTCAGGTCAAGAATCCTTGATTGTGTCCATACTGTCGCTGGGTACCTTCCTAGGTGCATTGACAGCTGCTCCAACAGCGGATTTCTTTGGTCGGAAACTCGGCTTGATCTTGTCGACGGGTATCGTGTTCAATCTAGGCGTCATCCTTCAAACGGCTTCAACATCCCAGCCCTTGTTTATTGCAGGTCGATTCTTTGCTGGGTATGGCGTAGGTTTGGTTTCGGCGATGGGTGAGTCCAATACATGCACGTCAGCTCCTCCAGTACGCGAAGACTGATCTCTATCCCTTTTCAGTGCCCCTGTATCAGTCAGAAACAGCACCCAAATGGATTCGAGGAACAATCGTCGGAAGTTATCAACTCGCAATCACAATCGGACTATTCCTGGCCGCGATCGTCAACAACGCAACAGGAAAACGTGACAATTCCTCCTGCTACCGCATTCCCGTCGCCTTGCAATTTCTCTGGGCTATCATCCTGATTGGCGGATTGTCCATGCTGCCCGAAACGCCTCGATTTCATATTAGAAAAGGAAACTACGAAAAAGCAGCCAAATCCCTAGCGAGACTTCGTCGTCTCCCGATCGATCACCCCGGGTTGGTCGAGGAGCTCGCTGAAGTCAGAGCTAACCACGAGTTCGAAATGTCTCTGGGTAAAGCAAGCTATATTGATTGCGTCAAGGGAACTATCGGCAAGCGTCTCCTCACAGGTTGTCTTCTGCAAGCGTTGCAGCAACTTTCCGGAGTCAATTTTATCTTGTAAGCGCCATGATCTGGGGCTATCTTTCAGGCCTATTCTAATCACTGGTACTACAGCTACTACGGCACTGCCTACTTCACACGAGCTGGATTCCAAAATCCATTCATCATCCAAGTCATCACAAACTCAGTCAACGTCGTATGTTCCCGCCATCTGTACTCTTACATAAGCCATCCGCTAATGACCACCTAATAGGCAAGCACATTCCCAGGGCTATACCTTGTCGAACGCCTCGGCAGACGCAACCTGCTCCTGATGGGCTCTGCCGGAATGGCAGTCTGCCAATTCATCGTCGCTATCACCGGTACCGTCGCGGGAACCGACGACCTGCCCGCACAAAGAGCCGCAATCGCATTTGTATGCATCTACATATACTTCTTCGCATCGACATGGGGACCTGTCGCATGGGTATGTTCTTTCATCCGCAACCCCCACACCTAAATTCCATCGCTGACATGTATAAACCAACAGGTGGTAACCGGCGAGCTATTCCCGCTCAAAGTGCGCGCCAAAGCACTCAGCATGACAACAGCGACCAACTGGCTCCTCAACTTCGCGATCGCATATTCGACGCCGTACATGGTCGACCCGGAACACGCCAACCTGCAATCCAAGGTGTTCTTCATCTGGGGCGCGTTCTGCTTCATCGGCTTCGGCTTTGTGTGGGCGATGATCTACGAGACCAAAGGCCTGACGCTCGAGCAGGTCGACGAGCTGTACGAAATGGTCGACAAGGCTTGGTTGAGCAAGAAATACAGGCCCAAAGTCAGCTTCAGGGACGCGAGTACCGCAGATCAAGGAGGCAGGAAGATGAGTCTCAGGCAGAGTGTTGCCGCTTATGAGGAGAGGAGGAGGAGTCAGGCTGGACCTGGCGCTGAGACTGTCGATACTTTGGGTGAGAAAGGCCACGCTACTCATGTGTGATTCAGCGTTTCGGTCTGATGTGGACTGGGGTTCGCAATATTCTGCTTCCCGAGCTTCTCGGAGCTTGAGCTTGTTGTGCGGGACGGTGATGTGGTGGTGGTGGTGGTGGTGATGATGATGATGATGATGATGATGATGATGATGATTATTTCATCAATGTTAGGCGGATGTTGCGGTTGGATGTGGATCGATCGAGCCCTCGTCAGGTTCCCAGGATATCAATGTGTAAGTATTATATACCTCAGTCGAGTTTGACGGGGAAGCTGGAGAGTCATTGTGTGGGTAGTCTGAATAGTTTCAAAATCAAGATCTTGATCGGACCACAACGTATGGAGATAAATTCGACGAGATGCTCGTTGAATTTGGAACGAGAGACAAAGCCCGGAAGGATAGACTTGAGGATATACGTGTTAGGTGCGTGTGAGTATGTGAGAAGACATGACAGTGTGAAGAGCAACTGCTTTTTGTTCTGTACAATGAGACCGCTATAGTGGCAGACGATCCATGCGCCTGTGAATACCTTTGCTTGTTCTATGGGGAGGATTTCGGACCAACCCAGTTTCACTCCTTGAATAGGAAAACAAGCCCAGCTTGCGTCAAGACAAATCGTCAAGGTTGATGTATTTTACACCATATACAGTTTCCGGTCGCGTTCGACAACAGATCAACGACACCACCACCGCCGCAGTGCCGCTTGTTTCCCGCTCCCCGTTTGGTTGCTCAGAACCACCACCCGGAACCAACTAGCCTTCCCAGACAAACGTATCCTCCTTGGCAGGAATCAACGGCCGCAACGCCATGCCATAATCACCCGCATTCGGAGTCCGCAACAATGTATGGATATGAAACTTTGCCGGCTCAGCGTTGTTTAAAAAAACACCCGAATGATGATCGAACTCGACGATGACCACGGGGCTCTGAATGCGGTAGTAGAACGGATCATTATCGCCAAACCCGCCGATCCAGCTGAAATACGTCTCTGGGAAAAATGACGAGATCAGCGCGAGACGGAGTTTGCGCGCTTGCGTCGGGAGGTAGAGTAGATATTGGTTGAGAATTGTCAGGATGAGGGATTGTTGTTGGGGCGTCAGTGAGGATACCAGGATGCCCTCGTTGGGAACGACGCGGTTGTCTCGGTATGCACCGCACATATGGCGCTGGTCGTCGTGGTTCCATCGGCCTTTGGGCATGGCTGGGTCTTTCATAAGTTTGTAGATTTGTGCGTTTGATTGTTGCGTAGGGTTTAGTGATTGCATGAGTTGCAGTCCGGCCTGTTCCTCGACATGGAGGATCCGTGTGCCTTTGTACGGGCCGGAGTCGATGATGTTGGGTTCGGCGCCCGTAAACCACGGCGAGATGATGATTTGGGTTTGGTACAAGAAGATGTTCAGGCACAGGTGGTGGCCGTAGAAGGAGAAGCCCCATGGAGAAGTGGTCGATGGCTCGCCGAAGAGGACGAAGTTGTATGAATGCTCGTTCATGACGGATGGGGATTGCACGAGTTCTCCTAGAAATCCATTGATACGCATAGCCGAGATGGCTTTTTGATAGCCTTCGGGCGACAATGTGGCGGCGAGGATGGCGAGGATTGAATTGCGTGCTTGGGCGGTTATTTCATCGAGGCGGACGCCTTTACTGCTCAATAGGAATTCCGGATTCGACCATGTCCGCCACTCTGGCGAGTCGATATGATATGACACGGTGGAGATTTGGGCTGGAGTAAGGTGAGATAGAGCTGTTTGTGTGGCGGAGACGATGCTGTCGATTGGAATGCCTTCGTCTTGGAGCTGGTAGAGGTCCGGTCTTACTTTTCCTATTGCATCAAATGTAAGACTTGAGTTCCTCGATTCCGTAGGAGAAGGGGAGGGTATTTCAGGGGGACAAGAGATGTGTCCATGGGTAGTATCACTCACCGTCGGTGGTAACCCCTTTATAAGGCTCTTTGAGAAGTTCCAGCCAATGCAGATATAAAGCATGAAGCCATGGTGGTTGGCCACCTTTCTTGAATGCATCAGCGTATACATGGGCATCTTGCTGGGCCATGGTGGTGAAGCGAGGGATGCTGAGATCCGGTAAGAACTGCCTGTACGGACTTTCCTGTGATTCTGCCATAGTGATCTGGCTGGCCCTCTCCGTGTTGGTCAAGGGAAATTGGGTGGATGAATGTGTCAAAACCAGGACGACAGCCCAGCGATAGGTATTCCCAATACGAGACCTTGATGTCGCCGAAAATTGTGCGTTTGGGAGGTGCTTTGCCTGGTCTCAAAAGGGGCTTTCACTTCTCGACCCACGTTTCAACCAGGACGACTCTCAAGACTTGCTGGGAAATATAGAAGTAATGGCCTACCTGGGGATAAAGTAGCGTGCGGTGATATCCTTTGACATTTGTATATGCTGTGACCATGGAGGGAAAGCTGAGTGCGGGTGTGGGTGTGGGTGTGGTAGAAACCGACGACGTCCCCACAAAGGAGATTGTGGGGCAGTAGCGGTCCGGAATTGGCAATATGCAGTACCACTTGTGATCTAAACACGGGCGCCCATTCTGCCATACCCAATGCCCACATTTAGGTGCCTAACTCGGTACCCTGCGGGCAATGCCTTGGGTATGAAGCTCGGCAAAACAACGTGGTAGGCATCGGCAAATTGCACCCGGAGACGGTCTATGTGGGCGGGGCACCGGGACTTTGTCTCTGGTTTTCACCCGGAGTAATACTCATCCGAAATACCGTGAGGCATAGTGACCCTTGGAACTCATCTTGAGTCGCACGACTTGGAGATTTATGCTCTCGGTATTCCACGCCGAAGGTCCCCACGCCCACATATGAGGGCTTTGGAAAGCTTGAACGGCTAATGACCTCCTCTTGTGTACGAAACAAACGACAGTAGCAAACCTTTTAAAGGCAGGCCAAGTCAGACCACTACCGTCTCATTGTTCTCAATTGGGATCGTTATGCTTAGAAGGATGGCTGCTATACCTCAATTCAAGCGTTAGTCAACACCTGTATATCCTGATACAATATCCTCAAATAGCTAACTCAACTCGTCGACAGGGCTGGTTCGTTTCGTTCCGCGATCCGACTCGACCAAAATACTGATCGGCCAACCCCAAGACGACAATGTCGATATTGGCGTAGCCTTGCGAAAGGGCCAAGACGTCTCTGTCGATGTCTTCTCGGGATCGTCTGTTCTCTCTGCAGGACAACCAACAGGGGCGAGCGCGATTATCGACAGGATTCTTTCACCGGTCTCGCAAGCAGAAGTCGGCACCATCAGATGTATTGGATTGAACGTACGGTCTCCCACTTCTCCTGGCTATTTTTCACGGCCTCCAACTGATCTCATCGTCTCTAGTATAAAAAGCATGCCGCCGAAGTCAATATGGCGCTGCCGTCAGTACCGACTATATTTCTGTACGATACTCATCCAAATACGTCAATGATGCCCTATATTTACTAACGCGCTCCTCATCCCAGTAAACCCGACACTTCACTAGGCGACCCATGGCCAACACCCACGATCTTGCCCAAGTTGACCTTCCAAGATGACTGTGGCGACTACGAATCCGAACTGGCAGTCATCATCGGCAAGACAGCAAAGAACGTGTCTCAAGCAGACGCGTTGGATTATGTCCTGGGCTACACAGCTGCCAATGATGTGTCGAGTCGAACGAGTCAATTTGCTCAAAGTCAATGGAGTTTCTCAAAGGGGTTCGATGGAGCCTGTCCGCTTGGTGAGTTAGCTCTTGTTATTGGGCCCAGTGTTGCATTAGCATATTCGAGGACATCTACTGACCGAAACGTTTCTCTGAATGAAACAGGTCCAACACTCGTTTCGACAAGTCTGATTCCAGATCCTTCAAAGCTCCATCTCCGCGGCATCAAGAACGGCGACCAGGTCCTTCAGGACGGCGGTACTGAGTAAGTGGAAAAAGCGCCTTTCCCCCATTTGCGTACACGAAAGCAGAATGTATCTCCGCAACTAACCTCCTGTCCGTTATTACCTAGTGACCTAATCTTCTCCATCCCGGAGCTCGTCAGTTTCGTGTCTCAAGGCACGACGCTGCGACCAGGCACGGTGATCATCACGGGCACTCCAGCAGGTGTGGGCGCTGGCAGAAAGCCAAAAGTCACCCTCAAGGAAGGCGATGAGTTTGCTGTCGAGATCTTGCCGCATATCGGGACCTTGGTTAACGTCTTTGAGAATGAAAAGTAAAACGTGGTAAATAGGACTTGATTCACTGTTATGTTTGTACGAGTATTCCATGAGTCATCGTCCATCCAGCGAACGGATATTTCCAATAGGCCAAATGTCATTATCAAAATACTTAAGCTACTCAGTACAATAGATTCCCAACCCTTGACCTTAACCAAAAGCTGGAGCCCCACCAGGGTAGGTTATGATTGGACCAGCAGGAGTGATTTTCTGGTTGTTGGCGTCTCCCGAGCTCACATGTGGAACAGCTACAGAACAGGTACCGTCAGTAATGGAGCATTTAGTTCTAGCCCGCCGGTGTGGGCACAGGTGGGCATTTGATGGTTGTCGGTCTGGTGTCGTCGAAAATTGAGCATTTACCATTAGGTCCTGGCCCTCCATTGACTATAGGATAATAATCAACTATAGGGAGAGTTTCGCTGTTGACACTAGATCATCAGAATGGTGTTGTCAGCCATTGAAATCCTTCCGGGGTACACAGAAAATCGAGGGTTGCAGTAAAATGGGGTTGAGATGCAAACTTACCATTTCTGGCCCACAGGACACTTTATGCAGGAAAAAGCCAAAGGGTTCTTGCCATTGGCGTAAAAGGCTCCAACATGTCTAGTTCCTGGGTAGGTCAATCTACCATCAGTCGCAGGGGTTTCGGGGATATGGTGGCATTCTTTGTGGTAGTACAATATGCACTGAAGACCGTATGCAGGCTGGAAAGATAGTCAATCAATATAGCAGTTCCAGGAAGGGAGTTAGAGATGCAGGGATGGAAATCTTACACCAATTGATGCCCTCGAATCATAAGGGAACGGAATACAAATCTGTCCTGTCCATGGTATTGTGGTACATTCACCCGTGAAGTTCTCCTTGGCACAGATGAAAATATTCAAGACTCGTTCTCTCTTGACCAGATCGGATCTGAGCAACGCAAGTTGTTCATCGGAGACATAATTGGAGTCCGAGGGAGCTAGTGTGGGTGAGACGAGAAATGTCGCATTGCCCGAACTGAGTTGATCAATCGAGATCTGTGCAAAGCTACCAGGGATCAAAGAGAAGAGTAAAACCAACAGAAAATGCATAATTATCGTCTGTGATGTCAAAAGATGGCGAAGGTGGTAAGTAGAATTGGTCGATTGAAGAGGTGCCCAAAAGACCAGAAGCAAAGGTATGATTGATATCTGGGAAAACTGGGATCGCACAACAGATGGTGCAAGATGAACACAACGACTGGACGGACGCAGATGAATGTGAATTGAAGGAATGAGGGGGGTATGCCGGAAACAGCGACGGTCGTGGCTTTGTTCGAACGTCGAAGCCAATACGACAAAGGAATTGTGCGTCACCTTGCCTTCTACCTACCGTCATATGTCATGATCAAAGAAGACGACTTTTGCAAACAGAAGCTCATCAGCTGATATGGAGGCGATAGGTTAAGGCAGTCGAGGGATCCAGGGATCCATTATATGCAATTAGCTTGCTGGCTGTGTGAGAGTGCGTAGACGGGTCAAGGGCATTCACCCAATCCATAACGGGAGGAAAGACAACCAGACAGAACTGTGCCCGGGATAGATCATGGCTCCAAGATCCGTTATTTTCCTGTTCATCACTGATGCCCATCACATGTATTGTCTGGTGTCACGGCTGGAATGTGGTAAAAATTGGCATTTGAGGCTCTGAGGACAGAGGGTGGATCAAAGGAAAGTGAGAGAAACAAAGATGGCCAGTGCCCACGTGAGTAAGGAGTACCTACCTAATTGCTCAGGGCAACTTAACCGATGGGATTTGAACTCTCGGCAGGAGAGACGCACACACGCGGAGTAGTTACTCCGTAGTCACCTACCGACGGAGTTCTACTAGTAGATTCTACATTACTAATACACGTTGATTTTCCCCGCTAAAAGAGGAAGGAGCAATGGACTTTGTCGTCACCGAGAGTTGGGATGGCATCATTATGGAGAGACTCCAATGCTGCTGCACTCTGTCAACTGAATAGGTGGCTAAACAACCTAGTAAGGAGACGTAAGGTAAAGTCTACCTTGTACGAGTTGTATGTTAGGCTCAGCATCAACGAGCGACCAGTGGGGTGTGGTGTGGTGTGCTTCAATCTCAACGTCACAGATTCTAGGATCGTGCTTGCCGTGCCAGTACCACTGACTATCGTATCGCCATCGCGCCTTCTCCAACTTTGTGGCCGCCAAACCAGCTTCTTTTAGGTATGTTTTACACTTCAGTCGGCGAATTCCTTGTAGCGAACACATTTCGGTCAGATCTGGGTCAGCTGCGCCGCTGCTTTAGATGGAATTACTTCTCACCTGGTATCCAGTTAAGAACAAGTAGCCACGAACACGCCTAGAGGACTTCTCCCTGGCCGTGCGAATGGCTAACAGATGACAATGTCTTGTCTTCTTTTGCAATTACTGAACGACCATCACATAAGCTGGAATTTTGGATATAGTAGGACAGCTCTGTATTAAAAATGCCATACCTAGATGCCGTAGACAATTGTCCAGTGGGAAACGATATCTCACTTGTCGACAAATCAGAAGACAAGCCGGCTTTGAAATCGCCATTGGAAAGACTACCCCGCAGCCAATGACCAAAGCTGTCTAATTGTAGTCTGTCCGCACGCTGTGGGTTCCCTCTGTATAAATATTGAAGATTCAATCTTGCACAACTGCTCCCCTCGTCGGTCTCGAAAATCATCTCTCACTCAAAAAGACAGCTGAGTTCGTTGATTACATCAGTAGTTAGAAATATTCGAAACAACTGCTCAAACATGCCTGTCAAAACAGCATTCGATCCAAAGGACATGGTACGTCAATCTCACCTTCGTGTTCCACAATCTCAGTCACCCATTCAGGAGCGCCAGGAACACACTCTGGGCAATTGGTTCTGACGCTGTCAATCTTACAGGTGTTCCGCCACCTTGGGCCTACGGGATTAAAGGTTTCCGTCTTCTCGCTAGGTACGTAACATGGCGAAGTCACACCTGTCTCTTGGGACACTGGTGACGCCGGATTGTGGCCGGAGAAGAACGCGTAACTGACGAGCTGCTCGTTTCTTCGAATTAGGTGGATGGCTCACTTATGGTGGTACCCAAAAAGGCAGCATTGTCAAAGAGTAAGTCATGATTGGTCCTCTGAAAAAATTTCTGAAGCCCTTTCTCGGTTGTACACCCTCAGTACTAATTACATTTCTCTCTACGAACAGTATCTTGCAAACAGCCTGGGATCATGGCGTCAACTTCTTCGATACAGCCGAGGTAAGTCACCATTGCTGCGTAACCAATCTCTACTCAACTCGGGAAATTTACCAAGGAGACAACACCATTTCGTACGTCCTTTGCTGACATAATGTCCCCTTCGGTACAGACCTACGCCAACGGCGAGTCCGAGATTGAAATGGGCAATGCGCTCAAGGAGCTCGACTGGCCCCGAGATGAATACGTACTATCGACCAAAATCTTCTTCGGCACGGGTCGCAAAGAACCCAACACACGAGGCCTGTCACGCAAGCATGTCGTCGAAGGCCTGAAGAGCTCGCTGGAGCGTCTGCAGCAGCCGTACGTCGACATCGTCCTCGCCCATCGCCCCGACTACGCGACCCCCATGAAGGAAATCGTCGAGGGCTTCACCCAGGTCATCCGCAACCTCAACCTGGCCTACTACTGGGGCACATCGGAGTGGTCGGCGCAGCAAATCACAGAAGCGACACTGATCGCGGAGAAATACAACCTGATCGCGCCAATCGCCGAACAGCCGCAATACAACGCCTTCCACCGTCAACGTTTCGAAGTCGAATACGCCCCGCTGTATCAAGAATACAAATACGGCACAACCATCTGGTCACCACTGGCGTCGGGCCTGCTAACCGGAAAATACAATGACGGCATCCCCGAAGGCTCACGCTTCGCCAACCACAAGGACTTCTTCGGCAGCACTGTCGACGAGCTGCAAAAACCCGAGGGCAAAGCCAAGATCGAGAAAGTCAAGAAACTCACAAAGATCGCCGAGCGCCTCGGCGGCAACACCACACAATTGGCCCTGGCCTGGGCCGCCAGCAACCCCAACGTCAGCACCGTGATTCTCGGCGCCACGAAAGTCGAGCAGATCGTCGACAACTTGGGCGCCATCAAGCTGTTGCCCAAACTCGATGCGGCGGTTCTGCAGGAGATCGAGGAGGTTCTCGATAACAAACCCGCCGCTCCGGCGAGCTTTGGTCGCTCCAGGTAGGTATTGATTTGCCCTGCCACCTGTCATTGGTGGGATTTTCCGTCTTCGTTTTTTCCCAGACAGACAGACAGACAGACAGGGGTGTCATGCATACACACAGATATATCTGCGTGCCTGTGTTGTTCAGAGAGTCTTGTCTTGAGATTCTTTGACGGGCTAAACAAAAGCCACACCAAAGCGTATATAGACGAGCGGAGTGCTGGGGTAGTTTGTCAAATTATATGACTCTGTTCCTGGAGCTGATCTTCCTTGGTGTCTTACAGACGCGAGTGGCGCCAAAGGTCAGCAAGACCAAAGCTTTAAAACGGTAGAGGTAGGAAAAGAGCGAAAAGAAATTCACGCCACATAGCCAACTTACTAGGCATGTTTCGTCTTGCAAATGGGTTATACATTATGGACAAATATCTCAAACGGTCAAACCAGAATCTATTAGCTCCCGCTAAAACAATGCTCCTTCTAAGTGTTTTCTCTATTTGGTTTCGCTCGTTAGGTTTCGTTAGGTCTCTCTGTCTCCTCACATGATATCTTCATCCACCGATAAAATTCCGGTCGAAATAGTGTCCTAGTCTCTGGCAAGATGCGTAACCAGTCTCATGAAGTAAAGGGCCCTCACAAGCTGCAAAACAGTGTAAACTAGTGTTCCTAGGAATTGTGATCTGTTCAGCACGGGCGAGATGTGCCTCGAGTGGAGAATGTCATGTGCCAACAGCTGCATAGTCTGAGAATTGAAAGAGTCGGCGTCGCACACTGCGACCACGAAGCATTCTGTCTTCGTCGTATGGTGAACCAACTTGACATTAATTGAGCCACTTCGCTCTGCTGTGATGACTGGAAGTGGAATGTGTCTTGAATGTGCGATGCATCTATCAGTGTCCCAAGCCAGGAAAGCTTTGTACTCGGTGCTGGTGAGTTGGCCAGTCAAGGGACGAAATAGTCATCAAGTACTGAGATGTCGTAACCGGTGGTGATGGCGGTGCATATCTAGTGAATGAAGATGGCGTTTAGTCAACCCATTAGTCGTCTCTCCAGCAATGGAAGTGGCAGACTCCCTCTGACGCGTATTCTGTGCGCTGTTTTCCTCGGTGTATACATGGGCCGCTTCTTCGACACAAGCACGTACATCCCATCCAACCGCTGAAGCTCTCTCGAAAGCATCTGTCGTGCGAATCATTTCCCCAAACTCATTCGCATTTGCCGGGGTGGCGATTTGCGGAAATGAGTGCTTGCTGCCCGAGATCCTATGTCCACTCGCAAAGTAATAATCCAGCGAAGGGAGACTTTGCAACAGGTCAAAAATGCCAGAGACTCGCATCACCTGTACAGTGGCATCATCCACCGACAGTGTCAAGGTCATGATGTCTGTGCGTTGACTTCCAGACTTGGACTCCCAGATGTCCCACCGGGCAATGCTATTGGCAATCATTATTCGTCCTTTTCCACAAGAGTCCGAAAGTTGCTCGGCGTTCATGACAGTATCAAGACCGAAGTCGAGAGGATCAGAGATATAGCTCAAGTAGAAATGTGTGGTGTTGGTGACCAGCACAGCTAATTCTGGACGGTATGCCGGCTGCTTGCATCCACCTGCTTTTTCGACATGTGTCCTGGGAAATGATAGGAATGCTTGCACATTGTTCTGACCTGGACTGGGCCACCATGAGGAAGATAGTGTCCGTGGAATTGCCACAAATTCAGTCCCTCCACGCAACGTGCTATCTGCATCTTGATGCTTGCTTAGAAGATTGGATTGCCTCTGCTGTTCGAACACAACATTGCACATTCCAGTTTGAAGGTGGCATTTGAGAATGGTCAGAGGATCGAATTTCCAAACAAAATGGATATAGTGACTTGGGTGCTTCTGATCCGAGTCACTTGCAGCAACATCCTTCAGGAAGAAAGGAGCCCAATTTTTCTCCTTCTTGGGCCTGTCCGTGGTGCCCCGGATACTTAGAATGGTGGAGTGTTCAGAAAATGGTCGGAAAATCCACATGGCTCTTTTCCATTCTGATTGGGAAGACTTCATGTTGAAGACTATGACGGGTTCGGCTCCTTCTATATCTTCGACAATGATTCTGGCATCCTCGGGACCGAACAGCTCACCACCTAGTTTGAATTCAGTCTTGGTGTCAAAGATCTTGGGGAAAGTGATTTCGTGGTTCTGCCATTTTAAACGGTAGCCGTCAAGATGTTCCCAGTCTTCATCGAACACTCGTCCACGAAGGAAATTGATACGACAGTGGTCTTTGCTTCGAAGTGGATGGAAGATGATTCTCGAAATGCATAAATGAATGCCACGGTCTGGAAGGTATGAGCATGCGGTGGCGAGACGATCCCAAGAGGCATGGACAAGATCCTCTATTGACACAGCCTTGCCTTGAATCATTTCAGCTGGATATTCGACCATGGGGTGACTGTCAAGAGCTCCAGCGATCTGGAGCAAGTCATCTTCAAGGTGGAAAGACTCCTCGACCTGGATTTCGGCTGAGTGGGCTAAGGTAGTACATGATAAATCGCCTCTGTTTTCACCTCCTGGCATCGCGTTGTTATCATAGCCATTGATTGCAATTGCGCGGAAGCCAACGTTTTCGTCGAATGTTGTTTCATTAGATTCCCGGAGTGGTTCACTGAGGTCGACTTCGGATTGCAACCAGGTCTTTGCAGGTTTCCTAGTCAGCATAGATTAAAGATAAAAGACAAGAAGTAACTTACTGTTGTCTCTGACTTGAAAGAGCCGGAGTAGATTATGGTCAAAAACAGAATGGGCAAAGTCAGTGTAACAAGCAAACGTCTGGATGCGAGAATCCGGGAGACGAAGCGATGGGAAGTAGATTCCTCTGACTGACGCCAGGAGAATTGATGCATATCTAACAAAAGTTGTTGGTCTTTTCAAGCAGAAAGTTCACCGCAACAGTTGCAAGAACGCCAAAGACATTCCAGATATCAGGATGGGCTTGGGATGATTGGAGCTCTCTGGAGTAATGCAACAGGCAACCAAGACATGTATAAGAAAGTGGAAAAGGAGTACGATCTCACCAGATGCGAATTAAGAACGCCATTTTCTACAATCGGACGGCGTTTTATTGAGACTCGTCCGACACGTCAGATGTCGTTGTTTGACAGATGACAGCATGTCATGCTTGTTTTATACAGATCCCAATCTTGAGAGGGTGGCGTGGCTTCCCCTTCTCAGAAAGCAGCAAGCAAGGTCTCGAAGATAAAAGTCAAGAGTTGTATAGTTGAAGTTGACGATACTTACGTGTCTGGATTCATCGAATTTTGGTGGTGTTGAGGAAGGTGCGTTCTTGCCGTGGTAGCAGAAAATGGAAGATAAGAAAGCGGAAGGCGCAGATTTGATCCATCGGCCAAGAGATTCACTATTTTAGGATCATAGAAAACCTCCTGATGCTTGTTTATCGTATCTATTCTTCTCAAGCTTATCACTCGGGGTGCGTGTTCAAGGAGACGTGGAACTCGTAAGTTGTAACTCGAGATCCACTACTGAAGGACCGATTGACTGATGATAGGAACAGTACTACCCACAGCTTGATCAAAGCTTCGCTCAAGTGGCTTGCGGCCCCTGCTTCTGACATTTGAGCTTGACGCCATTCGACAGTCTCGCCAAGTCAACCTGAAAATGATCGGAGTATATCTCCTAGGGGAGATATGGTTGGTGGTGCCCACTCAGCCTGAATGCTCGTTACAGGGGTACATGAGAGAGTATCTAGATCCTCATGTTGAGGTATGGCTAGATCTGGCTCCTAGGAAGCGCGCCATCGTATCTCAGAAGATTGAGAGTAAGGGTTATGTTATCAATGAAGCCTACATATGTTCTCTAGGAAGAACGAAGATGACAATTTTCAGTGCTTTGGGCTATCAGGACACAAAATTTCCCCGTTGGGAAATGAGAATGTGACGGGAAAACGTCGGCAGAATAGTGGTGCAGCCTCGTCGACATTTCAAAAGTCTGTGATGTTGCAGTACTGAGTACATTTTATGCCAGTGACCGTATGTTCTGTTGTACCACATGATATGATGCCACTTCCACATCGACAAGCGCTCGGCTCTTAGAGCTACAATTCATACATTTGCAGTCATCACTGAACCGTCAAACCTGTTCTCGCCGTCATCTATACCCAGCTTCCCGAGAGATGCGACGTACAACAGTCTTCTCGCAGTGGTTTCTGCGTAATAGCCACGCCAGCACAAGACCACAACCACGAGCTACGAACGTGGCGGCGGCGGCGGCATCAACTCACGCCTCCTGTTTTGCACAACCTTCCCACCGTGCACATCCTCCCACACAACGACAATTCCACACAACTCCCTCAGCGTTCGCCGGGCCATCACGCCGACCCCTCCCACCGATCGTAACGATCGACGACAAACTCTCCGAATTCACCCTAGACGAAGCCATCACCACCCCGAAGTGCAAGTCAAGCTCCCTAAAAACGCCGGCCTCTCTCCTCCGCAGCCACTTTCATATGTACTTTCCACCATCGACCGAACGACACAGCACGTGCAGCAGATCTCGCCTGTCAACGACACGCGCGAGTTCGCCATCGTGCGCATCACGACGCGTGGCGAGCTGGTGCGCCAAGTACAAGCAAAGGAAGAGGCTGCGCGCAAACAGAGCTACGCGCTGAAGAAGCGGAAGCCCAAGCAGTTGGAGCTGAATTGGGCCATTGCCCGCAGCGATCTCGAGCTCAAGTTGAAGCAGATGGAGACGTTTTTGGAAAAGGGCAAGAAGGTCGAGTTGTTGTTGGCCAATAAGAGGCACCAGAGGAAGGCCACCGTGCAGGAAGCTGAGGAGCTGCTGGATACTGTCAGGCAGAGAGTCGGTAGCTTGGGGGCAAAGGAGGTGGTTCCGTTTGAGGGTAGATTCCTGGGTCAAGCCACGATGGTGGTGGAAAAGACCGGGGTTAATGGGAAATGCTGGTACATTGACGCTTGTATACAGTGTATATACGGAAATGAACATAATCAGAGGTCGCGAAGATCTCGTGGTTAGGTATATTGGTTTATGTATATATTCATGGAGACCATTCGTCTTGGTCTCGAAAAATTCTATTGTACAATCATCAATCGTCAAAGGATATGTACAAGCCATTTTCACTATGCCACCCAGCCTGGTGATGACATAAAATGATTGTGACTGGCCGACATGGCGCTCTCCGCGTCCATCCTGAACTGGACATTGACTTCCCACTTTTGCCCACTACTTCCCAACCCATACCCTCCGCTGAGCTGATTCCGGATCATACTCGAAATTCGCTCTCTTAACTTGACCAATGCTTCATCAGTACCGGTGACTCTGAGTCTCAGGTTGGCCATGCCCATGCCATAGTGTGCTTGCCAGAATTTGGCTTGTTCGATGCTTCGGACCAAAGGCTCTGCATCAATGGCTTGGAGGACCTCGTCGAGGTTGTCAGATTTGGGCAACGACATCAGAAGCATGGCCCCTACATTTCGTCCCAACTGGACCCCGAGAATCAGCATACTGAGAGCAATGCTGATGGAGAGAACCTTGTCGATCCACTCATACGTATGCAAGGAGACGAGAGGTAGGATCAGAATAGTAGCTGAGCACGACAGAGTGAGCAGGTGAGATGGGTTGCTCAGCAGAGACGGCAGACTGTCCATTGCAGCAAAACGCATAGCTTTCCCGATCCGAGCGTGATTTTTGAGCCCAACTGCAGAAATCAAGGTTGAGACGAGGGCCAGGACGGCTGCCACATCAACAGTTCCGGCCGAGACTCTTTCATGCTCATGGGGATGATGTGGTTCATGACCGAAGCCTTCCAGAGCATGTTTGGCGTTGTGTGAAATCAAATCGAAGCCAAAGAAAATCAGCAGCACAGACAAGGCAAATCCTGCAATGACTTCCATTCTTTGCAGCCCAAACGGATGCCTCACACTGGATCGTCCCCAAACTTCGAAATTGGACAAAACCTCGACGAAGACACAGAGCAACGCGCCAAGCGAATCGTAGAAGATTAAATGTGAGAGAGCTTCCATTGCGGCAGAGCCGTGAGAATTCCACGCGGTGTAACCGGCAACTAACATGTGACATATGCTCCAGTAAAAGCGAATATTTTGGTCCGTGGTCATGCTCGCTCGGCATTCAGCAAAGGTCGGTACAGGAAGAGATGTAGGCAGTGCTTGCGGAGCACGAGGGGGTGGTTCTAGGAATATCTGATGCGAAACGCTGCTGTGTTTATACTTGTGGCCTCGACGTTGGCCAATGTTCTGCTCAAAGACCGGTCCAGTTAGTAAACACGACTCAAAAGCCACGCGCCCAGCGGCATATGAGAATGAATATGAGTATCGAGACAACGAACCGACTTGATTATGGGCGACTTTGCAAGGGTCGAAGGCTGAAAATTAAATGGCCCTGTAGCATTGCCATTTCCACCGCCAGGGGTATTCTGTCTTTCTGGGGTGGAAGGAGAGAAGTATGCAGCGGGATTCGCCATGAAGAGAGGTTCGGCGTGATGAGGTGACAAGCTGTTGAAGTCGAATGGTGCATCGGGGTCAAAGGTTGGGAATTGTTTGGTAGGAGACGAGGGTTCGTCAGGGGGTGGAGTTGGGGTGCGCGGCGGAAGTGGGATAGGTAGCGTGTTGGCCATTGTTGTTGTCGAAGCCCTGGGGCCCCTCACTATAGTCGCTGGAATGTAATGTCGGTGTGGTTTTTGGTGAAGGTCGTGGGTCCCCTTGACGAGCAGAATCTCATGAGAAGCATCACAGGAGCATGTCGACTATTTAACTTCCCTGTTGCATCAGGCTTTTGATATGGCGCAGCTGTGAGGCGCACGGAGGGAGTTTGTGGTTGCCAGTTATCAATCTGATACTGCGGAACGTTGCTTCCTCCGATTGGTTGGAGACACAAGTGGCTGGAGCCTAACTAGCCCCAATTGAAGCACGGCAGGAACAAGCCACATGTCCGTCTTCCTTCATCGTCGTCGACTTCACGTGTTTCTCCTTTGATCTCACGATAGACACACCTGTATCATCACTCATCCTCTCAGCTCCATGTCTCCGCGATGAGTCGTCGGAGCCGGAGAACTGGTTACTGTGGATGGAAGGTCCACGCATCGTCGTCTTGATCATCCTGCTTTTATTCATCTTCCTCACCCCAGATCAACCAGCTCGTCGCAGATTCGCTGTCAATCAGGACACCATCAAACAGAGGCGTCTGACGGAGCTAAATGTCTTGACCAACACAACCTATGGTCAATTTAGTCCTGAGTCGCATCGCTGGCTAAATCTCACCGGCTTTCGGGAACACGATGGCTTTCAGTGGGCTACCCTTGCCCTGGTTCAAGACGCAACCAGGAAACAATTTCGGTCGCTCTGGAAAGACTTAGACCCAACTGGTGCACCAGCTGTCTATGATCAACTCACTGGGGAAATCCGTGGTGACTTCCATACAAGGGTCTCACCCAGCTCTGCGCCAGCCATCAATCTCACCGCGCTTGACCCCAACAAGGAATATATGACTCCTGTGTTCGAGAGAAATGTTACCGATGTGGAAGGAGAGTTAAGCGTGTCTCTTCTCGATTCAAACACTCTTGATAGTCATGATGCCGCGGCTGTTCGAGCCGATTTATCAATCTGGACCAAATCTGCTCCAGGAAATGGGTGGCAGGCTAGGGTCCAAGGGGTTCATCTTCCTTCTGGGCAGGTCATAATGTCGACCACAAGTTCCAAGTTCAATGCACTTTTCGCTCTACCACATTTTGCCCTGGAGTCGGATAGCTTCAACGCTTCTATTGCAGTCATGAACAAAACTGTCCACAAGCTGTGGGATAGAATGTTTGACGACGTGTCTGATGGACTTGCTTTCGCCCCTCAATGCGAACTCATTGTCTGGTTAATACCAAAGCCGCAAAGATTTCCGGGGCTGGATTCCTCTCAGGCAAAGGCCTTTCTCCATCAAGTCGAAAATGAACTCAGAGCTCCTGAAGGTGCTCCTATTGGCCAACCTCCTCTTCTCGCCTTTACCGCTGTCGTCTTTTCTCCCGATTGCGGGTACGTCCTTGAATCGGAATCAATTTACGGTCCCAAGGTTGAAACCTACTGGTCACTGGCTCAGAGACTGGTGTTCTCTTTCGTTATTATTCTAGGCATGCAAATAGCTCTACTCAAGCGACAGATGGAAAAAGCGTCTACACCATCAACGCGGAGTCGAATAGCATATCAAAGCATCGTCATAGCCGCCCTTGGAGACGGCTTACTACTTTTCGCCCTGATAGCCTTGCTCATGATTGACGAAGCCGCATTCCTGATCATTGCCTCAGCTGCATTCTTAGCATGCATGCATGTTGCTTTCCTTGAGGTCAAGTTCGTTTTTGACATCTGGACAATTCAGGTCGGCGATCCAGCCAGAGCAGAACAGGAAAGGCAAAGGAGAATGGCTGCAGCACCTGCAGTGACAGTCCCACCGCCAACAACAATCGACTCTTCAGAGACAACGGGAGCAGTACCGGCCACCACACAACCGGTTCTCGGCTCATTTGTCACCCCTTCTTCACTTCCAGCAAATCCTCCGAATGCGCCCGCCAGTCTCCCGCTTCCTGTTACCGCCGTAAGACCAGAAGGCGCTACCCCCATCATCATCCCTTCTGACCAAGGTGCGCCTTTTCAACCGGAAATTCCAAGCGCTAGAGCTTCATTTGCAGCTATCTACAGCAGATTCTATTTTTCCTTGGTTATGCTGATGTTCTTCTCTCTATGGGCTATGTCTTGGCCGAGGACCCTGAGGTCCATCTATGCCAATCTCCTGGCCTTTGCATATTTCTCTTTTTGGTGGCCGCAAATCTATCGCAATATCATCAGAAATTGCCGGAAAGCCTTGACTTGGGAGTACGTCATCGGCATCACTCTCCTCCGGGCTGTACCGGTTTTGTACTGGTATTTTGTTGATGACAATCTGTTATCCGTTGACACAAGCCCGAGGACGGCATTCATCTTGCTTGGTTGGTTGTGGTTCCAAGTCATTCTGCTAGCAAGTCAACAATTCCTCGGACCAAGGCTTCTAGTCCGAGAGTCTTGGTGTCCACCCGCCTATAATTATCATCCAGTCCTTCGAGAAGATGACGCTGAATCAAATGGCATGTCAATCGGTCTGCTAGCCTCCGCATCAGAGGCAAAAGATAAAGACGATAGAACCCGGAAAGTTTTCGATTGTGCTATTTGCATGAATGAGATTGACGTGCCAGTTCTCCTCAAGGCGAACAGTGGCGGCATTGTTGGGAGAGGCAATGGAGCCACATGGCTCGAACAACGAAACTATATGGTCACGCCATGCAGACACATATTCCATGCTGACTGTCTTGAAGGCTGGATGAACTTGAGATTGGTGTGTCCTGTTTGCAGAGAATCCCTGCCTCCTCTTTAGCATACCTCACTGCCCAAGGACGTCCAATTCCCAGCTCAGACCAATGAAGAGAACGGGACAACTAAGCCCGCAACTCAGCATGACTGAGTTTTTGCATAAGAAGTCCATCGTGCCACGCTAGATCTCGCCATAAAATAGCTCTTGTTTGCCACATGAGAGTTCCAATTCCTAATATAGAAGCCATCAGAAGCATCCATGGACCTAATCCTTCCCGATTTACTTTTCTACAATTTACCGTTCACCCACTCTTTCGCCCAAGCACGGTGCGGGAAAGCACTTGCATGTCCCTTATTCGATAAACGCTTCGATGCGGAGAAGAGGGGCGCTTTTGCTATTTCGACTTCATGCACCCCAACTCGCGTGACTGTTCCATTCTACGTGTGAGTCGAACTGGTGAACACAGATATGGTATTGTAGCATCACTTGCATCTTAATGCTGCCGCCTTTTGCCACTCTGTCTGCCATACAGCTACCAGCATGGATAAATATGAGTACAATGGTATCAAGAACTACGCTCAAGTTCGTCATTCACGTGTCAGAGCTTGTCTCTTGGCTCGATCAGCCAGCCTGAAGTTACTTTGGTTGATATCTCTTTTTTCGTCTGCACTTCTGATACAAATTCTATTTGTAAGTCCAAAATGCCATAGGCGACGCATTCAAGGATGAATTTGGCCAACCGTGGGCAATGTATCCAATCACTGACGGAGAAGTTTCGTGCAGACTTCATTACCTTCGATTGGTTCTGCGCGGCACCACAAACCGAATGTCGACGCGGTACAGAAGTGTGCAATCAATAATCTCAAGAAGAATCTTGACTTTTTAAACAATGCAGTTGCCATCAAACCCGAAGAATTCGTAAATCGGCGAGATCGACTGGCCACAGTCCTCCATGACTCTGGCATTGACGGATTCGCCCTCGAGCCAGGATATACCTTTCAGTATTATGGCAATATCAGCCAGACGGACTGGGAGCCGTGGGAACCGGAAGAACGGCCTTTTCTTATGATCATACGTCCTAAACTCAATCAAGTGACAGGTCGCGTTACTGCCAAGACGAGTTTTCTCGCGCCTCATTTCGAAGAAGGGCGTGTACGAATGCTTGGGATGCCGTTCCCAGGAGATGAAGTCCTTGACATTACCGTTTGGGAAGAGCACTGGGATCCCTACGAAACTCTGCGAGTCACCATGTTCAATAATGCCTCGGACGTGAAGATCATGGTTGATGAAGAGATGCGGGATTACATCGTTCGAGGACTCCATGGCGCCGGATTCGTGACCGTGGGACTAAGTCCGGAAGTCGAGAATGTCAGGCAGAGAAAATCGCCTGCGGAAATCGAATTGTTGAGAGCAGTCAATACCGGAACAGTTGAGGCTCTAAGGCAAATGAGACCTTGTGAGTGCTATCTCCACCTTCGGATATGACATCTGGCCTGACAATGTTCGATAGGTCTCGTGCCGGGCTTGACAGAGAATGAGGTCACTACTGTCCTTGACAACGCACTCCTCTCCATCGGATTTTCGCTATTCTTCAATATTGTCTTATTCGATGAAAATGCAGCTCTACCACATGGCGGTTTCATTACTGGGGACAAGATTTTGACCCATGATAGCATGGTGCTAATTGACGTCGGGTAAGCCACGGTCTAGATCTCAGGAAAGCTCCTAACATCAACGCAGAGCACATTACTCAGGATACTCCTCAGATATATGCCGAAGTTTCTTCATCGACCCTCCAAAAACGTCTAGTCGACTTCGCTGGCGCCGCGGACTTCTGAAGATACTATCCTTTCTCAGGCCAGGAGCGCCCCGACCACTACTTACCCATAAAAGCTACCCAAACGGGGATGATGATCTACACGATCTCAAGCTCGAAATATGGGATTTGGTTCTCGCTGCGCAAGATGCGAGCATACTCGCATTCACGACTAATCATGTCGCTGCAGATGTCGATCTTGCTGCGCGTGCAGTGATCTCGGCCGCCGGCTACGGAGACGCCTTCACCCACCGCGTCGGCCATGGAATCGGGATCAAGGCACATGAGTCGCCTTATCTGAACAAAGGAAATACGCAAACGCGTTTACTGCCTGGGATGACATTCACTAGCGAACCGGGAGTGTACCTCGAGGGCAAGTTTGGAGTTCGCCACGAGGATATCTTTCTCGTCAGGGAACATGGTCAAGAGCCTGAGTGTCTGACTGGGAGAAGAGCAACTGGACCGTGGGACCCGTGAGTTCAGAAAACAGAGATGTCTCATGAGCATTGACCTGTGACCATTTCTCGACAAAGCCCCGGCTCTTACTGGTCTGGGTACTTGTACCACTGGACACACTGTCCCGCCTTCGTAGCACCCTCTCGAAGATATGCTGCCATCCCACGGGTCATTTGTCAAAGTCACATTTGAGCACATTATCTGTTTCAACATTCACAGGAAATCCACAGCTCAACAGCCGACCAGCTTGAGAAGCTCTTGATGTATCTCGTTACCTGTCTTACAACGCTTTCGAAGAAAAGCTTCCACTCCCTTCGATCCCACCAAGATCTCGCACTAAATTCTGGCCGTTTTAGCTCCATCAGTTGCGTTTTCCGGCCAAAGATAATGCCGCCTAACCTGCTTATGGTTCGCAGCACCTACTTGGCGTTAGCTACGATGTCTGTGCGAGCCGATCAATCGGGTATTTTCGACCAACGGTGACGGAAGTTATAGTGGGCCAGAACCACAACGATTTTGGGATTGGGAATAGGGGTACATTCCGAAGAAGAACTTGGGTAGTAAAGTGACCGATTTCATGATCAGGCTTCGCAGAAAGCCAGACTAGGTTTTTCGTGCAGTATCTGAGGCACGGCAAACCCTGAGTCTGTCTCTGAATGTCCTCGACCTGAGTGAGGTTTTGCGAAAATATGTCAGGACTATTTGCGAGGATTCAAGAAGGATATCATCTATCAAAATTTGGACTCTGGAGCGCCTAAGGGCCCCATTACTCGAGGCATTAGCCCTCGAGAGAAATCAAATAGCCTACAATATGGAGATGAATTCTCTTATATGGAAAGCTACAGTTCGGAGGAAGCGCTTAGCGATTCTCGTTTTGAATAGATCTGCGAATGATCTGAATCTCGGAGCTCGTTACTTTTTCGGTACTAAACGTCCACTTCTAGAAACGGCCGACTGCTTAATGGTGAAATTAGACCCTGTAGTTTCAGATCTCTGCTACTGAAGCCGACTCTTACACCTATCTCTCCAGATGGGATAACCCAATCCTGCTTTCGCGTATTCCAATAGCTAACATCACGGCGATTAAGCCAGAATTGAACAGTCTGACTCTCTCCTGGTTGAAGAAGTATCTTATCGAAACCACGTAAAACGTTCCTTGGCGTTGGCTGATCACCTGTAATTTGTGGAAGTCCAAGATAAAGTTGTGGTACGGCAGCGCCGGTGAGAACACCTATATTTGCAACAGTGACGTTTATCACGTACAAATTTCCCCAGAGGTTGTCATTTCCACCCGGAGCAATAGGCCCGGGTGGAGGCGTGGCTTTGATTGATTTCTCGGGGACGAGGTTTTCAATCTGGAGGTGCGACAGCTCGAACTCCGTGTAGGATAGCCCGAAGCCAAATTCGTACTGTACAGACTTGTTATAATGATCAAAGTGGCGATAGTCAATGAGGAGACCTTCTGAAAAGTTCGACTGCCATGCATTGGGGTCTTCCGTGTTTTGAAGTGACGTGGAGTTCGTGATTGGGGCGAAATCATAGTCTGAAGCATCCAGTGCAATGGTGTAGGGAAGCTTTCCGCTGGGATTTATGTCGCCGTAGAGGACATCGACAATGGAATTGCCAGACTGCTCTCCAGGAAGGTGTGCAGCCAAAATAGCGGTAACATTGGGATTACCAGCCCATGGCATGACGTTGAGACCAGCAGAATGGGTGACGACAATGGTATTGTTACAATATGCGGTCACTTTTTGAACCACCGCATCACTCTCCCAATCTGCTTCGAGAGACAGTCGGTCGACGCCCTCAGACGCATAACTTTTCAGAAATACCAGGCAAACGTCAGGTATAGGCACAATGTATGTCAGACCTTCGGGCCTAGAATATGACAGGGATGATCTGGCTATTAGAGTGTTGTTGAGCAGATATTGTACAAGGGTTCCGTCCTGAGTCGCACGTGCTTTGATGGCCTCCAACGGTGAGATCAAGGTTGAAAGCCGAGCTGTACCACTTCCTCCGCCTACAGGCAATGTGCCATACTCTGTCAATAGTTAGACGACATTGGTCCGGGAAGGTCACAGGAAAGGAAAATGTAGAACGTAGAGCCAAGGACCCAAATGGTCCGAACATACCGTAACCAAATGGTTGATTATAAGCTCCACCGGAGAAATACAACCCATCAACAAGATCACCGGCGTCATTTCCAAAGATCCCAATACTCTGGGGAGTCCTCAGTGGTAGAGCATTGTTCGTGTTCTTGAGAAGCACAATACTTGTAGCGCCGAGTTCGCGTATGAAATCGGCATGATCCCCACGCACATCAATGTCGGGGCTCCCAGGGTAAATTGGTACGGCCAAGGGGGCAGGTTACCATTGTTAAGTGTTGGAGATCGTCCGTCGATGGGCGGATAGTTGTCTTGGTAGAGATAGAAATAGGGAGTCATGACACGTCGTACCATGTCGTCGACACGAGAGATCGGTAGGGAGCCGTTGTTGACTGCCTGAGTGATGTTTCCACCAAACATAGAAGCATTAAGGTCGCGCCCAACACTGCCTAATGCAAATCAACAATCTGGCCATAAGAGGAGGAATTGTTAGAGGTCTCTCACCAGGCATATCCACATCCAAACCTGCCTGGATGGCATCCACCCCAGCATGAGTGGCCGCCCAGTCAGACACAACATAGCCTTGGAAACCAAGCTCGGTCTTCAATAAACCATTGAGAGCTTTAGAGTTCTGACAGCCGTAGGATCCATTGATTCTATTGTAAGAGCACATGACGGAGGACACTCCTGCGCGGATTCCATCAGCGAAGGGCCACAAATACAGTTCGTGCATTGTTCGATCATCAATGTTGGCCGAGACTGCTTCAATGGTAGACCCGTTGTGAGAGATACTTGGATTTCGCTGTGTCTCCTGCTCGTTACCGATGTAGTGCTTAAGACATGCTTGAGCTCCGGCCTTTTGCATGCCTTGAATGGTTTGGGCAGCAGCTACCCCTGTCAAGTATGGGTCTGGTGAGAACCCTTCCCAATTCCGTCCGCCATAAGCAGATCTACCGAGTGGTCCCACAACTGGCCCAAGGATAACATGACTTCCTTTTGCTTTGAATTCGACGCCCAAATATAAACCTCTTGCAAAGATGAGGCCGCGGTCCCAGGATGCAGCAGCCGTGAGACCTGCAGGAAAGGTGGAGGCATAAGTCGCCAATCGAATCGACAAAGGCCCATCTTGCATACAGATTCCATCAAATCCGAGTCGAGGAATAGCACCGATATTTCCCACACATGGACCGGGAGTTCCAGTCACCATTTGAGCTTTCTCTTCGAGTGAGAGGTTTGCCACAAACTCTGATGCTCGATCGAATGCCCACTCCCAACCCTGGCCAAGGGCAGGAGGACTTGGGTAGAAAGGAGGTGACGTAACAAGGTCGTGGGCAGAAGATAGAATAAAAGAGCCTAGGCCTACCACGAGAGCCACGAGAAGAAATTTAAATGTGATCATCGTGGCCTTAGTAGGTGCAGAATTGGAGATTAGAATGACGGGCTGAAATGCTATGAACAGTCAGCATGAGAAATAGCAACCAAGATCGTAAGGTCTCCACACATGCAAGGAGTAGCCGTTGCGAAGATGTGGAAGTTCTTTCAAGACCCGCAGGTAATGGACCCCTGCCACAATCTGTCGGTGAGGAGTAGAATGTACTTTGCGTACACAAGATATTCTCGGCAGAGCTTTGAACCGCAAGTTTTGGTAGGAAACGTGGCTATGAGTGGCCGAAGCAAGAACGTGAAGTTGGGATAATGATCAAATCGTGCCGGACGGACGCAAGCCACGATAGTCAGCACACTAGTAATTCATCTTCCGGATCCAGACGAGGTTTCTATCAGAAGCAGAGCAAAGGTTGGTGTTGGGTAAATCATCGTAGGGCTTTCTGGGGTTTGCCTCTTATTTGGGAATTGCGAAAGAATTGTGCCTTCCTTCATGACGGATGATGTGACACATCGAAGAAGGTTGCACAAAGACGAGGCAGGCGCGACTTGTGATCCAATGCTTGGCACTCATATTGGTGCTACCTCGCAGCCTCGTCCCAAAATTGTACAACCAAAGACCAGGACGACGAATCTTGATGGTATCGGTGGTTTTTTGGTGTCGGATTTTGCTCTCGCAGAACCCGTGGCTGAGTAGAGGCACTCGAAAATGTTAATTCATTCGGTGATACCAACGCTATTCTGCCTTAACATCGTTCAATAAAACCATTTCGAAGCACAGCGAGGCTTCCAATATTCGGCATAGCAGAACAACCTTGATAAACGGGCGATTCCATCTCCTCGGCGAACGTATGGTCAGACCTTTTGGGAAGAACACTTGAAACATAGGGGAACGTGAGCCTCGAAGACATCGTAAGTCACGTGCCCGACGAGGATGTTCGTTGCCGATGCAGTTGCCGATGATGTTCCACTGCGGTCGGCACCCAGGTCGTCTTCAAGTGATGTCAGGCTGATTCCAGGACCACTGCCATGCCGGACACTACTCGAAGGCGGGGAAAGCGGAGCGTGGCCGAAGGTCATTCACTTTTCGGAGGTTTCCCGTCGGCACCCATAGAAACATCCGCAAACCACCGAAACAGTCGACTCATATTGCAAAGATCACAACGTGAATGTGGTCCGTTGACCGTTCGTGAACGCAATGTTGCGGCCACCGCACTCGACCTTATGTTGGTGAGAAAAGTACAAAGGAAGTTACCATCCCAATTTCCTTTCACAATCATGTCTTCGGCAATTGGTAATTATCCACATTCCAATTCCGCATAGACTACAATTCCTTTTCAGCATCAAATCTGAAAGCAAAGATGGTCGAAGCAGAGATCAAAGTATGCAACCCATGGCGCGATCGTATCCTTAGGGGTGAGATCTGCTCTGTCATGTCTTGCAAATACTTCATTTCCAACGAGATCGCCATGATGACGAGGATGGCTGGCATCGATGGCATGTTCATTGACCTAGAGCACTCTGTTCTGACCATGCGGGAAGCTTCGCAGCTCATTACGGCTTGCAATTATGTTGGAGTCAGTCCAATTGTTCGCATTCCATCGAAAGCTCACTGGCACCTTAGCAGAATTCTGGACGCTGGTGCAGCGGCTGTTGTCATTCCACACTGCGAGACGGTAGCTCAGGTTGAAGAAATTGTACTGGATAGCAAGTATGCGCCTCTGGGACGTCGCGGCTGCGCGAACAATCAACCCATACTCAACTTTCGGACGGTACCCACCAAGTTGCAGAATCGTCTTCTCAACGAGCAAACCATGGTCATCCCAATGATCGAGACCCCCGAGGCAGTTGGGCTTGCCGATGAATTCTTCGCAATCCCAGGAGTAGATGGTATTCTTATTGGCTCAAATGACTTATGCACCGATCTCGGAATACCTGGCCAGTATGATAATCCTCTGTATTTGACTTCAGTCGAGAAAATCATCAAAGCCGGCGTCAAAGCTGGAAAACCTATCGGAGTCGGAGGCATTGGAGGAAGACTTGATCTCTTGGAGAAGTTCTTCAGCCTAGGAGCAACATGGTCCTTAAGTGGAGGAGATGGGTCGATGCTGCAGGCAGGAATGCAACAACTTGGCAAAACTTATGCTGAGATCAATGGCCGAGTGCAGAGCCACCGGTCCAGTATGAATGGGCATACTCAAGAAATTCCACAGCAGAACGGAAGGCGCAAAGTCAATGTTAATCACACAGTCAACGCTCGGACAGCTGTATGAAGTAGTCGAGGGGTATCTGGAATGTGATTCTGGTTGAACTGCATTTGATACTGAGCCTCTTTAGACGGCAAAGGGAGAAAGTTGATGCATGGTTATCAAAGCTTAGTAGAACAGAGATGTTGTCTTCATCTTAGAGCTGTGTAATCGGAATCACATGTGAATCCATTACAAGCATTCTTGCAACCATAGTTCCATGGAGCACGTGATTGTCCTAGTAAACTGTCTTGGCACTACGCCCTACCGAGCTAGATCTGGACGTCACTTAAACAATCGTCGGCTCAAGACACCAGAAGATGACTACCAGATTCAGGTCTTCATGCATCTGTCCATGCCAGACCACCTGTTTAAAATCGACACTTCATGACACCGGAAGACCGATATTCCCAGGCGTGTCAGAGATGCTGGCGTAGGAAACAGAAATGTAGTCGCCAAAAGCCAGACTGCTCTGAGTGTATTCGGGCAGGGGTAACATGCGAGCCACGAATCTGGGGCCAAGTCCTGCCCAGCGATACGAATGAGCCAGATGGTGATGAGTCAATCCAGATGTGCGTATATCCAGCCAATGCAGCATGACTGAAACTCGCTGAGGGACCAGGATCTCCATTGAACAAATGAAACAACAGATCATTTCATTGGAAGCTAAACAGAATTCTCTTCAATATCTCACCGACAATGGGCGATCTGGACATGGTCCATTAGACATTGAGAACGGCCAGAGGATAATAGATTTGGATCAGCATCGTCCGGACGAAGCTGTTAATGAAGTCCAATTTCTTTCCGTGGCTGCAATGAGTGGTCCTGACCTCCTGGACCACGGTACAACAGATCGTCCCTCCTTTGTGAGGCTCGTCCGAGAAGCTGCGGATATGACCATTGCGCAAAGTACCAGCTTGCAGCAACATTCCTCCAATGCGCATGGTCATCTTCCAACCTTGTCGGAGTTGGGAACGACGCTCGAAAGCCGATGTGGCCAGGACCTTCCATTTTTTGTCGGACGTTGCAGTACCAGTCTCGAACCTTTGTTCCCTTGTCACTCTAGAGAATCATTTCTTGAGTCACTCGAGGCAGCTCGCCAGGCTGAAGACGAGATCTCCTTAATACGAGCTGTCCGGGCAGTCCCGGAAGCCTTTGTGGCCTCTTACCTCGCTGTAAGTATAGGTATCCTCCATAGTCCTTACCAGCGATTCATGGAGAAACACCTGGAACAAATGATCCAAGCGTCTCTGGAACTGTTACCTTTGGTTGCCGCGGAAGCGAACGACCACGACATCATTCGCTGCTTAACTCTGGTTGCAATCTTATGTCTTCATCGACCCTATGGCTCCGCAGCTTGGTATTTCCTTGGACTGGCAATGACCAAAGCAATCTCAATCGGTCTACATCGTCATACAGAATCTCGTACCGAGGATGTTCGCCCATCGATATTCTGGACGCTTTATTCTCTTGATCGGACACTCGCTTTTTCCATGGATCGTCCATTTGCCATTGAAGATGGCGACTTGACCACGCGAATACCACTGCTTTATGCCCGAGGTCTTCCCAACGATGCCGAGCCGAGCCCACAGTCCTTTATGATTTGGACGTTGCATCATGCACGCATGCTGTCTGGATGGCGTCGTGAGCCACAGGTCGATATGGTACAGTGCCTCTCGGCTCTCGAGTACTGGCTCGATACCTGCGATGAGATTATCTCTACCATTCTACCGGGTATCCCTTCAGGTGCTGCAGAGAGATCGAGACAGTTCGCTCTTCTTTGCTCTTACAAGGAACAGCTTGCCTGTCGGGCACTCATACAGTTAGTGGCTACTGCCCAAAAGCAAAACTTTGCTCATGGCGACCTTGAAAACCTCAGTATTCTCTCAAAACAACATATACACAACTTTTACGTCAACATGAAGACATGCATTAATGAACATAATTTGGCGCCGTCGATTGTCGATATGTATGACGTTCTAGGATCAGCGATTTCTTTTATTTACGTACTGGAATACTCAAAAAGCTCTTCATCGGGTTTGCTCGCAGTTTCGTTGGGCGTGGCAGAGATGAAGATTTTCATGACGGCCGTTGAGATCCTGCAAAGGATACGAGACTTTTTTGACACTGCCGAAGATCTCACCGAGATTTGTTGGTGCTTTCTTGCCGCTCTGGAGGCCAGCCCGCAAACGATGCAGTACAGCCCACAAGGCGAAGGTGAGGCACGTCGAGCCCTGTTTAGAGCGTTGTCGGTGTCGAAGACAGTAATTCCGGAGAGTTATATTGCGATCATGAAAGCATGTGGTATCTAACCGCCAAGGCAAATATCAAGGACTTCATGCTTCGGGGCGCGTCTACAAGCAATATCGCGGAAACTGCCCGTGACTTGAACCAGCCTCTGAGCGCTGGCTGTCATACAGTCTTGCAGAATATGTGAGTATTCAGTTCAGCAGTTGAAACCAGGCCATTGGCCGATGGTTGCCGCAGCGCGAGATCCGTGTAGTTTCCCCTCTCGAACACGGACCGGATCTGAGGGGCAAAGCCCGGCATGCCAAGGCTTACCTGCCTCGCCGCCTGTAAGAAGTCCAGGGTGTTTCCATTTGCGGGCCACCACGATGGCAGATATTACCTCATTGTCCTTCATTTGACAAGAGAAGAGGCCGCCACCTCTCTGCTGGATGTAAATGGCAGCAGCAAGTCAAATTCGAGTAGGGTCATGGGTCCGAGAGCTCTAAAACTTCCGGCTTGCGAGCGATGTCAAATTCGCAAAATCAAATGCGACAAAATACCACCAAAATGTTCATCCTGTTCAAAAAGCAGCAAGGCTTGCATCATTATTGATCCTCAGACGGGTTCGCGATACACACGGGACGGGTTATACCAACTGGAGCAGAAGCTTCAACGAATCGCAACGAGTTCGGACGAAGCCATCGAAACCTCTCCAGCTTCCACTGGTCGAGAATCTGGTCGTCAAAGAGCAGATAAGATCCACTTTGTCGGTGATGGCAGTGGCTTACGACTCTTCGAGCATCTTTCATCAACTGCCAAAGCATCGCTTCCTCGGGAAAGCGGGCAAAGTCCGCCGTCGCTCTCACCATATACTGCGGCGGCAATCCCTCCAAGTTCACTACCTTCTTGGGAGGTCGCGTGCCTTCTCGCCGAGCGTTTCTTCAAGCACGTTCAGCAGCACCATCCTGTGTTGCCTCAATCTACAGTCACCAGCATTTTGGAGCGGGTGTACAACCTCAACGATCTACCAGCATCGCCAGAAGATCTCTACCGCATAAACATGATATTCGCCGTTAGCTCCGTAACGCTGTACAGGCGCGGCGAGTTCCAGCAACATCCATACGGATACTTCCGTACCGCCCAACAATATGCGTCTCAGGTTAGCATGATCGGAAGCTTGGATTCGATTCAGAATCTTCTCCTAATCGCTCGCTTCGCAATGTACTACCATATCAATTGCTCGATCTGGGATATTAGTCGAGCTTGCATGAGACAGTGCATTGAACTTGGCCTCCATCGTCCACAGCAGTCAAAAATAACACCGCTGCAAGAGCAGACCCGGCGCAACGTATTCTGGGACTGCTACGTCCACGACAGGTATAGTTCAGGAATTCTTGGCCGTCCATATGCTATAGCCGAGCAGGACATTACGGTGGAGCTACCAATCGAGGCAGCCGAGGACGACATCTCGGGTTCGGATGCGAGCACGTTGAAAGACGTGAACGTTGAACAGTTCCAGAGACCTAACATGGCCTCCGTCTTTCTCTTTGTCGTCAAGCTGCGCCGACTCTCAACTCTAATATCAACATCCTTCTTCAGCTCTCGTATCAGGTTGAACCAAACACATAGAGTTCTCGCAGATGCTGGGCGTATTCGCGCGGACTTGGACCGGTATTTGTTACAGCTCAAACAGCTTCATGAATCAGCACCAAACTTTCCCGATCCAAAATCGTTGTACGAGCGCCAGTCATGGTATGATTTCTTGGTCGAGAAAGATCGGCTCACCCTCCTCCGAGGTGCGCTGGCTCAACTGTCTTTGGACGAACTTCATCCTCCGCGTGGTTTATTGAAGCCGTGTCTCGATTGTGCGATCAATGTCATTCAACTCTACAGCGCGATGTTTGAACAGGGTCACATAACTTGGACGCGCTCCTACTTTCAGATATTGTTCACTTCAGGCTTGTCCATCATGTATACTGTGTCAATTCTGAAGCTCAACAAAAATGACATTACCATCGATTCGAAAACGTCCTGGGCTCATGCTTCGCATGCCTTGGATCTGGCAAGCGACCTTTTGCAACGATTTGTCGGAGAAATGCCCGATGCTGCTCGCTTCGCCAAAGTATTTGAGGTTCTGATCAAGCAGTACACAGGGACTCGAGCACGCCCCAGCCGTGCATGTACACCACCTCCTCCTACCACAGATAATACTGCACAAAACATCAATCGACTTACAGGCGCTGTGTTGCAGCAGTCAGACTCGGCTACTTTCCTTGCAACTAGAGACGACAATAGAGAGTACGACTCATTTGGAGACTTGGGCATTGGCATGTCTACGAATGCACTTCAGCCAGTTGGAGACGATCATGTGACCCCTCAACATGAAGAGGATGGATTGTTATTGGAGCTAGGTCTAGATCCATTTCATAACTGGCTCTATCTTTCACCAAACTCCAACAATTTCCTCGGCAATATGGAAGCGGGCTTGGGCGAGTACGCTTGGGGCGCACCATCGGACGAAATTCTCTGGCATCAATCCGGCTTTGGCCAAGGCCCATGAAGACATCTCCATGCAGATGAACCTGCTATCTCTAGGAACGGTTCAAACTTTCCATAGATCAACTGAACACAGGTCTGTACCCGCCGAAAGGAAGCCTTCCGGCGATGTTCGGCATAGATGTTACGGCACTTGAACCGAGAAATATTGGTAGCACGCTGCTCGGCGGCCAGGGATGAGCGAATACGTCCCCCGGCACTTTATTTGTTGCTTTTGTATCTGGGTATACATTAGAATCGGGCAACATCCTACAAACTACGAAAGCAGGCGGGCTGTTAGAGTATCCCGAATTCGTGATCAACAGTCAGGCGGAGGAGGCTATACTTGTTGTGGCTAAAGCAACGAAATCCTTCAGTCTCCCTGCGCCTTGCCCGAATATTCAGTCTTGGGAATATCCTAGGGGCTCAGTGTCACAACTACCGGCCTTTCGGTGCTATCCGCGATTCAGAAGTTGCCTGGGGGGTCCTAGGCATACGATGGCGGACCTTTCGGCCCCACCACCGAAGAGACAGATCCGACTGTCGGTGCCTGACAGCGATCGGAATGCAATATTATGGGACAGCTCAAATATATATCATTGTGGTTGATTTGAACGAAGTATCTAGAAGCAATTCCTCATTTCTGGCACATCCTCTCCCGACTTGCACTTTGGCCCTCTCTCTGGGCTGCCTATGCTTGATCAACACTCAAATGGCACCGTCAGCTATTACACCACCTCTGACGGCTTCGGTCTCTTCGAAGCCCTCTGTCTACATGCTCGACAGTTTTCATTCCTCTGCAACCGCGCTAGCCACTTCTTTGTTTGATGTCATCCAGCCTTCTGATCCCCAACACGCACATTGGCGCCAGAATGCAAGATATATCCTAGTGCGCGGATCGCATGTGACGGCCGAGGACATTGCAGCGTGTCCAAAACTTTTGGCAATCGGCAAACAAGGAACTGGCACCGACAAGATAGATGAGGCAGCGTGTCTTGGCCGGGGCATCAAGGTTCTGAACACTCCTGGGGTTAATGCACGAGCCGTTGCAGAACTCGTCCTTGCTTTAACAATGTCACTTGCAAGGCAAATCCGCCCCATTAGCTTGCGATTCAGCAACGGCCAAATCGTCAGGAAAGAAGAATGTAACGGACTCGTATTACATAAATGCACAGTCGGAGTCATTGGAATGGGTAACATCGGAAAGACCGTCGCGAAAATATTCCAAGGTGCTTTCGAGAGCGACGTTGTGGGTTTTGATCCATACATGGCAGCCGACGCCTGGCAAGATCTGAAGCATAAGCGAGTCTCAAGATTGGAGGACCTACTTTCGATTTCGGATGTGGTGACCGTACATGTTCCTCTCACAGGCGAAACGCAAGGACTTATTGGTTATAATCAGTTGAAGCTGATGAAGAAGAACGCACTATTGATCAATACTGCTAGAGGAGGCATCATCGACGAAAGCGATCTGTGTCAAGCCTTAGACGAAAACTTGATCTGGGGAGCTGGCCTAGATTGCCACGTTCAAGAACCGCCAACACGAGAGATGTATGCACCTCTATGGAAGCATGAGAATGTTATCAGTCTCCCACATGTGGGGCCGCAACAGCACAAACGCAGATGGAGACAGCTATTGCAGCTGTGGAGAAGTTGTATGCCTTTGCTTGCAGCAAGGAGGGAATAGAGTGTTCAAATATCTCTATCTAGAATCAATTCTATTAATGACTTTCCCTGAAAGATGCACTCAAGCAACTTTACATCTCTTCCCTCTCTTTTGCCCAACCAAGAATATGATGCCACCAGATCGATAAGATCCTGGAGGTTCAGTGCTGATACCAGCACCGCACCTTAGGGGCAAATGCTCTTTGTCGCCCATGATGATAAATAATGAATGGAAACAACTCGCAGATTGCAAGGATCAGCGTGCACCTGGTCCCAGCTCGGTAGACTGTATGAACTGAGCACTTTACAATTGCCCTGAGTTTTACAGCGGATGGTGTCTATCATGGAAATCGCAAACAAGTAGACTATGCGAGGCATGCCCGATTCTCTTGTTGTCACAGGTGTTACTAGATTTCGAGGGATGCCTACATGCGGGCGTGCTTGACACTTTGTTCCCTCTCCTTCAATACCGCCTATCCCGCAGTCTAGGCTCCCACACAAATGTTGTCCAGGAGGAGCGTCAAATGCATTTGTTGAACGAGACGGGAAGTGGCCGGAACGCCACTTGTAAGACAATCTAGACAGCATCTTCCAGCTTGCCGGAGTGACCCTTCCTCTGAGCCTAATCTCTAGAGGCTTCTGCTCTTCTGCTCTTCTGCAAACGACCAAAGTGAGCGCATCGGATCTATTGTCGGAGTATGGCCAGGCATACAAGCTTGCTGCTTCGTAGTTCAAGTCAACAGAGCGAGTATTTACCGGAGCGGGAGACTACCGAAATGCTTGGAACTTATCGGACTCAGTCCGCAATCGTCACGAAAAGCCACTTCAACCCCGGCCTTCGATCAGGTCGGGATGCACAGCCGGCTGCGGGATGTGCCCCGTACTTTGATGCTTACCCCAGAGCGGATTTCGGTAGTTCATAAACCTGATTGAAGCGAAGACGCTCAACGTCTTCACAAATCGCAACACGACATGGACGACGAAGAACTAGATATAAACCGAAGACATGTCCATCAATCCAGAGAAACCAGCAATTCATGTTCCAGCTCATTCACAAATCCCTACTATATCTTCTATCCACAAGGGAAAGTTTCTTTGATCATCGATCTAGTGGAAAACTCCTATTCTAGCACCAGCTATGGCACCGGCTTCGCGAGACACGTCGAGGTTGTCCTTTGAAAAAGATGTCGCCGAAACAGTTGAGATTGCGAATCCCGAGGACCTTTATCTGGAAAGATATCCCTTGCTTCGGGACAAATCCAAGGAGGATTTGGCCAAGCTCAACAAGTCGGTTTTGAGGAAACTTGATTGGAAGTTCCTCCCGTGCATCACTATGATGTTGCTCATGAAGTATGCAATTCACAACTTGGATTCCCCGTGAGGAAGAAATCCTTGCTAATGCGGTTTCGTTTCGCGCAGTTACCTCGATCGGATTAACGTCTCGAATGCTCGTCTTGCAGGAATGCAGGATGATCTACGCATGACGGATGTGCAATGGTCTGCTGGCATCTCGCTCTTCTACGTCGGCTACATCATCTCCCAAGTACCAGCGAACGTCCTCATCGCCAAGGGTAAGCCTCGATGGATCATGCCGGGTATCATGCTTGGGTGGTCGGCGGTCACTATCTGCATGGCCGCGCTGAGCTCTGGTTGGGGCTTCATGCTTTGTCGCTTCTTGGTTGGAGTCACCGAGGGACCATTTGTACCGGCGGTGTCTCTCATGACATCCTCTTGGTACACGAAGAACGAGTCGCCTCTGCGAATGGGCATCTGGCACGCGGGCAATATCGTCTCGAACATCATCTCGGGTCTCCTTGCTGCTGGGATCTTGACCAACATGGATGGAGTGGCCAACTTGCACGCTTGGAAGTGGTTTGTTCTGATTGAAGGTGAGTTTACTCCGTTCCCAGGGAATAAATCTGCTGTGTCGCTAATCTCTTGGTTTGTTTCTCCTTAGGAATCGTCAGTATTCTCGTCGCAGTCAGCGGCTTTTGGCTACTACCGAACTTCCCGGACAACACGGGTACTTTCTTTATGAGCGAGGAGGAGTCTGAAATGGCTCAGTATCGCCAGCTTGTTTCGGCAGGCGGTATCTCCGAGGACGATGAAGGCGATATGTGGGGTGGTGTTTGGCAGGCATGTAAAGATCCGTATACCTGGATGTTCGCCACTATGCATTTCGCCCTCATCATTGCTCAATCATTCAAGGACTTTTTCCCTTCGGTGAGTTCACACAACCGTGTCTTATACAGTAAAAGCCGTCTTACTGATTTCGAACCCTCGCAGATCGTCGAGACCCTTGGGTTTTCCAAGATTGGAACCTATCTGATTCAAGCACCGCCATATGCCATTGCATATTTCGTTACACTTCTGGTCTCCTGGTCTTCCGGCAGAATGCTCGAGCACTGCTGGCACATTGTTGTCTGTATCTCCGTATGCATGGCAGGTGCTGTCCTCATGATCAGCACTCTAAACGTTGGAGCACGTTACTTCGGTCTCGTCTTGCTATGCTCCGGACCGTTCGTAGGCTTGAACGTAAGTCTTCATTTACCTAAAGAGAAAACCCCCTTCAGCCAACACTAACATCACATACTAGATTCAAATCTCATGGGAAACAACTGTCGTGCCACGACCTCGAACCAAGCGAGCTGCCTTGATCGCGATTGCTAATTGCGTTTCATCTGTCTCTCACTGGTTCACGCCTTATTTCTTCTTGACGTCTCAGGAGCCGCGCTACCAGACCGGAGGCGGAGTTATCATTGCCGGCTGTGGCTTGACTATCATTGCCTGCTTGGTCACACGCTGGTGGAGTATGAAAAAGAACAAAGTCCTCATTGCCAGGGAAATTGAGACTGGAGCGCTCGCTGGATGGCGGTATGCTACCTAAAGGGACTAGACTGTTGTCTGATGTTGTCATGTTCACAGCACTTTTACAAAAATGGTCCTGCACAACGTGCAACACGAAATATTACCATACGACTCTGCTAGAGGCACAAGGTGGATATTTGTTATGATCCAAGTCTTGAAATTATACAGGCCAGTTAGATCGAGCTATTAAGTGATGAACTAAGATGTTGCTCAAACGATCAAACGACTAACCATTTCCTCATGCCAATGACTTTTGAAAAGATACTTGTCACCATCGCAGAACGTACATGCTCAGAGCAAATCAAGGATACAAGGCGGGCTGGTTTGACTCAAAATTAGTCCTGCTCCCTGACAAGTCGACCGAAGAGTCTGCACAACGCAGGCGTTGATGTAGCCTCAATCGTGTGAAGCCGGCATTGATAGGACTGTGCTACTAGTGATCAAAACTTAGGACCGTGAAATACTACCGGACCCGGTTACTGGACGATATAACGATGCGATGACCTCACTTGGAACGTTGCAGTGTATGTCAAAAAGGCAATTTTAGGATCTTTCTAGAATCACTCATGCTCTGATTACACGGAGAAGTTCCATGATCAGCATTGCTGTTGGACACTTGGACGACAATGCTCGTATCTATTTTTTAGTTGGGAATCGTTTGGTCACAAAGTCTCTGATGTGCTTCGCCGTTTCCTCGGGCTTCTCCATAGCTCCCCAGTGAGCGGCTTCGACAGATACCTCTTGGAGGTCGGGCAGTAGGCCAGCTTGCTTCGGAATCTCGATCAGGTCTTGGCGACAGACAGCATCGCCCGTGTAGCCGATGAATAGCACGGGGACGGAGATGACATGGTTCCCGCCGGGAATCAACTTGTCGGACTCGTAGTGATAGTTCTCAATGTTGGCTTTGTACATTCTGGTCGGTCCGTCGAAGCCATCCTTTGAAAATTGCTTGAAGAATTCATCTTTCCATTCGGGTTGTTGTGCATAAGGTTTCAACGGTACACGCTCATCGCCTTCAAGATATGCCTTCATGGCGCCTTTGACACAGAACATCTTCTTCATCCACTCATCGACGTCACCATGCAGGACTTCCCACATCCTTTCCAGCTTGCTGTCGATAAGCTGGGCACCGTCTTCGGCGCCGAATAGCTCCCAGTACGCATATATCGGGTATCCAAATATCTGCTCTGTCGTGTTGTTGACAGTTGCCAAGTCGAAGGGGTGCTCCGACGGTATAATGTACGCCACGTTGAGCAGGATGACGGCCGAAAACAGATCTCGATGGTGCAGGTAGGTCCGCTGGACGATGGCCGCACCCCAGTCGTGGCCAATGATGATGGTAGATTCGGGCTTTTCGGCCTCAAGGATGTCGGCGAGATCGTCTGCCTGGCCTTTGTAATTATACGCAGCCGTGTCAGTTGGCTTGTCGGTGCCAGCATAACCTAGTGTGTCAGGAACAATGATCTTGTTGGGCAGATCTCCGAGGTTGGCGATGACATTCTTCCACAGGTGTGCACTATCAGGGAAACCATGGATGAAGAACAATGCCGGTGTGGTTTTGCTCGATTCGCCGCCGGGTGAGACGTAGTAGGTGTAGTTGAATCCTCTCTTGGTTTTAAGAGTCTTTTTGTGATATTCGTCCATTATTATACACTTATCGTCAGAGGATTTGAATTGTTGCTTTCTCAAAATTCCGAGAGAAGAAGCTGTGTTTTCGATCTTAGCGAAGATGTGCCAAGTATATTGACTTGAGCTTTACCGAAGATTCTGATCTCACAACAGAATTCTAGGCATCAAGGTTGAGATCATAAGGAGCAGGTCAAATAACTTAATCTGCTGGCCTACCCTTTCTAAGCAATTTGGACACTTACCAAGCTCATGATATTACGAGATTGAATCCTCTTTTGCTCACGTCCTTTATGCACGCGGAACCGCGACTAATCACCGTCATCGTCTCATGACGGGTAAGGAGGGAATGGAAATATCAGCTCAAAGATGAGGAGGTCGTCAGCGATTACCTCGGTATCCGCCCCTCGTTTCGCTTAAAGTTAGAAATGGTGGTCGACGATACTCAATTTTCAGTAGAGGCTGACTCATTCACGTCGATCAAGTGACACGAACCGTACGGCGAAGATACCCTCACGGGACAGATACTGTCGACAAGAGCCGACTGAGACTTGAAGTATCCTCGGGGCTGAAGTCAGCAGTTAGTCTCCCTTTCTCTTCTCAACGCTCCGTTTTAATTTGTAGAAGGAATATGCGGTGGTTTGACAACACAAAATGATCCGCCGAAACTAGTACGGTGGATGTTATCTCACTTTACACAATCCTCGTCCGACCGCAACACAAATTCCATGCAACCAAAAGAGACACTGCGATGAGTCCAACTCGAGGCTACAATTCTAGCCTTTAATACACAGCCATGCGTCTCATGCGACGTAGCGCCTGCCATGCCCCGGTCGAGAAAGGGATCCTCCGAGACATCCGATAGCAAAACCACCCCGTTTCCACGAATTGATGAAGAAATCAGTAGTCAGGAGAAAGATGGAGGAGCACCAACATCGCCCACTACAAGCACCAACACAACCCCAACACGGTCCAAGAGACGAGGTGATGGCGCTCCAGGACACAAAAGATCCGTGTCGGGAAACATCCTCTCTCGCCTGAGTTTCCTACGCACGGCTTCTGATCAAGGAAAACCCGGTGACAGCACAGACAAGGACAGCACGGACATCAATGGCGGCAGTGGCGGCGGCAATGCTGCTGCAGGAGGTCTATCCGGCCGCAGTGCCATGGCTGAGGCGCAGGCTCAAAGCAGCAAGAGGAAACGAAAGGGCTCGTTGCGCAAGACAGTGCTAGGAAAAGGGAGAGAGAGGAAGACTTCTGAGATGAAGAAGTCGCCGCTCTCCAGTGCCAACTCGACGCCTGTGCAAACACCAACCGAGGAACTGGCTCCGACGCCGCGCGCGAGCAGCACCGACCTGTCAAGCCCTGTGTCGCCCGAATCGCCGCCTTCGTGGCCATTCCGCACGCTCTCGAGAGTGTCCATCCCATCTATCCGCAGCAGCATCGCGTCGATCGACCCTGCTTCCTCTGCCGCGTCGATTATCAGTCCGACCATGCCTACGGACGCGTCAACTGACGACGAAGACCTGGTTCTCCCGCGCATGCCTTCGCTACGGCAGATTCCATCGGCCGCGTCCTCGTTCGGCGATTCTTATTTTCCAATCCAAGATCCGGTGCGTCGTATGTTTGGATCTCGCGCGAGGTCACCGCTCGCGTCGGCGCCAGAATCGGTTGCGGGGACGCCTCCTGCTGACGAAGGATGGGACTATTCGGAAACCGCGTTCTGGGGCTATGTCATACTGATCGTGACGTGGTTGGTTTTCGTCGTGGGCATGGGCTCCTGTTTCGGTGTCTGGTCGTGGGCATGGGATGTGGGCGAGACCCCATATGCACCGCCAGAATTGGAAGATGACCCTACGCTGCCGATTGTGGGTTACTACCCGGCCTTATTGGTCTTGACATGTATCATGGCTTGGGTATGGGTTGTTGTTGCATGGGTGGGAATGAAATATTTCAGGCACGCAGACTTCAAGGGGATGATTGACAGATGCAAGTTTTGTTTGTGAGTGAGAGAGTCGAGAACGCCGATGACCATTTCTACCTGAGCTTTTATCTTCCACTCCACTAGCGCCACGCTTATCCCTATGGTTTCCCGATACCTCTAGTCTTGCAAATTTGGTGAAAACGCTGTTGAGGACTGTTGTGCGTCCCCTTTTCCGTCGTCATGCCCCGAACTCCAAGTGCTCTATCCCATCATTGACTAGATGCTTCGTCAAGCCGTCAGACAAACGATCACAAGTAATTGTTCAGGCAATCACACTGCAACCGATATGCCATTTGCCCTTCCATTCGGTGAGGTAGTCTCAAGATGTAGATTTTTGATCTTGTGTTGGAGATCCACTAGGTTGTCCTGACCCAGATAACCCGTATCAGACTGAGGTTCTGGGAGAGGCGCTGGTGTCTGAGCTGGTGTGACGGCGATAGATGTTGGCGTGACAGCGCCGCCGCCGGGTGCTTTGGAGACCAGACCTTTGGACCTCGCGAAGCCGGTCGAACGTTCGGTGGACGGGTCGTCGTCATAGAATTCATCCTTGATAGGCCTGACAAAGACTGTTTGTTTGCATATTGTGACAATTGTGTTGGTGGGGACTGATAGCCAGTTGTGACGTTCGAAGGTTAAAGGCTCGCTCGCGACCAGAACCACATCTGAGGCCTTGTCCCGGCGCTCCATCTTGAATTGTCCTTTCGTTTTACCCTCGACCCAAGCGGTGCCGGAGGAGTAGTATAAACTAGCCGCTGCATCCGTCTTGCTGCTCACATAGCGGGTGACAATGACCGAATGGCCATCTGTGACGGCGAAATTGAGGAGACTTCTCGTCTCGACATGATCAAGGCGGTGTTCGGCCGGGACGGCTTTGACAAAAGCATTGATCTGAGCTATGGTCTTCTTCATTGCCCGCCTCAGCACTTTGGTATCAAAACCTCCTTCAGGTTCGGAGCTGGGATCAACGCCTTCTTGTTCCAAGATGTGGAGGAATAAAGCAAAAGCCCACTCAGAGTCCGTACCGCCCTTGACACCGAGAAACCACTTGTCTGAGAGAGAGTCTGAGAGGGGACGTTTGACGTATTTCCACGCACCGATATTGCCATTGTGCATCCACATGAGAGTGTTGTGTTGGAAAGGGTGGCAATTGTTCTCCGCTAGAGAACCTTCAGTGGTGGCACGAACATGAGCGAATATCAGATGAGACGCAGTTTTGGGAGCGATTCGTTCTAGATTAATGCAGTTCCAAGCTGGAAGAGTTGACGTAAAGATACACGGGTCAGGCCCTAGCTCCGGTGCTGTATACCAGCCAACGCCAAAGCCATCACCATTAACGGGTCGCCGAGAGTCAAGGCGAAGTCGACTGTCATACGATTGTGTCAATATACTGTGAGAGGGCTCTGTGATGAGCTTTGAAAGAACAATCGGCGAAGAGCCTTTGTAGACCTGCCATCATACTGTTAGATAAGGAGGTCATGAGTCATCGCTGAGCATCAACACTTACAAGAAAGCGACACATGAGTGCTGTTGAAATTTTGAGCAAAGGCAATAAAAGATATCAGAACTCCAAGGATCCCAGATCTACTTGTAAGGACATTGAGGGTCCCAGCTGCTCTGGTTTCTGCTTGGTGGAAGCTGAAGGTTGTTGATTGCTTTTGCTCGCGTGCCTGTGTCACCTAGCCTTGTCGGATTGTCCCCAAAGGCCTCGTCGAGTAGATAAGATAATGCTGGGAAACCCAAAAATAGTTGAATAGATTTTCGAGCCTTTTAAGATCACAAAAGGGCCATAGGAGCACGACAGGGACAGGTCAATTTTGTCTCCAGCACACCGCTTTGTCGGACAGTTGGGCTGAAGTTGATTGTTTGATCCTCCAATATGATGAGTCGCCTCCCTTCCATGGTCGCTGCTCTAAGAATGACTTGCATGTCGTGCTCTGCCGTATCAGATGTTGCCATTTTCCAATCACATGATATCACGTGATTAAAGATATCATTGCACGTGCACTCATCGGATCGAGCCATGGACTTCCGTCAACCTCTACGCTGTCACGCCGTGTAGTTGCCGTGTACCAAGGACTACTAGCGACATTATCGTGGGTGTGGACTGTTTTTACCATCCAGTTCGGCTCCATCGATCCACCAACGTCATTCGTCCATATCACACTTGATCTATCCTTTCCAACCCTCAAACACACCACCTTCACCCACCTCATTATTCCTTTCCTACCGACCCTTCATGCTGGACCCAGACCTGTAATGAATGGTAGACTTCTCTCCACGAGGGTCGCACCTTTGTTGCGCCAGCGCGGTCTTGCTCGCGCACGGCTCGTTCACAGTAATGTTCAAAACACTGCCGGTGGCCTGTTGAGGCCATCCGGGCGACTTGCACCACGAAGATGGCCTGCAGGCTACAATTCAATTCACAATGTTCCTGCTGTACGATCGATATCCTTTGTACGGATCCTTCCGCGTATTGCCCTCAAGATGGCACGGCTGCCTGCAATGTTTGGAGCCAGTATGGTGGCGGGTTTTGCCTATATACAATACCAGGCAGCCCAGGCAGGGACATATGCGATGGATATATTAAAAAGAGCCGGTGATCAAGTGTCAGAGACTTCCTCGACTCTTTTCGGCAGTGCAAAAGGTATCGCTGATCAAATTGGAAACGGTTGGCAACGGACCAAGGATGATGCACATCTGCCTGAATGGCTTCAACAACTCTTCGAGAAACAAGAAGGAGGATCCGGTGGCGAGGGCTCGGGACCAGAGCCACCTAAGAACTCTGCAATTGGAGGTGCCGCCGTTGCATCTGGGGCTGCCTTGGGATTAGATGACTCTCAGGAGAAGGACGTTCGTGGTGAAGCCGAGATTGCGCGTGACGATCAGATGATGGTCCTGACCAGAAAGATGATCGAAATTAGAAGTATCTTGAATACCGTCGGTCAAGGTGGAGCTTTGACTCTACCGTCTATTGTCGTCATCGGATCACAGTCATCAGGGAAAAGTTCTGTTTTGGAAGCCATCGTCGGACACGAGTTTCTACCCAAAGGATCCAATATGGTCACCCGGCGACCGATCGAATTGACCCTTGTCAACACACCTGACGCCAAAGCTGAGTATGGAGAGTTCCCTGCCTTAGGATTAGGCAAGATCACCGATTTTACACAGATCCAAAGAACTCTTACAGATCTTAACCTAGCCGTACCGGCCGAGCAATGTGTCACTGACGACCCGATCCAATTGTCAATATATTCGCCTAATGTTCCAGATCTATCTATGATCGATTTGCCAGGCTACATTCAAGTCTCCGGCAAGGACCAACCACCCGAATTGAAGCAGAAAATCGCCGATCTATGTGACAAATACATCCAACCACCAAATGTGATTCTTGCAATCTCAGCGGCTGATGTCGACTTGGCAAATTCGACCGCCTTGAGAGCAAGTAGGAGAGTGGATCCTCGAGGCGAGAGGACTATCGGTGTCATCACAAAGATGGATCTTGTCGATGCCAACAGAGGTCTCGAAGTATTGACTGACAGGAAGTATCCATTGCGGCTTGGTTATGTGGGTGTGGTATGTAAGATACCTCAAACGGCCGGATTGTTCTCACGATCGGGTCAAAATGTGACCAGCGCAATCGTCAAGAACGAAAGTGCATATTTCTCATCTCATCCTCTACAATTCGGTCCACAATCCGAAGTCGCTGTCGGCACACCCACACTACGACATAAATTGATGCATGTTCTAGAGCAGACGATGGCTGCAAGTCTAGCAGGGACTAGAGATGCCATCATACAGGAATTGGAAGAAGCGACCTATGAATTCAAGGTTCAATACAATGACCGACCACTGAGCGCAGAATCTTACCTGGCAGAGAGTTTAGACAGCTTCAAACACTCGTTCAAAGAATTCAGCGAGCAGTTTGGACGACCGCAAGTTCGAGCTCTACTGAAAGAGGTCTTGGACCAAAAAGTGCTGGATTTGCTGGCCAAGAGATATTGGAACAAACCTGTTGAAGATTTGGCAAAAGCTCCATTCGAGCCTGATCCCCTGGCCGATCTCCCTCAAGCGGACCCCTCTTCGCTCTACTGGCAAAGAAAACTAGACGCGTCGACATCTGAGTTGACAAAGCTAGGAGTGGGCCGATTAGCCACCACTGTGGTTGCCTCGGAGTTACAAAACCATGTCAACAAATTGATCGAAGCTTCTACATTTGCTTCTCATCCTTATGCTCAAAGAGCCATCATCGATGCATCCTCTAGCATACTCAACGATCGGTTTTACAGCACCAGTGACCAAGTTGAGAATTGCATCAAGCCCTTCAAGTTCGAAATTGAAGTTGACAATAATGAGTGGACTAAGGGTCGACAGAATATTGGACAAGTTTTGAAAAGCGAATTGAAGGCGTGCGAGGCCGCGCATAAACAACTAGAAGACGGAATTGGTTCGCGGAAGCTAAAGGATGTTATGGGCTTTATCGACCGTGTGAGAAAAGGTGACGTCGTCCTTGAAGGCGATGGATCAGGAGGTGCTGGCGGGTTCTCATCGGCACTGCTACAAAAAGGTTTGTTCAATGTTGTACAGATTGTGTCGAGATCTAGAGCTGATGATTATACAGGACGTGAAGCGGTCTTCCTTCGCGACCGAGCCGACATCATCAAGATGCGACTACTCGCCGTCAAATCCAAGCAATGTTCCAATGTCAAGAACAAATACTATTGCCCCGAAGTTTTCCTCGATGTCGTAGCCGACAAACTGACATCCACAGCAGTCCTATTCCTAAATGTGGAACTGCTTTCAGAATTTTACTACAACTTCCCACGAGAACTCGATATCCGGCTAGGTCGTCAACTTGAGCCGGCCGAGATCGAAAGGTTCGCTCGTGAAGATCCCCGAGTCCGACGCCACCTCGACGTCATCCGGCGGAAGGAGATGCTTGAGTTGGTATTGCAGAAGATTGAGAGCTTGCGTCAATTGGAAGGCAGGACGAAACAAGGGGGAGCGCATGGCAATGCACTTCCGCCATCGGCGGCCAAGGATGGCTCCAAGGGAAGATGGAGTTTGTTTTAGACGTTTGTGAAGAGAAGACATGCCACCATATACCACTCCGTAGCGGGCGTTTGGGAAATAGGTCTTTTTTCGACAGAGTCGAGTCGATTGTAGTCGTTTTGGTCGCCAAATGATGATTTGAAATGCTCCCCTCGTCCATGCTACCTCTTTTCTTTGATAGTTGCCTACTCGTTGGCCCCAGGAAAATTATTTCCCCCATACCAAATCCCAAACATCCTCTAGCACGCTTGCACCACCACCATGTTTATCACCGCGTATTCGACAAAAACCCAGCAGTAAGATCACCATCCGGCGCGGGCGGCCTCGACCCATTGCGATTCCAGGGTATCTCGCCGGTAACATTTTCAATCGACCCATAACCCTCTTTCCCGCCCAACTTATCGCCGATCTTGACCACCGAAAAACGAATCATGCGCGGATCAAGGCCCATGGTGCGCCGCACTTCTTCCTGCGCCCGGATCGAGCTGTCGAACTGCATGATGAAATAGTGGCCCTTGTGGTGCTGCGTTTGATGCTTTACGGTTGGTCGTGGGAGTTGGAATTCGCCCCAGTTGGTGATTCCTCGGATCACGCCGTTGTGGTTGAGGATGTGAGTGCCGGCGACACGGCAGATTCTGTTTTTGAATGTTAGTTTGGTCGATCGTTTCTGGATGCTACAGAGGGCTAGGGAGAAGGGGTGATAGTAGGACTTGTTGGTGTCGTCGTAGTAGAGCTTGTTGTAAGGTGAGGTTGGGGGTGGTACGCACTCTTTGACATTCGTGATATTGCCCGGTCGGACCTAGATTGGAAGCGTGCGCAGTTAGTGAACTGGTCGGCGAGGGGAGGCGAGGGAAGATGGCGGACTACATACGACTGCTATCAGCTCGTACAGCATGGCGAGAGGGATATGCTGAAGGTGGTTGATGGGTGGTCGTGAATGCTCGAATGCTCGCAAACTAGCGAGAATGTTTCTTCGATCGTACTCCGTAGACGTTGTCGAATTGGATTGAATTTCGAGATGTCGCCAGACAGCAACTATGTCCCGCCCTATTGACGGCTCTGGCGGAGCAATATTGGCTTTAAATGCAATTTCACAGCTCGCCGAGCTCAGCGGACGGCTATGTCACCGCGCGGGCTCTCCCCAATGCAAAAGAGTCGACTGACCACCGACTGCAAAAAGGTAAACCCAAAAACCCAATCCACGGATTCTTCCAGACCGGCTCGCGGCTCTTCGGGCTTTTTCCCTATCCCTCGTTCTCTTCCAACACATCCTCAGCTTCTCGACAGATATGAGTACCTCCGCCATGAGCCGTTTGGTGCCTTCGGTGTCGAAGTTGGCGGCGCGGAGAGTTGCAACAGCGGCACCAATCTCACAATCTTTCCGACCTCAGTTATGTCAATGGACCAGTGGTTCCAGGAGATGTTTCTCTGCTAGGTCAAGTTGTGCGTATGGTCGACACCTCGAAGACAATATGATTAAGCTGACGGGCGGCGTGTGTGCGCTACAGTGGCTATCAAGAAGTACACCGAAGATCACGAATGGATTGAAATCGACACAGATGGAGTCACAGGTACACAAAGCTCTACTTCCTAGTCGATTTCACGGTTCTACAATTTTATACTAACTCGCATCTTCTCTGTCATCTCAACAGGAACCATCGGAATCACCAAATACGCAGCCAAAGCACTCGGCGAAGTAGTATTCGTTGAACTTCCCGAGATCGACCTTGAAGTCGCGCAGGGCGATACCATCGGAGCCGTGGAATCGGTCAAATCGGCCTCTGATATCCTGACGCCCGTGTCCGGCAAGATCATCGAGCATAACAAATTGCTGGAGGAGAAGCCTAAGACAATCAATGACGGACCCGAGACGGATGGATGGATTGCAAAGATTGAAATCTCCAATGCGTCAGAACTGGATGCTTTGATGACAAAGGAGCAGTACGACAGCTACGAGAAGGAGTAGATCCGTCTGCTTAGTGCTGCAGCGAGGACTACTGCCCCTGCTGCTGGAGTTCTGAGAGGTGATTGATTACCTTGCTTTCACGTCATACGCAACTGATTCAACACGGGAGGTTTGCTGTTTTGACTATATCTGTCATGCTATATTTTCATCCGATCTGAGGATGTAGCAAAGACCATTGATGTCGTTGTGAGCTAATGGTTTCCAAATGTGAAAGTAGGAGGGGAAAAGATAAAACTTGTCAATAAAATACATGTCCAAACAATACAAATTCGAAGAGCAATACTCAGGATCCACAAATCAATTCACATTCCCGCTATACCGTACAATCTGACTTTTCCAAACACTTTAGAAATCCAATACCACGGGGGTATCCGGATCATGGGACAAAGAATCATTCAATCATTCAATCCTCTGATCCTGCTCACCCGCCTGTCCATGCAACCCACTAACACTAGCATCATCAATCTTATGACGGTGGGCCTCCGGATTAATTTCCATATCCGCCTCAAAGCCATCATCACTATCAGCCTCGCCCAAGTACGCGCTCTGACTGGCATCAAGAGGTTCATGGCGGTCACCCTCGGCGGCACGACGGGCTTCAAACCCATCGTCAGAATCCGCTTCACCGAGAAACGCGGCGTTGCTGGCATCAAGCGCTGGTGGGGGATCGCCGTACGCGGCTTGCACGGCGTCGTGTCCATCGTTGCTGTCTGCTTCGCCCAGGAATGCCGCATGTCGTGTCTCGTAGACTTCTTCGGTTCCGCCGGCTGAGGCTTTTGGGGTGGGGGGTGATGATTGTGTTGCTCGTGTTGGGCATCGAGGTTGTCACTGCTGGGATAGGACGTGGGATGGTGCTATGGAAGCTTTTGCTCGTGCTTGGGTTAGCCCTGGTGATGATGTGGTTCAGCGTGTTGCTGCGGGCGACGATCAGTCTGGCGGATATCAGACGGAAAGCCATTTCTTCAGGTAAGGCTGTCGTTTGGTATGGTGTGGTCTACAGTGTTGATCTTTGATGGTGGTTGAATGCGAGCTCAGAGCTGGAATAACATGCACCATAGCAAAAGTGACAAAGAGCTGTAGGTTGAGTACACGAATATAGCCTGAGCACCGGACTCACCTTACCCAGTACCCATCTGCTTACCTTTGTCCTTCGCCTCGTATTGGTGTCGAGATGAGGGGTTTGTGCATTCAACGACTTCTGAGTGGTTTTCGTAGAGAGGCGCAACGGTCAACCCCTGGTCTCCTCATTTGCTCTTAGCTGTAGGATAAGGACGTCTTCTGTCATGTTCGGCCATTTGCTTCCACCAAATCTAGTGTCACATGCTGCTTCTTTAGAGCCAAAATATCAGCTCAGAGTTGCGGGGAAAGCTGTTCGTGGAGGAGGAAGAAAAGTGATGAGCCAATGGCAGTCATCTTTAAACCTCACCTGGTTGGCCGATAGACGAGCTTTGGTATTTGTATCATCCAATTGCCTTGAAGACGCATTTTCTGCGGATAAAGGCAATCGAGATCGTCTGGAGACTGATTGTCAGGCTGATGGGCTGGCGAGTTTCCGTTTGGAGTGTGTCTACCGACAGTTTTTATATTTGACTTTCGACGTCTTGATGTCAACTTAACTAGTTTCTCTCTGATCTATTTATTTCCTCTGTTTCAACGACGACATCATCCAGGCCATCCACCTGCAAGTTTTTACTTTGATGATAACCACCCGGTCGGCAAATAGTTCGCAGGAGCCAGAGGCAGACAAAGAGGTCCAGAGAAGCCAAGCACGTCCACAAATCATAAGACGTGCTATATACGGCGGGGCCAAATCGGGCGCATGAGGCTGTGGATATCTGATTTATCATGATAGCAATGCGAACTTCCATGACCCGCGCCGACAACTTGCGTATGTACTATGTAGTTATGCAACATCCATATTCGTGGATGCCGGACAGTCCCGACCCACAAGTGTCCATTAGAATCAACTACCACGCACGTCAATCCATGGTCCCCGGAAATCTGGGCCATGGATCTATCTGTCCAAAACATCTCGACAACAGCGAGTCAGGCTCGACAGGAATTGTTATCCACCAGATCGATCAATGTCGGTCGATTCAAATTAATGATAGCAATAATAGTCTTACCTCCGTAGTCAAGTTTCAAGTTGTCACAAGCCCATTGTGACCCCTGATGCCGCCCAAGCCATCCCCTACGTCACCTCGTTTGTGGGCCCTTGATCACCACTTAAGCCCAGTCATGATGTAGTGAGTGACACGATACTTTTAGGATTGGGGGGATTTGTTTACGGAGGTAGGACCAATAATGCTCTTTGTGAAACGTGCATACATGAGTTTGATTAATAAGTAAGGAAGAGTCCAACGAGAAGAGTGTGGACCCTGGAAATGCAAATCTACCACCAGAATCAAAGAGTATCGTCCATACCCATTGCTATTACTCCTTTAAAAAACGCCAAAGACGTGAATTGTCCTCACGCCGTTCTTAATAAACAGCTTTGAATAAATCACTAGCCTCTAGAGAGCAGGTTGAATAACTACCAGTTCAAAGCTCTTAACGGCGGCACTACAATACCATATCATCTTCTCCCCACCACCATCATGGCGTCCATCCGAGTACTACAGCCACTCTCACGACAGGCACTGCGCTCTCTGCCCCGTCAGAGCCTCACCAGCAGTACAAAACCCATATCGCGACGATTTCTCAACACCGACACAGCCCCGTGTTATACTCAGCACACGCCAAAGTCGTAGGCGCACGAACCGGCCACGTCGAAGGTGACGACCTGGTCGTAGACCTGACTATGGCCAAAGCCCTCGGCGGGCCGGGAGACAAAGGCAAGACGAACCCAGAAGAATTGTTCGCCGCTGGTTACGGCGCGTGTTTTCAATCAGCTATGAACGCCTCGGCTATGAGTCTGGGTATCAAAATGCCCACTAAGAAGGAGGACAGCGTTGTTGATACTACGGTGCATCTGGTCGGCGATATGAAGGAGTTGGATATGGGTATTCGTGTTGATATGAAGATTAGGGTCAAAGGGTTGAGTCAGGAGGACTTTGACAAGGTCATTGAGAAGGCGAAGGAGGTTTGTCCGTATAGTAGGGCCACGAAGGGGAATGTCACTACCAATATTACCGCCGAGTTGCTGTGAACTAGAGTGGTGGCGGTGGGTATCCAGTGGGCTTTCTGATGTTTTGATAGGACTTCTGGGAAATCAATCTTACCTTTTCCTCCACACGAGAGAATGTATTCAAGTGCCAAACGACAGAAACCTCTGCAAACATTCTGCTTCGGCCGTTTTCAAAAAAAAAAATTGTAAGATCATTCGAACAAACTTGGTACCTGAGTGGAGGACGTCCTAGACACTCGGCTCTTTCTCCTGGCTGTTATTTGCACCAACGTTGCATATGTTCAAAGCCGGATGCGGACCACGAAGAACAAATTGTACGTACATACCTTGTACTACTTGCAAGCGATTCTTTCAGTCGTTCTAATCAAAGTCCCAGACTGTCAGAAATATAATGTGAGGTTTGAAAATGAGGGACTATTGCTGGAGTACCGTCAGGCTGCAGCTCTCGTGGGCGTTCACGCCTCGTGTTGCAGAAATCTCTTGGCCTTTGTTTTCTTTTTGACCTTTTTGGCCTAACCTCGTTCTCCCCTGAATACATCGGGAACTTCTGGTCTTGCTCATGTTGGATGAAAAAACATCCGAGATATCCGTTCAAAGGAGACTTTTCGTGATTGACGATGGTTTAGTTTGGGCTCACTTGTATTTGAATACAACCGCCCTCCCTTGGCCGTGCGTGAGTCTGCAAGAAAAGATTGAAAGCCAGTCTCATATCTCTTAGGAATCACAACCACACAGACAAATCGCAAAATCTCACCTAGATACAGTGTCAGTTCAAAGGTTGCAAATACTTGCATTGATATAGTGGCCATTTATACTGGGGTTCGGCCCAAATACGCAGATCCTCCACTGTAACTATCGATTTGAGGCTCGTGGAAACTCGAATTGCTATTGATCGACATGTCAACAACCAAGACAGCTCTACGGGAATGTAAAGCCTATGTCAGATGGCGCCCATTAACATCCTCTGAGACGGTCGTTGGTGGGGAGGTTGACCAGAAGACTGTCAGGCACGGTGACAATGCGTACTCGGTAGAGCTGAGTGGTCCAGCGAAATCCGGCCGGGCACAGGTCTGGAAGAGTGCTACGTCGCTCAGCGATGTATTCGATGGTGATACGATCAACAAGAGTGTCTTTGATGCTGTTGTGGCGCCGACATTACCGTCGGTCTTGGATGGTGCCGTCTGCAATGTCTTTGCCTATGGCCATTCCGGATCCGGCAAGACTCATACAATCATTGGGTACGACTATGAAGATGTGGAACAATTAGGCATCTGTCTGTCGACTGCGAGGACGTTGTATCAGGCACTCAACATCATCAACGAATCGGCCAGTGGCGAAAAAGGCCCAAAACTAGGCCTTGGCTTGCGTCTCTACGAGATGCGGAGGAAAAGTGCATTCGACCTACTCAACAACCGCACCGAATGTTTCGTGCGAGAAGGCGAGGACGGACGCACTCATATACGCGGAGAAACCGAAATTCTCGAAGACGGCAAGGTGCGAGTTCGACCTATCGTGACGAAACCATGTTGGACATTCGACGAACTCCGTCGAGAACTCGTAGCAGGCCTCGCGCTCCGAGCCACAGGCACGTCGACCATCCACGACCAGAGTTCGCGCACACATGCTATATTGGAATTGGAGATCATCAATGCGGAGCTGCTTGCAGCACGCGAAGCCGTCATCGAGCGACAATCCGAACTCGTGCCTGTCGGCAAGCGAGCCACGGACATCTACCTCCAAGAATCGAGCAGGGCTTACATCCGCGACGCCGATGGCAAATGGATCGTCAACCCGGACTGCCCGCCCAACCAGGCACGTATCGATGAGGCTGAGACGTTGAAGCGCGAATTCGAAACGCGTGTGGCAGAAGCAGAAGCCGAAGTCGACCGGATCCTGAAATCGCCCAGACATCCATGTCTAGGCGCTCGCTACGTGTTCGTGGATCTAGCCGGAGCAGAGTACTTCTCCGAAGGACCAACAAAATCATCTTCATCCTCCACTTCCTCCATACAACGCACTGCAACCGCGCAAGAACGCCAGGAAGGGCGACAAATTAATGCGGACCTCTTTGCGCTGAAGGAAGTCATCCGCGCACGAGCACTCGACAACAAATCACGCATCCCCTTCCGCTCGTCGGCGTTGACCATGGCCTTGCGCGAGCACTTTGTGCAGTCTGACCGTGGCCATTCGGCTATAATCCTTACTGTCTCCCCTGCGGCGGACCAGTATGCCGCGACGATGAATACTTTGAAATACGGCAGTCTGGTCGCCGCGGCAGGGAAGAACGAAGGCCGTGCCGGCGGCAAAGGCTTGTAGCCCTGCTTGATTTCAGGAGTCAGAGGGTGGACAAAGGCGGCGACGGAGAGCTTGTGCCGTCAATGGCTGATGCGAAGTAGAGCGGTATTATGATTCAAGGATTGAACACTAGATGTGGTCAGGGATACCAGGAAGGCTATGAAGCCTCAGGCTGAAGAATTGCATGGCAGGCATGCGTGGCAGGGATGACTTGAGTGACTCCAAACCTGGTACATCCTGCACTGCCGACTGGGCAAAGTGTGATGAGATCTCACAGGGGATACTTCCCTCCCCATTCCATAGACCATAGAATATGACACAAAAGGCCTTATTGATCATATGGGGACCATCTAGTGATTTAGTATCTCAATGACGGAAAATACAATATCCAGCCCCCAAAGTTCTCCAGGATCACCTCAACACATCCCACGAGCCTCCAGGACAATCCCCCAAAACTATACGAAAAGCCCTGCCTTTCTGGCCCAGGTGTCGTCGACTCCAGCATAACTCCATACGTACCCATACAACACTGCTGACCCGTATCCCTCTACTCAAACCTATAGCCTTGCCCAGACGTCACCATAAGCAGGCTTGCAAACCATCTGGGACGAAACCTCAAGTCGCGGTATTTCCTTTAGCGTCGCCCCAATTAGCCTTTAGATACCACGTTGTACGGAGTCAGCCTATGTCGAGGCGGATAATTTTGCACCTCGGATCGTCCGTGACCATCAGGCTATACTTTACCCTCCATGGCTGCTCGAAGAGACATGTCGAGTCAGCAAGCCGTGCTTGACTTTTCATGCGGGGCACATGATACCGCTGATCATCAACACAGTGGCCGATACGGTGTGATAGCGTGATAACGTTGGTTAGGCGCAGCAGATCGAGGCAGGCAGGCAGGATGGAGTCAACAGGGCCGAGTCTGGCTTGCTAACTCTCATCCACAATTATCGTGTGATCCTGGCTGAGTATCTTGTCCAGTGCACGTATCTGACATGAACATACAAACCTTGGACTCTGCTTCGTCCATCACCATCTCCGTTCAGGAAAGGGAGCGAGGCTGCCGCTTTAATCAGCCTCGTGGTGGAGTTTCGAGGAGGCATAGCCTTTCCACTTTTTCACTCCGACCACAACAACTGGAGTGTTGCTTTTGGTGGGATCTAACACAAAAGCACATATACCATCTGTACCAAGCTCATGTAGAAGTGCGTTAGGTCCAGAGTACCGGTCGATGGTGTCTTCAGCATATTCGCGACTTGAGCCTATCGTTTGCCAACTCTGAAGTTGTCAAAACTCGCAAGAAGACCCCAGTGGCCATTGTGGTTTCTTGGCCTCTCAAATTGATTCGCAACCTTTTCATTCTCTATCGCGTGCGAGGCAATGAGGTATATCACGATGGATCTTCGCTTTCTGCTTTGATATTTTACTGGATTTCATGCTAACTTTTGCCTCGGCGAGCTCATAGGATCTTCGTATCAGCAATTGATTGAATACTGAAATAAGAATCTATAAAGGATTAATAATACTAAGTATTATCAAGTTCAAGCTACAAGAAATCAACTCTACTCCCTCCATTTTATTAGACTCGCTCTTACTGATGAGTACACATGCTGTACTATAACGCTTAGGATAGATAAACATTCAAGGTAAACTGTGGCAAATTCTATTCGGGGCATGGTCTGGATTGGGCATCACGGCCGACAAATGCAGCTAGAATAGCCTCAAACTTGGTGCAAACTTATCTTTTTTGGTCAGAGGCTCCCGAAACTCAGTTTTTGAACCTGATCGTACCGAAATTTCATGGGCTACGAGGTACAAACTACTTGCGTGTACCCTCGATGTTTATCTCCGAAAGTCATCCCGCGACAACTGCCATGGCCCATGACACAAGATGAGGATTTCACAGAGTCTGCACGCATCAGGAGCACGACCAACGTCTTGACCAGGTGAAATAAGGGGGCCCTCCTAGAACACCCCAGGCGTGGGTGCGTAATGAACGAGGATCCATTTGTCTTTACTCTCTTCACTTTGGTTACATTACTCCCTACAGGCTACAAGGTTCTTTTATTCATTGTCCAATTTGCTCGTCTCGATCATTGAACTTAGTATGTGTTGACCAGGTTAGAGAGGTATGCCCAAAGAAGGTCTTGGGCCGGACAATTTCATATATGTTAAGAGCTTTAAGACTTGATCTGTTGCCATATGGAAGGCCGTTGAACATTGAAGTCTTCTTGGTTGCTTGGAAATTTTCCCCTGTTTTTTCTGTTGAATTGCTTTTCCAGTCACTCCTTTAGATATCACCAGCATCATCATGCGCATCACATTCGTTTCGCTAGCAATCTTTGCCACTCTGGGCGCTTGTGCGGGCAAATATCCTTGGAAAGCTCCTCTCTCGACAGACCGTATGCCTGTTCTCGCAGTGATTCCATATTGTACCACTTCATATCCTCCCTGACTAACTCCCTTGTCCCCTCAGGTCGGAGTCCTTGCCCCATGGTGAATGCACTTGCCAACCACGGCTATCTCCCGCATAACGGCCTCAATGTCTCCCTGGACGACCTCGTCGTCGCTCTCAACACTTCCGTGAACCTCGCTCCAGCTGCGACTCGGCTCGTTGGAGCGAAAGCCTTGCTCGCTTCTACAACGGGCAACTCTGCAACGTTTAACCTAGACGATCTGAATACGCACGGAAGTATGTTTTGCTTTACTGGTGGTTGGATGATTGCACTCCTTCATCCACTAGTTGATTGTTCTGCTAATGCATCAAAATCAAATAGTCATCGAACACGATGGGAGTTTGAGTCGAAACGACGTTTTCTTTGGCGATAATCACTCCTTCAACAAGACCATCTGGAATAGTGTTGCAGCCCACTTCACCTCCGAAACCATCTCAATCGCCAATGCCGCTGCGGCTCGAGCCGCGCGTCTCTCTGCAGCACAGGAAGTTAATCCTGAATTCAACATGACTGCCACAGACGTCCAGTTCAGTCTGATTGAGTCAGCATTGTACCTGGCAATCTTCGGGAATGTGACTGAAGGAAACGCAGTCACGAAATGGGTGGATGTCATCTTCAGTGAGTCACTCCTTCGCCAGAACCAATATGTTGACTGGAGGTATTGATCGAGAGACACAGGACAAGAACGTCTGCCGTGTGAAGAAGGGTGGAAGGCACCCACTGAGCAGATCACAGCTGCAGGGATCCTTGCGTTGGCAGCGAAAGTGGGAGCGGCCGCTTGAGATGTTTTTTTCCTATCGCAGAGACGCATTCTATAGTTTGAGCTTGAACTTCTGTTCAGAAGTGATATGAAAGTCAGACTGCGATGGTCATAATTGTACATGCGACGAAATGTTGCAATTGCAAGTATCGTTACCTTTTCCTTACGGCCCATAACCCCTCAGCATATAGAAGTACAAATCCGAGCCTGATGATGTCCTTTTATCACTCTGGCCTCCGCATCGTTCATCGCGAGCCGCTACCCCCACCGTTGCTTGTGTCAATGATGGCTAGTTCAGTCTCGCTATCACTCTTCAGCCTCAAGGGCGTGGACCTTAGTTCTGAGCGACGGTTTCCATGAGACTCCACTGGTTGGCTGCCCCTTTCGAACGCGAGAGATACCGTCTCTCGGCTGAGAGCCATGCTTTGAAAAGTGGTTTCAATGCCACAGTGGAGGCGGCGAAAAGCCCTAGCCCTATCTCCACCAAACCCCAGACAGCCACAGGCGACGTTTTGCTCAGGAAATTCGTTGTATCTAGGAGAGTGACGAGATAAGGAAGTCGGACGAGTGTAGACAGACACGATCTATCAAGCAAGTAAGAACCGTGAAGAAGATGTCTGAGAACGGTCGGATGCGGGAGGAACGTACACTGAGCCTACGGCCATGATCGCCGCGATACTAACCTTAGTCCGAAAATTCATCTTCAACTTTCTGACTATGGTGATTGGCAGTAGCCCTAGGACGATGTCTCCAGCTGCGTTTAATGATGCCGCAGTGTATGATAGGTTAGCCAGCGAACGGCGAGGGAGGCACGAGCCCTTCTGGCCCAGGAATTGAAGCCAAAAGTGGCCAACAGGCAAGCACTGAAAGACGCAGACTAAAAGATAGGCCAGATCGTATGTGGTGAAAACCAAGAGAAGAATGTATATGGTCCATCTTTGCGATTTCTGCGTGCAAAAGCGAAGCAGAAAGAGTCCCACGGTAGCCTTGATCAGAGCCGTGCAGACAATATATGGAAGCGATGCAGCCCACCACCACTAAGATTTGAGTCAATTCTGTGGTAACCTGAGGTCGAGGAGGAGCCAACTGGTAGGTACAGTACCTTAAGCGCTTCAACTAACTGGGTGGAGCTAAGGAGGGAGTCTTGGGCCGTTGGACGATGTGAGAGACCTATGAAAACGAAGATACAATGGAGTGTAAACGTGGCCTGATGAATTTGAAACGTATCAGCGATTTGGACATACGCATTCATCAAGTTTTCTGGTCGGGAGTAACTCACCAAAGTTGCTATGGCAAAGTAGTCGTCCAGCCCGATCGCCTTCACCATCCAGGCTCGAACGTAGGTGCGCAATATGACTGCTATCCAGGCCAGCGCCAGCATTGCTGCAGCAACAGACCTCACAACGTTGGGATCATCATAGCCAGCCATGATGGCTTGATTCTTCCTCAAAGTCGCGCCCGAGATGATGTCGAAAATGCGTCAAAAGTCCAGCAACAAAAGAAATAGATGACAAACTTGGCTCCTCCACCGCGATCACGAAGTGTGACCTTTGTTTGCGGATGACTTTGAGCAATTCAAGAGATCAAATAATCCAGTGGTACCAGCCCACCTATGTGGTAATGTCTCATGAGCATATGAAGAGGATGTTCGTTCGTATCCCTTCTCCAGCACCCGTGGCGATGATTACTTCCGCTCGCTTTTCCCCTTGGAGTAAGCGTTTCGAGAAAGCGCCTGCATTGCAGTGCATCCATCACGACATATAAAACAACCCAAGGCACTACACCAGCGGGGAGTGCTTGCAAAGAGCGCACTATTGACTGGCCAAAAGCCATTTAACAAGTTCGACTCGTCTCGGCACGTGGCAAATGAAGGATACATATAAAAAACAGAACATTTCACCCTTTTGTGTGTAAGGTTTGAAGAAGCATCGGGCTTGGGACCCTGAACAGGTTAGACACTCCGCAACTCACCGTTTTGTCCCTCTAGCAGGCAAATCAGCAGATCTGTAAAGTCCTAAAGTCCCCATAATCTACAGTAAGGGCAGACAAGAGACGACGCTTCCAAAGTTAATCCCAAGACTCGGATAGAGTCATCTCTCAACCGATTAGAGTTCCTGTAATTGAAACTGAGGCTCACCTGCACCTCGGATTTGTTTCACCCCAATAATCCTTGACAATCCAAAACGCAGAGCATATATTATTCAGACTCGGTCCTTGTGGCGACCATCACGTCTTCTTCAGCCCTAGAGTCCCTCAAAAGGGTGACTCAGATATCTTTCGATAATCCTCCTTTAGCTATGGCTGAGGAGATTTGGGAATGTTTGACTATCTCGTTCTTGGGCTGGTTGTGCCAACCCCTGTCTCGTAAGAAAATGTCCCAACGAACCTCTGCGCGCAAGAAGGAAGACCACTCGTGACTCGAGTCGAGGACTTGATACATGCCGGCAATTCTTTCTCAGGTACAGAGGTCGCCTTGCAGCCAGGGCCACATTTGACCCAGCTGTGGCAAATTTATTCTGGCCCTTATCAACCACGAACTCCTCCCGAAGGACAGGACTAATCCCTTTCAAAACTAAGAGGACTAACTAACTACTCCAGATCCTGCAGCAGCTTGTGCTGGAACTTCAGAAAGCTCTCCCGCTCGGTTCCTGTGTGATCTACCTTGCAGGTGTCGGGCGCAAGAATACACCACTCTCAGTGGCTTGCACCTTCGCTAAAACCGATTTATGCCAGTCGGGACAAAGCCTGACCAAGGACTACGATCCACTCGTAAACTACTGTACTCGGTACCAAACAATGAAAGAATGCACCGGCACCGGATGCAATGCTGGGCTCTTCCGTAGCTACCTGCCTTCTATTGGTCTCTTTCTGTATGTACGCCTGATTGACCCCTAGAATTTTGTGGAGGTGTGGAGGCTAGGCTCGATGAAAGCTGAGCATCAGGGCAATCATCAAAGCTAGGCGCGGGTGAGTAGACGCAGCTATCCCAATAGCGAGGTTCACTGATTGACCAGAGAGGTCGGGTTGGTCACGTGAGGTCGAGGCGAGAGACCACGGCAGGGGTATGGAGTAGGCTGAAGGTGACGGGGAGCAGAAGAGAGTACAACGGGAGCTAGGAAGAGAGGAAGGGAGGAGAAGGGAGCGGACGAGGGAACGAGACGGCTACATAGTCGTTGGCGGGAGAGCTAATCTACCGATTGAAGAGTACCAGGTGGGCTGTGCCTGAGCCCTCCCTACAGATCCTACCGCCGCCCGAGCCATGCAGGATGAAGAACATAAACAATACACGAGTCAAGTGCCGAACGATAACAACAGCCATGTGCTCGGACGGATTCATGGTCACGCTTGCATTGCCGTGCGAGGGTGGGAGTTATGACTATGTCGATTCTCACAAGAACGTTGTATGGCAGGAATATACGGCTGCCACTACTGCGGGGTTGACCAAAGAACTGCTGTCGATTGTCAAGCCAGCAGAAGGCGCCAGGCCCGCACCACACATCGACGCTCGACACCTCCCTCAACCTGGTGGCGGGGCGCTGTATGTCGACCAAGGAAAGCTGGACGCGGCGGAGATGATGTACTCACGGGCGTTGGGCCCAGACACACCTTGACGCTCGACACCGTCAACAACCTGGGGCTGCTGTACGCCGCGCAAATCAAATGGTGTATTGGAAGGCAACCAACGCCACTGTGTTCGAGAAAGGCAGAGGGGAACGGAGAAGAAAAGGGCACTCTACGGAAAGCCGGACGGGCAAGAAAGAGTGCCAAACGATCCCAGCCTGTACGTCTTTGCTGCAAAGGTGAAGGAAGAGAGTTGAAATCATTCCGATTGCCAGTTGGATTATGCATAGCAATCTAGGCGTACAATTTTTGGTAAAAGGAAAGCCGCTTTGACATAGCCCAGAGCCAGCTGATGATCGCCCCATTCCTCATGACGGTCATTGATATCCCACTTGCAGCGACGGCGATATTTAACCCACGGACAAATATCTTTTCGATAGCATCACCGAGCCCCTTCTCCCTCTAATGCTACCGGAGCCTCCCTGCGAGCCTTCATGTTCCTCTTCGTTCAAACCATCAACTTTAGTCGACTTTAGAGGATGGGATCTATTTGGGGTGCTGGAAATCTCATTCCAGCTCCTCTTCTAATCTGCCCATACTCCTCACAATGCGCCACCTTATGGTGCTCCTACTTTACGTAGCAACGACAACTTTCTTCGTGTGATAGGGTCAACCAAGGAAGTACTCAGTTTAGAGAGACCAGGGCGGGCGAGCAACCAATCGCCACCCAAGGTAACGACTGCCTGGCTTATCCGCTGTAATCGCCTGATCTCTTACGCCAGAGAGGCCTGTTGGAATATGCTCAAGCAAAGAATGTGTCGTAGAGTATGGAAAGATGTCGACGAAGGCAATTCATGCAGGACGAATGGGCAAATTTGGTTGGAGAAGATCCACAAGCGTATTCTAGAGACGACATTAGTTAGGTCAAAATATGCCAAGATGGAAGCCCGAAGCCGGGAAGCGGAAACTTTTAGAGTCAAGTATATATACATTTGTCTCAGAACTTCTTATCAACAATTGCGAGCGAGTATTGCAAGTATTGCAAGCGAGCTTCGCAAGGGAACATTCCCCTGTGGCGCAGTAAGTTGTTCCTTGCAAAGCTGGCTCGCAAATTTTCCACTAACGTAACCATAGATTGGCTAGCGCGTCTGACTGTTAAGCTCTGGCTGTGAAGCTCTGACTGTGAATCAGGAGGTTGGTGGTTCGAGCCCACCCGGGGAGACATTTTCTTTTTTCACTTTTTCACTTTTTGGCGTTCTGTTTGATGTTCGTTCACCCATTCTGGCCGACTATGACAAGCCTCAGGACAAACGGTTCATTCTTTTTTTGATTTTGTCAGGTGCCAGCATCTTTCATCAATGCCTCGTAGTGTTTGTTTTCTACAATAGTCTCCACCCTCTACAATGCACGAGTATACCAAACTCAATTTGCGATCGTATTAAACTATGGTATCCCTTTACGTGACCACCGCACAAAGGCGAGATCCTCAAGGCCAAGGTGGCCGGGAAAGAATCTAGCGGCATGACGGACGTCCACTTCCTAGCGAAGTCAAGACGTTTTTAAATCCTCATCGCCTATCCTATGTTCTAGATAGCAGGCGGCATCCTAAATCCTTCATGCATCCTACAGTGGTGGCCTAGTTAGTGTTGCTGCACAACGTCTGCACGCCTTCGAAGGATTGCCTAGGTATCGGACAGCACGAGTCAACCCCTTCCCCTCCGCGCTGCCCCACCACGAATCCCCCGTTGCTTGGGGAGGCTGTCCGCTTCTCCAGGAAAATAAATTCGTAAGTTACTGCTGGGCCTGGAACGAGGGTCAACTTTTCTGCTATTCGATATTCAGCGATTGGCAAACATTCTCCCTGTTCTCTTTGCAGACTGGCTATTCAAACCGCGAGTAGCGGGCGAAACACGGTAAACGATGTCTCTAAAGGCCTCCGGGATTGCAACCTACATCTCCAACTTTGCGACTCAGGCTGCATCCTCGATCCAGACCGCTATATCGTGGCCGCATATCGCGTTTGCCGTCGTTTTCTATCTAGCCGTGGTCCGACTCCTTCGCTATCGCAATCTGCACTACATCCAACGGCACTATGGCCAATTCATCGCTTCGCCGGAGACTCTGGACTACAAATCCGCACACGAGATCATGAAACTCGGTCTCTTGTATGAGTTCCCGTTCATGTGGGGATTCGGCACGCAATGGGCACTGGTCAAATCGTACGGGATCGCCAATGGCACGAAACTCCTGGTTCAGACACGCCAGTTGACGGATGAGAAGACGGTTGGCAAGCGAGCTGAAGACACAGGTGTGTTTCTGGGCGAGATCCTGGTCTCGGGCGTCGATTCGGATCGTGGTATGCGTGCGTTGGCCAAAATGAATTGGCTGCATCGTCGCTATGGCTCCAAGATCACCAATGGAGATTTGATTCATACGCTGGCGCTTTTCGTCTTGGAGTCGCAGAGGTGGATTGAGAATTATGAATGGCGGAAGATGACCGAGTTGGAAAAGGTCGCGGCGTTTGTTTATTGGAAGGAGATTGGAAATCGAATGGGCATCAAGGATATCCCTCAGACGCTCGAGGATCTCAAATCCTGGACTGTGGCATATGAGGCCGAGCATATGTACTACACGGATGACAACAAAGCATGTGTCGAGGCAACAGTCAATCTCTTCCTGCGAAATACTCCTCGCCAACTGCACGCTGCGGTGAAGACGGCGACAGCAGCATTCTTGGAACCATATGCTCGTAAGAGCCTCGGTGTCGAAGATCCGCCTGTCTGGGTTGAACGTCTTGTGGACACTGGTTTCAAGTTTCGCGCCTTTTTGATCCGGTGGGTGTTTCTGCCTCGCTTCCAAAGCCCCTTTCAAACCACACTGGGCCCCGACGGCAGGTTGAATAGAAAGAGATATCTTTTCGAACCATGGTATGTGGCCGAGACATGGTGGTCTCGTCTTTCTTCGAAACTCGGCCTATCTTCCAAACCTTTGCCTGGACCGGAATACAAAAGTAATGGGTATCTGCCTGAAGAACTTGGGCCTCTCAAGTACGAGGAGGTGGCGAAGAAATTGGTGGCCTTGGAAGTTGAGCAATTGACCGCATACAGTCTCAAAGGCGGTGCTGCAGGCGCCGGTTGTCCATTCGCCTTTAGTGGGTAGACAGTGTGTATACTACTGAACAGGACGAAGGGTCTCAAGTAATCCATCCTTGAGTGTCCATGATAGTCCCCAATTCTGGCCATGCAGAAGAGATGAAAGCAGCATCCGGGTTGTTATAATCGGTGGCTGGAGGGTTTTCAGTATAGTTGTTGTCTAAGTTCACGTTGTTAGTTGGCAGCCATGACATAGTTGTGTCAGGATTGCCTGGAACAATCGGATCTTGCGGACTTCGTAAAACCATCGCTCCAGCGGCACGAGCCTGTTGTTGAGCTGAGATCTGTCGTGCTAGATTACAGTCGGGTTGCAATACCAGTGCCGAAATCGACGACACTCCATAGAATTCCGGAGCAATTGTCCAACTTGACAGATCGTAGAAACTTTTATCAAAGGCCTCTGAATACGAGTACAAACCCGAATCTCTATGTCGTCTGCAGACATCTCGAAGTTCATAAGGCCATTGGAATCTCAGACTCATGGCGAAAGATAGAGACTCGACTTCTGATGTGTAGGTCGTCCTGGTGTTGATCAGATAGTCTCTGAGCTGAGGCCAAACGAAGAAGTCGACAAGAGAAGGGTGTTTGATTGATTTTTGTGCCTCAGTCGCCGCCAGGTAGGCAGCCGGTTTTCGTCGATTGGCACAATTGCCGTATAGCTTGTGCATGATGGAGCTCCGGATACTTCGCATGTTGGCAATCCTCACAACCGCATGACATCGCCCGTAGGCGCCTTGATCAACCGCGCGGATGAATTGCCAGGCAAGATCAAGATCATATTTCTCCTCTGCAGCACGCCAACCATGCAACACGGCACGAATTGTGATATCGTCATCAATGGCTTCGTCCTGTCCAGCAAATACAGTTGAGCGGCCGTTGGCCTCGATGAATTCTATCGCGGTGTTCAGGGCACGAAAGTAGTTTTTGGGGCCATCTCCACATTTCAACGAAGCCGTGAATGGGCATAGAGCCGCACTGTCGTCCACAGAAGATTCTTCAGATGGCGAGTCGTATGTATGTGGCCAACGGAGATGACTTTTAGGTTCTGTAACGTTAAGCTGAGGTGCAGTTTCGGTCGCGTCACCATCGCCGGAAACAGCTACACAGAAGACTTGTCAGTACATTCTTCGAGCATCACTTCAACTGAGATCACGTATTATGAGGCAAGATGTATGAAATCACTTCTTCTGTCATCAAAATGATACTCACTCTTTTCGTTGTTTCCAACAGTAGCATTGAGTATTTTCCTAACATTGGCTACCAAAGCGGTAAGCCGATCGATTTCTTCCTGCTTTTGCTGGACCTGTTTCACAAGAGTCGACGTATGACCATTTGTGGAGTTTTGCTCCATGGCCGCAATCGTATGTTCCAGCTGAGTGATGTAGGCCTTTGTGCGTGCTCGAGTCGCCCTCTGAGACTCACGGTCAACCGCCCTCCGACGCTCTAAACGAGCAGCACTCATCTTCTGCCGGCGGGATAAGCCGCCCGGCTTTGCCGAAGACTCATCAGCCTCATGCTGATTAGATTCCGAATCAGCATGCTCGCTGGTCTGTTCTCGAACGTCGACTTCCTGGTCCATTTTCCGTTGGAGAGCATGGGCAGAGTCAGTCGTCCTGATATGGAAGACATACAAACTGGTTGGTTTTAGTGAAAGGGTGAGTCCGAAAAGCTGCTTTGGTGGGGTAGAAGACACTTTTGAATGCGGTTAACCGAGGTCGGATCCCGGTCGTGAGAAGGAACCGAGATACTGGGTTTGGACCTGGAGAAACGACAGGTTTGTCACAAGTTTCGACGTCCCCCGCCTTGGACTAAGCATCCACGCACCGTTGAGTGGCTGAAAGACCCTCATAGTTTGAATTTGGCGCAATCGGTACAATTCGATCCAATTTTAGTGTTTCGACGTTGATGCTCATGACATCAAAGTCCTTGGTTGTCATGTTTGACGCACTGAGCAACGTTGGGTACTGCTCCTTTCGTCAGAAACCCAAGTACTGTGGCTCATCCATTCGAGGCCGATGCACAGTAAATCACGTCGATTTTGGGATAGGTTGGGTAGTCGATGAGAAGCCATTGAAGGTGGATTTTGATAATCGTCGGGAAAATAAAACGTCTGACAGGAAGTTATCACGGATTGCGTGCGAGGTTAGCACTGATCGGCAGGATGACAAGCGGAGTTTAGTTGTCTGACCAACCAATTCAAACGCTTGAGGATCAGATCACTACCTACAACTGCTACTGCGGATCAAACCGATCCTATCGCTCTTTGTCCGACGGAGCATCACATTTATTCGGGGCCAATTTGCCGTCTTTGCCTCATGACTTCCAATCTTCATTGATGAACATCGACATGTCCCAGAGATGACGCTCGAGCATCGTTCCGTCGTGTCTGTTCTGTTATTTCCACACGATATATACGCTTCAGAGCCATATCGAGTTCTTCTTTTCCGCCGCTCCGAGAAGGTACGTACTTATCAGAATAAACTTGGGCCTATTGCAGGTTCTATTGATGAGTCCGACGCTTCACCTTTACAAGCCGCCTGGCGTGAATTGAAGGAAGAAACTGGTCTCGGTCCCGATAATACTGACTTGTGGAGGCGCGGGCCTAGCTTTGAGTTCACAGATGAGACTGCTGTAAGTGCCAAGAGAGGCCGGATATGGAAGGTGTGGCCTTTTGCATTTCGATTGAAGGGACCCTGAGCGTGCAAGACCCTCACGACGATGGGATTCATTTACAAATCGACTGGGAGCATACAGGCTATGAGTGGAAGACAATTGACGAGATATTGAGCGGAAAGATACTTGAAGAGTGTGTACCACGGCTAGAGGTGACGTTGAAGCATTTATGGGTCGACCCCAAGAGTGAACTGCTTCAGGGTTTGGAGCAGCTCCGATTGGATCATGATCACGGTGCCAGAGAGCTGGCTACCTTGGCTGTGGAAATCCTGGTCAGCATCGCGCGTGATCAAATCCACGATGACGCACTTCCAGATCTTGGGGACTGGTGGAGAAATCTCAAACTGCAGGCATTCCATTTGGCTTTCAACGCACGGCCTAGTATGGCAGCTGCTATTTCAAAGGCGGTGGCGACGGCTCTAGCGCGGGTGCATGATATAACTAAGGCTGGTCTGGATCGACCCAAAGTCAGGAACAGTTTGTCAACATACGTGAGAGAGCGATCTGGAATATCTCAGCGCGTTGCCGAACATTTTGCTATATTTCTGAGGTGCCGGTTTGGTTCAGCAACCGCGGACTCTGGACAGCCGAAATGCATCAAACTCCTCACCATGAGTTCCTCATCCACCGTCAAGCACGCACTGCTAAATGCGCTAGATACAGATCCCAACCTGCGCATCGAGCTTCGCGTTTTGGAGTCCCGCCCTTTGTTCGAAGGTGTCAAATTTGCCAATGCATTAGTCATGGAAGCTCAAACTCGACGAGTTGATGGCGGATCCAAACCAATACTTCACGATCGTCTGCGGATTGTCCTAGCCACAGATGCTTCCGTTGCAGTACTGTGTAAGGACGTAGATCTGGTCATTATCGGAGCCGATAGGATCTCACAGAGCGGGGATGTTAGTAATAAAACAGGCTCACTGCCCCTCGTGTTGACAAGCAAAGCCATGAGTCCGATATCAACTTCTGTGGTTTGTATCAGTGAGACTGACAAGATTGCACCTCCTGAGCCTATCGAAGACCATGCACAGGAGGACAATGATGCTGGCGAGATCACCAAAGGTTGGGACATGCAAGACAGAACGGATGAGTCATCATGGCTGGACATGGTCAAAGTGCGTAACATATATTTTGAGTGGATTCCTGCTAGACTCATTGACGTATACATCTGTGAAACCGGTATTTTGAAGGCGGCAGATATTCATCAAGAGTCAAATGATGTGGCAAAATTGATAGACGAGATTTTTGCTGACGTGTGGAAGGGCTAGACATTTCTGTTGCTCATGATCTCATGTCAGTGGATTCACGTTGTCGACCTGCATTCCGAATTCGTCTTCACAACAAATAATCTGGGTATTTGGTAGCATTGTAGTGCCCGCCAGTCTCAAACTAATGGCATAATCTCCGTGAATTGATGTTTTTGGCCCAAATGCTATGGATGTGAGTTCCGCGTCTGGTTAGTCGGAAAGAATGTTCCCCAGCTGTTGACCTGTCCGTTCGAAAGGCGTTCGAAAGGAGTTTGAAGTCTAATCCACGTTGTTATGGAGCGAGCAAGGCCTTCGCCACGTTTCGACAGCCAAGGGGCAATACACGATAGCCAGACTTGTCAAAGTGGATTGGACAAATTTTCAGAGAAATGTGTCATAACTCTGTTTGAAATCTCGTCCCGTCAGAGGATCCACCACAGCGTCTTTGGGTCTTCTAGAAGGAACAAACAAAGCTCTGATGGTGGATCGCTGTGCGCACAAGGTTCAACTCGTCCAGGCCACGTCGGTAAAAGTTTTCGAGCATGTCAGGGATGGGTCGCATCACCTAGTAATTCAAGGCGCCCACGGGAAACCCCTCATGCAGTCAACAAGCACATCATACGACATTCGAGCCGAGATCCGGGTTGAAATGTTGATTTCGACCCAGGTCCTATGCAGGTATGGAAGTCGTGGGAAGTTTGGATGTGCGACAATTTCTCCGGTCGGAAAATTCACTGAGACGCTTGGGATTGTTAGCCTAAAGACAAGACTTTTCGTAATTGAGGTACACGTGGAGAAGGCGAACACTGGCGAGATGCGACGCATCTTAGGATTCGGTTAGGGACGCACTGTCATAGTTTTGATGGGTACATATGGACATGATTCTCAAAACGGGCACCATGAGGAATAGCAGTCATGCGATTGTCTGATGCAGGTGCACTAAAACGGGGAGCCTGTCATGGCAATCAGCTCCGTGCCAATTTCGAATGAAAAGTTTGAACAAGAGAACGTGGCGTTGTTCTAGAAGATTACTCAGGTGGGATCCATTGGAGGGGCCAGGGCGCTGTCGTTCTAAACTCGCACGAGCTGGAGGCCAGAGGAACGCCGACGAACGCCTCGAGGGTGCGGAGTTACGGGAATAACGGCAGTTTTGACATTTGAGGGGAATTTCTTGGTCGCAATAATGTTTGAACCTCAAGCCAGAGAGATGGTCGGGTAGCAAGTTTCCGTGTTGGTTGGTTTGACGATGACACCCAACGTGATACTTGCGCATTAAGTACGAGTCTGGTGGCACACGATGCGAACCCACCACTTCGAAAAGTGCCTCGTGCCCCATCTCCCTCCCCAATTTGGTATCACGGAGAAGTACGAATGGGGTTGAATGATTGAGGGAGATGAGGGATCTCCATATGGGGAATTGGCTTAGAAAGACCTTCAGGCAACCCTCGTCTCTAGGCGGTGTGCGATGTAACGGTAGAGCGTGGTAGTACATTGCCAGTGGGCGTGTGAGAGATTGGCTTGATTCCGAGAGACACACCTTTGAGTCGTTCCATTGTCAAGATTGAGGCTCACTGGGTCAGCGTAAAGCCGGATCAAGCGTTGAGGAAAAATCAGACAGAATTTGTGGCCATGTAAGTCCGGACCTCAGGAGTGGCTTTGGAAGAACTTGGTAAGCGTGTTTCTGATATCCGGTGTCAGGCAGTGGCTGGAGCAGGGGTGCAACCTTGGAAGGAGCGGGGGGCCTTGACGCTGGCGTGTTGGTGGCATGTGCCTGCCTGAATCACGTACTCCGTACAAGCTAGTAGTAGTACGGAGTACTAGGCACCTACTAGGTAGGCAGTCACGGAGTAAGTACGGACGCCTACGGAGTAAGTACGGAGTACCTAGTGTGCTAGTATACTGTCGTGACTTCCGAGCCTGGAGTGCAGGTACGGTGGGTGACCTTAGGACGTGCCTTCCTCCTATTAACTGCCTGAGTGTGCCTGCTACCTGCAGGTGCCTGCTGAGGTGAGTAGGTAGCAGCTGCCTCGTACGAGGCAAGGACGCCCTTGATGATCTTGTACTACGGAGTATACTGTACCTGGCATACTTGACCTCGTGACCGCGACCACAACAGCAGCTGACTTGTGCGTGCCCTGTAACTCTGGTTTCCCTGAGTGATACCGCCTGAATGGTCTTTGTCTCGGATGTGGGCAGACACTCTGCTGTCTGGTGTCACTGTCGAACGCATTGAGTTGATCGCTGACTGTACCACCTTGGGCTGGTTGAAACAGCAATGGCTGCGCGTGTGGCATTTTGGTAGTATTGCACGAACCTCTCCGGAAGCTGGATCCAGCTTTGCATGCAGGCTGCGTGACTTGATGAGATTTGACACAGGGTCTGGTCTCCACCAATAGCGTATACTCGTAGACTCCAGTGACTCCTCATTGACTCCTTCAGTCGTCAATATTGATGATTATTGTCAAGTGCAGAGAGCAAGTGCGTGACAAGTTGAACACAAAGCTTTTCACCGTGGTGGAGCTTTAGTGGGTCTGACTTCTCGAGGTAGTGAGCTCAGTGGCTTCATGGCTGGGCGCTAAAGCCAAGATTGCCACAAGCAGATCTCGTATTGATTGGTTCCAAGCGCCTCGGGACCTCCCCGGCAGATTATCCAGCCAATAGCTTGCGAGATCGAAGCGGCAACCCCGCAACCAGGAGCGTAAAGGTAACATCGAAAAAACTCGCTAAAATTGCTAACGTCGTAGACTCGCCGCTGCCGCACATTCGTTCTAAACCAGATTCCCACTAGCCACTCGACCAACGTCGCGCATCGAACATGCAGAGAATGCATAATCAAACCACCTACGACCACCCGAACAGGTCTGCGGTCCATGGTCCATGGTCCATGCAGAAGCAGGTGAACTTGCGGAGTAATGCCAGCAGGTACATACATGGACTGTGCCAGATTCGACAAGGGCTGCGCATAATTGCGCGCCGTGAGCAGAGCTACGATAAAGGAAGGGTGAGGCATCAGAACATCCCTAAGTCTCGCTTGTGATTGATTCGCTTTGCATGTCCTGAATCGTGATGTCAATGATCATCTGCTCTAACAATTTGCTGGTGTTGACGTTGTATTGGATCCTTTGACACATGGGCCACATACCAAGACATGACTACTGGGGAACAAGCCTTGACCTCTGACTCGGGCGAGCTCTGACACAGCGAGCTGGCACTGGCTGTGATCGGGTTTTCTGGGGTCAAACTCTCAATTGGGTTATGCTCCGTTCAGAGGCGCATCGCCTGACTGGGGCAGATCAGTTTCGAGGTGGAGTGTCGCATCAGGTAGATCGTTGCTGGTCATGTAGCGCTGGGTGGCCAATGGTAAATGGCCACTTCCACCTCTTCTGCCACGGTAACGAATGACATACCGTCATGGATTTCTATAGCCAACAGCCCACTTTGAGTTTTTCAGGTGGAGCTCCAGAATTCAATGCGACTCTACGGAGTCCTTCGACAAGTTAGCAACCAACTCTCTGCGGACCATCGTGCCCATCGTGAATCTGGGTTCTGAACATGCTGCCATTGCGGGCTCCCGCCGGGGGAAAGGTGGTTGCGTCGCACAACCGACTAGACTAAATTCGACGAGGCTACCCTCTCCCAAAACCTGAAGCCTCGACATTCACTCTAAGACCTCCAGCGCGCAAACCTCCTCAGCCCAGCCCAATCCCGTCCTTTTGCTCCAAACCTTCTAACTTAGACCGCGGAGGCGACCCAGCATCCCACAAACTCCATGGATCCCACAATCCAGTTCCCATGGCGCGCCATGATGCCCATGCCCATCCACATGATTTTTCTCCATCTGCCAGCCACTGGCCACCGACTTCTAGCACGCCCTATCCCAATTTTTCAATTTTCTCAAATCTCCACTAGCGTGCTAGTCTGTGACTTGCCCCGCCTGCCATCCCCCGGCGTAGGAGCTGGTGACAATTGAGAATTCACCCTGACGGAGACGTTACTCGACCCAGTAGTCTCTCGTGTCTCTCTAACTACCAGCTCCAGAGTTCTAGTGCTTGGTCGACGACGGTCTGACGGTCTGACGGTCAAAGGCTCGGTCGTGACTGCCCACATTGACTCGCGTGCAGTAGTGAAGTGCAGGTGAGTTCAAGTGCAGGTGCAAGTGCAATGATCGCCACATGATACCTTCGCTCCTTCCCCAGGCAGAGTGAGTGAGTGACATCCTCCCTGTCCAAAACATATAAGCTCCTCCTCCCCTCTCCCAACTTTGAGGTTTCTTTTCCTTTCTCCTTCCAATCTTCTGTGTTACCCTAATCATACCCGGTTCTGTGGTTCAGTCCATCATCTTTCATCATGGCAACCCAGGAAACACCCCTCCCCACCAATGCCTCGCGCAACAACTCCATGGCCCTGCGGACCACCGACGATGTCAACCGCATCGAAGCTCCTGTCACCTGGAAGGCCTACCTGATGTGTGCTTTTGCATCGTTTGGTGGTATCTTCTTCGGTTATGACAGTGGTTACATCAACGGTGTCTTGGGATCTGACATTTTCATCCAACAAGTCGAGGGCGCAGGTGCCGACGCACTTTCCTCCTCCCATCAGTCTCTTATTGTGTCCATTCTCTCTGCTGGTACTTTCTTCGGTGCCTTGATCGGTGGTGATATGGCCGATATCATTGGTCGCAAATGGACTGTCATTCTCGGCTGTCTCATCTACGGTGTTGGTGTTATCATCCAGATGATTACTGGACATGGTGATGCTCTCGGTGTTATCGTTGCTGGTCGGCTGGTTGCCGGAATTGGTGTTGGTTTCGAATCTGCCATTGTCATTCTCTACATGAGTGAAATCGTAAGTCTACCACGCGAACTGTCATTGGTCATGGACCTTGTCTAACATGCTGTAGTGCCCTCGCAAGGTTCGTGGTGCTCTTGTCGCTGGATACCAATTCTGCATCACCATCGGTATCATGTTGGCGTCCATCGTCGTCTACGCCACCGAAGGCCGAGACGATACTGGTGCTTACCGCATCCCTATTGCCATCCAATTCGCCTGGGCCCTTATCCTCGGTATTGGTCTCGTTTTCCTCCCCGACTCTCCTCGTTATTTCGTCAAGAAGGGCCGACTCGAAGATGCTACCATCTCTCTATCCAAACTCCGCGGACAACCTCGCGATTCGGAATATATCCAAGTCGAACTGTCTGAGATTGTTGCCAACGAAGAGTACGAGCGCGCCATCATCCCTGACGCAGGTTGGTTCCAAGGCTGGGCCAACTGCTTCAAGGGTGGTCTCACACATCAAAAGAGCAATCTGCGCCGAACAATTTTGGGAACCTCTCTCCAGATGATGCAACAATGGACTGGTGTCAACTTCATCTTCTACTACTCCACACCCTTCCTTCAATCCACTGGTGCTATCTCCAACACTTTCTTGATCTCGCTCATCTTCACCTTGGTCAACGTCTGCTCTACTCCTCTTTCTTTCTGGACAGTCGAGAGATTCGGACGTCGCACTATCCTTCTCTGGGGTGCTTTGGGCATGTTGATCTGCCAGTTCCTCGTTGCGATCGTCGGTGTCACTGTCGGCTTCAATCACACTCACCCCGACCCTGAAGATCCAGAAAGCAGCCTTGCCAACAACATCCCTGCTGTCAACGCACAGATCGCTTTCATTGCTATTTTCATTTTCTTCTTTGCCTCAACCTGGGGTCCTGGTGCCTGGATTGTCATTGGCGAGATCTTCCCTCTCCCCATCCGATCTCGCGGCGTTGCTCTATCTACTGCCTCCAACTGGCTCTGGAACACCATCATTGCCGTCATTACACCTTACATGGTTGGAAGTGAGCACGGTAACCTGAAATCCTCCGTCTTCTTTGTTTGGGGAGGTCTTTGCACGGCTGCATTTGTCTACACCTACTTCCTTGTGCCAGAGACCAAGGGTCTTACTCTCGAGCAAGTGGATAAGATGATGGAAGAATCTACACCCCGCACTTCCGCTGCTTGGAGACCTACACGTACCTTCGCCTCAGCAGTCGCTAAGGACGGCATCTTGGAGAAGGAAATTGTTGAGGCCACCGCACGACGAGGCTCAGCCTTTTAAACGCAATTCCAGTCGTCTCTGTCCCAGTCATACGATATTATTGATGTGAATGATCGCTGGACACAATGGTCATCGAATTCATTATCTGTCACTGCCGCTGAACTAGCCGGATATTTCGGCGAGCGCCTTGGATGTTGAAGTAGTAAAGTTGGACCGAGTTCATAATTGTGTGCGAACGTGCATCATTACATGGATGCAACGATACTGCTAATAACCACAATGAATGAGTAGACAATCCACTTAAATATGAATTCTGTTCAAGCCTACATTCTTCCTGAGCTATTGACTAAGTGCTAATAAACGTTAGTTCTCAAAATTCGTGCGGTTATGCATCTGTACACATCAATGCCCCTTGCGACACCAGTCTTGCATCCTTTCCTGGCAGGACAAGATGTGCCTCGCAAACATCCAACGTGGTCATCCCTGCCACTGACGGCGGGGTGACGAGCATGAATGGAATTCCACATGTCCCAAAGTAGTTAGCTCCTTGCCAAGACGATCGCGATCTCCACATCCCCGCACAGATGGCACCTAGGATGGTAATGATTTCAAGCAGCTCTCACGGATTACGGACCCGTCCCTGTGATACTGCGAGACCAGGGAGACATTGACATTCTTACACTCTTGCACTCGTCCCCAGGAGAAGCCTACGAGGCCAAGACCTGGAACAAGACGCTGGTGGCTATTCAGGATATGGTTTTTACTCGTGTTCGACGAAAACTAGGCAGTTTCAGAAACTCTCGTTCATTGAAACACAGTTAGGTCGCAGGTAAGTACAGATACAATCTGAACCACAAACCATCACACTAAAACTAAAACTACTTGGACCAACAAGCGTGCCGCCCCCCAGCCTGGCGTTCACAGGCTTCCCTCCTTAGCAAGGGCTTACAATGAGCCAAGGCGATTTTGATCAGGGCATACGATCCGATCCATTGTTCGCTCCTTCAGCGTGGATGAGCACGGCTCTTTCGATTTTTCTCTCTTCGTCACGATTACCTCAGAAACCAAATTTCAACCATGCAACCTCTTCCGACTCGCCTTATGCTACCCAGTCCGAGAGCCCCTCCCGTCTACCATGTCACACTTCTGTATGACAGATGATTCACAACTGGTTCTTGAAGGCACTACCTACCTTTCGCCTATCTGTCGTTTTGGAAGGTGAGAAGTACTTTTTCCCTCTAGGCACCTACGGCGGTCCCGAGATTTCCTGGTAGGTTGTTCGAAATGCGTTACAACTCTGCATCTGAAAACCGCGTAAGGTCGGGAGGTGAAGATTCCTCTGGTAAGATATGCAAAGCCTCCAAGAACCCAGTGGCTTTTTTTGAGTTTGACTTCTTCTTCGGCCGACTGTGAACTCTACGATTACCACCCCCTTTCTTGAACCCTTCGACGGCGCCGGACCTGTCTACTGGTGCTTTGAGGAAGGTCGGACCGACCGACACCCGTGAGCGCTGGTGCTGTCGAACTACTTGCAGTATCCACTGGAGTCTCGAAAAGATCGTGCTCCATAAACCATTAAGATTTATTGCCGGAACATGGCCAAGCGTTTCAGCCGCAGAGCTGTCCTCATCAAATCTCAGGCTTGATGTGATTTAGCGTCATCGCCTCAGATGTCTCCATTCTACCTTTCAGCCAAGAAGTCTGGAGAAGAGGCTTGGTGCCTCGATGTCGAGGACGAGATATCAAAACGAACCCTGCATATGCCATCAGGACTGGCTTGGGCGATACATGATTGGGGCTGTGGCAGGTACTAGTTGCATGATTAGTAGCCATGCTTGACATGGATAGCTGGCCACCCAAGCTTGTTCCCCTTGACTTGGCAGCATCGACAATTCTTCTGGTCGAAGTGCACCTTGCTCCCTCGCTTTCAGCACCTATCGAGTTCTTAATCCGTCACAGACAGGAGCTATTCGACTGTCAACTCACCTCCGAGCAAGCCTGAAGCTATGCATCCTGGTGAGTGCATAAGCATCTCTTGCATCTGAGTCGAATGGATTCACTTGCTGCCGATTGAGGCGGCAGGTGGCACATGGCACGTCAGCTAGATACTGTGCTTCCTCTTCCAACACCAGCAAGCGATTGTCCAGTGTGATTGTATGATAACATTCCGTGCTGACTCGGGTTCGATTTAATTCCGGCTGACAGAGCTGCTCCATGTTCTGGGAGCAGTTATATCGACGAGAGATTCATATCATTAAACTACCTTCGTTGCTGCCTGGTGCCTATTCCAAGGTATCGGAGGTCTCTTTCACAAAATTGGTGAGTAGTGTAGGTGTCCGTTCCTTTCTGCTGACTGGTTTGGCTGGCTTTCAACACTGTGCATCAGCGTGACTTGTTTCCGGCTCAGGTCATGTCCTTGGTAGCTTTATTGCCCTCGCATTGTGACCAAACGAGCCAGCCTTGGTGATGGATCAATGTTACGTCGCAGCCATAAGCAGCTCCATCCTGTATCGGAATAGTGTTACACCCACCCGGCTGCATTCATCTGGTGCAGGTCCCCGCTCTGATGTGTCTCTGTCTGTGCATGAACGACAACGTGAGAGGAAGAGTGAACAATGACAGTCGAGGACAGCAATTCCATCCACAGCCAACATGGGAGTGCTTTCATCTTCATTCATGTTCACAGCCCTCTGCTACCCAGCTTGGAGTTCATCCCATATTTTTGCACCCCCTGATCACACGAGCTGTCGAGCCACAGGTACAGGCGCAACATTCTCTTCATACCCTGCCAAGGTAAGCAATCCAGTGAATAGATCTTCCTGCATGATTTTACCGCGTCCACAAACCCTTTTTCCTGCTCAACAGTTCCTGCAGCCATTGCTCCGATCATTGCTATCCACATCGTTGCCTCTTGGCCAGATTGAGAATGAGATATTGATCGGAGTGATTCGAGAAGCCTCCCGAGCAATACCTCAACGGGCCAACTTGCTGATAGGGGGAACAATGCGGCGAGAGTGAAGAGGGCTATTGCCATGATCCATATCTCAGAAATACTATTCGCGCAAGTACTGGGGGATGTCAAGCAGCAAAGAACTCGGTGTTGGATCAGATTTTTCAGCGTGACTAAGTCCTTTGCTTTTGTGTTTCGACGATCCAGATTCGACGGACAACCCTCAATCCACAGACATGCGATACGGATGAGGGTAACAATTTCAAGTATGTCTTCGTCAAGGTCAAGAATCATAAAAGCGGAAATATCCTGTTCTGCTTTCAATGGTTCGATCTTATGCAGAAGGAAATGAAGGGTTGAGCTCGGAAGGTCAAAACTCGGATGTTTGAGTACCTTTGATGACTCATGCACGTCGAAGAAATGGACAGCTTCCGCATAACCCGGGGTTCGCATATTACGGAGACCACCTTTCAATGGGAGAAGATGTCTTAGCGCGGAGTAATGAGGGTCGCCCGTCGCTTGCTGACCCCAATAGTTGAGATATTGAAGATGTGAAAGGGGTGGATCGAAGACGCCCAAGACAGAAATCCCCTGCTCTTTTCTCAGCGTTTGACGACCATTCTCGATGGATTGTTCGCCAAAGGCAAAGAGAGTAGGACACGCCGGTCCTGCATCATTCTGCTTTGCCAGCGACAGGATGGCGAACAGCAGATCATCGGAAATGGTTGAGGACTCACGCATCTCCCTCATCATCTCGCGGATGGTGGCATTGATGTGGCTGAGAAACATTGTTTGATACGACCGACCTGTTAGCCACTCTAGATCGAGACAGGTGGAAGCAACGATGGCATGTCGAACCAAAGGTACGTGGACCACGCGACGGAACCATGTGTGCGAGATCGGCTCAGCCACATCAGGACTGAGATAGAAGTTGAAAGATGGCCAGAACTTGTCTCGTGCTGCGCACATTAGCAACCCGAGAATCTCAGCCTCGTGCGTCTACACGTATTTGTACCTAGGGGGTGGGATCATGCTTCTTGGGGGAAGGGGAAAGACTATACCAAAGCAGACAATGTTCCTGACCTGCGGATCGTGCAAACCCTTCGAATAATCGGGTAACAGCCATTCCCGAGCAATTGAAAGTTGAGCGTCGCGCGATACGACCATTTCAGCGCATCTCCGAGTCCCAGCTTTGCCCAGATCGAGTGTCGAGTCATCCGTGGCTGTTATTGAAGCCCACAGCTCACGTCTCTTCCTCTCTCCTATGACACGCAAGAACTTGTCAGAATCAAGAAGGCTCATGCGCGGCAAAGGCAAAGGCAAAGCCAAAGGCAAGGGGTTTGGGTTGTTCGGTTGGTCTTACGAAAATTCCGCTGGTGCATACGGTTCCGCGCACGTTTTCGCACCACTGGATCCAAATCCTTCATGGGAGGTGTTTTCTCACTCGACCACGAGTCTATGCTCAGCGCACCGCGCTGATTCAAAGCCCTCACCGTCATATCAGCCGCCGTCCGTCCGTCTATGCCAGTCGTTCAGTTGGTCAGTTAGTCAGCACGCCTTTCCAGAGATGTAGACACAGCATCTTCTTCCTCCGACGTGGTCTCGAATATCAAAGCAGCTCATGTCAGACGATCGACAGCAGGGATTCGCGGGACAAGGAAAGAGAAGAACAAGTTCAGCACAGTCTCATTCACTGGTGCTTGGCGTGCTACGTGGTTTATTGATGCAGCACAAAGACATTGATGGAGCAAAACCCCAATGATTGATATGCAGATAATTTCGGAGACTTGGTTCTATGATTGGAAACACCTAATAAAAAAATTAACGCAAGGGACTAGACGCGATGAGATTGAGGTTTTCTCCTGCTATGATTTGGACCGAGAATCGGATGGATGTTGGCCGCAGCTTAACGCCTACCCAGAGCCAATCATATCCACATACTCAGACAAGGATGTAAGTCAGACAAATGTGGAGACGGTATTGCGGCTGGCCTGACTTACCATCCAGCAAAGCCGGACTCTCAATTGATGGTGCAAGACGTCCTACCTCGACTCGCTAACTAGTTAGTGTGGCTTTATGGCCACATAGACGCTCTACTCGATTCAGAACATGTCAAGAGGATCGGTGTCGTGATTTGTCGACATGTCATGTCCCTTGATAACAGGAGCTCCTGGCATATAGATCCTCCTCCACGAATGCTCTCTTTGTCCACATCGTCGCTGAGTAATAGATGCGGATCGGTCATGGGCTAAGTCCGTGACTCTGTGATTGTTTCCATTTGCGTTCCACAGTTTCGTCCAGGGCTTCGGTCGAGGCATGATCGAGGCAGTCATGCACACAAGCAAGCCAGCATCATACAGCCATGCCGTCCTGACTCCTGAGGACCGAGAAATATAAGATGAGATGCAGACCTCCCTGGCTTCTCGATACGCCACAACGTGAGTAGACACAAACACAGAGACAGCTTCTCATTTCCAGCACAAGCCTAAGGCTACTTGTTCAAGACACTACTTCCATCCTCTCTCACAAACCCAACAAGCAAATCCAGTCGCCACACCAACGCCTTCCCTCCGACCTTCAGACACTCATTCCCCAATCGACGCAATGACAGACCCATCCTCTCTCGCAGGCAAAACCGCACTAGTGACAGGGGGATCACGGGGCATTGGGGCGGGAATCGCAATCCAACTGGCGAAAAAGGGCATCTCACGACTCGCGATCACCTACGTCGGCAACCAAGCCGCCGCGGAAGCCACGCTCGCAACCATCCGGTCACTAGGGGTGAGCAAAGCGGTGTCTATCCAAGCAGACGTTCTAGACGCAGAGATCGGCACGAAGCTGATGGACGCGGTGCTGCGGGAGCTGGACACACGCACGCTGGACATTGTGGTCAACAACGCGGCGATCGTGAGCTTGGATCTGATCAAGCCGTTTGCCGAGACGACGGCGCAGACCTTCAACGCCGTCATGCAGGGCAATGCGTTTGCGGCCATGAATATCATCGCCGCCGCCCTGCCGCATCTGCCCCCGCGCGGCGGCAGGGTCATCAACATCTCCAGCATCGCGTCCAAGCTGCCCAATGACGATCCCATGTTCGCCTATGGCGCGTCCAAGGCCGCCTTGGACAGTATCACCAGGTCGTTTGCCGCGAGTCTTGCCGTCAAGACCCTTGCGACGTTTAACTCGGTTAGTGTTGGTGGTACGGCCACCGATGGCGTCGTTGAAGCTGTCAAGGCGTATCCGCATCTTTTGGACAAAGCGTTGGCGGACTTTACGACGGAGAAGAGGTTGGCTGAGGTGGAAGAGATTGCGTATGTTGTTGCGTTTTTGGCAAGTGATGAGGCAAGATGGATCAATGGTGCGAATGTCCCGGTCAATGGTGGCCATCGTGAACTACTGGCTTTGCAAGGTTGATTCTTGAAACCCTGCTTATCGGAAGAGTGGTAGATAGACATATTATTCTCAGAGACTTGCTATACTATGCATGTGTATTGCGTGTGGCTTCTATGCTTGGTTGTGATGCCTGGATAGTATACAAGCACGCAACTATGTGCGGGTTATAAAAGATCCATGCTTCATCTGGCAAACAACCCTATAGACCAACGCTTGGTCTTGCTTCTAGTGCTTGAAGATGCGATTAATCAGAGCAGCCAATGCCTTATTCCATTCCAATTCACGATGCAAGTAGGTTTGTTCCCATGTCGGAAGCTCAATCCATTCCTCTATCCGATTGTACATATCCGATGATAGCAATCCCCCTACATTAGCCGTCGATCGCGTCCTGTTGTTTCCTGCATTTTCAGCCATGTGTCGTTCAAAGCGCATCCGTGCAACTTGTCGGTGGATTCCGTTTCCGGAACAGCACTGTGCGCTGCTTGTCTTTTGCCATTCTGGCTTTTCATCCCAGGACCGTGGCCACTTGCTATCTTGACCCGAGTGTTCTGTATTCCGCTTGCGTAAAGTACCCCGTGCCACCAGAATATCGCAGATTGGCGTTTTAGATTTGACCGAAGTCGGGTATGCCGACGAACAAGCTCCTTCATTTGAACGAGGCTGGTATTCCCAGACAGAAGCAGGACTTTCGGCCGGATATGAAGAAAGTTGCGGCGGCTGAATTGGCGAGGAATGAGAAGATCTTCCCTGGTAGACATTTTCGTCTTGGGCAAACAATGGATTTAGGATTGGTTGTATGTCTAGACATCGTGAACAACTGAGTAGTCCCATGATGTAGCAGTCGAAGGTGCTATCCTTTTGGAGAAGGTCGTAAGATGTCAGCCGGTAAGATTAAGAACGAATATAACTATACGACAAATAAGGATTGCAGTAAGATCAGTGGTGCATATTCCCTATGTTTTGGGTGCGAGTTGAGGGAGTTGAGGAACGAACAATCAGCATTGTGAGATGGAGCAGATTGATACTTTTGAATAGAGCTTGCTCTGAGATGACACGTCTGGCAGGAACAATGTAGTCATTCTTCTCCGTTGAGAAGGGGCGCCTTGCCACAGTCTGAACAAACAAGTAAGAAGTGTAGTGTGTAGTCCTGCGTCACAGAGTTGTGACATGGTTGTCTGATCCAAACACATGCATATTCGTGAGATTGTATGTGACACTCCGGTCATAATATTAATACATTGACAGATATACATACCAAACGGGCGTCAAGACAATCACAGTCGCCCCAGCTTCCATCTGGCTATTCTTGATTGAACATCTTCCCAAGATATTGGCTTAGTGGCCCTTCCACTGGCCGGTTCGCCTTCTTGAATTACCACAGTTGGTGCCCCTGTACCGTGGCCTTTGTTGTCAATCTTACCGGTGAAGATCTGCTTGGCCACCCGTCTCAAATCCGCGACTGTCAATGCGTCGATTCTATCACACATCTCCTTAACTCCAACTTTTCGTCCATGAACCTGGACCTGTCGACCAAGGTCTTCCAGTTCCACCAGACGAGACTCGAGATTCATCAACAGGCTGAATCGGAGTTGATTCTTGGCCCGGTTGACTTCTGCAATCTGGAGGCTTGCAAAACCAGAGTCTAAAGTTAATGATTGGAGTTCTCGGCAGATGACATCAACCATATGCCCAACTCTACCTGGCTCGCAAGCCGCAGCGACACCGAACAAGCCGCTATCAGTGTAGCTGTGATTGAAAGCCACACAACTCTCAACCCAACCGTGTTGATTCAATACGTTGGTATACAATCGTGAGTACATGCCTTTTCCGGGCCCGCCTGCGGAAAAGGAGCCACCTCCACCGAGCAAAGTTTGCAGTGTCGCCTGTGCGTAGATGTCATCAGATGAGATGGGAAGTGCTTCAAAAGCAATGTGAACATGCGAAAGGGGTATCGAAAGATTATTCTGAGGTACTGGAAGGATCGGAAGAGCCAGGAAACCGCCTGTATAGTGGGATGGCTGCGAGAGAAGCGAAGGTGGACTGGGTTGAAGTAATGATGAGTCCAAAGGTGAAACGGTGGCTTGGTGGGGTGCCGAAGTAGAGAAGTTGTTGGAGCCCAGGAATTTGGAGAAACCTTTGCTGGACGCCGGTGCAGACTGACTTGATTGCAGAGTTGCGGATGAGACATTTGTGCCATCTTCTGTCTGTAGATCTGGTAGTGAAGGTCCAACACTGGCTTCCATATCACCAAAGTATTGCTCTGTCAGTCGTACGGCAAGACTATGATCAACACCGGCGAAAGCTACCACTATGCGTTCTGGTCGATAGAACTGAGACCGATATTTTCCAATCAGGCCTCTTGTGATATAAGGAAGTCTTTCTTTGGGACATAACAATGGGTGTCCCAAGGTATTGTCCTTGTATGCCGCCATGTGCATCAACTCGGGTATGATTAAATCCGGCTTGGACCAAATTTCTTGTATCTCATAATCAGCAGTCTGCAATTGCTGTTCGACTTCTTCGTCGGTGATGAGAGGATCGCGAATGGTTTCGGCGAGGAGGGCAATTGTACTCGGTACTGCAGAATTGAAGGTGGCGGACTGATACATCAATGCTTCACGAGAAGATGCGCACTGAACATTGCCACCCAAGGCTTCAAGAGACTCAATCATCTGATCGGCGGCTTTGAACTTTGTTGACTTGAATGCTAACCGGTCCACGATGTGACTGACTCCACTCAAAGATTCATCTTCGTATCTTGAACCCGCATCGATATAGACGCCAACACCAGAGAAAGGGCCGGGTAAGGATTCGGTGGCGACGCGAACGCCATTAGGCAAGGTGGTGATATGATCTAGTTCGGCAGGATCCTGTTCTTGTAAGACGAAAGGATTGAATGATGAGAGTGGAATATCACTTACTCTCTGATTTGGGTCTCGGATGGTTGCGTAAGATCGCCGTAGCGGTTTGATGGATTTCGCAGCTAACCTTGCATTTTGCAAAGCTCTGACAGCGACGGTACGCATGCTGTCGGAGGATTGTAAGGAGGAGGTAGTGATGAATCCGAGGGTGTGAAGAGACTCAAGAATCGACTGAGTCTGAAGCGTGCGGATTGATTGCATGCGAAGGTCACAAGTAATTATTTCCACGCAGAAACTTATCGCCGATCCGACGACCGAGGAGAAAAAGCGGCCGCAGGCGGGAGCTTTTTCCGGTTAGCGTGGGCTAGGATTGCGAGGATGCGAGCCTACGAGCGCAAACAACGACAGATATGGGCACAACGGGGGTTGGCAGTCGGCCGAAGTACTGTACTCCGTAGGCGCAATTTGGGCAGGCAAACCTCGCCCATAGTCGCCTGAGTCGCCTCTCCCGGGGCGGGGCCGACGAGGTTGAGAAGAAACCATGGTTGGTGATGGTGGCCTCGTGAGAACCGCCATGTGAGAATTACCTATTTAGTGTCGACGCTTGATGACATCGACAAGCAGCTGCACTGAAGGATCAACTCAATCGAGACAAGCCACTTATGTAGCCAACATCTCAATCGGTTCTTAACTGGTCTCAAAGGACAAAAAGAACCGAGATAGACCATTTAACCTCTCGTTAATAGGTGGTTAATAAGGGCCTTGCAATTCCGTCACTTGTCCAGTTCTCATCCTATCGTCCCTGTCTCGGGGTTATTTTCCTGCTTGATTAAATTATATCTCAGATGTGTGATTAACACTGTGATCACGCACGTCCATCAACGTATGATCGACATCGACATCGACATCGAGTTACGCCCTCCATTGCTGTCTGGAACATTACCTCGTGCCTGTAATTTATCAAAGCTGGGTCTCTGGGTCAAACCAGGCGACAAGGGACTTTCAGTTGCTAGGTACAGCCCTGGAGCTATTGGGGCCACTCTCCGGGTAACGACCGTCATCACTTAGGTGCCAACCCACCTTTAATTCCGACCGCCCGGTACAACTCCTAGCGCCTGAGACGCCCAAAGGCATCACCCCAAGGGGCCCACAAGTGCCCAACTTGCCCCTAGATCTCGAACCTCTTCCCAACCACGGCCCCCGAATCTCCAACCGGCCTGCCCTGTGCGACCCCTCGACCCCATATATGCAATCCTTGCCGCACCACAGCAAGTAGGCATCCAGCTGGCATCCATTTTGTGTCCATTTGTCACCCACTTCAACCTGTCCTCGTCTCGATCGTCGACGATACATCATATCCCATGATCTCTTCACCTGCGCCCGTCACCTCCCCAGCAGGGACAGATCTACATACAACCAGTTCCAGACGTCGTGGTCTGAGTTACTTTCGTGCCTTCTCTCACTCCCGCTCAGGCACCACTTCACCGAATGAGCCTTCCCGCTCACCGAGGCATTATTTTCAGCGATCCCTCAGCTACAACAACGACCACCGCCCACTCCACTCGAATCTGACGACGCGACGTCGAAGTAACTCTCGTCCGAACGAACCTACGAGTCCTCTTGGGGGAGGAATCCCTATCGCCTCGTCGCCGCAGGAACAAATCCGTGCCTTCACACCGACTGCAGTCGAGAGACCCGAGACAACCGAAACAACGACAACCACCGAGCCCACTGTTGCTGATCCTGCACTGACCACAACCTCAACCTCAACCTCATCAACCGGCGAAGAGAACATGGCAAGACACAGGAATTCAACTCTGCGCAGGCACACCACCAGCAGCCACCAGCAGCCACCCTCGACAGCCCCAGAAACGACCGATCCTTCCTCCAGACCCACGAATCCCAGAACTCAATCTGCAAGAGGCCATGCAGGCAATACTGAGGGCGAAGCGAGAACACAGTTACCTGCCATTCGATTACATTCTCACCAAGAAGCTCGGAATGGAAGACCCTCCCTCACCTTCAGCCCCATTTCCCGAACTTTGCCAACCGAGGACTCGACCATCCGCGTAGGCCGATACTCAGAACGAGAAGGCGTTCCCCTTGCTAATCCTACCGCCCCTTCCGATGCGCCTGTGGGTTTCAAGTCCAAGGTGGTCAGTCGTAAGCATTGCGAGTTCTCCTTCGTTGATGGTCAATGGCAAATCAGAGATGTTGCCAGCTCCTCCGGAACATTTCTCAACCACATCAGGCTGAGCCAACCAAATACCGAGTCAAGATTATTTCCTATCAAGGATGGTGATATTGTGCAACTTGGCATCGACTTCCGTGGTGGCGAAGAAATGATCTTCCGCTGCGTCAAAATTAGGATCGAGTGTAATCGAGCCTGGCAGAAGAAGCCAAATAATTTCAAGTATGTTCCAACCTGCCATTATCAAGAATTGCTCTGCTAACTATCTTAAAGCAAGAGTCGCCATCAGCAATTACAAAGCCTGGCCAAAGATGAACCTTCGGCGGATTCTAATAGTAGCGAATGCTCCATCTGTCTTGGCTCAGTCCTGGTACGTTTCCTATGATTCTTCTACGGACCATCTCTAACTAACCATCTAGCCCTGTCAAGCACTCTTTGTTGCACCGTGTGCCCATGTATGGCACTATAAATGTATTCGTCCTTTGCTCGAAGGCAGGAATAGCTCTTACCCACAGTTCCAATGTCCTAATTGTAGAGCATATTCCGATCTGGCCGCCGATGTCGACATTGCCCAGTCTGACATCGACGAGTGGATGGACGGTCCTGAAGACGATCGAAGTCAAATACCAGTAACCAACGAGGCAAACAATAACGAAACCCATGCGAGTGTCAACACCAACGCGACACAGCAAATTACCGATGAAACCGAGGCTGACTTATCCACTGCCGGCGCCTCCATTGAGGCATTACGGTCTTCTTTGACGAACAGTCTTGTGAATAATTCTACTTCCCAACCACCTGCCTCGAATGATGCCCCTAGCTCTCCCTCGTCTATGCGAGGTAGTGGTCTACTGGCTCGCCGACAAGCAGCGTATCCCGCTTCTCCAGAAGCGCAGGCGATGAATGGCAATATCAATATCCCAGATCGACCTGGACAGGACGATGCCAACGTGCAGCTTGATCATCAGCGAACAAGAACACAGACGCCAGACCCTGAACAAACACCATCTGGGGAAGGTCCGTTGACCCCCAGAAATAATGCTGGACCTTTCGTATTTGACGGAAGTGCCGGAAGGACAGATGGTCAGCGACTAGTTGTACCTGGCATTCCCGAGGTTACGAATGGTACCCATACTTCCATCTAATTATAGCGAGAGAAAGTGGCCTTACCTTGTGCTGATCATTTGCAACTCGGCCTGGCCTGGCCTGGCCAGACCTTGAGCTGAGATTATCAATCCAGAACGCATTATGGTAGTGGTCACTAGATTTCATCACAGTCGCGCAAGGAGTTTGAGGCAAAAGCATGTTTTGAGCGATTCATGCCATTTAAGCATCTTTCAATGCACATGTTCAAGGAATGCATTTAGCTAACTTTATATCCATAATCTTGGTCAAAGTTAAATACATTTTCTCTACGGCCCTTGATGATTGCGACAGTAACAAGCGCATAAGGACATGTGTTGGGTGTAGGGACGGAAGCATCCTCATCTCTCAGGCAAAAATCACCCCTACACAGTGGCATCACTCTTCTCGTATCCTTGTCAGACAAACCAAAAGGTGTCTTGACATCTCATTGCTCTCCCATTGCTGAGACCCAAGACCCGTGCCCTGGCGCTCAGTGACACAAATCCATCCATTTGTCAAGGTTGTATATCTACCGTCACGTCTATCGGAGGACAGACAATATTGACAGCAATGAGCTTTCGCCAAAATACTGTCATCAGGCTCACCAGTGGATAGTATCTGTCGCCTTCTCATCCTCTGGATAGGAGCGACGATCATAGGGAAAGATCGTGAATAGGTCTTCGGGAATCATGATGCAAACAACCCCACTTGGTCTGGTTGCAGTGTAGTCCGTCCTATTTCTCCTAGAGATCATCGCTGATTGCTAATGACTGGTGATTGATAATTGATCTGACGCGTTCTTCTGGTACGGTACGACCAGGTGAGATATTCTGTGGCGTAGAATCTGGCGGCGACGCCATTGTCTCGAGCCGCAAGAGAGCAAATGCTGTTATTTTTCCTCCATAATGATGGCAAAAGTCTTAATAACAGCTGAAACGAACACGCTTCGCACAAAAGGAGAGGTGAGACCTCTTGTAGCCGGCCGTGGCATCGGTCGAAGTACGGTATTTCGGCATCGTCATCTCTATGCGTGTCGCGCCATCTCTTGGCCGCAATGACTTCTTCCCCAAGGCTCTTGTTGACCCAGGCTGTCCGTCACCAAAACCTCCGCTGGCACTGAGAGGATTGGGGACACATGGAGAGAAAGAGGGACGGACAAGTCGGAGGGTCCTGGCACTCAGTCTTTCACCACATTCGACCTGAAAGGGAACATAGGGATGGTTCTGCACCATACATCATACGGAATATAGAGTGCAAAACCCTCCCTGTGTTCCCTTTCAGGTCGGGCACTGCACGGTATCGAGAACATTCTGGATGACACGATGTGGATCGATGTCAGCGAGAATGTCCTGTGCTGTAGCTAGGCTTGTGCCGTACTGAATACTTCTTTCTCGCTTGGACGTCGCGATGACGATGCGGTGGGGATAGATCTTCTTCGCTGCCAGAGCGACAAGGGACGGTGTCACGTAATCGATGCCGTGGAAGGGGCGAGATATCTGTTGGTTTTGGAGAAAAAGGTGTTTTCGTTAGCTAAAAGCATCGGGATAAGGGGAAGATGTGGAGGAGCCGGAGTAGAGTGGTTGTGAAGAAATGGGTTGGGTTGACTTACTTGGCCAGTGAGAGGAGAAGAGTTGTTGCAAATGGTGAGATGCCACCGTCAACGCCGCGTTCTATGCGCAGAAATACCACGATGTCTTGAAGATATCGTCGGATCTCGGGTGTTACGGTGGCCTGCTGGCCCTGAAGCCGGAGGTGTTGGATCATCTGTGACGTGGCAGTTAGCATTTAGAAGAGGAATGAAGTTTTTGCCTGTATGAGGTGCTCTGACGCCGGAGATACGAACCTGTGAATCGATTCGGCGGCTCGACAGGATCTGTTGCCGCCTCGCACTGGAGGACAGCTCCAGAGAATATGTTGATATGTCGTCTTCGGAGTGGTTGTCGAGTTCTTCGAGGTGGAGGAAGCCGTCATGCCGCTCATGACGGTGCGACATGAATATTCGGTCGTTCTGTCAGTGATGTGTTAGTGAAGTAGAAATAGTATTTGGTGGTGAAGAAACGGAAGATGCCCACAAGATGTCTTGTCAGCCTAATATGCCTGGCCGAGGTGGTGACGAGAGGTAGGAAGAGAAACGTTGTCGGTGCAAGATGGACCGTTGTTCGAGTAAAGAGACGTTTCCGCCGAATGAGCTTGAGATACTATCAGCATTGCAAAAGGAGCTCAGAATTTCAAAATGACAGACTTCAAGCATTTGGATCTGAACGTCCTCGTGAGCAAAGTTGAAGTCTTTGGCGATAATGACATTGACGACTTTCCGATTGTCCAGCTTCTGATGCGACAGTGTGCTCGACCCAGTAGGTTTGTTGAAACTGATCGCTGTTATCTTGGAATGAATGTTGCTACTCTGAGGAGAGGTCAGTGATTTGGAGCGATAAGATGTTGCAACGTCAACTGTGAGAACAGGGCAACTTCAAGGCCGCATGTGCATACCGACTCGAAATCGCTTGTTGAGGCGTTGCTGACATCTCCGAACTCGGCATCCTCGTCCAAGATCGCCTCACCAAATTTGTCTACATATCGTAGATCATCCCGTTCCAAGATGATATATGACAGTTTGAAAACATCCGACACAATCTAGTTAGTAGTCGCTTAGTACCAGGTGCTGCATCATTAGGGCCTGACTTACCAAGCCTAGTTCTGCCGCAAGATCATCTTGTGTCTGGTCGTCCGTCTCTATCAGGCAATGCTCATTGGCCACAAGACTCAGGAGGATGGCCAACTCGAGATCCGTAAGATCGTGAATGTGATCCAGTAAGAGTTGATCGTCCATGGTTGATGTGATACTTGCGGAAAGTGATGAGGCCTTCAACGAAGGTCTGGTTATATCGCCATTGCCATTAGTGTCTGCACTAACAGTAAACAAGCTGTGCAATGATCAAACCCAACGTCGTGAATAGTAAACGGACATGGGACATGGCATGTCATGATGGGCATCGACTAGTCCCCAATTCAAGGCAGCCTTAGCTTGATGCCAAGCATCGATTCGATTGGCGCAAAACAACGACAACTACCTGGTACTCAACATCTACTCTTAGTCGACCACAAGCGCAACTACCATCACTCCGACTTCATCATCAATACAGATGGGCTATCAGTCCCAATGACTGGTAAAAATCCCAGAGCAGGCTGGGAGAAAATCGGCGATCAATTTTACCAGAAAGTCCAGTTGTACGAGGCCATATTCGATCCTGATCTCGAGCTAGGAAACTACTTGGTGGCGGGAGCGCCGTACGGTGGAGCTATCGGTATGCTCTCTGCCACTCCCAGATGGAATCAATCATCATGTAACTAACTGGCTGATCTTCGTGTATAGCATTATGGAGGAATGAGGCCAAAGTGACACGGTATCGTACAGGCCAGTCAACGAAACCAACCATCGATATATATTCATCCTCGGGCCGGCTCATCAGTAACATCAACTGGGAAAAGGGTCCCATAAAGGGTTTAGGTTGGTCTGATGATGAAAAACTTCTCGTGGTGACCGAGGACGGCACTGTTCATTGTTATTTTGGTTTGCACGGAGATTTCAATCCCTTCTCACTGGGACATGGTGCCGAGGAATTTGGCGTCAAGTCATGTAGATTCTGGTCACATGGGTTTGTCGCACTGCTTTCAAACAATGCGTTGATTGCTGTTTCGTCGTTCGAGGAACCACGACCGAGACTTCTGGCCTCTGCTCCAGAGGGTGAGATTCACTCTTGGTCATTAATACCACCGGCTTATACCCTGTCTCGATCCGTCGAGGTACTACTTGCCATCGACAAAACGATATACGTGGTTGACGCGACGGAGGCTGAGGATAGAGGGCTCTCCGATGGACCGTTCAAACATGTCAGCGTGTCACCTAATGGACGATTCGCGGCGTTGTTTACCGAAGATGGAAAGGTCTGGGTAGTGGGCAGTGACTTTCAAAACAAATACTCTGAATACGACTCGAAAGCAAAGACGACCCCGACACAAATTTACTGGTGTGGAAATGACTCGGTGATTCTAGCGTGGGAAGATGAGGTTCACATGGTGGGCCCAAACGGGGCGGCTGTGAAATACTACTATGACGACCAAGTCCATGTGGTTCCTGACGTCGATGGTATCCGTCTTATTACCAACGAATCATGCGAATTCTTGCATAAAGTTCCCGATCCGCTGGAAGAAGTCTTTAAGCTGGGGTCCACCTCACCGGCGTCGGTTTTACTCGATTCGATTGAATTACTGGAAAAGAAATCTCCTAAGGCCGACGAGAACATTCAAAGAATCAAACCCAGTCTACCCGATGCGGTGGAAACGTGCATTCGTGCCGCTGGGCATGAATTCAACCAGACTCTACAGAAACAGCTACTGCGAGCCGCTTCTTTCGGCAAATCTGTACTCGATCTCTACAGTAGCGATGAATTCGTTGACATGTGCGAGGATCTTCGAGTTTTAAATGCGGTCCGAGATTATCGCATTGGTTTGCATATGTCATATGAGCAGTACATTCGACTCACCCTGAAAGATTGATCGCGCGATTGGTTAATCGGAGGGAATACTTCCTTGCCATCAAGCTGTCCGAGTTTTTGAACCTCCCACTAAACAAGATCTATGTGCACTGGGCAAGCCAAAAAGTGAGGGGTCGTCGGCCGATGACGATGCGATACGGGATACCGTGGTAGAACGGCTGCGTGGCAAACACGGAATCTCTTTCGAGGCTATTGCTCGCGCGGCCTACGATGAAGGACGAAGCCACTTGGCAACATCGTTGCTAAACCATGAACCGAGAGCGGGAAAGCAAGTTCCATTACTACTCAATATGGAAGAAGACGAGATCGCGCTCAACAAGGCTATCGAATCAGGCGACACAGATCTAGTGTATTTTGTTCTCCTGCAGTTGAAGAAAAAATACCCCTTGGCGGCGTTCTTTCGCACCATCAGTGAACGACCCGTTGCGGCAGCACTTGTGGAAAGTTCGGCCAGGGCACAAGACAAGGAATTATTGAAGGATTTGTATTATCAGGATGATCTGCCTGTCGAGGGATCAAACCTGCTTTTGGAAGAAGCTATGCAGCAGACTCAAGTCCAAGCCATTTCCGACAAGCTGAAGCTTGCAGTCAGACTACTCACAGACGCTAAGGATCCGACGGCACAGCTGCATAGTAAAGGCTTGACAGAAGCCACGCAATTGATCAAAATGCAAGAGGCCTTTGACAAGGATGTTGCCGATGGCAGCGGTAGCTATGTCGGGCTAAGTGTCAACGAAACCATGTTCCGCTTGATCAAGTCCGGATATAGCAAGAGAGCGACCAAGGTTCAGAGTGATTTCAAAGTGCCAGAAAAGACTTGGTGGTGGATTCGACTTCGTGCATTAACTGCAGCTCGGCTCTGGGGCGAATTGGAGGAAGTTGGTAAGAACAAGAAGTCACCAATCGGTTGGGAGGTAAATTCTGTCCAAAGTGTTTCCCCGATCATTTCAATTGCTGACTTGTTGTATAGCCGTTTTATAACGAAGTCCTTGGTGCTGGTAATACTCGTCTCGCAGCATCTTTCATTCCCAAATGTACGAATCTCCAACCATCCGAGAGGATCGAAATGTGGGTGAAATGTGGATTGATTGCTCGAGCAGGTGAGGAGGCGGTGAAGTCCAAAGACTTGAACTCGCTGGAGTTGCTTCGCGACAAGGCGAATGGACAACAGCTGGTCGAGATTGAGAGGATGATTACTCAGTTAAAACCGAGGAAGTAGTTGGTAGGAACATATCAGACATGGTTGGGGTCATTCAAGTAATGTTGTCGATGTCGTTCTCGGTATCAGTGTTATTCGCAGAGGCAGTTCGATCAACCACAAGCAACTTGGTGACAGCAGCCGAGGCTGGGAGTTCGACGCCATCAACGATTTTCACATCACTCTTGACGGACTCTGCTTCTCCCATGTCTTCGTCCACCCACGCACCACCGTCATTTTCGTCCACGTCATCTGTTAAGATATTGGCCAACTTATCGAATTGATTGTGTCCATTTGTATCTTCCCACAAGCCCTTTCTTTCTCGGATCTTCTTCTGCCTTTGTTGGGCATCGCCCACTTTCTTGACCAGTTGATCCTGAACAATTACAGCTCTCTCCAAGCCTCTCTCTTGCCGCCTACGCTGTCCTCTGGATAATGGTTTCTGCTTCTTCTTTGCCTTTGTGATTCCACCATATGGTTTTGCAGATAGAACTGGTGTCGCGTCGGATGCTCTCGGACCATCTTTCAGCGATTTATCGGTATCAATAGATGGAGAAGTGGCTCGCTTTGAGGCTCGAGACCTTGGGTTCGCTGTTAGAGATTGTGTCAGTCTATTAGTGTATGACGCCCTGGCGATGAATGGTTGTACCTGTGGGAGCTTTCTTTGGTTTCGCAGTTTTAGCCATGGTGCCTCAACTCTAATCGTTCTCACTGGCCTTTTATGAGAAATCAGCAAGTGATCAGAATCGCAAAATTGTAACGGCTGCGACATTGACTGAAATACAGTACCCTAGTTCTTGAACTTTTTTGGAGGGGAATTATTGATGTGGATCGGAGAGTGGGTCAACTTAATTCCGAAAGCGGTGACGTCGGTGCCTGCCGCCATGCGCGGATTCGCAGATGCAGTTCAAACAGACAACGCTATCTGAACTTGAACTGCTCAACCTTCATTATCTCACATCCCACTCTGCACGGCTCTCAGATATCTGTCCTTACCTCACCACTCACACGATTTAGTCAAACTGCTTCTCTCAACTCAGGGCATATGGCGCCCACAAGACCATTGAAACGCCAAAAGACGAACCCGACCCCACAGCCTCAACCCCAAAGCCAACCTGAATCTCTGAACCAGCCACCACCTTCGCAAATACCTCTCCCTCCGGAATCTACTCCTCCGACCCCAAACGGTTCCCAAAGCAATAACTCAAACGCAGGAAGAAATGAAGCTCGATCGGTACGAACTTCTCAGCCTCAGTTGTCACAAAACTCACCGCCTATACAGTCATTCTTTAGTCGGACATGGCCACGAAAGGCTCCACCATTAACTGCTTTCACACGAGAAAGCGTGTCATCTGCCACTAGTGCTGCTCAAGAGGCTGTAACTGTTGTCAAGGACAAGGTCAAAACCCAAAGATCACCTTCGTTGGCTATGACGCTTGGTAAATCACCCCCAAACACTTCCAACCGGTCTCTACCAGTTGATGCCACCACAACCATTGTCAATGCCGTTCCCGCGAGCCCCAAACCCAGGGAAAGGTCAAAATCCCAAGCAGATCTTGCGCCAGTAGCGAAGGAGGATTCAATTAAGGACAAGCAGGCAAACGGGAAGGATGAGACTAATAGAGGCATAGAGTCCCAGCCATCAGACACAGCTAAAGTCGCTGCCACGACAGAAACTTCGTCGGCACTTACATCGGCCCAACGGGCGCCGGACGGACAGACCGGCTGGTTAAGCTGGCTTTCGAGGCGAGAAGATCCCAAAGCAATGCCCGCTGCAGAGATTTTGACAAAACAGTCTTCAGAAGAGCAGTCTACATTAGCAGAATCTGCAAATGCTACTGCGCAACCTCCTGCCCCAGTCAATAGCACGTCGGCATCCGCAGAGACTTCGCAAGCCCAGGGGGCGACCAACAAGCGCAATTGGTACCAAATGTGGAGCAGTGAGCCTACTTCTGAGCCCGTGAAGGAGCCGCCCTCAATTGACCATAACCCTGCAACCAATGAGCAGGCTGCTGGCCAGACCGATAAACTGAAGAATATACCACAGAGTTTAAAGATTCCAGATACCCAGACTCCAAAGACTGCATCACAAGCCTCATCTTTAGAGACCTCGCCCCCTCCTCCACTTCCAGGTGATGCATCCAAGTCATCGGGCTGGGTATTCTGGTCCCGCGATCGAAATCCTGCTTCTACATCTAAATCCGATAATCCACCTCATATTGGTGAACTCGCCATTTCCGACACACCGTCTCAACAAAGACCCAAACGTGCATCCATTAGTCTTCCAGATGACCAAAAGCCGGTACTGAAGTCTCCACCAACTGATGAAGTACCAAAGAAGGGCAAGGATCAAAAACTTGCTGATGACAAAGGAGTCATCACCAAGAATGTGATCGACCCGGCCAAGTCGAAGGAGCCAAAGACACCTCAGACTGTAAAGACGAGTTCTACAAAACAAAATGGTTCGACAACAAAGGCAGAGTCATCGAATGCAACGGCAAAGGCGAGAGGACCGGTAGAAGTCGAAACTCCAAGAACAGGCTCACCCGCACCATCCAAGAAAGAGACACCCAACTTACTTCTGCCACAATTCAAGGACACTCTCAGTCTTCGAGAGAGTCCCTCGATCCTGCAGCAACTTGCGAGACTGCTATACTACACCAAAGAACCCGAGTTTAAACATCTTCACCTTGTCAAAGATCCGCCGAGGATATCAAATGCCCTTGCTATTGGCGTACATGGTTACTTTCCCGCACCTCTCATCCGCTCCGTACTGGGACAACCTACAGGGACTTCAATAAAGTTTGCGGACATGGCAGCCTCAGCCATTAAGCGTTGGACACACAGTCGTGGGTACAGTTGCGAAGTCAAGAGTGCAGCCTTAGAGGGAGAAGGTAGGATATCTGAACGAGTTGAGTTGCTATGGAAGTTGCTTCTCAATTGGATCGACGAGATTCGGAAATCCGACTTCGTCATGATCGCGTGTCATAGTCAAGGAGTTCCTGTTGCGATAATGCTTGTCGCTAAGCTAATAGCATTTGGGTGTATTAGTGGCGCCCGAGTTGGCATCTGCGCGATGGCTGGAGTCAACATGGGTCCATTCGCAGAGTACAAATCACGATGGATCAGTGGTTCAGCAGGGGAGCTCTTCGAATTTTCCGACCCAAACAGCAAAGTCTCGACGGACTATCTCGCAGCAATTGAGGAAGTTCTGAAACATGGAGTCCGGCTGACACTTGTTGGTAGCATTGATGATCAACTTGTTTCGATGGAGTCATCAATATTCGCACCCATCACACATCCACATATTTACCGAGCGGTTTTTGTCGATGGTCGGATTCATGCGCCTAACTTCCTCTCACATCTTGTGGGATTTGCGATGAAATTGCGAAATGTCGGTGTACCTGATCATGGACTGATCAAAGAGTTGTCTCCGCCGTTGGCAGGAAGCTTATATACAGGAGAAGGGCATTCCCGAATTTATGAAGACGACACGGTGTATGATCTTGCTATTCAATTTGCCTTGGAAACAACAACGCTCAAAGATGTACCAATTACGAAAAGACCTATTACCAGTGCAGGAGGTAATCCTTATATTTTGCCTTTTGCTATGCGAGGAATATTGGAGGAGGATTATGTCAAAACAGAATTACAACACGAGGCACAGGAGTTACTGGCGCAGTTTGATGATTGGAAGCCGACGACAAAGGCTCTTAAGGATGTCAAATTTCGATTAGAAGGTATTCGGTCGAAATTATAGTGAATATAATTTAACACCCACCGATTGAGAAGGATGTCTTCATTGGTCTTGATGGGCCATCTTAACTGCGCCATCTTGACATAAATCTATATGGGTATCAGAAGAAATCGGAGCAGTTCATCTATCCGCGACCTGTAGATCATGCCCGCGTCTCGTTAGAAAACCGTCCGACGCTGAACCCACCGATAGTTCCACTCAGCCTTGCAACGCCCTCTGACTAGTCAGGTACTCATCGAGTGCCCAATTCAAATGCCAACAGACAAAAGCCATGGATCGCCCGGGTTTGGCAAGGGTGATAATCGACATTGTGGTTACGTCTCGACCCCGACTGGGCATACTCTGTCGGCTGTATTCCATCGTATGTCGGACATGCAGTGTGATAACAAATAACGACCTCGTAGGTAAAATGAAATAGCTAATTAGTGACTTGAGGCCGCGAGTGTAGGTAACCAACCAGCCATCAAGGTCAAACGTGGAGAAAGGACAATCAACTAACTAAATAACCAGCACAGAAGAGTACGAGTACGAGTACGGGAGGTTGGGAGGGAGAACAAAACACATCTTCGCCGACTCCCACGATCTGACGGCGTTAATAGACAAGACAACCAGTTCTTTTCGGGGGACCGATCCAACCAACGGCCAACCGAAGTTGGAAAAAGAAACATACAAGTCACTAACTAACTAGCACTCCGGTCAATCGCGCGGCGCGGTGGTTGCTGCGATGTGTTTTTGGGGCAGGGAGGGGACGAGGCATGTTCAAACTCAGAAGGAGGCTTCGTTCGGGAGGGAACAGGTTCACTAAATAACTGACTGACTAACTAGCTGACTAGTTGCGTAGCCATGTTAATCGACCTGACATTCCTTCCGTGGTACATACATGTTCGCACGCAACGTTGGTTAAGAGACGATGGATTCAAGTTTGGCCGAGTAAGTAATAGGCCAGCAATTTGCCTCCGCCGCTCCGCGTCCAGAAGAGTGTACCTCCGTACCTGTGTGGGTAGGTACATAGCTAACTAACTCGTTCGTTAACTAATCAGAGAGTGGGGAAGTTGCAAGTTCCGGTGGATGGGATGGGCAAGATACTACTGTACGGAGTACATAGGATAAGGGCGAGGGCACGATGCGGTTGATGGGGGTTTGAATTTTGGCTATTTTGCCCCTCCGTGGATAAGCCGGTTCATATGCTGTGTTTGTTGGTGTGAAAAGTATAAATCAATGAGTGATTTCCCGGTTCGAGGTTTCATGTAGTAGTGTACAGTAGAGGACAAGCATACACTTTGAAAGTTGAGGTGGATGTTGTTTCAATTTTTTTGTGAATTGATCTTTGCAAATTGCCGGTGCACAGTTCGGCAGTTGAAGTGTTGTTTGTGGAATTGATTCTCAGTCCATCGGATGGGGTTGTCTGGAAGTTTATTTGTTGCGAACTAACTACTCCGTAGTTAGACCATTCCCTATTCTTCGGCAATATACGTACAGTACACACGGGCGCGAGGGAAGTTGAGGCCTAGTCGTCTTGGTTTCTCGCACGATCAGACTTGAGCAGGGCTATCTCGTATCGCGAACATATCTCCCGCGTCTGGCATACCGTCTCCTCGTCACGACTACTACGATTCAAGGACCGAAAGCCACCGGATAAATCAAATCAACGCTACGACCATGTCACTGAAGTACGATCCAGAGATCGCCGCGGCGCTGGAGCCATTGCTGGCGATCATGGCAACACAAGCCAGACCGGCTCTACACGACGTGCAAGCCCGACGGGCGGGAATGGAGTTCTTCGTTGGCCAACTCATGGCCCATGTGCCTGAAACGCCCAATATCGAAATCACTGTCCATGAAGTGCCAACCGCTGATGGACACAAGGTCCCTGTCCATGCGTATCGAAAAAAGGTCGATCGATTATCATCATCGTCTTCCGGTTCCTCTCCAAATGACAACACCGATATCAAAACACCACCAACTTCGGCAGTACTCCATGTGCACGGCGGCGGGATGATTGCTGGAGCGGTAGGAATGTTCACCAAGTTGCGCACCGCACAGGTCGACGAGTTGTCGATCCCGTTCTTCAGCGTCGACTATCGACTCGCGCCCGAGGCCAATGGCACAACGCTGGTCGACGATACATATGCAGCTCTGCAGTGGTTGAGTAAGAACGCCGGACAATTCAATGTCGATCCTGCTCGCATCATCATCTTTGGCGACAGCGCTGGTGGTGGCATTGCTGCTGGTGTGGCTCTCAAGGCTCGTGACGAAGGCTTGTCGCCACCACTGGCGAAGCAGATCCTCATTTATCCAATGCTGGACGATCGAAACTTTAAAGTCGACGAGGCATTAGAACCCTTGGCCTTCTGGAAGAATGAGGACAACATCACAGGGTGGACGGCATTGCTGGGGAAGGACAAAGCAGGTATACCTGAAGCCGATGTTTCGTATTACTCGTCTCCTGCGCGTGCACCTAGTCTGCAAGGTCTGCCGCCCACGTACATTGATGTAGGCACGTTGGATTATTTTCGTGATGAGGATCTTGCGTACGCAGCGCGTCTGGTGAAGGCCAATGTCGAAACAGAGTTCCATCTCTACCCAGGCGCTCCGCATGCGTGGGAAGGGTTGGCGCCAAAGGCTAGCGTGACGGTCCTAGCGTTGCAGAACCGAAATAAAGCGCTGCTGAGTGTATGAGATACAGATGAACGTAGTACTATTGTGCTGTACTGAGTAGAGGCAGACTTTTGTTGAGAGATCACTTGGCTCCGAATGGCTGCTCCATATCAAATGTAGTTGATCAATCCGTCCATCCTTGGCCAAGTACGTACCTCTTCCCAGGGGCCTCTTCTGAATTCAATATCAGTTCTGGTTTCTTTTCGATCAAGGTCAAAACAGTCTGTGCTAGTACGCTGTTGGCCCATGCGAACCAACTACGTGTCATTCCATCACCGCCAGCCTTGATACCACGGTGGACATCCACACTCTCATTGATGAGACCAAGGATACTGATATTCTTGACACGATCTAGACACTCCGAGATCTCCTCATCGTTGTCACTGGTAGCCGCCTGAATCAAGACACTCATTGGCCAAGCGTTACGAAGGCCGATATGTGGGCCGCCTATTCCGGAGAACTTTTTGCCCGAAAGATAATATGGATTGGCTCGGCTGAGAATCATCCTGCGTGTGTTCTTGTAGATTTCGTCCGATGCGTCCACGAAGCCGAGCATAGGAAGGGATAACAACGATGGCACATTTGCATCGTCCATGAGTAGGTGAGAGCCATATCCATCGACCTCGTAAGCAAAGACCTTGCCGTATTTCGGATGATTGATCACGGCGTGTTCATAGATACCCGCCTTGATTGTTTCAGAGCGCTTTTTGAGATCGGCGGCTACTTGGGCAATGAGAGGTCCGTCTTCCGCATGAGTTCTCGAATCTTTGGACGCCGTTTCGAGCAGCGTCGCCGTACGAGCAAGTTCTACAGACATGAAAGCATTGGCAGGTATGAGAAATCCAAATGTCGTGGCATCGTCAGAAGGACGGAAGGCGGAACGAATCAAGCCTGTTCCCTCGGCCAAAGGGTTGCCTATGCCATCCAAATTCAAGGTTTCAGTGCCTGCACGTGTTGAGCGAGAAAATGTATACTCATTCCGCTCGTACGCACCACTTTCATGGTTGAATGTCGGACGGGCTTGGGCGTCCAGAACACGGAGCACCGAGTTAAGAGCTTTGTACCATCGCGGAGTGAGGAATTCGAGCGACCCAGTGGAATTGTGGTATTGATTTGACAGAGATAGAAAATTGGCTAGACTGTCAAGTTCGTACTTGCATTCGAAGACAACGCTAGGTTCATATGCTGGATGAACGGTGTCTTGTTGACCAGAGTGGACAGGGTTCAGGTGAGAAGGGTCAGGAGGCTGGAAAGCATTGCAGTAAGGGTTTGCGATGACAAACTCGGCCTGCGTATTTATGGCACCTAGCAACAATGTTGATATCTCTGGGGCGGATTTTGCAAGATGTTGATATTGAGCTAGCTGATTTGTAGAATCTCTTAGCCATTCTGCGTTGATGTCTCCTGTGACAATAAACGACTGCGGACCCTTCCACTGTCCCCGTGCTCGCCCTACATGGGAATCTTGGGCATGCGTCTTCTGGCCATCGACATGCCAGAGGACTGTCGTATCGAGGGTATTGGGGAATGCGTTGCGGAAGATCTGGGCGAGGTCGGGGTCTTTGAAGTGCGGAAACAGGTCATCGATGACTTTTTCAACCGCTGGAGAGGAGAATCGTCTACATTGAGGATGAGGCCGTTGGTATGGGAGTTTCAAGGGTCCTTGACTTAGCGGTTTATGGATGTGGTAGGCATAGTTTGTGTAGTCAGGACAAAGACCTTCGATGTCTTTGAAAGGGCTGTCATTGTTGATCACGACCGCAGGGTCATGTTGAACTCGGTCGGCAGAGGTCAGATGAAGACCTACCAAGAGGGTAAGGAGACAACTCCCCGCGTCAAAAGTCCACATCCCCTGTGGCGTGAGGTCTGAGCCAACGTAGGATAGGTTGACGAAGTGTGGGTTCGGAATGGAGGATCTGGTGGTTTACGGGGTGGATTTTGAGGAGACGATCACGTGACTATCTAACCAGTCCACGCCAAGAAGGGGTACATCGACAAGGAGCCCCCACCAGCGCTTCGGGATAAATTCTTGGTCGCAGCGATAATATCACTCAAGACGAGGTGTAAGGGACGCGTCTCATAAGAGGGTGGTACTGAACGATGTCGCTCGCTACGAAATACAATCCGCCGTCGGTCTAGGTACTCGGTACAATATAACCCGCCCTCAGGCATGGTGTCGGGCGCGAGGGCGGGTTACATGTCCGCTCTTGATATTTATACGAGGCCCCTCGCTTCGTGTCCCATCCACTTCCCAATGCCACTTAACTCTGTCTCTGAATTCCCGCTCAACTGTGACTGCAGTGCCTCACTCCAACAGCTTCCTTTGCAGATTGAGATCAGCCTCGTGTGAGCCACAGTCGATCACTGTATGATACAAAGTCACATTACGTCATAATTCTACCAGCAGTCTACCATTCATACCGTAGCAATCCGAGAGACCTGAGAGAAGGCTGATGAGGTCGAAGGTGACAACTGAGCTGGAAGGGGGGAGAGAATGTGACGTAGCCCTGGTGTTGCCATTCATCCGACGCGACCGCAGGTACAAGTAATAATAGAGGCATTCTCTGGAAGTTGTCTCTTTTCGGCTAGACTGTTTCTTATTACAAAGGCACCTCGACCCTTAGAACCCTCATGCTGAACTCTGATTCGCCCGTCTATGGGTGAACTTGCCAAATTAGGATTTGCTTAGCTCATTAACGTTTAACGGGGTACTCAGCCTTGCCGGGTGCTACTGTATGATGGCTGGGATTGTCGACGGAGAGGCATCAAGGCTGAGGCGTCAATTGCGATGTTTTACAACGCCCGAGTTCATGTTATTCAAAGACTATAGACTATATAGACCACTACACTTCTCAGGGTCGTCGACAATGTTCCATCTCCATCCTCAACAACCAAATACATCAACAGCAATAACAACCACCATCGAACAACCAGCACCACCACTTCAACAACTTTTCAACGCCAAAACACAAACAATCATCTTCTCGTCACTTCTTCACACTTGGACAACAAGCACAACAAACATGAAGGCCGTCATCATTTCTTCTACTGCACTTGCAGCGCTCGCTGCCGCGGCGCCAATGGCTGCCAACAACAGCAGTGGTTCCACTACAAAGACTACCCCATCCGTCTTCTATGTTGATGGGGAAAAGGTAGACCCTGGGAAACTCGGTGCGGCTCAGGTCAAATCAACCTGCACTGTAGACGATGACGTCTACACATGTGCCCAGAAGACAGCAGCAGCGTGGAAAGTGCCCACTGGCTACGGTTCCAATTACGTCTCGGTCAACATTCCAGCAACAATACACTTCAACGAGAGCCAGTATCCATCTTACGCACTCGACAGGGCTGCAACCATCAATCTCAGCTATCAAACAAGCCTGAGCAACTGTCACCTGTCCGATCCACAGATCATTGATCACCAGGACCTATTTGATTGTAACGACAACAACGGATGCAAGCAAACCTTCACCTTCTCGCAGACAACCACGTCCATGACATCCGAGGGATGGCACCTGGGTGCCTCCCTTACGGCGGGCTTCAATGTTGGGTTTGTCTCGGCCTCGGCCACCATTACAGGCGATCAGATGGCCAACTGGTCCAACTCGACGACGGTCACGACCACGACCTCGCGAGAGTACGACCTGGCGCCGGGCGATGTCTGCGCCCCGACCACGATCCAGTTCGAAACACAGTGCCAGCAAGTCATGCTGCCCGTTTCTGGCAGCTATCAAAGCGTTCTGGTATCCACCACCGACCCTTCGGGCGCAGACATGTCAATCAACCTTCCTCTGTGTACTCCAAATGGTAACCTTGTCGGTGTGCCCACAGGCTATCCTTACATCACCAGCTTGATAGTCAACCCCAACTACCAGGCAATGTATTCCGCTTTCTGCCAAGCCATGACCCAGCCCACCGGTATCGACGTTGACGTTGCCAACTTTGACGGCAAGGCCACCTGGGCCATCCAAGGCTGCATGGCTTCGTAAACGACTTCGACTTTGGAACAGCGTTGGTCTTGGGGGATGAGGCGCAAACTTCTTTGATGAGCATCGGCATTTGGAATTTCCAAGGCATCCATTCCTTAATATACTGCATTTGAAACTTGAACGGCATAGCGCGTGTGTTTGGAGTTGCATTAGAAATGCATTAGTAGAACATACCTAGTATATCAACAGCATAGCGTCCATTAGGTCTGCGAAATTCATGTTTTCATACTACCGTCACTTGTCTTCTCCCCAACGCACAAGATCGGTCAGAACGCAAGACTCTACCTAGTACCAATGTATTCTCGCCGAGTGATTATGATGGGGCAGGGGCAGGTCATTTTTATTTCCAACAAGCAGACCCTCTGAACTGGAGGCAATTGGGGTCTTCTGAGACTGGGTGAAAAGGCAGCTGTGCAACTTGTCTTGACTACTCAGCTGTCAAACGACTCAGACATCCGACATAACAAATGTACAGTTATACAACACAGTGAGATAATGGGCTAGGTAGACAAAGGCCAGGAGGTAACTCTTGGCATTGGAAGGAGACATCCCTTGAAAACGCCAGCACCGACCGTCATGACCGCCAAATTGGGCGGGGAATTCCCCTGTAACCCTCGCGCTTTGCTGTAAAAGGAGGTTATTAGTCATAGCAGAATAAGTACATAAATTCCCAATGAGCCTGAAGATCGCAATCTTCAAGTTTGTCGCGACTGTATTTTGGACAGACACAACCAATGATTATTCGGGTTCCGAATATGCTGTTCAACAGTCTCATTACACTTTCCAACGACATTGCCTTTGCAATCTTCGAAATTCTCGGTTGCTGTTCGCTTGTCGTTTCTTTTCTTTCCTCATGCTTCCCTCTCTCATACTGCTTTTCAAAAATCTGTAGGTTCCCCTTAGATTTGGATGCTGGGGCAGTAACTCATGAAAGACGTAAGTATAACAGACGTCTGGTGAAGGAACGCGGCGGTCGATCGCCGCGCAGTCAGTGAGGCCCATTTCGAGTGGCCTCGATATCCTCTCGTCCGCAGGGGGCTAGAAATGGCCAATCGTCCCCTATCATACAACTCACCGAATCGGGGGACCATGAAGTGCCAATCCACGTCTTTCTTGAGAATTTGAATGGCCCCAGTGGGACAATCGCAGCTTCAAATGGTACAGAATTCGTCCCTAGTCCTTGTTGTCCACAACTTAACGGAGCCCCAGAAGGGGTTCCTGAGATTCAATCAAATCTGAATCCGAGAATCCGACGGCCTCTGTCCTGTTCTCTAGGCTCTCTCCTTCGGGGACTGTCATCACTCTTTCGACGAGGGGCGCTCTTAGGACTTCCCGATCTCAAATTGTCAGCGTACACCGAACTGCCAGTATGCCTGCGTCTGCTGTGAGAATCTGCGGATCCTCTCCCTGCGCTCCTCGGTCTTTCTTCCTCAGTTGCCAGCGACTTCAACTTGGACGTCGAATTCGCCTCCGGCGGCTCTTTCGCCTTTGTGACCACCTTTGCTTTTGGAGTCGTTTGGTCTATTGGTCCATCCTCAACGGTCGGTGTCACGATCAGTGCCGGTAAATCTCGGATTTTCATAATAGCACCTTCCACAGCTTTACAAGCATTGCCGAGAATCTCCCTCGCATTCTTGAACACTTTTAGAGCTTCCTCAGGTTTATCTGCCTCTAGCAAACAAAGTCCGAGATCACCGCTAATGTCTTGAGCTTTTAGCAGCTCTAGTCCTCCTCTGGGACGCTCCATCATCATCCTAAAAAGCTCAATGGCCAATTCATAGTTCCTCACCTCCATCACCGATTTGCACAGTTCGTAACGAAAAGAGCTTGGTAATATATCTCGAGAGACGAATTCGGGATATTCCAGAATTTGCTTGAGCAATGACTCTGCCTCAGTGAATTTCTTCAGACTAACCAACTCCAGCAGCAAGTGACGGGCGCATTTATGCATCTCGGGCCGTTGAAACACATGCTGCGTTATCTGAGGAAATACTTCAGTGGCCTGGAGGTACAAACTCACTATTTTCGGTGGACGAGAGCTGGACGATATCTCGAAGTTAGCCTGCTTCATCAGAACATCACCATAAAGGCGACGAAACTTCAGTTCATCTGCCTGGTACGCCTCTGAGTCCTCACTAGTCCGCTCTGGAAGGACATCTTCGAAAATTTCAAGTGCGCTGGAATACTTGCTTTGTTCGGCAAGAGCTTCAGCCAAACAGCGTCCACAAGCCAGAGCGTCATCGTTTTGCCGTAACTCACGAAGCCCAAAAGTCTTGTAAGCGTTATAAGCTTGTCGAAGGACACATTCAGCCTCAGGGTATTTCTTGTCTCTAAAGAACACCATTCCAACCTCCATGCATAATTTGAGCTGATCAGGGTCATTTGAATTTCCCAGAAGATTGATGGCGGTGCCATATTTGGCCCCTCCATTTACATTTTGTCGCAAAAACTCCGTCAACAAGCAATAGAAATTCATTGTCTTGTCCGAGTTCGATTTCCGCAGAAATTCCGTCGTTCGCCATACCTCTTCGAAGACCGACTTGGCCTCCGAATACTCTTGGAGGTAGGCGTATGTCAGAAACAAATGGTGACCAGTGACCAGGGTATCCTCCAAATCGTGAGGAAGGTGAGCCTTTCTCGTCCTCCACACGATTTCAAGAATCGTCCGCGCCTTACCAGCCTGGTCCCGCCGGAACTCATTGTAAAGCAGACAGCCTAATTTTTGACCCACTGTTAGCATAGTGGAGGTTGGCTCAAGGCGCGATTCATTGTCCCATATCTTCGCAAGTATAGCCTCGGATTCCTCGCAGAGTGTACTCCGCTTACCAGAAGTCATGGATTGGCCCTGGTGTGTTCCATGAAGTTGATCCAGATAGATCTGGGCCAGCGATAGACGTGTCAGCACTATATCTTGGTGCAAACGCGCCTGCGCTGTAGCATCGTGTAACTCTTTCTGTGCCTCCTCTCTTTCTTTCAACATTATTTCTCGAAGGCCTATACCGGCGTTACTAGAACCCAACAAATCGCAGAGTTCGTCTCCAATTTGGAGCTTCCAAAGTCTCGCATCTGTTGATTCTCCGTCTGTCTTCGTTTTCGGCCATATATCCCGTAACCAGTCTTGCACAGAGTTATCGCCGCTTTTGCGGAGAACGGTGCACCAAAGACTGTATGCCTGTCTCCACTCGGGAGTGTTTATGTCCCACCAGTCTTTGATCATTCTTGGAAAGGCTTGCACCTCTTGAGCTGAGCGGTAGTCTTGGCGATTAGCCAGTGTCTGGACATAAGATTTATGAAGGCTCAAGAGCTTCTTCTGGTGGAAGGGCATAGTCTCTCCGCCAGAGAACCTTTTGTATTCGGGGCATTCAGGTTGGTCGCCATCAAGTCCCAGCAGGGTGAATTCATTGGTAAGCTTTCGGTATGTTTCAGCGCACTCGTCGTTATTCTTCGGCTGCATGCCGCAAAAGATCTCTACCTCACGAATCCACAGTTGACGCTTCAGTTCATTACAAGCCTGAGCGAGGGTTTCGGCAGTATCTGTGTGCCTCTCCTCCAACTGCTTTACTCTGTCGTCGTGAGCCGCACTGAGCTCTATGATTCTGTCTTCATGACGCTGCTGAAGATTTTCCATCTCTCGTCTATGTTTTTCTTCGTTGTCATCAAAATAGACTTCCGGTTTCTCTTCCGGATCGTCGGTCTGACTTTCAGTGTCAAGCTTCTCCTTTCTTGCCGGCCCAGTGGAATTGTCATATGCCGGTTCCGGACTTGGTGGTGGCATGAAGTCTGGCGCAGGTTGGCCCCTTCGGTAGTAGTCACGTTCATTTTGGGGTCTTCTCGATTTCTGCTCGTAAGGTCCACCGTCTGAGGTGTAAGGAGTTTCATTGAAGCCTTCACCTATATTGGGTGCACCAGGTTGATCGTTCCAATGATACTGTGGCTGGGGACGCCATCTTTGAGGACCAACACGAGTATTTTTGTATGGATCGAAGTCCATCGTTGCAATTTGTTCTCAAGATAGGTGCATGGTTGTGGTTGACCAAGTAAAGGAGTATGAAGGTAATAAAAGTCCAACAGCATTCATGGCAAGTCAGGCTCTCAATAGGTGAATGGAGGCAGTGACTTGTGGTCAATGAGGCTGAGGAGCGCGATGCTGCCGCTATCCCAGAAGTTGCGACCGGTGAAGGAGGCAGTGTGACTTGTCACGCACGAACACCACAAGGAATAATACGAACATGCATGCACTCGGGCGAACTGTTCCGGGAACAAATGGTTTTCCAGGTGGCTGCACCTCTGGCTAGGCCACAGTCGGATCGACCGAAATCCGTTGTAGGAGTCTTGAAGAGAGAGATTGTTGGCAAACTTGGCGGGACGATGTTTGCCGTCGTCAGGCTGCATGGTGCAGCTACAGCGTGGATAGCGTGTCGAATGGGCATGTCACTTTGTACGTTAGATGGGACGACGCTGCAAGGTCTGATTCGGTCGATAACAGCTGCAAGAATTGGTTTGAAGGTGTGTGTTACACGACAGATTCGACCCCTCCTTCTGTAAACGAATCAGTCCAGGCTGCAAATGGACAAAGTACACATCTGTCAAAATCGCCGATTCCATGGTGTCATCAAGTCGTCATTTGATTATTCCTTGCACTTTCCATCTTTGAAACGAGGGAAACTATACGAAATTTAGCAGCCTCCGGTAAAAATAACATCGTCTGACAGAGCAATAGATCCACGAAGAGTGGTGATGGTCGACACATCAACCACAATTCTCGTCCGTAACGAACTTACTAGTAAAGGGTAGCCGTCGGAGCGTGCGTAAGCCAGCATCAGACTTCTACTCTTTTGGCAACGCTCCGCCAGATCTGTGCATGTCGAAAATGTCGGGTTAGTAAATCACCAATGCCAATATTCCCTGGATTGACCCCAGACTCCCAATCATCCTCACCTTTCTCTGCTCTGGCATCATATCCGTGCCACATAGAATGCCGGTGAGTTGTGGGTTGTTGGCCGTACGAGAGACAGCTGGCCTTTTGCACATATCGGAATTTATCCTAGCCTGATGCTCGCGGACTGCCGCTAGCAGTGGAAGACGATCTTTGTCTCGGTTAGCAGATAGGTGACTCTGTAGTAGTAAGCTACGTGTCCAAAGGTTCGCTTGAGATTAACCCTAGAATCGCTGGATGTCTCTACCGCTGCTTGTCCTTCCAATTCCCCTAGAATGACCTCCCTATCTCTATTTGGCGTTCTTGTTGCGTCTCCCTTTGGAATTCTCGGTGCAGCTCCCTTTGGAATTCTCGTTGCGTCTCCATTTGGCGTTCTCGTTGCACTTCGATTTGGACTTCTTGTTGCGACTTCATGAGTTCGCTGTGCAAACGTCGCATGGTGCGCCGTTCTTCCTTTTTGGCCAGGCCCTGCATCTCAAATCTGGCCTCGGCTTGAGTGCAGCACTTTCTTGCGAGAGTAGCGTGCCTGCTCATTCGCTTCCTGTAGTTGTGTCAGCATGCTCTGCAAATCCGCACCGGAGTCGTAGTGGACCATACAGTTCGAAGGCCTGCTTGTTCTTATGGGAATCCATATACGTAGCCAGTAGCACCAGCGTGAGGAGAAGTTGTATGTTGGATTTGGCAGCGTCGAGAAACGTTTTCAGGAATATGAACTCGGACTTCCCAAAGTACCACTGAAGTCGGCCGATGCTGCGTTGTATCATGGAGCTACCGTTATTCGGGTCCAGCGACCGTAATTTCTTCAAGAACTCTTTAATCCGTCCCTTTACAAGATTGCTCTGCTGGTGGATCTGAGTTACCAGGTCTTGCTGCGTAACGGCTTGGACTAAGGCTGACGCCTTTTTCTGGTCTACGTCGAGCTCCTTCATGACCGAAGCAAAAGACGTGAGCAGTCCGGAGAATATGTTTACCTCGGAAATGATAATTTCGACATCGTCTTCTGCATACGACACCGTGTCGATACAATCGGTGAGCTTCTGTCCCAGGGTCACACAGGCTCCAGCGATGCCGATGATTGCTGAAATCGTTCCGAGCAGTTCGGCCATAGATCCAGATAGAGAATAACAGCGGCAGTGAAAACTTACCTAGCCGTCGGAAGTGGCGGTTTTGCAAGTATCTGTACAGTGTACATGCAGTTACACGCTGCTGTAACTCATCAAGCCAATTTATTATCAGCTAAATTGCAAAAGTTGTATTCAACGAGGCTTTGCTCCACCGTGACGAACTCTACGGCGGACCAGTGAATTCAGCCTGAACGGCTATGATCATGTCATGTATATGGGGAACATCATCATGTTACAACTTTCCAGCACGGTAGTGAATATTTGTGCTGAGATGGATGTTTGACATGGTAAATATGCTCGTCTAATCGTGGCTTTCGTGATTTCAACGAAGCGACACCGTTTGTCGACATGAAATAGATTGCACGGAGGTGCCTCGTCAGGCTTGTTCATGTGAGTTGTCCCATTGCGCATTGCCATCGTTGCGTAGGGGGGTGATGTCCAAGTCACAACAGTTCCGGGGTCAATATGGCTTCGGATGAATGTATTGCATCAGTCGTTATCAGAGCTATACGTGTCCTCCTGAATGCCCCAAAGTAGCGTAGCTATATCCTTGAATGCGATGCAACAACGACACATCTTGATGACTTGTGATTTGTACAATGCTAGTTCTTCTTTCCAAAGAAACTCATGATACTTCCTGACTTGGCGCCACCACCTGCACCGGCCTTCTTCGCACCAGGCTTACCCTGACTCTGCGTTGGGTTCTGGCTCTGCGTGGTCTTCCCAAAAGCAGGCTTCGACGCCACTGCTGCGGCTGTTGCTGTTGACTTTGAGGGCGGCGGCTCGGGATCGTCCTCGCTGAAACTCTCCCATGATGCCTCCTCTTTTGTGACGAGATAGCCGTCTTCATCTTTCGTAGTGCGTTTCTTCATGACCTTGCGCTTTCCACGACGTCGTCTGGGGCCCGAATCTTGTGGAATCGGGGCTGATTTAGGGTTATCCTGCTTCTGTTGCTTATTGGATTTTTGCTCCGTGTCGGAATCTGACCATACGACGCCTTGCTCTTCGTCTTCATCATCTCGAGCAGGCACATCAGCATCTGTGCCCTTTTGTGCTTGGGCAGGAACATCGTCCTTGATCCCGCTGGCTTCTACGACGTTGGGCACCGCAACCTCATCCTCATCGTCACTGTCCATCATTTTCCGCAGTTTAGCTGCTTTGTCCTCCCGTTCTCTCTTGGCATCACTTGCTCGTTTCTTGGTTCCTGCCTTACGTGTCCCTGTGTCAAGGAACAAAGCATCATCTTCTGATTCTCCCTCATCTTCTGCTTCTGTAGCCGGCGCATCAGACATCTTCGTGTCGGAGTCCTGGGTATCGGTGCGTTTCAGAGAAGACTTCGGTTTCGCTTGCGATTGTTTGGCGAATGCTTTGAACAGATCTGAAGAATCACGCTTGAGGTTTGGCTTAGAGGCAGATGCGGCCGTAGATGTACTGTCACGGGAGCTGGGTCTAGACGCAGTCGTTTCTGCGGTTTCATTCTTTCCTGGTGTTACATTGGCCACATTCTGCTTGGGAGTTGTCTTTGCAGGAAACAGACTGTTGACCTTCTTCGGCTCATCCTTCACAGGTTGAAACTTCGGTGCCGGTCCTGTTGGAACAACAGGTCTTTTCCCCGTACGGCGGCGGACATTCGGATTCTGAATCACCCCGTAGACCTTGTTATGTTGAAGAGGGTCTTCTTTCGAGAAAACATCGGTGAAAAGCCCACGACCAATATCTGTCAATGTAACAAGATCCTCAATCCTTCCCGGCGACAGACTATAGATATGCACCGAAGTGATTGTCTGATAGTGCTCCTTAACCTCATCTAAAGACTCCTCACGCACCAACGTGACTATCCGTACTGGAGTCTGTGCCACCTCTTCCTGTTCGTCTGCAGGTTGACTACTCTGCTGACTGGGCTCGAGCATCGACGAGGTGAAAGGAGGAGGACTCGAGGGAATGGGTTCATCATCATCGTAGTCCAGCTTGTGTCCGTTCGCAACACCATTGACTCTGGTTGAGGGATTTGGCTGCTTCTTCTTCACCCCACACAGGAGATACGTTGCATACACGGACCCCGGTTTCTTGTCGTTTTGAAAATTGTAGAAATCGTACAACATGCACTTGGCGGCATTCACATGCACTTTCAGCGCGCGCGAGACATTTCGGTAGGATACGGTTCGTTGTTCAGATAGGATCTCGGTCGCCAGGTATTTCTTGAAGTCTTCAGACATGTTGGAATGACTGTTGTTGTTGTTGCTGTTTCTTCGATGCTGCGAGCCAGCATCACCCAAGAAAGGTGGTGAGAGGGTGAGAGTGCAGCAAGTGGACGGAGAAAACAGTGAGGCGCGTCATTTGAGGGCAATTGACGCGACGAGCGGATTTCGCGTAAAGAGGTTGGAGAGAGAGAGGCCTTGGCATATGGAATCACAGCCTTATCAGACGTCCTTCAGCCTTGTCATTTCAACACAGGACCACGAATAGCCTGATCCATCCTCATACTTACAGCTGGTTCTGAAATTGGTGTAATGAATATCGCGAGCATTTGAAAGACATTACTCACAAAAAAGGACAGCCAATATGCCTATAACACACGAGAGTATGGACCTACATGTCAGAAACTACGATTCAAGGCTCAAAACGACCAAAGCCAGGGAAAGTGGAAGATGTAATTGCGTTTAAGCATTAACCATACATAAACTCCATCGCTAAGATCTTTTGTATACGTTAAATACTGGGATATTCATTATATCTGTCATGTCGTCGTCACTTGTGCTCATTTCTTCTCATCAAATCGAGTCTGCGCCATCCACGAATACTCAGAGCGACGCGACATATCAGTGCGCCTCCTGGTGACAGTGGATGCCTTGAAACTGCTACTGTCGTTGTCGTTGTCACGGAGATTAGTGGTACTAGAAGATGTCAGACCCTGATCCTGCACTTGAATTTTTTCTTGTTGACTCTGGCCTGTTTTGACGCTAGCCTTTTCGTCGTCGGTGTTGTCTTTCTTCTCGGGTTCCGCTCCCTCGGTGGCCGGTTTGAGACTTTTCTGGTATAGCCTCATCATGTACCGTTCCCATAGCAAGAAGAAGGCGACAACGACAATCGTCAGTGGAATCACCGTCGCCCAGTAGATCCAGATTCTTCCGTTGACGACGTCAGAGTCATGTGGTGCATCCCATGTGAACAGGTCCATAGAAAAAACAGAGCTCAGAAAAGTTCCAGGCAAGAAGATCATGGTCACGAATGCAATGGCCTTCATCGCTGTGCTGTCTCTCTTCGACTCACGAGCCAAGATCTGCGTGTCGTTGGCAATGCGAATGTTCTGATTCTGATCCCGTTGGGCAATCAAATTGAACAGACCTTGCACCATGATAGACGCCGTGTGTTGCCACGCATTAGATTCAATCCTTGCTGACTTTGCCTTGCGCACCAATCCTGTTGCATTTTGTCGCATGAAGTTATTGGCCTGAGTCCATGACAGCTGTCCCTTGGCAGGATGTGTCTCTCCTGAAGACTTGACCCGGGCTTCTAGCAGATCACATTCAGCAAGAATGCAGTTGGCGACTTCAAGTAACTCGTCCAGAGAGTTGCCAAATTGAGCAATATTCATGGCCATCCCAGACACCTCTGCCGAGAACTGACTTAGATCGATTTCGTCCATAGTGCGATCAGCGGTATCATGTCTCCGATGAGAAAACTGAGTCATGAGAGCAGCTTCATCGACCTCGGCAAACGCCACGCGCAAGATCGCCAGCGCTTCCTCGATCATTTCTCGACACGCCAACACGAGCAAGAGCATCGGATGAGCCGCCAGCGAGTAATGCATCTTAATGGCCTTGAGCAGATCCGGGGCCGTCTCGTAGATCCATCGATCGGCTTCATAACAAGACCAGATAAAAGCAACAGTGGCCATCGAATCATCCGAACAAGCTAGAAGCACGTCCGCTGCGAGAGAGCTGCTTCGGTAGACATGGATGGGACTGATCTTGAGCGAGTCATCTGTGTGTTGCAGACGAGGCGGTAGATGATGGAACAACGTCAGTCGATTACTTGTGTCGGACCAGGTGCAGCCGAACGCCGTGCCGATTTCAGTTGCCAATTCGTCGTTTCGGTCTTTTCTGTACGGGTTGAAGCTGACGATGCAGAGGGTTCGGGATTTTGGTGTGGTGTTGTTTTCGAGCTGTTCGAGTGCCTCTTTGATCGCGGAGACGACGTTGTCCTCGGGAGGTCATTCTCTTTGTATTGCCATACGCCATCACTGTCTTCGCCGACTTCGGTTATCTTGAAGATGTTGGATGTGTCGTGTTTCTCCTCCTCGTCCTCGTTGCCATCGCTATCGCCTCCATCTTTGCCTGCTGTTGAATCTGAGGCTGTGATTTCTACCTCAGCCTTAGTCTTCGCGTCTGGAATTACCTCCAGTGGTGGCGAGTCATCCGGATCAATCTCAATAATAGCATCGCGAACGCTCATTGAATCATGTACTTGAACAAAAACAAAAAATGACTCGAATTAATGGCAAATGCAAGAAATGTACATTCTTTTGAAGGGAAGAAATCAGATTCTCAGAAAACTTGAAAATTCCATCTTGAAACAATAAAGCTACCACAGCAATTAGTTAGTCAACTGGCAGCCTTATTGTCTGTCCCGCGCTATAGTTTGGCCCCCAAGGGTATGAAACCTAACTAAGGTGGGAGGCCCACGCACAACCAAGTCAAGGCCACAATGTCAGTGGGTGGGCGGAGGGATCACTCGAGCAGCTCCGTACACAGCCTCTAAGCTAAACGCAATCGTTCCCATTTCCTCATGCATGAATCTTGCACACACAACACATATCCCCCAGCCCCCCAAACCACACCGAGTTTTGCGAACAAGCGCTCAGTCAACAATTCTCAGATTCATTTAGACCGCATAGGAATGTTCATCGTGGTTTACTTACATGACGGCTGTCCAGGACCTTACACATCAAAGGGTCTTGCCTATCGTGATGTACACTGTATAGTGTGGCTCGACTCTGGACAAACGTCAGCGAGACAAGCGGCGAATGACAACTCACATGGACCGTATCAGCGGAGAAACATAAGCCAGAGCGGAAACGGCTGGAGGGGTTATCTTTCAGAGACTACGCATTCGACTGTTTTGCATAATGTCAGTGAACAGGAACACGTCGCGTTGGGAACAGTAAGGCAAGTAAAGAGGAAGAGAAAATGAGGGAAGAAGAACTCGGTCATCAAAAGCCTGCATCTCTCAAGGCTCATCAGCACAAAACCCGCTGATTGATTCTCATCGTGATACCCCCAAGCCTCCGTCCGTGCAGACCCGCTGATCCGACTGCTACAAATGCTTTCATTCCACGGTATTCGCGGCTCGTTCACCGCCAGCAAATGCGAATGGGTTATAGACGGCGTCATGGAGATAGGTTAGAAGGTAAGAAAGCAAGAAAGTGCTGGGCAGCAATGAATGAAATGGGTCAGGAGGTAATGGCAGCATGGCGAGTTTTTTCCGCCTCGAAGAGATGAGAATGGTCTGTAAGGGTACGGATATATTGATCGTCGAGATGGTCACTCCGCTTTAAATATGAGGAACTACAATATTGGATACGGTAAAAGCACAGGCCATTGAATAAGGAGAGCCGCGGAGAGTGCCAATTCGCCAGTTGGCAGCAGAGAAACGGGATGGTGCTGCTGCCAGGCGCATGTCGTTGAGCTTGGTGTCAAAAATGTCAAACAGCTGTTTGCTTCCGCATTGATCGTCAAAACATCATCACATGAAGGAGTTTGTTCGAGGTGAACTGGTTTCTGGAGGCCGAAGTGTAGATCGTGGGAGAGTCCACACTGGTGAGTGTAATAATGAAAGCAAAGGACAAACGGCTGGATCTGGTCGACATTTGGAAACAAGACACGAATTGGTCTTGTCCATTGTATATCGGCTTAGGATTTGAAGAGATGATACGTATCTCCTCCATGCTATAAAGCAAAACCAATGCAAACCTGATAGTCGCTTACTCCTTCAGAGACTACTGTAGAGTCTCATTAATCTCGATGAAATCAAAAGCCTGCGCCTCCACAACAAAACACGACCCATCAACCATCTCTCCATCCCAAGGCGCAATTCCATTACCCAAGTGCAAGGACAAAGGAAATAGGCTGAGCTTATTATGCAGTGAGACAAACCCCTCATCCGAAAATGCCACATGGCTCACAATTGCGCCACGATCGATAGCGACGCCCCGATGGACAGTCAATAGTTCGCGTGATAAGATTAGCTAACTAGCTAACGAGTAGGCGTGATTTGTGAGGGGGACTCCTGATTCCTGATTCCTGAATGAATAACGAGACGAACAAAACCGTTGTGATTACATTATGATTGACAGACAGACAGACATCCACCAGGGCTCATTCACGAAGTGATACGGGAATTGTGGCCAGAGCGTACTTCTACTCCCACCTGCGTAGAGAGCAAGGCCATAACAGGCCATAAAGCCATGGAGTATGTACTGTACATTGTACGGATGCTCATCGTTTCAAGCCTCGGGGTTTCTTTCTGGGTCTTGCTCGAGAGTCGACACCCTATCTATGCACATAAATACATACATACAAAGCAAGGCTGGAACGAGAGAAAGCCGAAACATGCAACAGGGGATTGAACGGAGGGGACCCTGCTTGCGAGAGACCAGAGAATGAACTACGTACCAAACGAGGTTTCCAAGTTCAAGCGAGAGTCTCACAAACTCAAATCCAGTGTACCGAGTATGTACATAGAACGAAGAAGCACTGTAAGAGGGTGTCACTGTAATCAAAAGGCTGTGCACTATGGAAACCCATAACCCATAAACCCATCAACCCTGTCTTGCCTGTGCATCTGTTGCCTGTTTACCAGTCCACAGGTTTCTAACCAGCTAAATAGCCACCTACATAGCTAGGCGCTGGGTCAGGGTAAGGGTCAGGGTTAGGATCACTCTATGTCTCTGTGTCTCTAACTGACAGCTGTCACAGCGGTCACAGCCGGTAGTGAGAGGGAGAGGGACACGAGGACACGCGGAGACAAGGAGACAAGGAGACGAGGGGGGGGGGTGTGGCAGTGTCGTTCTGAGCAAGAGTGGGTCTCCCGCAATTTCCTTTCCCAGATTAAAAATCACAGTATTAGATTGGACCAAAAGTCGGGCGTGTGCGGGTGCTGTTTTTCTATCCATTGTGCCACAGCGCCACAGTTGGCCAGGGACGAGCGACGAGCGACGAGCGACGAGGCTGAGGCGCGACGCGTTCATCTCCCACCCACTGATAATAACTTAGGTACAGTGACTAGGTACTCCGTACACTTTCGTACTGTAACTAGGTAACTAGCTAGTAGTAGGTGGTAGTAAACTAGCTATTACCATGTTCATTTTATCCATCAGGTACCTAAGGCATATTTCGTTTTGATTGCCCTCAAATCTCTCTTCCCCCACCCCTCATCCATCGACTAATTTGCTGCTTGGTCTATTGATCGTTGGTTACCCAAGGCAATCAATATGGGCGGGCTTTGTTCAAATTGCATGAAACGGTTTCTGTGACCAAGGGGAAATAGAACATAGATTTGATCAACATCATAGATTGAACCAAATTTCACAAGGCGTAACATTCTCGCTACATACATGTAATTGTGTTTTCTTGCTAGAGATATAACCCACGTCCTGACCTTCCACTTCCTTCCATTATTGTCCCTCCTTTTTCTTCTCGTCCAGCTTCCATCCACCATGATATGATTCAACCAAGAGAGAAAAAGCGCACTTTCGACAATATCTCCACTGCAAACCAATATCCAATCTCAGTTGAGGCCACTCATCACCTGCGCCGATTTCATTTATGCCTAGGGTCGACCAAGACTTCATCCAGCGGCTACCGTTTACAGACAAGCAAACACACCCGCACAAGTGAGGATCTGAACCGATTCTTCTTGGCCAGTACCAAAGTACCAAAACTTAATGAGAGGAACGGTTTGCATTTTGCTCCAATCGATCAACCCTTCATCGCCGATGGCGACCCTCGGATGCACGGAGCACGTTTGATTCAAACAGAATTGAATTAGTTGGGAAGAGCGGGTTCCAACAAAGCTGGCTCTGTATTTTCCTTCCTCTCACTAACGACAATTTTGCTCTGTGCTCTCGATACTTTTGAAACTATTCCTTGACGAAGCCCCAGACCCCGACGAAATTTCCAAGCCCAAAAGGCCCAATATCCAAAACCAGTACAGCAAGCAAGAGTCGTTTCTGATGCATAACAACGTGACTAGACAGGTGAACAAAAAGAAATCGCAAATTGATAACAAGAACAGAATATGGATAGTGATGCACGCTATCACTTCTCCTTTACAAGACTGGCTACCAAGGCCATGTCGTGCTGGGTACACTAACAGGATATATTGTATGTGACAAATCGATTCAAAAAAGTCATGTTGGGAGCGCCGTCCGGACAGTGCTGGAGAAATTGAATGAGAGGGATGATTTCAATTTGTCGAAAATGTATCCAACCGGGAAGAGATCTAAGGAAAGGCGTCAAGTCGTTCAAACTGGGTCTAGTCAAGTCTTCAGCACTCGAACTTTTGGTGTAGGCCAGCTTGTAATGAATTAGGATCGATGGTTCCGTAAGGAGTCACTGCCATGTCCATGTGTTCGCGAGGAGTGTGGAAACCCGACATGTCATGCATGATCATCAACCCGTTCTCGTCGTATCCGGGACTAGGGATGGGCATGTTGAGATTCTGCTTCGAGTACATTTCTCCGAGCATCAACGTCTCATCCATCATCCCTGTGGGATCGTGATGCATACTGAACATATCGGCCGAGGCACTTCGATGGAGTGCAGACAACGGCGGAGAATGATCAGCAATCACTGGGTCAACGTGGCCCATGGGTGGCATAGGAGACATGGAAGTGGGAATCATATGCGGGTCAACCATGGGCGAGGGAGACAAGAACGGTCCATTGTATTGCTGCGGCGTGCCAAACTCAGAAGCCGGAATTGGTGCTTGAGCGGGATGTGCAGGGAAGAAGCCAGGACTGGCAAATTCTGATGGAGATGTGGCAGTTGCCGACATGGGCATTTGACGGAAGTCCATGCCATAACCAGCCGACGTGTCAATCTGTAAGTTGGGCCCGATTGGACCTTGCATTGGGTGATGAGGCATTGGTTGGTACAAGTTGTGATGTTCGGGTGGCATCTGAGGAGAAGGTTGTTGAAGGTGGAAAGTAGGCATTGGGCCATGAAGCATGGAGAAATCAATCGCGATAGGGACCGATCGACTACGCTGCCGCTTGTGCCCGGGATGCATTCGACCGGGATGGAGGTGTTGGTTGACGCCAAATTGTTCTTGGAACATCCCAACATGGGGAGGATGGGGTCTGGCAAACTGGGCCGAGGGTTGTGAAGCTGGGCGGACAATACCCATGGTAGGTGATACTGGTGCAGATGCAGGCATGGCATGAACGTCAAAGGGGTTCAATCGGTTCTGGAAAGATTCCAGAGAGACCAATTTTGCAAGTTGCCCGCTGAGCACTTTTGGATGACCACCAAGATGATGAGTGAGAATCTGTGAGGCTTGTTGATCCTCGGTGAAATCACCACATTGATAGAAACCACCAGAGCCTGAAGAGTCCATGAAGAAATTGGGCGGTCTGTTCAATTCAATGACAAGCCCGCCGGGTCGAGGAGGAGATCCATTGGCATTGGGAACCGTTTCACCCGGTTCCAATTGAATAGATTTGATGTAGGCAAAGGAGAACTCGATTTTGTAGCCTGCGGAGTCGTTGTTGATGTAGTAGGTGATGCAGGCCTTGTCAGGGGAGTAGAAGATGACCAGGTCCATGGCATTTTGACCCACGCGTCGCCACGTGCCGATGCTTAACGATCGACATGTGAAGTGGTGAATGACTGCGAAGAATCAGTGGCCAAGTTTAGTAGATTGGACGCGTGTTATACACATACCGACTTTGCCCTGAGCATTAGGATCTCCGTTCATGAGCATGTTCCCACTTCCATACTGAGCCATTGGGCCGCCAGGACGACCGAGGAGTTGTCTAGGAAAAGGTCTGCCGGTTCCCATGGCCTGCATGGCGAGCAATTGTCTGAGAGATTCGGGTATGCCATCACAATCTTCACCAGTCTCCAAAGTCTTTTTGGCGATCATCTTGATCTTGGCTCTTCGACGGCTATTGGACATTGTTAGTGACCATGACTAGTATGCAGCATGTTCTCCGACGTGGCATACCTGTTTTGGAACCAGATCTGAACAGACCGTTCGGTCATGTTGATCTCTGCAGCAATACGTTCCCGTGTTGCGGCAGTGGGTGTAGCGTTTTTGGCAAATTCATTCTCCAAGGTGATCAATTGATCTTGGGTGGCACGTTGTCTCTTCTGGTTCTTTTGTTGTTGCGTCAGAGTGCTTTTCCGTGGAGGACGGCGGGTGGCCGAGGAAGGGGCGGAACCAGCTTGACCCGACACTTGACCAGAGCTCCCAGGAGTTCCGGCTCCATGTTCAGGCGAGGGTGTCTCATTGTTCTCATCGATGTCGACGTCGAGGTCTAGGTCGAGGTCGAGATCGGCGGGATCTGAAGACATGGAGTCGAGAGCTCCAAAATCGTCGACCGTCAGTTTTGTGTCCATTTTGGTGGAGACTCGTCGTGATGTGAGGGTAGCACCTTGTTTGGTGGTGGAATGTGAAAGGAATGGAGTGCACGTAGGCAGTAGCAGAGTGATTGCTGGATGTTGGTAATGATGCTATCGTCAGGGGGTGGTTGCGGGAGTGATCTCGAGGCCGAATCTAGCAGCTGTGGTGATCGTATGTAGGTATGTAGGTATGAAGGTATGTTCGTAAGACCGGTGGAACGGTGTGGATAGCGTCAAAGGGGTAAAATAATGATTGAATGGAGGTGAATGAAAAGCAACTTGCTTAAGGAATGTGGTCGAGGGCCTTGAAAGAGTGAAAGGCGCGCTCGATGCGAGTTGTTGAACAAGACGAGGTGGAAAAGAAAGAAGATGAGAGAGTGTGATAGGAAAGACAGAATGGTAAAAGCGACAATGAGGTTGGAAAAAGAAGGAAGAGGAAGCAAGAGAAGGTCTTTTGGCAGGGCACGGGGCACAATAAAGGGAGACCGAACCACCCGAAGGACGAAGACGAGGACAAGCGTGGACTGGCCTTGGACCAGGCGTGGTTGTGGGTGTGGACGTGGACGTGGGAAGATGGATCGGGGTCTGGTCGTGGGTGCCAGCGCAAAGGCCACCAATTGGCGGTCAAGTGCGGCAACGAGGGTGCCAGTAGGAGGAGCAGGAGTTGGGGCAGGAGTAGGAGTCGGAGCAGGAGTTGTACCAGTAGCACCAGTAAGGAGTAGGTAGTATCAGTAGTAGTATCAGTAGTACCAGTAGTACCAGTAGTACCAGAACTCCAGACTTGGTAGCAGTAGCACCACCTATGGAACCACCCAAAGCTTCTGGCCGTGACTGTAGAACCACCAACTACCACCAACTACCACCACCCGTAGTCTGGAGCAGGAGTGCCCAAGTGCCCAAGTGTCCAGGTGCCCACCTACTACTTAGTACCTACCCACCCACCTACCCGCGGCGTCCAACCCTCGGGGCTTTTTTCTGTTGCAAAACTTGTCCGGGTCATGAACCCAGCGGATGAGCTGGGGGTACCTCTCAGCCAATGTCAGCCTCTCGTTGGGCCTGGGACGGGGCCCTTGCGCAGGTACCCAGGTCAAGTGGAGCCAGCCTCCAGGAGCCCACGGAGCCTGGAGTGCCTGGCTTCAAGCATTAAGGAGGCACCCCCAGTGTTTTCAATGGAGCCCGACCCGTTTTCCAGGCACCGTCTCCATCTTGGGTTAGTGCGTCTGATGGGCGTCATTAGCCTGCCACGCCTGCACACACTCGACCTCCGTGCCTCCCAAAGCCGTCCTTGGTAGAGTTAGTCTCAGTGGTCCCGTTATAGTTCTTGACCCAGCACAGGCACTTAGCAGGCTTGTCCAAGAATGGTGTTAGGGACAGCGCAACCTTGTTGGAGGCCTGTTAGTGCCACTTTACAGGCTAGACTCCACCCAAAGACTAAGCTGCTCACCCCACCGACGCCCCATTAAGCCACTTGAGAGCTGCCCATAAGCTGCAAAGCTGCACGCTGCCAGGCATCGTGACTCGTCCCATCTTCTCCCAAAACACCCCCTGTCTGACGCGCCCAACACCTTTCAACATGCGAGGCACCTGCGAGGCAATTCAAAACAACCCATGTCACAACATGGATGATGGCGCCGTCTCACGCTGTGCACCTACGCGCTAGACACATACTGGGATAAGTCTTGGTCATGGGACTCCATCAGAGGCACCTAAGAGGGTAAAGGCACTTGAGCTCGAAGCTTCTGAGGCTGGCCGACTGCTGGGTGTTGCTACGGGCGTTTAACGACTGCGAGCATACCAAGAGACTCGATCGAGTTCTGCTCTACTGTAGAATCAAACTCGCCATACACTATCCCATTCTACGCAGGCTACATTGTGCCACTGTGAGGGCTTTGTGCAGTTTCAACAAGATCACGCTGACTTCCCCGTGTAACGCGTATTCCATACTGAGGCTCGCGTACTCCATCACGCGGCAGGAGCCAACCCCGGGGCCATAAGCTCGAGCCTTGAGGGCCAAAGTTGTCAGAGTTCAACGACAGAACAACAATGCTCGTGCGCCGGGCCACTCTGCGACCATGATGTTCCAAGTAGCCGATATTCTCCTGACGGACCTTCCACTTCTTTCCTGTAGATCGTGCTCAGTCTTCCGAATGTCTAAACTCTCCAGAGAGCCACGTGAGTCTGCTCATATCGAGCAGTACCAGCTCATCATCTTCAGAGCATTTACGAAGAGGCCAATTGAGAGAGCTGTTTCGTAGATCGACGACCAAAATCTGGAGGCCACGATGGAAAACGTTGCGAAAGACGGTACGATTGGTTCGTCAGGGAAATACCGGCCACGCCGGCGACAGGGTGTCAGCGGCTATGATTCGCCACGTAGGAGAAGAGCATGTCTCTGGGCAGCTACCGCACGGAGCAAACGGCATGCAGCAGTCAAGCGATGCTCAAGCTCGACTTCTTCAGAAGCGATTTTCCTGAATTGTATCTAACACAGGAGATGTCTCACAAGACAGTCATTCAACCACACCTTCCAACCAGTGGCAACGGATCACCCTTCAGCCGGTTTAGGAGCCGCCAATGGTTGCCCACAGTGCCACATCGACTTTGTATGACGATGCGTTGTCTTTGTCAAACTATCCGAGCCGCCTGAAATCCTCATGTTCCTTCCCAAAAACCTAGCTAGAATTCCTGGGATTTTCTTGGTGCTACAGCCCCAAGTCCTTCCGGTTCATCTTACAAGTTTCGACCATCAGATTTGGTGTGGTACATGCAACAATGGTGGTACATCCCGAACTACCCAGAGGTCATGGTCTCCTGAAGATCAAACCTCTGCGACTTGGCTGGCGCACACTGGCGATAGTGCATGTCGTGCATCGATGGCGCTATTCTCTAAATCTTCCGGTTCTACGCTCCCGAATTCCCTCGGCCACTTTGGACTCTAAGAGCCTGGATTAGCTCCATCATGATCGGATGTGGAGGAAAGCACAGCCAGAAAAGTCTTTGTGCCGGTAAACTTGTACTAGTCTCTGAATCGCTGCACAGGTAATTCTTCCATGGCCAGGCCTGCCAGACATTCTTCCCACTTCTGTCTACACTCCAAGAGACACGAGTGACATGCAAGCACGAGGCAGCTGCGAGTCCTGGCTCTATTCTATGGATAAGCAAAGATAGGAGACCGCGGGGTGGCACACACGCCACTGGACTTGTTGACCTAGCTTGATGAGGCATTGAGGCTGCAGAGTTGCTGGAGAAGGCAATCCCGCCCCGAAGCACGACCTAGTCGTTAGAGATCAAATGGTCACGCACTTAAAAACCAGGCCAGTCTGACGCTGCCAATGACCAATGCTTGCCGCGATCCAGAACGATGATCGACCAATCGAAAAGTTTGCGATAAATTAATGTGGTTATCAGCCGTCGAATAGAAACCATGTGGAATTTAGTTGGTTGCAGGAGTGGACACCGCCCAAGGAGGTGGGCCGTCAGACTACGGAGTCGTTGAGGATGTGGGATGCTGAAGAAGTGCGAGGGAGCGAGGGGAGAGCCATTCGATCGAGGTTGAAGTGGAACCAAGGTTTCCACTACCCCTGATATAGAACTAGTCCATATCAAGTAAGACTCGGAGTAACGCAGGTACCGGAGTGAATTCATTGGTTGAAGTTACGCGCTTAAATCTTGGCAGAAGGGGCATCGCGACTTCAGCCATGCTCCATCGATACGAAGAATCCGTCAATCACGACCAGCTCACAACAGTTGAAAGCCACGAGAATCAAGTTCGGTAGATTCTATGATCGACAATTCAATCGTCAGAGCTTTTTCCGAAACCCGTATGTGATCTGCATTGTACTTAGGACGAAATTCTCCAGAGACTACCTCCGTCATCGTCATCGATATTCGATATTTACAAACCGCGTCACGAAAAAAGGTATTCTACCATGTTTGCTCATGCCATGCACGTCAGTCTCTTCAGTCATATGTCATCGACAATGCTTCCGCAATCTATTATGACTTGCTTCTTGACAACGGCAGTCGTCCGTCAACATTGTGTCATTTAAGACGAGGCTCTGCGTTTATAAGCTGATTCTCACATCAGCACATCAGTTCGTCCTTCTTTCTCTGACTTCATCGAATCTGCTGCTGACGGGCCGACGTATAATTAATCAATGTCGAACCCCTAACGGTACAAAAATCATGGCCATTTTGCAGTCAGTTGATCACATGATAGGTTCTTAGTTCTCTCCTCAGTTACACTTGGCGGAGTCGAGTCAAAGTTTTCCACTTTCTTCAAGGGATTTCTCCGGTGGTGAAACTGAATTCTGGTGAGTTGCAATTGCATTGTGTCATGATTATGGGGCGTTTTTACAACCCTCAATCCTCCTGTTTTTCTTGGCACGATGATTCAATGGTTCCGTGCTCCTCTCGCTTTTTCGCCGCCACGCTTCGCCTGGTGTTCGCGTCAAGAATCATGAGACGAGAATCGCGAAGCTTACCCGATCCACCGGCTACACGGTAGCTATCTCCTAACTGGGTGAGCTTCGGAACAGAATCCACCGCCTTCCCCCTTGTCTCGCTGGAGGACTCTTGAAAATTGTCTCACATGTTTTCCAGTCGGCAACTGAGACTACCAAGTCCTCAGGTAGGGACTTTTGGCTACAGAGTCGCTTTGTTGCCTGTGTTCCCCTCGATTTCCCGTGCAGGCAACCAAGAAGAATAGCAAGATGCGGAGCAGCACTCTTTTAACTCGGCTTGTGCTAAGATAGACAAGGCTAGATCAACCAAGGATGTGCACACATGTCGATATAACAACTCAGTACCATGATTCCCGCGGGTCTTACAACAAGCTTGAATCTTTGTAGGTCGATGATGCCTCACTGGAATCTCCTTGATTCGCTCCTGCCTGCTTGATCCACGATGCAACAGCAGGCTCCGAAACGTTCGGGAGATCCCAAACTCATCAGCTATCGCAAAAGCTCCTTTCGTGTTCAACGAATGAATTTTAAACCATATCTCTGACTCTAAGCTATAACTGAGACGACATTGACGACCAAACAAACCCCTGTGAAAGATCTATCTGATGAGAAAGCTCGGGCCCGTGTGCAATGTAACAACTTCCACGACAGAACATCTATGTATTGACTTGCTAGTAACCAAGTACCATGTCATCAAAAAAAGGACCGTTTGAATCGGCAATCTGACGCATCTCCAGATTCAACACCGCCGGTATCTCGTTCATCCTCGTGACAACCTCGTCAATCGACGGGCCCATCGCCCAAACCGGACTGTCAAGAATCATCCTAGGGGCTTTGAAAGTCTCAAAACAATGCCACCCGTCAAGCTATCGCTTAAACATCAAGAAACCCAGCATGCTCTCACTTGCAGATCTTTGTTCAAAGCATATAGCCGAATGCTTTGGCCGTATCCCTCCTGGTTAGTAACAAAATCCAGCAACATCCCGATTCTCAAGGTAAGTTCGACACTTGATTAGTGTGTAACGTCTTAGTTGTACGATAGCGGGATGGACGCGTTATGTTGATCCATTCCCAACTCATCACGGACGCTATTGTCCCCAATCAGAGGCCACATGAGCACCTCCAATGCTTGTGTTTGAGGATTTTCTGCGAGGTCTGAATCCCTCCTATAACGAGACCGAACCCCAAGTGGTAAGAATCCCAGTGCAAGCTATCGGATCCATCACTTCCCGTCGACAGACCTGGGAGTCAGATACTGCACCATAAAATCTGAAACGCAACGGCCGCCATGCCACATCACACAACATCGCGAAAAGCAAAAAAGAAACGGAAGTTGGGAAAAAACCCAAACTTCGAGGGACAATTAATATCAAACCAAGTAGGAAAATCCCTCTTCGAGTTTCAAGGCTGTCAGAAAAACAGGACTAGCCAGCCAATGATAATAAGCGATGGACAACTTGAACAAGTCCAGCATCCAAGTTGACTTGAATGAAATTTGCTTCATCTCTCAGATCTCAATCCAATGACAACTATACTATACGTTCTCTCACCCCCTCTAGAATTTCCCTCCCTTTCCGCTTCTCGTCTTCCCCCTCAATTCCCCCAATAACGGCGATTGATGGTGCATATACCGAAGACGTTGTCCAGCCAACTAGTCACTCAGCTATCAAGTACTCACGGTAGGTAGTATCCTGTGTGTGGCCTTGCCGTAAGTCCCCTTGTCCTCGAAGTAAACAAGTGAGTAGGCAAGCATGCTATTGAACCACCTCAACTACCTCAGCCACCATCTCCGATACTTCCCTATGTACCCCGTAATCGAGGCACACACACACTATAACCACTCCTTAAAGGAGCCTGTTAGCTCAGCCATTCAAGTACCATGGCGCGGGATATCTGTCTAGCCTAAATATGTACTCCGTACCCTGTACTCCGTAGGTAGACCGCAGAGCAGACTATTGAAGGTTTATCACTGTTAGTTTATCACTATGTACTACTCGGCGCTGCAAACTCCTTCCTCGCTAACTAGTTAGGTAGGTAGTTAGTCCCACCCCCTATTGCGGAGTATTCATGCCGTAAGTAGATATCTTATCTCGATTTTCTCGACTACAGAGTCATAAGCATCTACTATACCTAAGTACCAAAGTATGTATGTACTGTACCTAACGTACCTAATGTAGATTCTCCCTACGCCAGACATCCTCCGTTCTCTATGGCATGCATGATACTCCCTCCACACAGCCGTCCTCGGCACAAGAGCGGAGTACCCCAGGCACGCACGTAGTCACGCATTGTTCTTTCTTTTATACCCTGCATCCTGCATCCTGCATCCTGCATCGGCTCTGGCGCGCCCATGAGCGCATCTGAGTCTGCGTCTGAGTCTGGGTCCGAGTCTGAATCTGAGTCGAGGTTCTGAGTCTATGTATGCGTGGAGCGATGCTAGTTAGCTTAACTTAGTCTAGTTTAGTCTAGTCTCTAAGAAACGGCCCAAGAGCAACAAACAAAAAAAGGGGGTGGATGGAGGAGAAGAAGAAGAAGAAGAAGAAGGGATCAGCGAATTTATACATCCAAGACTTCTGACTAACTACATCTACATCTACCGTGTACTCCGTACATATGTACTGTACATACTCCGTCCACACATACATATGTCCTGCACATACAAAATCAGATTGATTTTTCTATAAATAAGCACCGTACAGTACCGTACTGTGCAATACCTCCCACGTCCTCTGCACTCCGTACCTACTGGTATGTATGTAGCTCCGTATGTAGCTCCGTATGTAGCTCCGTATGTACCTAATGCTGCGGGAACGCCCAAAATAGGCTTACTAACTAACTAAAGCGGTGTAGGTTGCGTAGGGTTGTAACTACTGCATGCATGTTCTAAACTCTTTTTTAATCTTTTACTTAATTGATGAACGGGCGATTATTTGGAGCCTTGAACTCTTGAACTCTTGAACTCTCAACTCTTGAAGTCTTAACTCTCGACTCTCGACTCTCGAGTATGGAGTAACCTCCCTTCTCGATTCAACATAGCGCGCGTGTTACGGGGGGCGGGGAGGGGACGTACAGGACATGGGAAAAGGCACCGTCCATGGTGGCATCGAGAATCGTAAAGGGGTAGAAAAGTTATTTTTGAAATAAAAAAAAGGGTTCAAAAGCTTCTTTCACGAATATTTGATATTTGATATTTGTTCCCAACCAACCCCCCCCCAAAAAAAACTTTGGGTCTTTCCATGCGTTCTGCACAGAAGAAGTCATATTAGTTAGCACGGCTTCGAACTTGGGACTAGATCTTGAAGTGACCTTGGGACTTTATTTTGAGGGAGCTAACCTACAGTACCTACCCTGTAGTCCAGTTGGTTCGTTCGTTCACATGCCTTTTTTCTTGTACTGTAGTTCTACAAGACTCAAGGGTTTCTAAGATTTCGTGAAATCTGCAGAAAGCATCACTGTTCTACCTAGAACGCCATCTTGTATATCGTATATCATGTATGTATGACTTCGTTTTCGTTACAATCATTACCTAAACCTAGGGCATATTCATCGTAGATCCTGACCTTTGCGGACCACGCCAAAGCCTTTGCTGAAGAGGGCAGCGACATCGGTGGATTTACGCGAAAGATCCTCCATTTCCGCCTCGTCCTTTGCGGCATTTCCCGTACCTGATTTTTCATCTCGTGTTGCGGGAGCTTCGCCAGTGGCGCTGCTGGAGGTTCTCATCTTCAACCACGGTCGCTTATCCTTCATGGTTCGTGGCTTGTTCAACAATTCCTGAACCTGTGCTTCTCTTTCAACTTGGGTTTGGCCGGCTTGTCCCGATGATACAGTGTTTGAAGGTTTCGATTCTCGATTCCATCCTTGCCAGAGTAGATCTGCTGAGGCTTCTTCGAATCGTTTTTTCACATCAGGGTCTTTCTCCAGAGCTTGAAAGATGTCAACATCACTTGGGAAAAACTTCACACTGATGGCTTTGACCACAAACTCAAGTACGCACACTGACAGTATCGCAAGTAAAAGAACAAGCCACCAGAGAAGGTTGCGACCAAACCGCTCCAAAAGCGCCCTTCTCACAAAGTATACCTCGTCATCCTCGGCGTATGTATTTGTCAAAATTAGGTTCCAGAGCCACCACCCTCCAACAGACAGAAATATGGCAATTGCAGCCGTGACTGACTTGTTGTGCAGTTCAAGGAATTGGAGTTTGATGGAAATAACCACGACGCAAGCAGTGTATGCCAAGGTGCCCATGGCGTACAAAGTCTGATCCCGGGTGAAGACAGCTTGACCAAAGATACCCCAAACGATGAAGTAGATAATGACTGCCTCGACTCCACCAAGGACTGCCCAGCCGACGTAAAGCTTGAAGTTGAATCCACGATTCTTTTGACCGATATTGTACAATTCAGGAACTGCCAAAAGTGTGGCTGGGTTGAGATCCTTTTCAAAAACACCCATGAAGATGACCGGAAGGGACGTAAATAAAGTGTTGAACATGGACAAACTCCACGGCTCGTATAAACTGGTACCAGTGTATCCATTCCAGCGTTGGTATAACGCTTGTACCACATAAAAGACCATTTCCTTCCAGAATGTACCGAGAGTGTACTTGCAGACGCGGACGTAATTCCATCGCCCATGCACAAGCAAGAGCTTTAGTAGAAAGCGGAATTGTGCAATAGAATAATCCGATGTTCGCGCAGCCTGTAATCCTTCTTTGCCAGCCAAACCGATGCCTAGATGTGCTTCTTGAATCATTGCGATATCATTGGCTCCATCCCCAATCGCAAGCGTTACAGACCCTTTGACTTTTGTGCGGATGGTTTTGACAAGAGACGCTTTTTGACTAGGAGAAGCCCTACAACATATGACCGAATCTGCTCGAATCGCGACATCGGTGAAAAGCGCTCTCGAAGCTTTATCGGCGTCGATAATAGTAAGAGTCTGTCCATCTATGACCAGAACTGAATGTGCTGTATCGGTGCTTTCCATGACATTGAAGGCTGAAGCCATGTGAGTATGCAATTCTCCCAGCTCGTGATCGAGAATCAAGACTGTAGAGTAGTCCTTGATGAGACGACATGAATGACCGATATTGATAGCAGTCTCTCTCTTGTCACCAGTCAGCATCCACATCTTGATGCCCGCCCGCCTGAAACGTTCAATCGCATCGGGCACACCATCTTGGAGCTTGTCTTCAATGGCCGTCGCACCAAGTAACTCGAGCTTGGTCTCAATGAGCTCTCCTGCTCGATCCATTTTTTCTTGACGGTCAACAATGCTGGTCGCTGCCTCTGCGTAGATATTCTTCCATTTGAGATACTCGTCCTCGCTCACATATCGATAAGCATACAGAAGAGTTCTAAGACCTTCAGTTGCAAAATCATCAATATGTTGGAAACAACGTTCAAAAACTGCGTCGTCATTGATGACAAGGTTCTCATCCACAAGATCGTCTGGAGCATCGGCTTGAAATGAAACACGAGGACTACCATCAGACATACGTGGAGATGCGAACTGAGCTGATGGTCGAGGAGAATATAGATGAGAACTTCGACGACGATTAGACGGAGATCCGAAATTGTTCTCCCTGTCTCTCAACCATTGGTCAATGCTCTGCCGAGTCAGGGTGCCTGAGCTTTGTCTGGGCCCAGAAGCCATGTCAGAACCGTGCACAGAGCCGGATCTCCGGCTAGGCTGTACGCTTCGTCGACGCATTGCATTCTGTGCCTCAACACTTTTCCTCTGACTCGCACGTCTCTCAACAGCCTGGACATTGGTAGCCGCCAGATCCGCAAGGCGAAGAAGCATCCTTATTGTAGAATCTGCGCCTTTGCTGAAAAGACAGATTCTTTGATCCGGCATACGAATAAGGATTGACATGCGCTTACGAATGCTCGAGAATTCAATGACATCCAGCACTTCGTAGGTTTCATATTGCGCATTGTCAGTATCAGAGTACGTCTTGATTGTGACAGTATTTGCTTGACGATCACTGACGATGTAACCAAGGTCTTGTGCGGCAGACACCAGTGCCAATTCGTCCGGAGATGCTGCTTGAAAGGTAATTTTGCCATCGTCATCTTTCTCTGGAAAACAGGTGTGACACAGAGCCAAAGCGAGAATGAAGAAACGAGCCTTCCGTGCGAACAAGGATTGAGGTTTGCGCTGGATGTACTCGAGCAGCTCCTGTGTACGGCCAATCTCAACCTGGTGAGCGTGGCTACCAGATAGTATATCTGCTGTGTCCGCCGAGTGGGCTTCAGGCGTAGCTGTCGAGGTGGTGGAATATCTGGGAGCAGTACTTTTGCTTCTTGTAACGCCCTTGCCATTCCGGCCTCCGTCAGCATATGTTGTAGTACTCCGGCTCGCAAATTCTTCTTCTTGTCTAAGGTCGAAATCGTGTAACCACGCCGTCCCAGCTATGCTTATCTTTCTGAACTTCATTGAATTATTCGTCAATGTGCCTGTTTTGTCTGAGAAGATATAGCTGACCTGCCCCAGCTCTTCATTGATAGTCGAGGTATGAGGCTCCATTGGCGTGTCGGAGTTCGGGTCATACATATCAATGTCATTCATCTGGAACATTTGAGATACTTTGACAATTTCCAGGGAAACGTAGAGACTGAGAGGAAGCATTGTGTTCAACATGATGATGAATGATGCCAACACGTGACCGAATGGAACGCGAGCGGATTCGAGATACCACGCTTCGTTCTCCACGACACGGCGCCAAATCTCATATGCGACGGACAGGATGATGGCCATGGAGAAGACGAGAGATGCCACGAAGATAACCACCCTGTTGACTTTTGCTTGCAGAGCTGGTGCTTTGACGCGGGGACTTTTGTTGGCGTTCATCCTGATTTTGCACTCTTCGCCAGAGTAAATGACAATGCCAATTGCTTCTGGAGTGTTACGCAAGGTGCTGCCTCGATATAGGATCTCACCGTTTGTTAGAGGCAAAGTCTTTCCATTGATGGTGACTTTACCGTCAAATTTATAAAGGTCCAAATTGGGGTCTTCTACCACCAAGGTGGCAGACAAGTTGGCTATTGAGTCAAGAGTTTGACAAGCCTCACTGATGTCGGGTAACGGTTTTTTGGATTTGAGGTTTGTTTCGCCATCCAAGCTCTTTGTCTCAATGAAGGCAGTGCTAGTTGGTTCCTTGACATGCAATAGAACCAAATCTGCTGGCACCCCCGAGTCTCTTTTCAGTTGTACCACATCTCCCACACGAACCTCACGCCATTTCTTCTCCTGCCAATGAAGAAGACCAGAGCTTGTTCCATCAGCCGAACCAACTTTGAGGACAGTGGCCGATCGCTCGTTCTCCTCCTTATCCAAACGATGTCTCCTGATGTCGTCATATCCTTCCTTAGCCATGGAAATTGCAACAAAGATTAATAGTGGGATGATAGTTGTGAATCTACCCGTGGTACTGAGGCCAGGAACCATTTGGAGACATGAAACAATGAGAAAGTAGAAATTGGCCAGCTTGCTAAATTGCGCAACGAGCTGTCTAGGGACGAAGTTCCATAGAGTATATCGACACGAAATGATCAGATTGTCGATGTGCGGTTTGCCTGTCCTTTCATCAATGGGTTCTTCATCGGGTAGAACGTTGACCTTGACATGTCTACCATCGACAGTTGGCGGTAGTTTGTTGGATCGCATGACTTTATCGCGGAGTTCTTCATATCCAGCTTTCAACTTCTGAAGTACTGATTTGCGCGAACTCTGTTTCGATAGCCATCTGCGGTATGTTGGTAATTCTAACGCAGTATCTGAGAGGCGTACTTCCTTCGTTGCAGTATCTGAATCCTCCTTAGCACCAGGACCAGGCCCGGATTCGTTGAAGATGGCTGCGAGGAGGTATTGGGCTTTTCTCCACCTCCAGCTACTTGAGTTGAGCCCAGCTCAAAATTGTCTCGCACCCCATGTTGCTGCTCTTGGACATGCTGTGAGAAGAGCGCGCGTCTCAGCGAGTATCCTCGAAATCGGCCGTGCGATGGAGATCTCGCATTGAAAGTAGAATCTGAAGTCATCGGAGCAGGGTTTTGGTAGGCACCGTTGTGACTCTCTAGAGGTATTTCGTCAGAGAAACGAATTCGCGCTGAAGGGTTCGCGGACGTATCAAACGCCGTGGCGGTAGTATGAGGAGCTTCATTCTGAGCTTCGTCTTGAGAGGCCTTTGGTAACATGGTACAGGTGGTGAAGCTTAGAGGCTGTTCGTCTCATTCGACATCATCGTAATGCGTCCAGCGCGAGGATACTCATATTCGAGTGAATCAGGTTGCTCATGTCCGAGTCGAGAGTGAATGACCACATTCAAAGGTACTCAAATCTTGGGCAGTGGAATATACCAGTATGATCAAGGATCAGGCCAGCATCATGAGGTGTTGCACATTGGCAGTGGCAGTGCTCGACCCTGAACCAGAACATTGCGCAGGGGTCTGGGCGGTACGATGGCACCGAGGGGCGATTGGTACCTGGGTTATGGGTGATTAGGGTGGTCAGTTTGTTCGACGGAGGGGCCAACGGGGAGGGGAGTGCCTGGAGTTGCCACCTAAGAGATCCACGAGATCCTAGTTGGGATTGTGAACTCGTGGGCTGTTGATGGGAATGGGTGGGGAGGGGACAATCTCGCGTTGCTTGCCACTTTCGGAATCGACGACGACAGCGCGAACCACGTGACGGGCTAGTCCAGACTTGGAGGCGGTGACTGTCGCCTGCACGTGCGCCTGTCATTGTGCGTCATCTTCTTTATGAGTCTATACCAAGGTAAGTAACTGGTAGAACAGAATTTCCTCCACACTGCATTGCCAGAGTTTTGGTTGCCAGCTGATTCCATGAGCATAGATAGCGGTCTTAGTCATGAGTGTTTGCTTGACCCTTGATTTCACACCCAGCACATAACGACAGCAAGGGTGACCTCAGGGCTTGAGGTTGAATAAAATATAATTTAATCGACCTTCGCCTGAAGACTAAAAATTTGGCTGGAATTAAAGTACCAAAAGCAAAATGCCCGCCATCCCACCTTCGAGGCTTGTTGCCTTGCAGTCAAATCCAAACAATATTCGGAATATCTGTATTCTTGCACACGTCGACCATGGCAAGACATCCCTTAGCGACTCGCTCATCGCCACCAATGGTATCATATCCCCCAAAATGGCCGGGAAGGTCCGCTATCTGGATTCAAGACCAGACGAACAGATCCGAGGTATCACCATGGAAAGTAGTGCAATCAGCTTATACTTCAGTATGGCTCGACGGACACAAGACAATGCTGAACCGGTCAAGGAAGAATACTTAATAAATCTGATAGACAGTCCTGGACACATTGATTTCTCATCCGAAGTGAGCACCGCATCTCGACTGTGTGATGCCGCTGTGGTCTTGGTCGACGCCGTTGAAGGTGTATGCTCACAAACCGTTACTGTGCTACGTCAAGTATGGCTGGAGAAGCTCAAGCCCTTACTGGTCATCAACAAGATTGACCGTCTCGTCACCGAGCTCAAGATGACACCTGCCGAAGCCTACCTGCATCTAGGAAGGGTCCTGGAAGGCGTTAATGCAGTCATCGGAGGTTTCTTTCAAGGTGAGCGAATGGAGGAAGACCTTCAATGGCGAGAAAAGCTCGATCAGAAGCGTTCCGCAAGAGAGCAACAAAAGCAGGATGTTCTTAGCGACAATGCATCTGAAGCAGACCTCGACCAACAATTTGAAGAACGAGACGATGAAGACTTGTACTTTGCACCCGAGAAGAACAATGTCATCTTTTCTAGTGCAATCGATGGATGGGCATTTACCGTGCGACAATTTGCCGGTATATATGAGAAGAAACTTGGTATCAAGCGTTCGATCCTTGAAAAGGTCCTATGGGGCGATTTCTATTTGGATCCCAAGACTAAGAAAGTCCTGGGCCAGAAGCATCTCAAGGGGAGAAATCTCAAACCGGTTTTTGTCCAGTTAGTCCTCGACCCTATATGGCAGGCTTACGACGCAACTGTCGGGATCAACGGCGGCCGTGGCGATCCTGCAATGCTTGAGAAAATCACAAAATCCTTGTCCATTACCATCCCCGTTCACATTGCCCGGTCTCGAGATTCTAAAGCAATCTTACAAGCAGTCTTTGCTTCCTGGCTTCCGCTATCTACTGCCCTTCTGGTTTCCGTCATCGAGTATCTCCCCAGTCCTCCCATTGCTCAGGCAACTCGATTACCGGCGATGATCGAAGAACTAGTCAGTTCCAAGAGCACCGACCAAACCCTGAAAGATTCCATGATCACATTTAAAACAGACGCATCAGCACCAATTGTGGCATATGTTAGTAAAATGGTTGCTATTCCAGAAAGTGAGCTGCCCTCAAAACGTCGAAAGCTTGGGACAACTCTCACAGCAGACGAGGCACGAGAGTTGGGGCGTAAGAAGCGTGCAGAGATTGCCAAAGCACAAGCTGAAGCAGATGGAGCAAGCGGAGTTGACGCAATCACTAATGGATTGAGCACTACGAGGATTGGCGAAGAGCAACAGCAAGATGACAACACTCCAGAACAGCCAGACGACCCAGAGCATCTGATAGGGTTTGCAAGACTGTATTCAGGAACACTCTCCGTTGGTGACGAAGTCTTTGTCCTGCCTCCGAAGTTCAATCCCGCATTCCCACACGCATCCCCGAGCCAAAGAAAGTCCAAGTCACAGCACTATACCTCCTGATGGGTAGGGGCCTCGAACCCCTGGACAAGGTCCCAGCTGGTGTCGTTTTCGGTATTGAAGGACTAGAAGGGCACATTCTGAAGACTGGTACATTGTGTTCACAGTTGGAAGGCTCCATCAACTTGGCCGGCATATCGACTTTGAGCCAGCCTATCGTCCGTGTAGCTCTGGAACCCACCAATCCATCCGACCTGAACAAGATGATCAAAGGTCTCAAACTGCTTGAGCAGAGTGACCCGTGCGCGGTGTATGAGCAAATGCCTAGCGGTGAACATGTGATCCTGACTGCTGGGGAATTGCATCTAGAACGATGTTTGAAGGATCTGCGTGAGCGATTCGCCAAGTGTGACGTACAACCTGGTGAGCCCATCGTTCCATATCGCGAGACCATCGTCAAAGCGGAGGAGATGGAACCGCCCAAAAACAAAGACCTGCCGCGAGGCACCGGTCTCGCCGTCACGGCCTCCAAGGCTGTGTCAGTTAGACTCAGAGTTCGTCCACTCCCCGAGAATGTCACTGAGTTCCTGATCAAGAATGGAGCGTCTATTCGTAGACTTTATGCAGAGAAGCAGGCTCAGGAAGATGGTGTCAAACTCTCGGATGAGACCGATAAGTCCGACTCTATGGACTTGGGCAACGATATTGGCACCGAGAGAAGCAATCTCAACCTACAGCAATTCAAAGCTCAATTGAAAGCTGCTTTCGACGAGGCAGAGGGCGAGAAAGAAGTCTGGCAAGATGTAATCACACACATTTGCGCATTCGGGCCAAGGCGAGTAGGACCAAATCTATTCATCGACGCAACAGGGAAACACATCTGCAAGCGATTCCTGCTCGAACAGCACGAGACGGTCAAGAACGGGAATATTACACAGCAAAGTCCCAATGGTCAGGATGAAGCCAACGACGAAAGCTCTCCATCACCGCTAGATTTCTCCGACACGATCGCGTACGCCTTCCAACTTGCGACAGCCCAAGGCCCTCTCTGTCGCGAACCCACACAAGGCGTCGCCGTATTCCTCGAAGAAGTCACCCACCATCACCAACAACAACCCAGCCAAGACGGGGCTGACGCGACGATCATCGAATCCGGCCGCCTGACGGGCGAACTCATCACCTCAGTGCGCGAGACGATCCGCGCCGCGTTCCTCGACTGGTCCCCCCGCATCCTGCTGGCCATGTACAGCTGCACGATCCAAGCGACGCCCGAAGTCCTCGGCCGCGTCTACTCAGTCCTAACACGCCGACGCGGATCGATTCTCTCCGAATCACTACTCGAGGGGACCCCCTACTTCACCATCGAAGCCACGCTGCCCGTTGCGGAATCATTTGGTTTCAGTGAGGAGATCCGTAAGCGAACGTCTGGTCTCGCCCAGCCTATGCTGCGCTTCATCGGGTTCCAGGTCGTGGATGATGTGGATCCGTTCTGGGTGCCGAGGAGTGAGGAGGAATTGGAGGATCTAGGCGTTCATGGGGAGAGGGAGAATGTGGCCAAGAAATACGTTGATATGGTTAGGAGGCGGAAGGGATTGCTTGTGAGGGGGCCGCGAGGTGGCCGGGATGCTGAGAAGCAGAAGACTTTGAAGACCAACTAGTTAGAAGAAGAGTTGCATGATGCTCATCGCAGCCATGTAGCACGAGCATCACGAAGAACCTAAAATCCGAGCGAATGAGAAATATGCTTGCAAGCACGAATCAATTTTGAAATGTATGCTTGGACTATTCTCGTGAAACCACTATTCTCGGGGACGCTAGTAAGACCGTCAGGAGAACTTCCCTTCTCACTCATGTTCAGCTACAACGTGGCGCTCGAGAAGAGGTACTAAAGTACATCTTAGCCAGCCAAATGCAGACTCACAATCATTAAACTCTGTTGCTGCTGCGTGCTCGAGTAGAAGTAACCGGTCATGAAATTCTTCAGATCGTCATAATCTCTCAATCCCAGATGAGTCTCGGCTACGAAAGCAGCACGCATGAGAAACCACTGTTCCTCTGGGGCACCCTGTGCGGCGAAGTGCCCGGTCATCAAAACCCATAGGAGAAGGGCGTTCTCATTATACGGCAGGGTAGCCGAGAGATTTGATAGGGGAGATCTTGGCTTTGGTGCTGATGATGTAGCCTCGACTGGACAAGCTTGGACGCCTGACATCGGAGTGGTTCCTGCCCAGTTTGTGTCAATGCCAGATAATGCTCGCTGAAGACGACGCATGTTTGGCTGAGCAGTTCGATAGGACATGCGGTTCGTGCAACGCACGATGACTAGAAGAAGTGCAATTCGTAGCGATTCAGTCTTCATTGTATGAACTGTTGATCCATGAAAGGAGAGACTGGCCGGTAGAAGAAGGAGACGATGGCAGATAGCGCGCATGCGTTTACACATCCAGTCTGCGTCGTGACGAGTTGCTTCTGACGTGCGCCAAACATATTTGCCAACCATCAGACAGTCGAGCGTGTCGCGAATTATCGAAGCGAGAAGAGGATGGAAAACTTCGGCATTTAGCGCGCTCTCAAACCCATGACCGAGCTGAAAGTCAAGTGTCAGGGCTGCGTCAGCGAGAAAGTCTACCTGATGTGAAACCAGAGCGTCGGTGATGCTACGTGCGCCAGGCACCGGACTTCGAGGAGTTAGAGATGGTTGACGCCGCCCAGACGTGTAGTCGCGAATTTCCTGCTTGATGAAAGACGAACGCAAAGGATCTAGCGGACCTGGGTCATACATCAGCTGAAACTCCGGTAGCCAGCCAGTCTCCACAGATATCATCCTGTCAATGTTAAAAAGTCCTTCTGCTACAAAGGCATCCAAGGGGTCGTTTGTATCGAGTAGGTGGAATAATGACTTGGCTGCCCGAATGTGTGTTGCTGCAGCTTCAAATTGCTGGCATATGCAAGCGGCAAGGGCGAGTGAGTGCATACCACGCACAAGAACGTTCCGGGGAATGTCTTTCGTTTGACACTCGTGCATCTGCTCCCTCAAAGCCCCTAAAGCCATCTGCATGTAAGCCTCCGGGCCAGCGTTGCCAATTACTGGAATCCGCGACATGTGCACCATTCGAGCAGCCATGACAGCCAGCATACCTGCTAGATCAACCTTGTCCTGCATACAATATCGAAACAAGACTTCGCGAACCTTGGTGTAACGTTCGACTGGTTGAAGGTGGGCAGGCAGAACCTCAGTCTTGTCGTTGTGAGAGCCCGTTCCTGAAAAGATGATGTGGTACTTGACGAGGATCTCCACATTGCGACTCATACTAATCGGTGTAGCAGAGAAGGGATCGACTGCCGAACCTGGGGTATAATTCTGGGACGGGATACTCTGTCTACTCTGACGGAAGCGGACTATCCATTCGCTCGGTGGGGTAGGCGGCGGTGGTGTTGCTGGGTTTCTTGAGATATCCCGATCATTGTGGCCTTGACGTGGATCTTCGACGAGATCAGTTGTCATTGATCTGGAAGCCCTGGCATCACTTGTTACCCTGTTAAGGGGAGAGGTCAGTAAGAAAGGCTTCCTCGCTCCGTGCACGTTGTTGTGCTGCAAGCCAAAAGATCTGCAATGCTCCTCGTCTTTGTTGAAAGCGTAAACACTCGATCTTACGCCTGCGACTGGCTCCACCGTACATTTGATGGTGATGCTAATAGGCATTCGACACACAAGTAGCAGAAAACTCTCACCTAAGGTTCACTTGTTGCGACGATGCGGTGCCCTCTGGAGCTAGATGTGGCAGGTCTGGGGGCTTTTGATCCCGCTTGACGCTCCGTCGACTTCTTTTAGCATTCTTGTTTCCTGCGGAACTATCCGACTTCTGTCGTTGTACAAATTGAAAAATACGCTGACTCTCTAGCCGATCACTAGATGATAGAGAAGTTGAAGCACTCCCTTTGTTCACCCAGAGGAAGTCCTTCGGCTCGGACTCCCTCTTTGAGGACATACTACCTTAAGGCAGTGTGTGTGCTAAGTTTCACCTTCTTGTTCACCTTTTATACAATCCATCGGCAACTTCGCGGCGTTCTGTCATATGCATGGTCCCCGGTCGCATTCTGGAAGCGGAAGACCCTGATACAAACCGTGGCATATCTAGCCCTTGTGGTATGAAAAGCCACTTTAACGTCTGATGAGTCAAGTCCATGACACTGCCAGCCTTCGCCGGATAGGGTTCGGGCTAAAGAACTGCTTGCAACCGTCTGGATCGAGAAGCCTCAACCTTTGATAGGTCGGTCAGGGAATCGGACTTCCCCCCTACTGCGCGATGACAAAGGAATAGGTAATAAGATTTGCGAAGTCGCCGAACGTAAATAGACCGCATGTCGGCATCTATGATAACATCTCGTAATTGTGGTTATGCCACATACACGAAACACGAAGAAACCAATCTGGTCTCTGCAATTCTCGGCTGGTCGTTGGGAAATGCTTGGCATCTTTCACGTGATGACGAATTGTGGTATCCCTCTTCCTCATTTGGCCAAAATCTGGAATCTTGCATCTCTTCATCTCATGGGAGACACCCTTTTTACGAGAACACCCGATATCACTGGCAATTGCCCACTCAGCCTCGTTTTGCGAGGCTCCAACATGAGGAGTTTGGTCTGCGACTGACAACGCCTAGCACCGTTCGGGCAATCGCATGACCAGAAATCGTCTCCTTTTCCATAGGGAAAGTCTGTCAACTGCCAAGCGTTTTCGCTTCTTCTCCATCCTATCTGCAGAGAAGTTCGGAGGCCTTGATCGAACATCTCCATTGCTTGCTAATTTGCAGATATCCTCTTTGAAAGAGAAGCTGGAGCGAACTAAGCATGGCTAGTACCGTGGTACCTGGTCAAGTTTTGAGCACAGTGACCTCATATCAACCAGGACCAGGCACACATGTGTATGACAACAATATCCTTGCCTCCATCACAGGGCGCGCCGTAGTCACGCCTGCTGCAAACAAGTCAAGTAAGCCTACCATCTCAGTACCTCGCTTGGACGCATTCAGTGCGGTCCGACCAAACGCAGCTACAGGAACCCTACCGCAAGTCGGGTCTATTGTGCTCTGCCGCGTAACCCGTGTTCAACAGCGTCAACTCTCAGCTTCAATCCTCCTCGTCGATCCCTCTGCCGAAGACATTATTGCTTATACACAGACAACGGATGACAACCTGCAATTCCAAGCTGTACTGCGGAAGGAAGACATTCGTGCATATGAAAAGGACAAGATTGTCATGAATGATAATTACAGAGTGGGAGATATCGTCCGGGCCACAGTTATCAGTCTAGGAGACGAGCGAAATTATTATATCAGTACAGCGGGCAATGATTACGGTGTGGTGGTGGCTACGAGTGAGACGGGAAATGCCATGGTGCCAGCAAGCTGGAAAGAAATGAAGGATATTGTAACTGGCAAGGGCGAGAGCAGAAAGGTTGCCAAACCGACATGATACGCCTTGGTCTCTGTCAGTCATTACGCGCACCAGCAGGTCCAGTTCACGGACGCCAGCTAGACAACATGCGGTTCGTCGTTCAGCAAGGTATCATCTTTGATTCCAGCCTTGATCACAGATGAATCAGGAAAAGTCACAACACCTCACTCGGACCAAGTTCGGTCGGAGAAGAATTTTGCATGCCGGACGCAGCCGCTCGCCCAATCGGCACCTCAAGTATGAGCCAACAGGTTGGACAGGTGCCAGCACGAGTACGTCGCCGACTCCGCCGAACCACGATTGACGCTCAGAATATATGGTCTAGCCCACAAAGACTCGACGACGCTGTTCGACTGAAGCCTACAAGCACCTCAGACGCAAAGTCTCAAAGCTCGTGCAACTTGGTTTCATCATTTCCTCGAAGTTCCACAGTTCGACTGCAAGACCGACGACCAAAATATTCAGGAGACTGCCTAATCAAACCAAGCTTCACAAATAGAGTGGACAACATGTCCACATCCTATCTCGTCAAACAACTGTGACCAACCCACCACCTCGCCGCTATGATTCTAGGCAGCAATTTCTTTCTACATATAGACGCCTGTTGTGGCTCCGATACATTCCACATCGGTGGTGGCAACAATCTACATATCTGCCTCTGACCCCTTCCGCGGTGTTCTCAAGCAGACCCGAACCAAATTGAATCCTTTCCCTGCTCTCACCTCCTCTCCCCCTGTACACACAAAAACATATATACACTGCCATCTCACCTCTCCAGTATCCATGGTCACGACCTTTCGCAATGTCAGACTGTGTTCGTCACGGGAGGAAGAATGAATGCTTTTTGTTCTGAAAATGACCATAAAGCCTCCCCTTCCAATATCCAGGTCCGACAATGTTGCTCTCAATTACTCTGAGCATCTTTGCATACGTTGATTCGGAAAGTTATCTTACGTGGAGGGGACATTTAATTGACTAGTACAACGTCAAAGGTTCAGTCCAAAGACGAAGAAAAGAAATGGCAAACGATCCATGATTCGTGAAAAGTCATATAATTAATGCTCTCACCAAAAGTAGCCTAGAACATGGAAATCGCTTCCGTAACACTCACCAGCCGAGGTGGTGATAATGACTTAAGACAATCATACAAGAAAGCCCAAATAATGATTTTTTCACCTGCCACAGCAGAGACAATATGTGTCCTAGGACATGACATCCCTTGTCAACCCCAACAGTCGTGCCCAGATACCTTCCTGCTTGCCTGCTCACTCCATAACGCCTCGCTATGCCGCCTGCTTATCCGATTTGCATAGATCATATGCTATGGGAAAGATGCAGCACCTCATGTTCAATCTCCGTATGGGGTATAAATATCTCGAGTCCGGAATAAACCCTACCTACCATAACCACACTAGCCCTCCACCAATGTCTGCTTCGGGCCTTTACCCAATAATTCCAAAGACCGTTGAGCAAGGGCAATGACTTCGCCTTCGCCCTCCTCGCCATCTTCGTCATCCGACTCAACATGTTTGTCGGCAATGGTCTTGACCATCTGAATGATATCCTCGGCCTTTGCGACAAGTCCAACCAGCTTCTTGTCTTCGGACTCCAAAAGTTGTAGTAGGGTCCAGATTGCAATGTGCTGGAAGGTCGGGTCACCACTGGCAAGGAATCGTTTCAAGTATCCATGGATTCCGCCATTTGGTTCGGACCAATCTCTCACAAAAATCGAATAATCACCGACTTTGGACGAAAGATTGCCTAGTGCGGCTGCACTGTTGCCTTGAACCTCAACACTTTCTGAATCTGTTAGGGGAATAAGTACTTCAAACACGCCTAGGCTCAATAAATGTGATTTGAGTTCATCACTCAAGGCCAGCACGGCAATAGCCGCAGTCATTTCGGATTGGACACTCAGAGGTACTGTCAGAACCAGCTCCTTGCACTTCTGTACGGCACCTGCTTCCAAGACAAGCTGCTTGTTTCGATCGGAACTGGCAGCAAGATTTCGCAAGGTCGAAATGGCATGACATTGAATTTCTTCGTTGTCAGTGGATCCTAGAAGGTCGACAAGAGGCTTCAGGAAGCCTGCGTCAATTATGGGGATTCGTTCAGAGGATGAATGGAGATGTTGCGAATGCAAGCAACTGCAGAAAGAATCAAAGGGAGATAAGATGATTGAAGAAGCCGCAGAAGTGGGTGCAAGCCTCGAGCTCGAACAATCTCGAGTTGATATTTCTCATCGGAGGCAAGGTTTCGAAGGGCGAGAGCGGCTTGGCATTGTACTTTGGGAGTTCCAGAATCCATGAGCGACACCAAGGACTGAACGAGTCGAGACTCGGTCTGAGCAAGCTTCTTCCTGTTGGAGGCGTCGACTGCAATATTGCTAAGTGCCGTCGTGCAGTAGTATTGAACATCCATGTCGGGGGATGATAGAAGTTGGACGAGAACAGGGATAGCGCCGGCGTTCACAAGCTGTTGACGATTGTCGTCTGGCATTTGTCAGAGACGGTCGAGGTCTCGGGGATAATTCTAAAACTCACCTGAATGTGTCATATTCAGCAGTGCACCTGTAGCATTTCTTTGCACGCGCATGTCCTTTGATTTTGCCAATCTTGTCAGTGGTCCCAAGGCTCCGGATCGTGCGATTTTGGCCTTGTTCTCTTCGTGCGTGGCGAGATTAGTGATGCAACCAACAGCGTTGCACTGAACCTCGACGTTTGGCGACATCATTTGTCGGATGAGAGGGGAAAGTCCACCAAGCTGTACTATAGCAACTTTGTTTTCGGCTACCAAGATTAGCGATATTCAATTCTGGGGGAATTGAAGAACTCACTGTTCACAGCCAGGTTACCCAGAGCGGCACTTGCTGCCCTCTGCACCTCAATATCTGGATTTTGTAGTAGAAACAAGATGGGCTCGAGGGTGTCTCGATCGACTTCTCTTACGTCTGGGACGGGTCAGTGTCCATATTCAGAGCTTTTGGTCTCTCGATGACGTACCGCGTTCAGTAATCTCAGCGAAAGTAAGACTGGCACTCCTTTGTAGGTCGACATTGTCGGAATACACGAGGGTGCTGAGGGCTCGAAGTGGTTCGCCGGAAAAGAAGTCTGTTTCGCCGCGCTAGTGTACATTAGACCGTAGTTCAAGTCATGTAGAAGAGCACGGAGCTTACATTTTCGAGATATTGCAAGAGATCAGCAACGGCTTCTCTTTCACTGTCTGCAAGAGCGGGTTCGTAGAGGGTATCCTTGGGTCTCCCTGTCACAATTTGTCAGGCGGAGAGAGGCTAGGGCGATGAGCGGAGCAAACCTTTGCAGCAAGAAGAAAGTGTATTGCCCATTTCGAGGAGCAGGTCCCGAGGGGACGGAGATGGAGATGTGATGGTTTTGCAGGAAGTCAAGAAGGTCGTGTTGTAGAAGGCTCGAGAGTGAATAAGACTGACTGGGGGTAAAGTCGGGGAAGCTGACTAGCTCATGAGGTTGCGTATTCCCGACGTGACGAAGATGTAGACGGCAGTTCTCGATACGCGAAGAAAGGATGCTATGGACGTAAGGTTCTGATGCGTGCGGGTGCTGGGAGATTGATGGTTGAATGAAGCCCGATGAAGTGGTGATGGAGAGTGTTATTGGGAAATGTTCGAGGTCGTGCGTTGTTGACCGATTCGACTGCGGAACCGAGAGGAGAGAAGTCGAGGAAACCGCGGCGTAGGAAACGTCAGTGCACAATCGTGGCAGGCACGACTAGAGTAGTTGATGCTGATCCAGGCGGCTTCGGAAGGGAATTGATCAGGTGTACATGCTGTCGCAGCAGCATCGGGAATGGGGATGGGCAAGGCTGCAGGCAAATGTTGGAATGATGGTGGCCATCATGAGCCTTGAGATGCAGTAGCAACTTGCAAACACGTGCCTTTGTGTGGGAGCTTTAACCAACTAACTACCTAGGTAGGTAGTTAGACACCCACTAGGTAGTTGAACAAGACTGATTAGCGCCCCGTTGCTCAATGTGCTGTCCAATCCGGCCGAGGTTATGCCCATTAATTTGTGCCTCTAACCAAATAATTATGCCTGCTCCGTAAATTTCGCTACACCAGCGGATATGGATACGGACACCTCTTGGGAGGCCGATGTGCCTCTGAAATCCTAGCTAAGGCCTCTCGAGATAAAGTGAAGTTCGATTTCATGAAACTGATTTTGCCCCTGCCTAGCCATAACTGCTCCTAGATACTTTCTCTTTCAGTATGAAAGTCATTATCTCCGGCGGTACAGGATATATTGGCAGTGAAGTGCTCAGGCAGTGTATACAAAATTCTAGGATAACATCTCTCATTGTTCTCACGCGCCGAGATATCGAGGAATTGGCTACGGTTCCTAAGGTCAAGGTAATCATTGTGAAAGACTTCACGTCCTACGATGGAGCTACTCTGAAAGAGCTCGAAACAGCCAATGCAGCGCTCTGGTGTCTTGGAACGAGCACCGGCGATAGGACTGTGGACATCGAATACCCTCTTACCTTCATCCGCGCCATGAAGACCAGAGCTTCCGCCTCGACAGAGTTTCGGTATATTCAATTGAGCGGAGCGTTCACAGAACCGCCTCCACGGCCGGGTGAGCAGGAACGGTCGTTATGGTTCTTCGCCAACGGCCGTCGTGTGAGAGGCGAAATGGAAGCCAAGATATTGGACACAACTGTCGAAGATCCTCAGCGCCCCTTCACCGTCTACCTTGTGAAACCGGGTGGTGTGTTCAAGCAGAGTGCTGCATTCTTCCAGAAGTGGATCTTTGGCAGTTCCCTATCTATTCAAATCAACGACCTTGCTAGAGTGATGCTTGATCTAGCTATCAACGGAAATACTCAAAGGGTTTTCAGTAATCAGGAAATTATCGACTATGCAAACTCTTTGCAAAAGAGTTAATATGAAGGAGATGTGCGTATGGCAATACAATGGCTCATGTGAGGATTTCAATTGGTTTCCCGGATGCCTTGGAGTACGAGGGATACAGCCTCTGAGCAGTACAACAGTCGTGGATAGCCGAAGTCTTGCGCATGCGAAGTTATGGCCACTCCCTTGATGACACGAAATCGCAGGCTTTGACCACTGCTGGCCGAGCAGGTGCTTCTACACCCAATATACACCGAATCCTTGACGATAGGACCGCTAGCGCCCCCGGACTGGGAATGATAATCTTGATCTTGACCATCAACCTTACTTACAGCAGATTGACGGCATACATTGGTGATACTTACGATAGTGGAAAAGGCTCTAATCGTACTGTGCCCGTAATTGTCTTGGAGGCAGAAAGCTCTCCAGAAATAGACCCTTAGTCTAGTCAGCCATCCCTCTTACAAAGATCTCCGTATTTCAGCGCATGTCACGCGGCAGACATGTTTCGTACCGAAATACTTGGCACGCTGTGATGATAGCATGAGAGTCGCTACAAGCTAACTACCTTCGGTGCTCTAACTTGATTTCCCACCTCAGGTCATTGTACACCATAGCGGTTTACATACACGACCCTTTTCATCAAGCAGATGCGTAAGAGAGGTCATGAGCTTGAATGATGGTAGCCTTCGTGGAAGCCCCTCGAACTGCACCCCAACTTTTCCAAGCTAGAAAGGTAGACATCGGTCTCAGGCATTTTTAGATGAACAAGCCAAGCTACAGCCGTTTTCACATGTCACGAAACGTCATCAACCATACGTAGGTCGAAATCAGGCTTAGAGGAAGGATCACAAAACAGCAGCCGCGTTGGAAGATCTGATCGACAAATCAAAAGTAAGAATCAAAAGTTATTCTCGAGATCAAACAATCTGAATATTAATACTTGAATATCTATCAAGAAGAAACGAAATCCAAATCGGTATATCTCTCAAGCCGCTGGAGGGCGAGATCGCTAATTCCATTGCTCCATGTAATGCAGATGCGAAATGTGTGATTTCTCAAAGGCTAGTATTGATTCTAATGGACCGTTCGCTCATCGACAGAAATGCTTGGAGAATTAGGTGGCGTAAATGTGTATAATCAAAGAAATTCGTGCCGGCTGCCACAACGAGGCTGTCAATCAGCCTTGTCGTTTAGTGGTGGGCAAAGAGGGGTCCCCGTCTGATGAGGGGGGTGTAGAAACCCTCAGGTTGTTGTAGTTGGTCGGCTGGCAAGGGCTTCAATTGCTCAAGAGCCTTCTTGAAGAAGGTCTTGGTCTTGCTCTGAGATGAGGTCGAATCGGTGGACTCGGCTGATGTGCGGCGGGATGATTGGGCAGCCTTATCAGCGGCGATCTGAGCCTCCTTGAGGTTGTAGTATCCAGCGTAGATCATGTTGGCGGTTTTAGAAGGTTGTGCTTTGGTTTGCTTTGGTTTGATTTGTTTGGTGGAATTCGATATGATGATTGGTTGGTTTGCAGGTTTGAATTGCTTTTGCTTGTATTGTATTGATGATGCTGAAATGGGAATGCGATAGTGAAGAATGCATCAAGGGATATTTATACTCCTTGGCTATGGATATGTTTGAAAAATTTCTCACTTACCTTGCTCATTTCATGTCAACATGATACAATGGAAGGTTCTCAAAAGTCAAGACGTAAGAATCCACGCCCTGTTGCATTGTTGCTTTGAAAGAATCCACGGTCACAAGGGGGTTGATGGGAATGTCTGAGGCAGAGTCATGCGCAATAGCCAATAATACAAGCCCGTGCTCACGCCTTGCGATCCGAGGGCGTGTATGGTTGTCGTTAACGGATGTCGTTTGTCAAGCAATGGCAAAGGCGCGTGTGAACCTTCTGTTAGCGGTTGTCGTGTGTCATAGCCAACCACGTTGCAAAAATTTTCCCGTGAGCCCTTGGAAAAAATCAGCTTAACTAAGCCTCCAAAGGCAATTATGGAGCATGCCCAGTAAGGAGTCGTGGAGAAGTGCTTGAAACCTTGATGTCAGAAATTCAGGTGTTGGAAATTGAAAGAAGTCGACGACATGATGTCACCCACAATGAGCCACATTCAGCCGCAGACAGCCGTAGCATTTACATAAGCAAAATCCTCCCATTGGCTGCAACGAAATGTCTGGCCACTTTACCACGAGGCATTTCTCGAAATAGCACTGCCGACAGGGCCAATGCTCAATGACCACGTGATCTCCGTCGCCCGCCCTTGGACGTGTAGTGACATGAGTATTCTGCCGTCGCTTCAAACACCCCCTGTTCACCGGGATATTTGGTCAACACAGAGTCACATTCCCTACCTATCTTTGGAACACCCTACCTAGACAGCTACCTCAAAAATAGCATGCGAAATAACAGTGCGCCCTTTTGTATTATCTTACAATCTGTGTGGTTCAGAGCTGTGATGACACCACAAGATGCTCCCATCGACGATAAGATGCCCTAAGCATACATCTCGCACGACAGCTCTCGTAGTGTTTATCCTGGATGTATCACGATCCGTCGCGTCGCATCTCGTTGTTTGGTCGGCGTTGCATCAGGCCGCCACATTGACCATGATTGGGCTCTGGAGCACGCTGCTCTCCCAGGATTTATCGAGTGAGAATTGAATGTCGCGGCTGACGCGGTGATCGCGAGAATAGAAAGTGCTTGCATCTTAACCCGAAAACGCCAGATCCCTCTGCAATGTTGGCAGTTTGGATTGCACGGATCGACAGCAGTCGCCTCTTACCAGGGACAATAATACACCTTGGTTGATCCGGGGCTTCGAGAGCGCATGTGTATACAAATACATCGTAGAATACCCACCTCCAAACCTTAATAAACAAATATGGTGGAGTAATACAAGAGTGCGAATTGGGGAAATCAATACCTTCGCTTTTGTCTCGGGTCGTCGTACCCATCATTTTCGTGGTGTCGTTTTCGAGAACCATAGTCGTCGTTACGTCGGCCACCACCTCCCCATAACGATCGCGGTCGCGATCACGATCACGATCCCTATCTCGGTCTCGGTCGCCTCCACGGTCTCGGTCTCGTTCACGATCTCGTTCACGCTCTCTCTCCTCATACCCACGATCTCGACCGCCTAAAGGATCTCGATTGCTTCCAGTGCCGCCTCGCTGGTCTCTACCGCCGAAACCATTCCTTCGATCCTCAAAACCACCACCTCCATAGCCACCTCTACCCCCTGGGCCACTGGGTGCATTTGGAGGTGGTGGTCCGCTTTGGTAACCACCTTGGCGACCACCAAAGCCACCACCACCTTGGTAACCAATACCTCCGCGTCCACCTCCGCCAAATCCTCCTCGATCTCCTCGGAAGCCGCCTCGAAAGCCGCCGCCACGACCTCCGAAGCCTCCTCGAAAGTTGTTGCCGCCCTGAAATCCTTGGCCGAACGCAGGCTTAGGAGGGACTTGTTTGGTATACCCACGACCACCAAGGCCTCCGCCGAATCTTCTGGGCCGCCATCCAGGCACCATTCGGCCACGTTCCACGTCCACCACGACTCGACGATCTTTGATACGAAGTCCTTCGGTCTCTTTGTAGGCAGCTATAGCGAACGACACGCGTCAGGATTAGTCTTCTCTTGATCTTACCATATAATGAAAGGAACGTATGGAGCGATGGGAACAAAAACAGGATATTGGCACGGAAATAAATTACCTCTCATATCTTTCTCCCGCTCATAAACAACGAAAGCATACCCTCGGTGAGGTTTCTTTGGTTTCGGGCTTGTTTCATCTTTGACAATTCGAATTCTCTCGATTGGGCCAAACCTGCCGAACTCACGCTCGAGGTCGCTCTCTTTGACTTCATAGCTTAAGCGACCTACGAAGAGGGTCTTGGCAGCATCACCCTTGATCTTGGGATCCTCGTTAGGCTTGTAGTCAGGAAAGTCCTCCTTCTGGATTTCCAGTTGCCGTTGTCTCTTTTCAAGCCTTATACGGTCGCGTTTCTGCAGCCATGATTCTGTTGGTTGATAGTTATCCGTCTCCTTGTATTCTTGAAGCTGGGGCAGAAAGGCTGCTAGACCAGTGAGTTGTGATTTGTTCGTGGCTCTCTCTTCAGGTCCATTATCTTGAGGAGGAATGTAGCGCAGGGGAGGACGCGGTTGGAAAAGGGCAAGTAATTGCGGAGGAAGCTTGTCCGTCATCTTTGTATTAAAGAGAGACTAAGATGAAGAAAGATGCCTTGCTGCGCTCATAAACGCGCAATCAAATGATTGCAGAGCAAGGATGATAGCAATTGTGGAGGGAGTTAATGAAGATATGATTGTTTGCAGTTGTCACTCTGCTGCTACAGCCTGTCCTGAAATTTGGAGTCGAATAGAATGAAAGCTTGGCATACATAATCACGTGATAACATCTGTTCCCAAGCTGCGATGCTAAGGCGAGAGATGGCGAGAGTGGGCGACGTGACTTGAGTTTGGTAGAAGTCCAGCAGTGCTAGCCATGAAAACGCTCGATACAATCGCAGTATCCTTTAAGTGCTCGATTGTACATACTACAGAAAAATTGATGTGCAGTACACTTCTTTCACGGGTCGTTCTTTACCTAGTCGGCTAGATGTGATCCTAGAGCACAGCCACCTGTGGCTGACAACCGACCGGCTTCCGAGTCCGTCCCCGGTTTGCAGTACCCGTTGTGGACGTCAAACGTTATCGTCTTATTGGAGTATGTACCTGAAGTGATTCCCCAGAAGTCTGAGCAATAGACGTATTCGTATCGAAAACGGCTACTGCCAAAACAGATCAAGATCTCCAAAAAATCCTCTTCTGAGAATCAGCCTTGTCTATGCCTTGTCAGCTCAAAGGGTGGGTTAGGGTGTCGCAGGACGATTCGAGGCCAGGAAAACTCGGCACATTTAAGTTAAGGCATCGTTGATGCAATCCAATCAGAAGAGAGTCGAGATCATACAGCAGCAGTGGTTGGAATATCCGCGAGTCGACGATGATGCCCATTAGGTTGTGACAATCCTGAATTCTTCTACCACCACGAGATCTCGCAAGATGCTCCGAAAATAGAAAGACAAATGTCCGAGTACGATGCTCCCATTTTGACAATAGTCCCAACATGAAGATGAGGTAGGAGGTCTCTATCAGACAGTAGGCATTCTGCCTTGCAAAGGTGTATAAGTATGCAAGTGCTTCAGATTTCAGAAATGAAGGCACGGCAAGCATTTCGAAGCAGTTCTCATCTCGTCGCAGCCATGATCGTGATTCAACTTCTAGGGGCTATCTCCGTGGCTTTCGGGCTCCCGGAAGTCATTCTCGCCGCTGCTCAACCATATTGCAAACCAGTTCCGGGATCCACAGACTGGCCCAGTCCATCCGAGTGGGAGGCCCTCAACGACACTCTGAAAGGTGTACTTGTCTCGCCTGTTCCTCCTGGTGAGGTCTGCCAGCTCTCAAGCTCTAGCTATTCCAATGACAGTTGCCAATTTGTGTTATCACAATGGTCCAACTCGACTTGGCATGCCGCCAATGGTTTCACTTCGGACCACAACGACATCACTTGTCTGCCAGATCCAAGGGCTCCATGCTCTCCTGCGGGCTACCCTGCATATTTCGTCAATGCGAGCGATGTAGACCATGTTCAGGCGGGAGTTGAGTTTGCACACAGAACTGGAGTAAGGCTGATAGTGAAAGGTACAGGTCACGATTATCAAGGCCGGTGAGAAAACCCTTATGCACACTGCAGATCTCTGTATGTTGATTGCATTATAGTTCCGCTGGGCGTGATGCCATATCTATTTATACGCATAACATCAAGGGTATTGAGATCAACCACCAAGACGAACGTGCAACCAAGTACGGCGGTATTGCCTCCGTCAAGATCGCTGCAGGTTCTGTCATGAAAGATATCTACGCTGTGGCTGCCATTAACAATGTGACTGTTGTTGGAGGCGCCGATCCAAACGTAGGTATTGGAGGCTGGATTACAGGAGGCGGCCATTCACCAATCAGTAGCAGGTATGGTCTTGGGGTTGATCAAGTCCTCGAGATCGAGGCAGTAATTGCAAACGGGACACTTTTGAAAATCAACGAAGATTCACATCCAGACCTATTCTGGGCACTGAGAGGAGTAAGTTTCCACCTTGCGAACAATACTCTGCTTTTATCAGTGATTGACACTGATCCCAGGGTGGTGGATCAACATTTGCTATTATAACTTCTGTGACAGTCCTGGCATTTCCTCCACTCCCAATAATCACATACCAGTTTTCCTATAATACCACAGAAAACAGCGACACCTACTGGAACCTCGTGACATATTTCCATACTCAACTCCCGAAATTGTCCGACCACGGAGTCATGGGCTACTACTGGGCAACTCCAGACGCGAGTCTGGCATTGGGCGAGACAGATTCCTCCATCAAGGGCAAAGTCTTTGGTGCATGGTTTCTTCCGGCGGACACATTCTTAGACGCCAATGCGACATTGGCCGAATTGGAGGAAACACTCAACAGCAACCCTGATCACTGGGATGACGAGGTCCGCGTCTCCCATCTGATCAACCCACCCCTGGACATCAGCCCGCTGCTGGCATTCATGCCGGGCGGATCTGTGGGGTCTGAAGTTCGCCTTGGATCGAGGCTACTAGGCCGGGGAGCCCTGACCAATGACACGGATGTGCTGAAGACAGCATTACAAAAAACATCGACACTTCCAGACTATGTGCTCCTCGGGCACGTGGTTGCAGGGAATGGCGTTAAAAATGCAACTATTGTCGGAGGAAACAATTCTGTCCTGCCAGCCTGGCGAGACGCAATCACACATGTTGGTAAGTATAATATAGCACTATCCTTCATACCCATTGGCACAGCCTGACTTGAGCCAAAAGTCCTCCCACGAAGCTGGCCATTTCTCAACCTGACCGCGAAAGAACAAATTACCACTCACCTGCGTAACGTGGAAGTCGAAGCTCTTCGTCGACTCGATCCAGATTCAGGCGCGTATATCAACGAAGCAGATCCGACCGAGCCAGACTGGCAACACACCTTCTGGGGTGACAACTACGAGCGACTCTTGCAGATCAAGAACGAATGGGACCCAGATGGTGTCTTCTGGTGCATCCCATGCGTAGGCCACGATCAATGGACTGTGCAGAGTGAATTCGGGATTGAAGGAGCGATTGGTCAGACGCCTGGACGCATCTGCCGAAAGTAGGATGATAATGAGATGAGTTGCATCATTTGACGAGAATGCACGGCACATAGGTGCTTGATCTACAGCCCTGATTCAAAGAATCGATCGGATAGAAGGAATGTGGTGGGTTTTGTTGTCGTTGCATGATGGCTTAAATGAAACTTCAATGAGCCAACGTGTCTTCCACTGCAACCAATGATGCTCAGCGTGAAGTAACATCGTATGCCTTAGTAAATTGACCAGTTCACTTCTATCACAATCATTAAACAAACGTGCAGTTAAGCCGGCCTTGCACAATACCCACAAAGACCCAAGAAAGGCTGTGTTCAAATGACACGAATTGCCCCGACTGCCGGTCAGTCATTCAAGTCATTGATCCCGATCTGTACTAGCCTCTCAGCCTCGCGTGCAATCCGAGCTCATCACAGGACGGCAGAATTATTTGCTACAATCCCTATCTCCCATACCACCACGTCAACCACCCACCGCATCAGTGCTCACCACCTTCCGACCCCTCCTGCCTCAGGGCATCTGATTTCTGCACAAAGGACAACCAAGCAGCGCGGCGCCCAAGATGCCCGCAGTCGGCATCAAGACTGTGTCTACAGCACGGGTAAGTCAAACCGAAGTCCTCACACCATTGATTGCACTTCATACCCCGTCCTGCATCATCCTCATCTGCAATCGCTCCAACCCACGGTACACAACAGCTAACCCGATACCTTTTCTCTCAAAACACAGAACGGCGTCGGCGCCTTCATCCTGCAATGCAAACGGCTAGACCTGCACTACTGCGACTGGGCGGGCTCGTCCAAGGGCATGAACACATTCCTGACATCGCCTCTCCTCTCACGCTTGACGCGAAGTTTCCCACAGACGGAATTCCGCGTCAGTCCGCGACCGGGCAAACACCCCGTGCTGCGTGCCACGTATGTCAACGGCCGGCATAAGGCCGTGTGCGTGCGGAATCTGGAAAAACATGAGATTTTGGGGAAAGCGCAGTTTTTGCTGGGGAACAGTGGCAGGAAGAACGTCAAGGTCGGTGGCAAGAAGGTTGTCAGTTTCAACGAGAATGTGAGAGGGATTTGGAGTCCTATGCATGGTGGAATCAAGGCTATTTGATGGGCTCGGTTGGAGCGCAGCATCATGTGGGCTGTTGATCAATGGAGGCCTCGCAGAGGGTATACTGTTTCACGTTGATCGGCAGTCGATCAGTTCATTGATCATGATAATGGCTGTGGCTTGGAGCACAAGACACGATAAAGCCACCTTCTCTGATGGACTGGGTTTTTGGTCTCGCAAATCCGTCAGCGCGGATAACGTTTCGTCGACCACGATACTGGAGAGCACATCCAGAAATCATACGCAACCACTAGAGCAGGCACTGGAACAAAAGATCGATGAGCATGCATGAGTTTCCTTGCTCTTCAAGACTTGGGTTAAGGTTGGGAGTGGACACTCAGGAACGTGACCCACCTTGATCACATTATGTATCAACAAACATGTCATGCAAATCTGTACATATTTCATGGGAAACACTGGAGCACAAGAATCTCCAAAGACTCGAATTGATTAAGAAAGAGCATCATTGTATTACATTGAACGCTCATCGCTTGCCCATATGATGCTAAACATCCTCAAAGCCTTCATCCGGTGTTGTAGTACCCACTCGCTCGACCAATTGGTATTAAGAGGAACACAGGTACGTAAGGGGGATATCGTCAGGGCATAAAGCCGATGTCGGCACGTGTCTACCAGCAGACCTCGATTACAGATAGACCGGGAACATTGCCAGCTTGTTCGACACCTTAGAATCACAGCCATCCACCACGCAGGACTTGAAAGGGGTCGATTTTTCCGAGACAGGTTTTCTATCCTTCTTGTTTGCTTTTGTGCTATGTCGATTTGTGGCGCAATCTCCACAATAGACCTGGTCATACCATTAGTAATCTTCTCATATCACTTGGAAAACCGACTTACATGACCACATGCTTTTACCACCCATACCTGCTGCTTGATAACTCCCTCTCCAATTGCCAATTCGTCACCACACATGGGGCATAATACGACGGATTCCTCTTTGAACGTTCTTATAAAACCTTCTTTCGCAGCAGGCGGTGCCTTGTAGGGTTCTTGGATAGCTTGCGGAGTTTCTGAACTTCTTTCGTACATCTCTAGACCTCCGAGATCGAAACCTGCTTGCCGATAATCAAGATGAATGGCAAATTCTCCGGCAGCCTGATTACGATTCTGTTGTTGGTTTCGTCTTTGGTCTCGCTGCAGGTGATCTCGTAGAACATGTTCGTAAGCATCCACGGCTCTATTGCGATAAAAGGCATTAGTTCCTCGTCTCAATAAGTCCGGAAAATATCCAAATGGGCCAGTATAAGCCGCCGGTGGAGGGTGGGCGGGCCCAGGTTGCTGGGGCTGTCGTGCTGTCGATCTCGAATTTTGACGACGATTTGCTTCTGGTACTTGTCTCTCCGAAACAATCTCAATTTCAGGACTCGAAGGGGGTGGAAAGGAGTTGGTGTCCTCATTGGAATCTGGTTGAACTCATACTCCAGATCCACATCCGTGTCGACAATTTCGTCATCATCGGCGTCGGACAGCGATATAATATCTTGTTCCTGCATAGATATAGGTCCTCCAAATGGTGGAGCGTGGGTAATCCGCCTCCCAATGCCTTGACTATGGAGTCGTGTCCTTTCCGAAGTAGCCCGAGGGCCATCGGTTGGTGCGGCTCTGTGGTTGACTCTTCTGTGAGGCGATCTGGGAGGGGTGCTATTGTCTGAGACTATCGAAGTCTCGTCGCTATCGAGGGTGAGATCGATAGTTACGTCAGTTTGTGGCGGGGAAGAGCGAATAGTTGTTGCAGACATAGTCGGTCTTCGATAGTCGTAGCCGTCTCCAGGATATCTTGTGGACACAGGTGGTGGTGATTGGGAGAGAGAAAAGTGACTCGATCGTGTGGAGGAAGAGGAGGCGTTGGGGCTGATACGTCGTCGTTTCGAGGGAATATGTGGGCTGGCAGATCTACTTTCAGATCTGGTAATCTCAGCGTGGGATCTCTGTTCGAATACGTTAGAAGCTGGTGATCGAGAATTCATGTCAAGCGGGAGAAGGCGACTGCCTACTTTTCGACTGGAAGAGGTTGCGGCGTTTAAAAAGTTGCTCAGTGACACGATCGGCGGCTGAGGCATGATCTTTGGGCCACGGAAGGCAAAAGGGACGGGATTGGACGCTGTAAAATCTCACAGAAGAGTCAACGTGGAATGAGAGGTGTAGTGAATGATCGAAGACATGAGACAGTGAAGTCCTAGTCTGTGAAAAGAGAGAAAAATCAGCAATGCCGCCAGCGGTAGTGAGGGTGACGAAGGGTGAGGACAAGACGATGTGGTTGAGTTTGGATTCCGGGCCAAAGTTGGCGTGGAGGTGCAGTTGGTGGCATTCGGTAACAGTCGCTGGCAGAGGCAGAGGCAGCGGAAAAGAACAAACTGTATGGGCGTGATTGGGAGGAGTTCAAACTTTCCTCATTGGGCTCTAGTGCGGGCAAAATATCTTGGACCAGATGCCCGTTGCCGCCACCCGTTCTCGCTGAGTCGGCTTTATATGTCAGCAAGCTAAAAGCCTGTGATGCTGATATGGAAGGGCTATGGCCTTGGGATTCAATGTATGCAGCTCTTCTTGTGAGCTAAATAATTCAGTTTTGCCATCCTCTAGGACACCCATTGGCTCAGGCCACAAATGTCTTTTTCTCCACGCTCTTCAAAGAAGTCGACCGTTTCGCTTCAGAAGATCTGCCGGCTTTGAGGAGCCCTAAAGTACACTGAATACACAAAGTAAAAATGCCCTATCCAGCCCCTCAGTGGTAACCTCTGTGTGGTGCATGTATACAAGACTTTTTCGGTCCAAGCGCATCCTGGATGGCGATGAAGGCTGTTCTATTCGTACAGAATCTGGCTGGCCCTTTCCAGCCTATCCTTCTGCCCTCCCATTTTCTTAGTATCATCCACTCCAGGTGATGATCCTACCCGCATCATCGACGGCTATCAGACTATGAGCCTCTTTTCCCCATGCAATTCTTGTTGATGGCTCGGAACTCTTGAGGATCTCTGACCACTCCTTGGCTGCTTTCGAGTAAGCTTCCACCGTGATACCCCCACGCCAGCTGCAGCGAGGAACTGCCCTGTATAATCCCAACTAATCGAATTGATCGTACTGCCTGTTTCGAGGGTTTTGATTTCTGCCGACTTTCTCAAATCCCAGATCGAAATCGATGTAGATCCTTGTGCAACACCTGCAAGCCATGTTCCATTTTCCGAGAAGACAATCGTTTTTACCGGTCCTTCGAGGGTAAACGTGGCAGCCTGGGTCCCAGACTTGACGTCGAAGATTTTGATCTGGCCGTCATTTCCACCAGCAGCGAGTAGGTGACCATCAGGATGAAATTGGACTGATGTCAGACCTATTCGGAATTAGCCAATTTCTCACAAACACGTGTTCGAGCACATTACCTGAGTCACTTTGAATTTGTGTGAGGACCTTGCTTGACTCAAGATCATAGAGAACGTAAGTTTTGTCCTCACCAACTGATGCTAAAATCGTTCCGCTTGGATGAACCGCGACCGCATTCGCACTTCCTGCGTGAACAGAGAAAGAGGCAATTTCCTGGTGTTCTTCAAAAACCTTGACGGTACCTGATGATGTTGCAAGCACCGCTTTTTCAGCAGCCCATGTTCCTCCAGTCACAGCACCCGCACCTGTCGATAATGATAATAACGACTTGTTTTGAGAAAGAGAGTAAATGCTTGCAGTTCCATCACTTCCACTGATCAATGCGGCGTCTCCTGAGTCGTGAACAGCGAGAAGAGAGCCTCCAGGATAGAGAGAATCGGAAGCAGACTTGGTTGCGTATTTCGAAATTGCTTCAGTCGTTGCCCATTCTTCAGGCACCGGTCGTTTTCGCCGAGTTTTCATCAAGCTTTGTTGTGTACTCTCAATTTTTTGTTGGATTGCTTCAGGTAGCGGCGCACTATCCACTTGCATAGCATCTCCGTTTGTGCTCACTCTGCCGACATCAATTTTTGCCAGTGCTTGCCTCGCTTCGTCCCGTTCTTTGATCAATCGCGCGATGACACGTTGTGCAGCATCATTCTGGTACAACGCTGTACTGAGTTCTTGTCGCGCTTGGTTAAGGTTTTGCTGTAAGGTATAGGTCTGTAATGCTAGGGAATCCCATTCTTCTTGAAAAACGCTAAGCAGTGCAGGTATTGATGTCAATGTCGGTGGTCTTGGTCGGACTGTAACAGGTGATTTGAGGTCGATCAGATCTTCAATCGACAGGGCTTCGCCAGTAGTAGGCTCTGTTCCATTCTCTCCGATATAGGCTTCTACTAGGCGTCTCTCGTATACGTTTCCTGCAAGCTGTCAACACGCTTTCTCGATGTTTGCGATTTGTAGAGGAGCTTACCACTTTTGCGCGACGCTACCGGTACCTGGGGAGGCTCGCCAGAAACTATGACTTGTTAGCACATAAACATTGAAGGATTGAGAACATGCTCACTTGCGCACAACATAATGGACTCTCTCGGGCCAACTTGCGGGACGTAAAAATGGATGGCCTTGTCCTAAATCTGCGAAACTTGTACAGGTCTTTCGACTCTATTGCCAACTGTGCAAGCAACCAAAAAGTTCATACTGCGAATCTGCCTACAGGTGGTGCTTTGACCAATCATGAACTTCCTTCACCAATTCACTTGGCGTATCTCGGGAAACTTGCCCAAACGACCTCGACCAAAGGTTGCCTACTACGATTAACTATTCCACGCAAAGCACGATTTACCTACCCTACCTACCTCTTTCATCGTCATCCTATGGTTCTTGTGCTCGAGAACATCCGAATGATTGTCGTCGATGGAATTGAGTTAAGCCTCTCGAACGAGGACATGCACCTGACTGCCAGCAACTGATCCTCTCTCCGGAGGCCGAATCCGTCGTAATGGTGGGTGGAGCAATATCTTATCATGAACCCGGCATCACTACGATCCTCATTCATGCTTCGTTTCTTCTTTTGCTCAATGTGGTGGGTGCGATGCTCGATCATCTCTTCTACTGTGGCCTGGTTGGACAGGTCTTGATCGGCATGGCATGGGGTACTCCTGGTGCAATGCTCCTTTCCGAGTCTTTCGAAGAAACGGTAATGCAATTAGGGTATCTGGGCTTGATTCTGGTAGTCTTCGAAGGTGGATTGTCCACCTCTGTCAGGTCAATTGCAGACAATCTCTATCTTTCCCTTTGTGTTGCTCTGACAGGTATTTCTGTCCCGATGGCCCTCTCTTTCGCCTTACGGAGTCTTGGATCGGCTACCAATATTCAGTGCTTCGCTGCTGGTGCAGCTTTATGCTCGACAAGTTTAGGGACCACCTTTAGCCTACTGAAAACGACAGGTCTTACCAAAAGTCGCCTGGGCGTGGTCCTCACAACTGCAGCAATGCTTGACGACGTTGTTGGCCTGATTCTGGTACAAATTGTTGCCAATCTGGGAACAGGCCGAGGCTCAATCGAAGCTCAGACAATCATCCGGCCTGTTTTTGTTTCTCTAGGATTTGCTGTGATATTGCTGTTGGTCTGTCGATATATCCTTGTACCATTGATGGGGGTCGTGAGAACCCGATCCAACCTTCTGGTGACAAAGAACTTTACTACGCTTTTATCAACAAACCCTGCTCATCTTATTTTATCCACTATGTTCTTACTATCAATGATCACTGCAGCAAGCTATGCCGGAACCTCCGTCCTATTCGCGGCATATTTGGCCGGTGCGAGTATTTCATGGCTCAACGGGTATGAAACGAATCAAGGAAGCACTGATGTTACTACCCAGAATTCTGAAACACCATCCTCGGTGGGAGCCATCGAACGTCTCAACTCTTCAGCAGTCGTGTCCGCTGCTACACCCAGTGGAAATGATCACAACCACTCTCACAACAGCGAGATATCAGGTCGTCGTACACAGGCAGCGCTCGAGAGCCCCAGACGTCAACAAGAGCCCACCCCACCTCCGGACCTGCCTGTATCTAGCGAGCAAGATACGCAAGCTGATGTGCCAGAATTGAATCACACCTTTGTTGAAATCGACACTCGAAGTATGCTCATGTATGAGTGGTACTACGCTATGGCAGCAGAGCGAATACTCAAGCCATTCTTTTTCGTAAGTGAGGAGGACCATGCTAGTCTAAGTCTACGTTTATTTTCTGACCATAGTCAGGCATCCATAGGGTTTTCGATTCCCATAAGTCGCATGTTTCATGGTCCCACCTTCTGGAGAGGTCTCGTCTACTCTGTTCTCATGACTCTCGGTAAAATGGTGTGTGGCTTGTGGCTCGTGCGGTTTTCTCAAGCCTCCAGACGACCAAAAGCGACCACGTCACCAACAGGCAAGTCGAAGTCATTTCCAGAGTTGCCAAGGCCTAAATCCCTATACCCTGCCGCCATCTTAGGCTGTGCCATGGTAGCACGAGGCGAGATAGGCTTTCTGATATCTGCCGTGGCCAACTCCAATGGTGTATTTGGACCAAAAACAGACAGCGATGCCGACTTCGACATTTTCCTTGTAATCACCTGGGCAATCCTACTCTGCACCGTTATCGGACCCATCACGTTGGGCTGCCTAGCCAAACGGGTTAGAAAGGTCCAGCAACAAGACGGAAGCAACGCAGGCAGAGAAGATCCTCTTGGCGTATGGGGTCTTGTCCAAATCGCAACACGAAAGGTGGGATGACAATACCCATACTGAAGCTTAAAGATCAAGATGTCGTTGAGATTAATGTTACAAAGCTTCGCAATCTAATCCACCAACGCCGTGCTTGAAACCTATAAGTACAGAAAACCCTGATTAGAATGTCCTTTATGTTTCAACGATATCTTCGGCTTTCACTTGCTCAACACCTTCTCAAGATACTCCCTGGGTGACTTTCCCTGCATATCAGACCTGACGCTCTGAGCTCTTTCTGCCAAAGTATCCAAAAAGATTTTGCCATCATCTCTAATGCTCCTCCTGTTGCTGGCGCGGCTATCCACACTTCGAGCATCAGATGTGGACAAGACCTCGTCCGGCTCCACAAACCCCATTTTTGGCTGCTGATGTTGTGGGCGATACGCCGGTTGGTATTGCGGTGGTGCTTCGGCTTGAAACTCGGCTGTGTACATATTCCCCCTCGGTGAAGGAGGCGGAAAGTACTGGCTGTTCTGCAAATAGAGGGGTCTCGAGGCGTCTTGCGCTTGTTGCTCTGGGGAACGGAGATCGTTGAATTGGAGGACATGAGGATGATATTGCTGCGGTTGGGTTTGGGGTGCGGAAGGAGAAGACTGTTGGAAGTCGGGATTGTCTAAAGACCTCGACAATCTATGCTTCTCGTCGGTTGATTGCCATTGCTGTTGCTGATCTGGATAGCTGTGTTGATATTGCTGGGGATGCTGTTCTCGATTGGCTGATGTTTCCCGTTGGGCGCGACGCTTCGAGATCTGCTTCACTGCATAGACACCTGCTCCTCCGATGATTGCCGCTTTGATGAGGCCCATGATCTTCTCTGGTTATTGGATTTCGAGTCTCTTCTGTTCGATGAGATGGGTTGATAAATAAGGTCGAAATATAGATAGTACGGATATTTCAGGCAATGATCAAGATGGATTGGATTGGCGATGCTGAATGTTTGCTTTTCTATGCTTGAGTATGACTCCGAGCAAAACAGAGACAGCAGCCATGGTCGGCGGGCATACTATATATCATCTCCACAATGCACCGCATGATCAAAAGTGGCATATCATCCATGGACATCTACATACCCTATGCATCGTCCTTGTGCAGGAAACGTAAGCTATGCGCAGAGCCACTCCACAGCCTAACCAATTAGTCCACTTTATCCTGGATGCCTGAAGAAGCATTCTCGTCGAGCCATACATTTTTTTTACAAGCTTGCTCCATACTCAAGTCGACAAAGTCCATGGTAAATACGGTGGTTCGGACCCGGGAAGCCCTGCCAAGTCACGCAATGCTCTGTGGCGGAAGCGTCGCAGCAGCCAGGGCTGTGCGGGGAGGTTGAAGGCGACGGGTACACGCGTCCCGCCTAGTTGATGGACGCTTAGATAACGTACAGAATGCATATTTAGGCACCTAGTGAACTACCTATCACGAGTATTCCGCAACCAGAGGCTTCATTCATCGACAAAACCTGCAATATGAGCGTGGACGTACACACACCACACTAGCTCTATCGTCGCAACAAAGAGAGATCAGAGCTTCCTCGAAATGAGGGCATTTTCCACCATGGCGACGAAATTGGGGCTGAAGCCGCAAACGATCGATCGACACTTTACAAAGGACTTTAAGGTTAAGGCACCGATAAAAAATCGATGGTGCCTGAATGCATTTTGGGGGCGCAGCGCAGCGCAACGGCCGAGAGTATGAATATTTCAGGGAGGTAGATACATACGTAGGTAGTTATGCCAGTAACTCGTCATTTAGTTAAGGGGATACTAGTTAGGGGGAGTTTTGGGCACCCTGACTACCTAACAACAGTTCCTAGGGATCAGGCGGTGAAATCGGCAGCTCGGCTCCTCATTTCTGGTCAGGGTGCCACATTACGTTATCCATTTCCGTCGTATCATGAGCCTCCTTGAGTTAAGGCCCCTCGCGTCGTCGCATCGTATTGTATATACCCAAAGGTCAGTGCCTGTTTTTGGGCAGCAGGCTCGCAACAGATCCCTGTCTTGGGTTGGCCTTATTTTGTTGATTTGCGTCGTTTTTGTTGTCGTTGGCATCCCATTCAAGCATGGATCTCGTTTGTTGGTGGTTTCTGTCCCATCTAGCTTATCGCAAGCATTTTATGCCGGTGAACGTGAACGTGAGAGGAGCCGCAGGAGCGATGCTGGCCTTGGGAAAGAATGGGTTCACGAGACATGAATGGTAGGTACCTGGTTTACTATGTGGATAAAGGTCTTGTGCTTGATTGCTACGGACTTCATTTTTCGGCACTGGTTCTTGTAGATTCTGACTAGATACAGGTCGTTCAAGCCTGAATGTTCCAAGGGGCGGGAATAGGTATGCTGTATAGATCATTATCTGCTCTTTTATCACGAGTACTACCGGGGTCGGAAAATATAAACGGCATATTAGCTACAGAGGCAGTCCCTTCGCGGACCTTGGTGCCAAAATGGATTTGTGTTTCGCTTGCGATGCTGGAAATACTTTGTTGAACAATGCGTGCAATGTGAGTCTGTTGTATGACAAAATCGGACCAGGGGTTTAAGGGATGTGGTAGGGTATGGACTATCGTGCCGCTCAAGAAACCCATTCTCCATTCCTCAACGTTGGACTTCTGCATGGTTGTGATCTGTACGTAAGCCATAGTCTGACTCCGAAAGATGTCGAATGTTTGCTGGACCTGACCTCCAATGACTAATGCATGTAGGCCATGCGAGAGGTAAGATCCAGGAATCTGGAATGTCTTTTCTCATTCTGTTGCACGGACGGTGCTACACGGAAGTCGGGATGATGGCTCTGATGTCCGTCCATCCCAGTCGAAGTCGCTGATGAGAGTCCCCCGTGGTCGAAGTAAAACGTTGGCTGTCTCATTGATCATGCAATATTCACTGTCCTCGATCTTTTTCCGTGGCGAATCTGTTGAAGCATAATTCTCCTTTCATCTGAGCTGCCATGATCTCTTGTGGCTCTTCTCCTGGTTGCCAGTATCCGTCGAACTAAGGCTGGTACGGTGACATGGCAGCACAAAGACACAAGCTGCACCGCACCACGCAAGAAGACGGCCATAGAAATTCACAGTCGATCGATGGAACTGCATATAGACGTCCAACACGTTGCGAGTAATGCTGATTCCCAAAAATTAGGAAGACTTGCTTTTACCCTTCAACACCTTCCGTCGCTGAGCCATCATATGGGTGTACAAAATGTAAGAACCGGGGATATAGATGAACAAAACCACCTTGAGAAGCAAGTCCATGTACTTTCCCTCCTTGGCCGCAGGTGCCAAAGCCAGATACATCAGGAGACATTCGCTGGAAATGCCAACCGGGTAGAGGACGAAGAAGGTGTTGTACCGCAACCAGGTCAACCATGAGGGGATCTGATCGCTGATGATAGTCTTCCAGACGAAGAACCCATATCTAATCACTTCAGTAATCCCCCATGCGAGGAGGATTCCAGAAAACGCAATCGGCCCAGTCGTTGAGCCAGCCTTGACTTTGCCCCATGGAGTTGTGGTGGCCACGATGTCGGGGTATGGGCGAAGAACGAACCAGACGACTAGAATCCGAGAAGCGACTTGCATTGCTGTCGTGACGGGACTTGCGCGTACCAGGCCAATGGCCGCATGGACGACCTCGAGCAGAGCGATGGTTTGTGTCCACAGGAGAAACGTGAACAGAGCTTCGAAGAGCCTATAGAGCTTTCCGTGTGAAACAAGCACAGGGATAAGTGCTATAGCGCGTAAAGTAACAATCGACCAAAGAACAAAGCAGATGCCATTGTAGGCTATCAGATATTTCTGGATTGAAGATGATGATTTAGTTACAGGCTTTTTGGCTGGTGTTTGGGTGGCCATGATTGCGATTTGACAATAGAAACCCGAAAGGCAGATGGACAGAAGAAGAAGTCGTCGACGACACAATATGACCTTGGTGTTCACCAAGAATAGCTGTTTGGTTCCTTTATACTGAAATGAAATGAAATTAGGAGGTCTTTGGAGGAAATGATGGGTGTTGAGAAGAGTCCACAAACGAACTAGCTCGTCATTTAGTGAATTAACAGGGACGAAATCTTGGCGGAAATCGGGGTAAACTCTAAATAATTTTTCTGAGAGAAACTTCATATCCGGCACCGCAGCACCGCAGCCTCTGACCGTCTTCGACCTCTGGCCATTTTACAGACGCACTCACTCCTGTCACTCATTCCTACAAGTCTGATCTCTCTCCGACCTCCAAGATGCCTCCCTCAAAGCGCAACCGAGTGGTGCCGACGTCCAAAACCCGCAAGAATCGCAAAGAGCTGGTTCGACGACTCGCAGCAAACGTGCAAGAAGCCGCTCAGAAGTATTCGTACATCTGGGTCTTCGATGTCGAGAACACAAGGAACAACTTCCTCAAAGAAGTCAGGACCGAATTCGACGATTCGCGGATCATGATGGGCAAGACAAAAGTCATGATGGTCGGGCTGGGCCAGACACCCGAAACTGAGATCGTCCCCGGTGCCAGCGCACTTGCTCCATACGTCAAGGGCGAGATTGGCCTTTTGTTCACCGACAGAGAGCCACAAGAGGTTGAAGAATACTTTGGCAATTATCTGAATGTGGATTTCGCACGCAGTGGCACGACTGCGGCCATGGAGGTCAGAATCCCACCGGGAGAACTGCATACACAGTACGGTGTGGATGGCGGTGAGGACGATCCGCTTCCCATTCAGATCGAGCCGACACTGAGAAAACTCGGGATCCCTACGAGGTTGGTCAAAGGCAAGGTTGTGCTGGAAGAGCGGCCGGAGGGCTCGATGATTGACGACGACGAGGAGGGATATCTAGTGTGTAAAGAAGGTGATGTGTTGGATTCGAGACAGACATCGATCCTAAAGATCTTGGGTGTCCGCATGTCCGAGTTTAAGATCGAGCTCAAGGCTGTGTTCGACAAAAAGGCTGAATCCGTTCGAGAGATAGGCACGATGGAAGTCGATGGTGCTGCGGTTTAAACCAGCGCAATGAACTTGAAAATCTTTCGAAATGCTTGAAATGGTGCGATCAATGTGTTAGAAGTGGCTGGGACTAGGGAATCGAACTCCGGAGCTGCAGTACGACACAACGCTACTGTCTCTCTACAAGAGTCAACATGACATATTCAAATCTCCCTGATCCACACCCCACGACCTGTCGACTCTCCAGTCGGCAATATTAGGCCAAGCAGTACACAGCTCTGCCATGACTCATGCCGGCAACAATGCAAACGACTTACAGGGTCAAGAGACGATCCTAGTCGTGGGCATCCATCAGTTGAGGAACGAGGCCGGCCACCGCGCGGATGCAACTACTACCCTTACAAGATTTGACTATTGCCCGAACCCTGCAAACGCGACAATTGCCTTAGGCAATCAGCTCCAAGGCCTGACGTTTCCGCTGATTGTAATGTCAAGAAGTACCCCTTTTTCTCTCCGATCGACAAGAACCCAGCTCCAACGGTCTATCGTAGAAGCATTCGACAGAATCAGACTCAACAGATGGGACGAGCAGAGGGATACTTCGAGCCGCGGCTCGAGTGATGTCAGGCGAAACAGATCGAGGGTTTCTCTCCCTTCACCACGGCCTCTACAGCAGACCCCCGTCCCTCAAAGCAAATATCTGGGCATTGGGAGAAAACCGCCAACTCCGCTGTGGTGTCAAGAACATTCAGATTCGAGTACGATTCGAGCATCTGCTCTGTCTCGACGGGGGATCCAGCTTCATGATTTGCCATAGCAGACGGCGAGCTAGCCAGCTAGCCAGACTGGTCCTTGCATTTTTTTTAAACCATTGAGACTATCCACACGGCATGCTACGGTCTCCACGATGTGATGAATATCAGAAAATCCAATAGAAAAGTTCCATAGTGTGTGTGTACCTAGTCCTCCTCGGCCGGGACGAATAGAAACCATGCTATTGTGTTGAATGAATTCGTGACGCCCTGTTTCCTGCCTCCCCGCTTCTAGCCATATACGCGTGGCATGCCGAACGTTCGTCTCGAGAGATGTTCTGTCGTGATTTTCCATTTCAATAGCCTCGAGGTGGCACAACCAAGACTTTGGCCTACCGTGGCCCTGTGACCTCAGCATAAAAGCTGATTTGCCTTGCGGAAAGTGGTAGAGTTGGGGACGCGGTTATCTATGTATAAGTCAATGTTTTCAAACGAGCCATGACTCAACGCCCTTGGGTGATATTTGTGAAGTTGTCCAAGAAACGATCAATAGTATATATATATATATATATATTTTCCAGCAATTGTCAACTTCCTCGCTCATTTGTACTGTTATACAACACTCCGATAGCCATGGCGCGAAACCTCACAGGGTCAAGTTCTCACGGTGTCGAAATCGGAGAATACAGACAGACAGCATGCCAGTTTCCTCTTGAAGGCTCAAACTATAAGAGCGACCTGAATGAATTGCGTTCATTCATCGTTTCCATTGACGACGTGCTCATCCTCCGCGCTTGATTGTTTGGCATTGGTGATGAAAGATCTCACAGGTCAGAAAGATGGCTCGTTTTGTTGTGCGTTCATCGAAGAATGCTTTTCTAGCCCACCCACACCGTGAAACCTGGAGTAGGGGTTACCCAGCATGAACCAGTCCCTGTTGGCACCACCTGTTGTTTTTCCAACGTCTGGTTGGGGTTTAAGTGACGATCACAAAGCACAGGCGAAAAGATAACGTTGGACTACCTTTCGAAATGACAAGCTGTCGGGGATGAGAGAGCCAGTGGTGTAGTAAAGGTGAAGCGGTGGCATCAGGCAGAACGACATTGTTCACATCAAAGACAGGGAGATGCTTGCTAAGGTGGTAACACCATGGCATGGCTCAAAGTCTCACTTACGGTTGCGGCGTCCCAACAATTGCTGAATCGAGAGCAGTAGTATGGAAAACCCTTTGCTGAATTTCAACGACCAATGGTCCAAATATGTCTATCATATACGATCTTGGGGTGACGTTTCCTGGTTTTTGACACGTGCTCGGCCGAGGTGAACTTTCACGGGACTGGTGGATGTGAGAGAGAGAAGTGTCGACATGCACGAACAAGATGTCACTCCCTTTAGCCACTGGGCGGGTCTCTGGTTGACAAGTATTCCGTGATGTTTCTTGCTGAGTTAGTTCATGGTCACAGCATATTGGTAAGGCCTTTTTTCCCATTGTGTTGTCGTGCAGACAAGGAATTAGCCTGGAATTTGCTCCACTCGTCTAATCGGGAGGTATCTTGAAGCTGCCTGTATTATCAGGTGACAAGCACAGTGTTGCTCGAGCCAGTTGAGGATGTGCGTCCTGTAATGTGGGCTCTTTTGACAAGAATTCCTGGTCTGGGACCGGAGCCAGACGTTCGGTCGGTCCTATTCTTGCATGCATGTAGGGAAACAGAATGTAGGTTTACTGCGAAAGATGTAAGACAGAATGAGAGGGCACAAGGTTGGACGAATCCCAACTTAGCAAAAGAGTGTATGATCAGACTGTAGGCTGTAACCAACCGAACCCCAGCTTATCGGTAGTATTTGTTCCTCAACCCTCAAAGTGGCGTTTTGTTCAGTCCTTGCCAGTCTTGACTCGAGGAATAGGACTGTTCCTTGCCAGTAAGCCGTGGCCCTCACTTTAGCACCAGGTCGGGATCGATGACTGGCTAGTTTGTGCGAGTCGAATACGCATGAATTGGGTTAGAAAGAGTCAGGATATCCAGGAGCCGGAAAAGGGTTGCGAACAAAGACCCATGATTGATGCTGGCCTAGGTTCTCAGTTGTGGTCTGTCTGTTGTCATGTCGCAAGTATGGTGATAATATTGGTCGGATGTGACACACGTATTGATCTCTAGCTTAGGTCGACCACGTCGACTCACCGTCTCGAAGACAGGCAGCCAGATCAGTGTGTGTAGATACTGGACAACCTAGACGTGGGGCCAAGGGGCGACCGCCTTAAGCACACGAGGAGGTAATGTAATGTGGCGCGTCATGGTTTTGTCTTCGCTCCTCCAGTCTTGAGTTCTGAATGTTTTGGCCGGAAACCTCCTAATTGTTGAGTACTATTTCTGACCGTGATGCATGTCTTGGAGTGGAGTAAGAGGATAGAAGGAACGCTGACAATGACAGCCTTCTCACGTTTTGGAACGTTCTGCCTGATGTACAACCTGCGAGTTCCATGCGACACTGCAAGTGTTTGACGGAAATTGACAAACCTTCTGTTGTTAGTAATCCCCAGCCGGCACCGCCAATGCCGCCGCAATAGTCTTGCTTGTTTCGGAACGTATTTCACAATGCTAACAACAAGGAACACAAAGCCTCCTCGGACGCAAAGTTTCGTTGGCGGTAGACTCGAAAATCATGTGTGTGGCAAAATTTTCAAGGCGGCGATTCCTTCTTCGAGCGCCTCATTCCTCTGTGACAGCAAAATGTAAGAGCGTTGCGGTCCCCCAGGTGGTCTCCAATTGCGAGCGCGAATTTCACCCTGTAAAGTCAGTCAAAATCAAAGTTGCGAGGTCTTGGACTCGTGGGTGCAGCTAGTCTGAAAGTGCACATTGCACTCGAACCTGTCTTCCCTCTTCCTGCATGGGCGCTCCAGGGGCCAGGGCCGATGGGGGACGGGACAAGGCATACACGGTTAGTCAAGACCGGAACTACGCCGGACTGGACCACCATCATAGCGTCAAAGGGTTTCAATAGGCATGGTTTTAATGTGCTCGGATCGCCACAAGCGCACACCCTGACGAAGTGAGAGCATAATTGTGCCTTGATAGCCAAGGATTCATCCCTTCTTTCGTTGGAACATGTCCTTATTATTACACCGACATGATTGACAAGCCGAAAAACCGATCGAGATCTCCGGAAACCAGCTTTGATGTTCTGACGAGTCCAAGCTGTTGAAAATAAAAACAAATCTGGACAAAGCGCACGTCATAGCTAATAATGGACGTGTTTGACGCATCTCGGAGATGTCACGAGGAAAGGTGTATTCCGCAAAGAGGATATAGACGTGGGACTGCACAACTGAGTTTTGTAGACCACGAGTCTTGATTCTTCTCATGGTACGGCTACGGGCGGCGGGGCTGTGGGCACAACGCTAGATCGCGACGTACAAGGGCTCAACAAGAGTCATGGACCTCAAGAGTCAAGACTCCAGTCTCCAAGGGACTTCAGGAATCCAGGATACGGAGTAATCGTGCATGAGGAAAGGAAGGTTCGGTTTGACTTTCTGCTAGCTGAATGCGTGGGGCAAGGGATGTCCCGTCATGCTCCGCCATCCCTGGGTCTTGGGAACGAGGCATTGACGCTCTGGTCCTCATGGGGTAACTCACAAATTCCCACCATGGTCTTCCTGGAGTCGCTACCTTGCTTGGCATTGGTGCGCATCGGGTTGGCGCTCGCCGCTACCATTTGATGGATATGTCTGCGTCGGTTGCGAGGCCATCGTAGGGATCTCGATGGTCGACGAAGGCCGGGTTGATTTAGGCCGCGGCAGGTTCTCAGAGCAACGCAACAAAGAACACACGAGACTGGCTGTCGGCGGTGTTTAAATCGAAGCCCGTATCCACTCGTTCAACTCGATGTGAATATCTCATTGCCCTTGCCGCTTGTGCATCGCCTGTATGGATATCAACAAATCCTTGTCCCTCTCAGACAAGAGTCAAGACGGTTGTGAATGGGCATGGTTGGTGGATACAAGCGATTTGTGGATTGTTCGACAAGTCGGAAAACGGTGCGGTGTGGCTTGCCCAATCGAGATCACAAAGGAAAAGTTGTTCTGACCATCTCTAGCGCTGTGGAACTGCAGAACAGTTTACGAATTACGAAATGCCGGCTGATCCACTTGGTCGGATGATTCTGGTGATGTGCATTCAGCTTCCGTGGCTTGAAGTTTGAACATGACCAGGCAAGGCATCCCCCTGTAATTATCGCTTAAGCGAGCACTGATCCTACGCATGGATCCATGCGGTCGTTTGCGTGTATAATCAGGATTGAGGAAACGTATGGCGTTCCCTTGCGGAGTAATCTTGATCACTCTGGAATCGTTGAATGTCTCCAATCCATCGTTAAAAGCTCCTATTGTTGGTCGTATTGAGAATAGATTTGAAATGCCAACTTGCTGTAACAAGTCATCACACAAGAGGCGAGGACCTTATTTGAGAACTGGTCATTGTAGGCTCTTCCGTGGAGAGACTACGAGACAAGTAAAATGTCATCAGGCACAAATCACCTGTACTTTTTGCGGTTTCCAAAGTTTCTTGAGCAATGGCTTAGACAAACGTAGAAGATATTACTAGAATATCAGGGAACGTCAAAACATTGACCACGGGAAGACCATGACTCCACGACATAGATAAAGTTCTCCTTGTCCAGGCCGGAAGGTTGCAAGGGTGGGCCCTTCTTGAGCCTGCTCGTGAGGTCATATGGACGAATTTGGTTGCCATCGATCTAACCTTGTGATGAAATGGTTTTGGACCGAACTGCATTATCCGTGGCAGGGATAGCAGCTCGCCACGGGGTAGAGACACAAACGTACTGTAATCTCCGCGACAGGAAGTGCAGAAAAGCCTTACTTGACCCTAAGGTCTGCTGCCTGACTAGCCGTTTAGGAATGTCGAGGCATAAGAACGCTCTAAGGTTAGTCTCACTGCTTCGGAGTTCCAATCACACATACAGCACCTTGGCCCCCAGAAAGGATGCCATGACAGACACTATGGTTCAATGCCTTCGTTGCAAGGAGTTGAACAACTCAGGGCCAAGAGTCGCAGTGTGAGTCCCTGGTAGGTCTAACATCGCATGCATCGTTTTGCAGGTGGCTTTCTGCCCGAGCTCGTGGTCAACCCATGAGATAACGTTAATGGAGAGTCGTTTTGTAGGATTGTCACGATCCAGGTAATCCCACGATTAGAGAGTTGGGTAGCTGTGTTGATCAGGCAATCAGGTCAGAGGGTGCTCCTCCTCAAAACTGACCGACAGGTGGGTAGTAGTTAGCGCAGTTGAGTTCCCACAATGTGACACCAGTTGAAGGGTCACGATTCACAGGATGGTCCGCGTGTTTTACTTCCCTAAGATTATGCAGGCTCATCCAGGCCCCACATCTAAGCTGCCACCCTGTCGAGTTCGCTTTGCGGCTCCAATCGATTGTGGTCTTCAATCGTAAATATAACACCAATCAATCGCCCAGGATCATCACGGAGAAGTCGGGTGTCAGCTCGATTGCCAGGGATGAAGGTCTCAGAAGAGAATCTGTGTAACTGTGTACTTGACGTACTTCTACATCTGATACGAAACGGTCTTTGTGTAGCATGGTTGTGGCCCGTCGAAGAAACAATTGCATAGTATGCTTAAGAGATAGCCCATTGGGAGGTTGTTAATCATCCATCGTGTCAAGTAGCAGCACAAGTGGAGGGGTTCTTTCTGCTTGTGCAGAAAGGAGGAGCGGTATTCTTGCAGCCTCGAATACCGAAGTGCTCCAGGGGAATCGTATGACAGAAAGTCGGCCTGGAAGATAGAGGCTGTCCACTGACACCCTGTGCTGAGCCCACGGAAATCCTACCAAATTGTCAGCCAGACCACTGGTTGAAAGTTCGGGTACACGCAACATACTGTAGGTTCAGGAAGTCGCGCAGACCATCGGTGCTCGTCGGGCTTAGGGATCAAGCTCACAATAATTGCCAATAGCACGGCAGGTGGATTTTAGATTTTAGCGTATAATGTTTTTTAGTCTTTGCAGAAATCCACGCGGTCGGTTGAACATGGATCGTAGCGTGCAGCGAACTTAATCAAACATGAAATCATGGTGAAAATGATGACGCGAAGATCGACCAGAAACACGACCCACGAGTCATGGCTGACTAGCACTTGGTTTACTCCGTGCATACCTATTAGGTGCCTATGATCAGAAGGGAAACCAGGGGCTAGCCAGAATTATCACAAAACGTGATCGAACGAGCCAGACAGGAGCAGGGTTTCGACACCTTCTGGACGAAACTCTGTGGAAGGCCCAGCACGGCCGGGAAGGAGGACCCTGCAGAGGCGTGATTAATGTACATGGCGGTATTAGTACTTCAGAGACCTACTTTTGAAACTACGAGTCAGTAGCATATCAACCTGCGTATGTCCTATTCAGCCGAGAGGCGTCGTGCTCGACTTACATTTGTCTCTAGGACTCTGACATGTTAGCACGAGTGACAACTCATGGAGCACGATGCAGGAGAGGCCCAGTCGTGGGTTGCGAGGAGAGAAGAAACGGTAATTGAAAGCCCAGGGGTGGCGTGAATCTGGGCCTGGGTTGAATGGCGTTCGACTACCATGACCCACCCTTTGGTATGATTCTGTGTGAGTTTTTTTTTAAAGCCCTTGGCCAAATGATCGCCACTTTAACAACAAGAACAGCATGGGAAGCTCCAATAAGCTCTGCGAGGTGGGCAAGGGCTGATTTGGGCGGACTAAACAGATTTCAGACCTCGCCGTTAGAGGGTCGTGGAGGGTGGAACAAAGAATGACTAGGATCCCGGGAGCCTGTATTTATTCCTGTCGCATCGAGCCGCCGGTCTGAGGAAATGGAAATCGCACTTGTGAAGGTTGAGAGGTTTTGTGAGACATGTGGTGACAGGTAGGCGCTGAGTCGTTGACCAGGTGTGGTAAGCTGGTGCATGATCTCGGCGGGTTGCAAAATACGAAAACAAAAAAAAAGGAATAGATTGTGGGGACGGATGAAGAAGGAAGGAAAGGAGGGAGAGAATTTAGAACGCAGGCAGGTGCAAGAGGAAGGAGCAAGGAGGGAGGAGGGGGAAGGAGGGCGTGGAGGGCCAGCTGACGAGTGTGACGCGTTGGCTGTGATGCTTGATTTGTGAATCGTAAATCGTAAACTTGGGTATGCAAAGGTAGGAGGGACATAGCTAACCTAGTAAGTTAGGTGCCTGGGGTATCTGTAATTTGATGCCATTTGACAGTTCGGCAGTCGAAGCCTGGGACTGGAAGTTTTGCAGCGGAGGGGCCACGACGGAGGTCTTACTGGGCAGGGCCAGTGCCAGTGCCAGTGCCACCCTGCTAGGCAGAGTCTCACTCGGAGGTTGGCACCTGAAAGTCTGGAGGACAAAGCGGATGAAGCATGAATCCTTGTACTGCGTAGGAGTGTACGGAATAGTTTCAGGCCGAGCGGCACCTGGGCAGACCTGGGCACCTAGGTACCTGGGTACCTGTCCAACTAATTAGTCCCGCGTAGGGGGCTCTCACGGTCTGGCCTCCTCGGATTGCTCTTGGGCACCAGGCAACTCTGATCTCCGTATCGTACAGCTCTCGGCCACTATTTACCAGCCGTAACACTTTAACCTTCAGTCCCGTCAAGCCATTGATGTGGGCCGCACAAATCTGGGAACACCGAGACCCAAGGCCTCAGGGGTGCTGGGGCTCGATGACTTGTTGGAACCTGGATGCCACCTAGATGCAAACTTGCAAATCGTGGACTTGGTGTGGTACAGTAGGTAGGCACCTAGTTGGGACTAGCTGGTTGGCACCGACTTGACTCAAGTCTGGAGCCCCGGAGGTCGCTTAGACTTCAAGCGTAACTGTTAGGTGACTGTGGCTTTGGGCTCTAAACTTGACCCGCTAGGCACCAACATTGGCCGGGTGGGTGGTTTGGTGTACCGAGGATGGAGCTATAGGCACCTGTAGGGAGGCCCTAGTTAGCCCTAGCCTCCTAGGAATACAGTACGGAGTACTTGTCAAGAACAATATTTGCTAGCCCCGCGGCTGGTGGCGTGCAATTCCATTCCAATGGAAGGGGGGACCCTTAGCGCTTCCAGGCTGCAATACCACCCGGGATCGCCTTGAGGATTGCCTTCTGAGGCATGTCAAACTTGGACATGGGACTCACCTCCAAGATACTCCGTACTGTACCTACCCACCCAGTGCCACCCACCCACCTACCTACCTACCTACTCTGCCGTTGTATGAGCAAGCGGCCAGGGAGTGTTTAAATGCTGTCGACCTCGGCCATTGGCTTTCGGCCCTAACCGGCTTCCCTATTAGAGTCCTTCATAGTGGTCACAGGGACTATCACGACCTCGACGTCGAAACATCGAGAGTGCATATCAAGTAGATCAATTGCCAGACTGGCCCCGGAAACTGTCTCAACGAAGTTGAGCACGATTAAGCCAAAGAAAGTCAAGCGAGAGCTTTACTAGAATGTGGGCCAAGTCATGCACGGTAAACACCCATTATCACCAGCTCAAAGTTTGATTTACCTACCCACTTGACAAGATGCATCTAACGGTGGTCGAGTCGGTGGACTGCCAGGTGCCAGAGTGCCAGTCAGCCAGTGTGCCAGTCTACCAACACTGCCTCGAGGCTAAAGACTCGAAAAGCCCAAAGTTTCAGTCAGAGTCAATGAACCCAGAAGCCAAGACAAGCCACCTGCGCCACGCTAGTTAACGCGTTTTCAACCACCATGGAACCCGCGCCGCACTCCCAAGGCGGTCAGCGATGCTTCGGGTGCACACTAACTTGAGTGCGGTGGTGCATCACCACCACCACCACAAGTAATGCGAAAGAGTACCTAAAGAACCTAGTAAGGTACCTAAGTAGGCCCAAGGACCCTATGGGCAGAAGACCACAGTTGCATACCTACCCACCTACCTAAGTGAAGCACTGTACAGAGCACCTCGGTACCGTCTCAAGGTCTATGATTCACCCTTGGCCCAATGCAAACCAGTTTGATAACATCCCCCATTGAAGAGACTCCCATACGCTTTACTTATCCCTATCAACCTTGATGTCTTTGTTCTAGAGAATCGAGCGGAAGTTACACTTCCAGCAAGTGATCAAAGTACGGCATACTGTGGCAATGGTTAAGCTGAGAATAAAGTCACTAGAAGCAGGCACTTAGCGGGCGTCCTACGGGTGCCTACCACGTTACTAGTGGGCTCAGTGTCATCCTTAATGTACTCTAGCGTACCGAATAGCCAGGTAGCCATCACTTAGATCGACGAGTGGAGTGGCACGAGCAACCAGCAAGAACGGAATACACAGTCCTAAAAGGGAAATGGTCCCGCAACGCACATTCTCCTTGCAATCATTTTCGTATTCTCGATCCATCTTTAGGCCTTCTGAATCATTCCATCTCCACAACCCACCAAGACAGAGGGTGGATCTGCAAGATAGTCCAAGACAAAACCACAGGATACGATACCAACTTCGAGCATCAAGAGCAAGTGGCTTGATTCTGTGAACATACAGAGTACGTTGCACCGTTTCCAATATGCTGAACCCCAATCACAAAACACCATGGGCGGATTCTTCAAGTGGTAATGAACACCAGAACGTCTCGGCCCCGGTTTGATCCCAAAGGAACGACGTTCTTATGAGTTAGGCTAACATAGCAGAACCTTCTAGTGTTTAGCGGTACGTGTGACTACCCAAAGGCCAACGTGCACCGCCCAGGTACATGAACCATGGACTCCGGAGTATCCACAACGTACGAGACTTACTTAGTTGAATCGATCCCTGTTGCCTCCAAGTGGGGATGATTTCATGCAAGCTGTCGTCCAACATGCACCGCGTCATCCCGTGCCAAAGCCTTCCGTTGTTCGTCTATTTGGCGCCATGTCCGGTTGAACAGTGGAAGGCTGAAGCGTCGTCCGTCACACACTGACAACGTCCCACCCGATGGCCCATCGCCGGACGGGCCTCAGCGTGGCGCTGATGGGTCATGGCCCACGCCTCACGGCCCACCTTGCCTTGGCCCACAAGAGACGGAGTCGTGGGAGTACGGAGTACACCCAGAGATCACTGACATACCGGCGGAGAGTCTCTCTGATGTGACAATGGTGACCAGTCGCTCAGTCTAACACATTGACTAGGTTAATACTATCAAGTACCCCTTAACCTATACGCTGCCCTCCCGGCTCTGTCTACTCCGTATAGTACTTGATCCACGCTACGGAGTGACTATAATGACGGCTACAGGTAAACTCCACCTAGGCCCTTGCACAACAATAATACTGTAAAGGGACAAGGTATTCATTGTCAGTGCATCTCCGAGCCCGTGCTGGCTGCGGATCAGCCTGTGATCCTCTAAGCCCATGTTCGGCGCTTCGGTTAAGCGAGGACCCAAGACCAAAGCTCCTAGTACCAAGCTCTCGAGGCCCATGTATCCATCGACTTCGTTTGTAAGTACAGACCCAAACGTACCATGCAAATTACTCGGTACCTACTCCGTACAGGCTGCAGCCACCTGGGTGGCACAGGCTGGGTACGAGGCTACCGGCATGTTACGTCTCAGCAACTGAACACCCCTGGGCCTTGTGATATTTCCACTAAGCACCCACCTAGCAGCCACTAGCTGGGTAGGCAGCTGCCAGGCTTCGGCCAGGGAGTCAATCATGCGACCATGACCACCTGCACGCCCGGTCGCCCTCACTAAGTACTGTCAGGAAAACCTTGGTACCATCAACGACGGCAAGATTGGAGTCTATTGCTGTCCAATTGGAAGGCCATAATCCTCCTTACGCCTAGGATACATGGCTTCTTTTGAGATTTCCTCTGCTTAGCTCCCCTAGTGGTCCCTCTGATCGGCTTTCCCTGGATCATCATATTTTCACATTTTTTCCTGGATGCATTGATCAACTCGGGACCTAGCTCCGATTTCCCTTTGCCATTCCACCAGGAGTTTTCCCCATCCAACCGACCTTTGACTCTCGCCCCGCATTACTGGCTCGCAGTCTGGGAAGCCCTGACGCTCAATGTTTCTCCTGCAGAGCCTTAGATAGGTACCGTAGGTTTGACGGGAACCTCTCAAGCGTGCCAGCCCAAAAATTTGGCCTCGCTAGCCCACGACTCGGAATTCGATCACTGCTACCTGGCTCCGTCACGTTCACACAGTCCTGACTCCTCAGACTCCAGTTCCCTTTCTCGCGCTTGAGGCCTCCCTGGCCTGGTCTGACGCATCTCGCCTGTCCACCTTGCTTGCACCTCAATTTCTAAACTTTGCTTTAGCGGCATATTTCCAATCAGCACCTCGCGCAACTAACGATGTGACGCTCATTATGCTTTGACTCCCGCAACTGTTCTTACCCGACCAGCCCGACGTAAGCGATGGGTCACTTCAGATACGCCGTCATCTAGTCAAGACACAAGACGCAAGAACACAAGACACACTCTTTCCCACCCCAGTCACCTACCAGTCAAACACACTTTGGTAGTTTTTCTACTAACTCTACGCTTTGCCGCAATGCTATGCCTGTCTAATTTCGTCTTGTTCCCCTTGCTGGAGTTGACAACAGTACCCTAGTTACTTGGTCGATCCGAGCACCTCTCATGATTGCCGACCAGTCATAGATATGTATTGCTCTGCCCATCCTCGGAGCCTCTTTCCTTCTCGCAATAGCCACTACGATTCACAATGGACTATTCACATGGTTTGACACCTCCCTCCAGCCATTATCACACCAACATCAATACCCTCTCCAATACAACTTCTCACTTGTTCCGCCCGAGTAAAATCTTAAAGCCCAACAGCCGGAATGGGAGCCCACATACATTGAGCAGGCGTAGAACCACCACATCTGCAACTATTTCTTCGAGAACCAGATCGGTGGTTGACCAGCTTCGATCCAATCCCCAATCAGTTTCTTCTCAGCCTTTCCCGGGTCGATCACGACCAGTTAGTTGGCATCCTCGCTCGGTCGATACCGGCCACCAACTGCATCTGGGGGAGCAAGACTTCCCAAATTTCCCCCAATTCATGACTACACAAGTCAATGGTCTCATCACGCCCATGTCGTACCCAGTAAACGATGGCCCCCAGATCCAGGAACTTATCACACCTCTAGATGAGTACCCTTGCTACGACACTACTGATGCATATCACAACCAATATTACGATAACATGACCTGGCTCTGTCAACCCAGCGGCAAGATGGACAACTTCTCCTTGCCCACCCACGGCCAAAATAACGTCATGGAATCATCATGGCAGTATAGTCATCTGCCGTACTCGGCTCCTGTGCAAACGGCACCATCATCTCCGGATTGTCCTCCTTCTACGGGCATGGATGGTTTGAGTCTTGGTACTACAGACCCGCAGGCAAAGGATAGCGGTGAGGAACTTGTCGGCATGGGCCTCTACGATTCCCCTGCCCAAGTGCATTCGACGTCGTTCTTTTTTGAAGGCTCAACTGTCGCTCAGCGAAAGAGTTTAAAACTCGAGGAATCTTTCGAGCCAACAGAACGAGAGGAAGAAGATGACGACGAGGTTGATGATCAAGATGACGCCGAAGAGGACGAAGACGTAGCCGACCAAGATTCTTTCCAAGTACCTGAAAAGACGTCGTACCCTTCACAATCGATTGCCAGTCACTTTCCTGTACTAGCTGAACAAAACCAAGACTCGATTGCTGCACAATATCTTGCGACTTTGGGTCAATTAAACAGCCCCTATTATCCATCATCTCATGGTTATGGATGGGTATGATTAACGATGTTACGTCAAGCGTTGGGATATTACTTTTGGATGAAAGTGTTTACATTACAGCGGCTATTGGTACAGAAGACACGACCTGCTTTTATTCTCACGACAATATCCTCATGTAACCATAGATATAGACACGACGAGGACTCTTCTGACTCCCGGGGTCACGGGATGTTTCGAACCGACATGTATTATATATTTTATGGAAAGGCTTGAAATGATTTTCCTGGCCAAATCACAATCAAATTCCTGCATGTTCTAGACTGACGTCTAAAATGTGGATCGTCGCGATTGCCTCTCGACCAATCAACGGCCTCTCCACATTTTCCCCTTGGGACCAATTCCACGTTATTTGATTGGGTTGTAACTTCGATCTACATTCATATTATTGACAGATCCCACAGACAATGTCCACCTACGCACTTCACATCATTAACCTGGTTTCCGTTTTGCTCGTCTCCACAGCGTCTAGAGAAATCTGTGCGTCGTAAGGCTAGCTAAAAGTTCTAGACGGGAAAGCGACTGGGCAAAGCACGGCTGAAAGCCAACGAAGGCCCAAGTGCCTCCGAAACAACGACAGTTGGCCTGGCACATCTGAGTAACACTACCTTCATGGTAAGGATCAGCGGGAAAATCCCTTGCATCGCTGTATGACCCAGTTCTTGTGAAGTGCGCCACCAGTTGGTGACCAAGTCACAACGGAGATTATTGGCTCTGAGCGCTTGATCGGCCACCTGCATTTTCTCCGCCCCTGCGAAAGACAATACAGGGAATGTCAATTCGCCATCTCGCAGTCACCTAGCACCCAGCAGTCCTGAACAGTTGTCACAGTTTTGCTGAGACAGAATTATTTGCTTTCAACGCCTAGGCACAGCAAGGAGCAGAGCCAACGTGGGGCCCCACCCTTCTTACACGGACGTCAAAAGCACGGGAAAGCGGTTCATGCAAAGTCTGGAAGCCCGTTTCGGCTCCGCTATCGTTCCAGCACGACCGTCTTACCGTCGACAGATGCTACTACCCTGTAAGTAGTTGCGAAGCTGCCAAAAGGAAATCAAAGCCACCCTACACCACCCACCCAAATGGTCTCACAGTTTTCACCATGGCGGCACGACTCGGAGCTGGCCATGGTGCGAGACTGGTTCTACGCAGATCATGTGAAACGAGACGCTTTCTCGGTGGTGGATTCACCCCAAGAAGATATGAGGCAGAGAGCGGTTGACAAGGTTAATCTCTGGCTGTTCAAGGCGGGCCAATTACCCGCAGCCATGGTCTCGACTGCGAGCTTGACGGACGCGCTACTCCACGACGAGCGGGCAGACATGGCCAGCAGTAGCGAAGGTCCTTTGGCAGGGAAAATATCAGATCAGGCCATGCAGAGTATCTACGCCATGGCATTCGCACGGTTCGTAAATGCTTTTGTGGATCGTGATGTCGCTCGTTCCCGTGCCGCTGACCTGGATCTCGATGGGTTGGACAACGACGAGATGAATGCTGCTGGCGCCGTTGCCGTGCCTGCTTCGTCTTCCGGTTCCGGAGCAGCGAAAGGCGAGAGTTCAATGTACGCTCATGCACAGGCGATCGGGATGCCAGTATCTTTCGTTGATTTACGACATCAAGTGACACATGGCGATGTTCCTGGATTGATTCACTTGCGGAAGATGACTTTACAAGCTCTGCAGTGGTTGTGGGATCGGTGGTGGGTCAAGAATGCCACAGGAGACCCTGCTCGATCGTTAAGGGAATTGGCCGAGCACAAAAGAATTTGTTCCGAGGCCAAGGCCAATTGGGAGAACCAGGAACTCGATGCAGTTGATTTGGGACGAGAAAACCTCCCCATAGCTGTTGATGACAATGTGCCGAGTGATGCCATTGATGGTTCTACAAATGCAAGGCAGAAGCGAAAGCATGATGACCTGTGAAGAAGAGAACGACGCCCCAATGTGTACTTCTAATGATAACCGCAATGACAACGTAGTTGTCTTTGAGACATTCATATAGTGTCCTATTGAGCCTCACTTTCAAGGCGTTGGATTTTGAACTTGTCAACCCTTCTAGAATCCGCCAAGCCTGCGGAGGCTGGAATGTGTTTGCGACATCAAATCCTCCAACGTTGACGAGGGTCCTTCGTCATCTCAAGTAGCCTGCCGGGCCGCCACCACTCACTTGATTTCTCAACTATATTTAATCACATTTGTATAGATCCGGCCTTTGTCTAAATTGGCAGACCATATGCCAGACCTCAAGGTCGAGAATCAATTGCATTGCGTTGCTTTCCTGCGCCATGAGCAACCTCCAGGCAAGGGCAAACAACGGCCCGTTACATGACTTCCTCTCAGAAACTAGCAGTACTACCACTCAATCCTATCCCGCACTCACAAAGCTCGTCTCGACCGTTGCACTCCTCATTCTAGGCTATTATGTCGTCTCGGTGTATGACGCCTGGCCATCAACTCTCAAACGATCTGCCTTTGAAATCACCTCGTATCTATTGCCCTCGCGAATCATTTATGCCATGCAGTACGGATTGGTCCGTCTCGGCCGTTTGAGTTACGAAGATGCCAAGTTCCGCCGTGAAGATTTCGGTGACTTGTTTGCCAAACAAGAGGCCCTGAAGAGAATTCTTGGTCAACAACCTATGCCTTTTATCCTCCATCGAGTTCGCAGTCTGTCTAGCAGTCTTGAAACACCAGAACAGAATCGCAATGCTTCTCCTCCGGGCTTGGGTAATTGGGACAATTCGTGTTATCAGAACAGTATACTTCAAGGGTTGGCTTCGCTTCCGGCCTTCTTCGACTACTTGGAGACCAGTTTGGAACAGTGTGAGAAGTACGAGGTGGAAGCTGAGACACATCGTGCATTGGTGGCGTTTCTAGAACAACTCGTCGGCTTGTCTCACTCCAGGACAGTGTTGTGGACACCTAAGATTTTGAAATCGATGGATAGCTGGCAGCAACAAGATGCTCAAGAGTATTTCTCAAGAGTCTTGGAAGCCATTGAGAAAGAGGCTGTCAAATCTGTCAAGGTGTCTCAAAAGTTGTCTCACGCCGGTTTGGACTGTCTACGGAACATGTTTCTCGGAAATAAGACTAATGTCGATGTGGGTGCAAAAGAAGAGGAGTCGTTGGTGAATAGGCCTATGACTCAAGCCGGAAACCACGAATATTCCAATGTGCAATATGACACACGCAATCCTTTGGACGGGTTGACTGCTCAAACCCTAAAGTGCACGACCTGTGGTTTTACGGAGGGACTCTCGTTGACACAATCTAATTGTCTCACATTGAATCTTGGCCTCCGGGGCTCCGCATCGTTAGAGGAACTGCTCGACGAGTTCACAACACCCGAAGAAGTCGATGGAGTCGAATGTGAACGGTGTACAAAGATGGAACTCGGGAATGGCAAAGTTGAAGATGATGCTGTACACGCAACAAACGGGACAAGTGAGACGTCAAAACCAAAGGCTAAGCCGGTGCTACGCACCAAATTGAAGCAGATCACTCTGGGTAGATTACCGAAGGATCTGGTACTTCACATCAACCGAAGCATCTTCGATGATTTTGGCAACCAAAAGAAGAATAGCTCGCCGATCAAATTTCCCACAACCTTGAACTTTCAAAGTCGATGGTGTGCACCACTGGAAGGCGGTCACAACCAGGTGGAAGCAGTGTATGAGTTGAAATGTGTGGTGACACACTACGGACGTCACGATAATGGACATTACATTGCACTGGGGAAACGAGGTAAGAATTGGTATTCATTCAACGATGAAAGAGTCAACCAAATCAGTGAAGAGGAGGTTCTCAGTTATGGTAATGGGTTTATGTTCTTTTATGAAGCGGTGGCACAGACCCGCGATCGTGAGGGATTATTACAAAAGGCACAGGATGCCACAGTCCCGTATGCTGATGCACATGCGTCAAAGGAACTGCCAGATGTCCGAGAAGATGCAACGGTCGATGCGAATATTATTGTTGACCCTATGCACCCTGGTACGGTGGCAGAGTACGACTTGAAGGTGTCAGAGAACACTTCTCCATCAGAAGCCTCCTCACAGGAAATTGAACAGAAGTTGGATGCAGGTCACGGCGTACAGAAAACACAGGATGCACAGGATGTACAGGATCGGATTCAGATCCCGACATTGAGAACGGCATCGAGTTTTCTGGAGTCACGGCAGGACGCTAGTCATCTTGTCAATACCCCGATTGTACAAAGCCTTTGAGGTCTGATGTACGATGTATACTACCATCTAATGAAGATTATGAGAGACGACAATTGTAATACATGATAACGTTTTGGGCGCCTTGTTCGAAAAAGTTTATGAGTGATTCAGCGTGCTTTGCTTGGGTATCACGGCTCACCGCAAAGTCAACGCAGCCGCCGGAAGTAAATGTACAGATTCAAATCAGGCGCTCGACGTATGGGAGGCCTTAAGGTAGCTGTCTGTCCAAGCAGTCCAAGCTGCAATCAGTGGCAGTGGTACTTAGTCATGGGCTCTGGAGCCGGCATCTCAGCAGCCAGTAGGAGACCAAGCAGTGAAATCCGTATTGAGTATGATGAATTTCTAAACTCGCAGAAGATTTCAATGAAAGCAACCCCACATTCCAAGAGGAAATATAGTGTCCATTTCCCGGGTATCTTTGAGAAAGTGATTAATCGTTTGGCAGAAGATCGTTGCGCGGAGAACGTTTTACGTCTCCAACACCGAGCAGTGATATATCTCCTTCTCTCAGACTCCATCTCGATTCTCGACGAGATTCTTTCAACGGGCTGCTGGCCAAAGAAGTCGGTAGCGACTTTGCTTCTTTCTCTTTCCCACACCTCGGCCGCCTATAGTTCGTGAGGGTTAGTGTATTGCAACATTGCATTCATTACTCAGTCTCTGAGTAATCTTGCGATGACGTCGGCTGGTGCCCCTCACCTCAGTCGCACCATCTCGGACTGCTTGCCTGAAGATGTAAGTGCGTTCCCAGCGCCTTTGCAACTGGGGTGCACAATCTTTTGGACGCACGAACAGCGAAATTGATGTGAGATACATTTTCTAGGTGCACAGCGGTTCGAGCAGCGAGGACGAATACAACCGCAAGATCGAAGTCAGTACCACTTCCCCATTCCCCACTCTACCCTCAACCCAACTGCTTTAGCAGTTCAGACTTTGACGTTATTACTTCAAGGTTCTGTTCGATCATGATGGCGCACGCCGGCGCAAATCCTCGTTCGTCCTGGCCGAAACCCCCGCGGTAGAACGCCCGTCACGACGCCACGCGGCTCGAACTTCGTCACAGTGCGTGGTACATAATCTGGTGGAGAAGACGTCGCTCGGCCAGCAGCCGAAAGTGGAATCGAAGCTTGAACAGATCAACGAGGACGAGACGACAGTGAAAGGGGCGCCTAATGGACAGCAATCCCTAGTGTCGAAAGAGGAGGTACGGGCCACACAGTCGCGGCTCTTGACGAAGAAACAATTGAGTGACATGGCAATGAGCGTCAGGGCGTTGGCTAAGAGGTTGGGCAATTTGAAGGTCAAATTGAAGATTCGCTCTGTGTTCTTGCTCACCAAGGCATATGATAAGACGTTGATCGGGAAGACCAGGGAAGTCGCTAGGTGGTTGCTGTGCAAGGACCGAGCCGTACCGTATATTGTCTATGTTGAGGATACGATGAAAGAGAACAAGGCGTTTGACGCCGACGGATTGGTCGCTGAAGACCCTTCGTACGGCGAGCGGTTGAAGTTCTGGGACAACAATCTGGCCAAGAAACACCCTCACTTGTTTGATTTCGTCGTCACGCTGGGAGGAGATGGGACTGTCCTCTATGCTAGTTGGTTGTTTCAGAGGGTCGTGCCGCCGGTTCTGTCGTTTGCTCTCGGTTCACTGGGGTTTCTGACGAAATTCGACTTCAACGATTACGAGAATACATTGACGCAGGCGTTCAGGGATGGCGTCACGATCAGCTTGAGACTTCGCTTTGAGGGCACGGTGATGCGATCGCACAAGAGAGACGACGATGTAGAGAAAGATCTGGTCGAACAGTTGATCGGCGAGGAGGCCGACGATCGGAAAACGCATAAGCCAGATCGCACTTTCGAGATCCTCAACGACATCGTCGTGGATCGGGGTCCGAATCCGACCATGTCGACGATTGAGTTGTTTGGCGATGAAGAGCATCTGACCACTGTCCAAGCCGATGGTATATGTGTGGCTACCCCGACTGGATCTACAGCCTACAATCTTGCCGCGGGCGGCTCGCTGTGTCATCCGGAAAACCCTGTCATTCTGGTAACGGCCATTTGTGCTCATACGCTATCTTTCAGACCGATTATTCTTCCAGATACCATTGTTCTCAGGCTTGGAGTCCCTTACGACGCGAGGGCAAACTCATGGGCTAGTTTCGATGGTCGTGAAAGGTAAGAGTGAACACATTTGACCAGCCATGCTCAATAGCACAGTTACTGATCAGACTTCGTACAGAATCGAGTTATTCCCCGGCGATTACGTGACTATTTCTGCGTCAAGGTATCCCTTTGCAAATGTCATGCCGCCGGGACGTCGAAGTGAGGATTGGGTCAATAGTATTTCTAGAACATTACAATGGAACTCGCGACAGAGGCAAAAGGCTTTTCACGAATGGGATGGAGATGTTGCCAAAGATGACAAGGTCAAGAGGAGAGATCAACAGAAGGAGGAACAGGTTGCTGAGCAAGCAAATGCTGAAGCACAGGATTATTTCGGGAATGGTACTCAGTAGTACTTAGGATAGGGAAGACCCAAGTCAAAGAAAGAACTTTGAGTGTTGATTGATTCATGGAGAGAATGGATAGATTCAACGGGAATATCTGTGCATTGAATGAGCAAGGCTGAATCACCCAAGGAATGCCAGTCACCCACAAGGGGCTCGGCTCACCTTCCTTAGGCGCGCGATGCGACATCATCCCCCAATACCCCAAACAGAGAGATACGCAGCAGTTCATACACATTTCATGATTGACCAACCGTCTATGCCTCACGCCGTCGTCAAGGACACCGAACCTGAATAATGACAACTTTCGCAAGAAACTCATAACCACGGAACACACATCCATCATGGCGTCCCTCCCACCCAACCTAATCGCCGCATCCTCACACCCGTCCTCACACACCTCATCCCCCTCCCGCCATCTATCCCAATACTCAACGTCCAGCAACCCTCTTGCCAGCGGCACACCAACCTCGAACATCTCCACCTCCACTTTCCGCTACCCGTCGACCCGCAAGACCATCTACGACCGCAATCTCAACCGGTCACGCAATGCCGAACTCTCACGGTCCAGCTTCGCCTTCCTCTTCATGGAAATGGTGTCATACGCACACAAACGAGTCAAGGGGATCCAAGACTTTGAAAAACGCCTCAACGAGCAAGGCTACCCGCTAGGTCTGAAACTGCTCGACTTGTTGCTCTACCGCGCCACACCCGCCGGCAGCTCCAGTTCGACGTCGTCGACAAGCAGTAATTCATCAGCGAACACCGCTACGAGACCTTTACGTTTACTCCCGCTGTTGACGCTGTTGACGACGAAACTCTACCCGCTGCTTTTCTCGCGGCCTGCGGATTCCCTCGAACAGTCGACTACGAATCCCGGCGAGTACATGATCATTGATAACACGCCGTTGACGAACCATTTTATCTCCGTGCCTAAAGAGATGAACCAGTTGAGTGTGGCGGCGTATATTGCGGGGATCATTGAGGGTGTTTGCGATGGCGCTGGGTTTCAGTGTAAGGCTTCTGCGCACAATACGGGGACGGATGTCTGGCCGAATCGCACGGTCTTCTTGATCAAATTCGACGATCATGTGCTGGAGAGGGAGAGGGAGTTGGAGAGGCAGGGTGTCAAGTGAGGGAGGAAGAGAAGCACAAAAGGAAAGAAACAATCTTTCGGTGTTGGACTTTGACGATATCATGGTTTAACGGACCTAAGATGAATGGGCTGTGCATTAGGTGACATGGTGTTTTACACCTGGCTTAGAATGGGATCGTGCGCGACGATCCTGTGCATCTCTTGAAGAGGTATCGATGAGCGGCAAGACGACTCGTGATGGATTCTCATGATGATAGGCAGCATCGAGTCTCCCACCCTTAACTACCACTCCCACATCTCTTCAATGGCAGCGGCATTATCTGTCCGACAAACTACGACTATCCACGGACTTGAGCTTCGTTGTCAGTGCCGAGCTCATCAAAGAGAGCATGGCACTTAGCCATGACTGCTCAGGATACACAACGAGGGCCATTTGCAAAGGAGAACAGCGAATTCACTACGATCTGTTCCGGACTGGCGATTGTCAGAGCCTTCGATGCCTCAACCGACCGGCAGGAAAATATCCGACTTGGTCCCCAAACCTTGTCACTCGGATTGACAAGAAGGGATCAGCACCTCGGACGTGCTCAAAGCAGAATCGGGCGACAATCGCTAGATTTGAAGGACGTTTTGAAATATCACCGGTCCGCATCTCGGTAGCATTTGTCAAGAGCAGCATGATGGACCTGTATTGAATGAGGCACTTTCACCCTCTCCACAACCAGCTTTGACCTACAAACCGTTCCGAAAGACACGAGGGTCTCTATACTCGTTGGCCGTCAAGGGACAGAAGCTGCTCTACTGAAGAAATCAGACCCAAACCATATTCAACGATAGAACATCTTGTCTATCATGCACCCTGCCAGACCAGTGCATGGAATCTGTGTTCGTCACCTATATCACATACCTCCAGATCGCGAATGCACTCTCTATGCATACCTGCATGAAGGCAGCAATCCAACCCCTCTCAGGAGGCTAGAGCATTACACATCTGAATTTCTAGACAGACAAATGCAAGAAAGCTCAATCACCATCCTTCCCCCAAAATCACAAAACTAGAAAACTAGAAATCTACAACGTGATCAAGATTCGGTCAGAGTAAATCTAGTTAGGACGCCAATACATTTTTTTGTTTCAAATATGCCCTATCCGCGTCTTAAGTTCCAAATGCGTGGAATCCACGCGTATGCATACGTATGCGTATGCGACCAACCAACCCCCGATATCGCCAACGATCGACAAACAAAGGACGACACTCGTTCGTTCGTTCGCAAGTAAGCCGTGCTCGTAGACCGACTACAATGTTCAATACCGCACAAATCCTACACGGTTGCGAGAACGATAAACGATACTTAAAGCATCCAAAATGGCAAAAGCTGGGTGGGGATACACACACTTTCCTCCTCCTCTTGCGGTCTGGATTTCTTGAGAGTTTCGAAACTCTTGATATATGTAGCCCGTCACACTGTCTGTCACTGGTGAGAGGGGGAGAGCAGGTGGAGATGTAGAGAAGAGTTATTAGTATTATGAAGCGATAATGGATGGATTGACATCGTTTCGCCGTGGTCCGGTATACTTTTATAACTACAGTATTCTGGTATCAGTATCGCGTCATGTCGAGATATCACGTCTCCGATCCCGACTACGATCTCGGTATCGATCACGATCACGATCGCCATCTCTCCCTCTGTCCCCGTCGCGCTGTCTATCTCTATCTCTATCTCGATCGCGATCTCTATCTCTGTCTCGATAGTCTTCGACATGGCGTCTCTTCCTCGACTCAGGAGATCGTGACCGCGAGTGTTTCCGGCGAGCTGGAGGGTGGGGAGAGCGGGAACGAGAGCGAGAATGATCCCGTGGTGGTGATCGACGGTGGGAATGGGTACGCTCCCTCGAGCGATCTCGGTCTTGGTCTGAGTATTTGTCGCGACTACGATGGATGTCTCTGGAATCTCGGCCCCGGTCCCGTTCCCGGTCTCCCTCGCGATGTCTGTCACGATCTCGCCTGTCGACCACAGCACTTGCATTTGCACCTGTCGGCCCTGATCCTCCACCACGACCTCCCCGTTGATCATCTGGTAGGAATCTCTCATCTAGGCCTCTCGTGTCGAATGTCCCTTGTCCACCTCGTCCTCGGTCATCACCACTGCCTCTCCACTTCTTGACATCGTCGCCAAATCGACCTGTGTCTTGACCTTTGAGATCGGTATATCTGGTCCGCCCTTTCTTGCCCAACTTCGTCATGTCCCTCAACCTCATGTATTCCGGCAGGAGACTCTTGTCTGAAACTTGATCCTCGAATTTGGCGCCCATGACGTCCCGCCTCTTGAGAATCTCGGCTGCTTCGTCACCTTGAAAGAAAGCTCCTTTGTGATGATAGCGAGCTAGGTACTGTGCTTCGTTGGATCGCGAGGCCTCTTTTTCCGATTTTTGCTTCTCGATGAACTCGGCGTCTTCACGTTCTCGCTCTTCTGTCGTTAGATTGCGTCGTCGTTCGAGTTCTTCGATCTCCTTCTCTCGCGCGATCATTGCTTCGCGGTCGCGTCTAAGTCGTTTCAGTTCCCGGAGTTTCCAGGCTGCATGTTCGGCGGCTGGATCCAGATCATCCGTGTCATCGACCAGTGCATCTTCTGCAAGATCGTCGTCATCATCCCAGGCTTTGCGACCTTGAAGCCGCGCGAGAGCATCGCGTTCTAATTTGTCCTTGATCAGGAGCTCGGCTTGGGCTAGACGCCGGTTGGACTCCGCGGATGGGTCGTTGGAATCGCTTGTAATCGCAGTAGCTGTGGGTGTTGTTGAGACGCGTGTGTTTTCGTTGGCAGTATCTACTGTAGACTCCGCTCGGGAGCAGCACGATCGGATTTCTTTATGAAGGTAGGCCGTTGGAATTTCCTTTGTGGGGCTTCTTCCTCCGACGAGCTAGAAGACTCTTCAGAAGAGTCATCATCGTCTTCATCCTCGTCCTCGTCCTCGTCCGACTCATCTGACTCGTCTGATTCCAGATCGGGCGGCCTGGGTGTCCTTTGAGTAGATATTGATTTCTGTCCAGCAAGTGTAGAGGGGGCTGTTGACTGTGTTTGAGATTTTTTCTGCGCTTGTAAAGACTTTGCCGTGCTAGGCTGTATATCTTCATCCTCGGGATCTGTGACAAATCCTTCATCGTCGTCGTCATCATCCTCACTCTCTTGAACTCTCGGTGCCTGCGCAGGTTTGGGCTGCGGCTTTGCCTGGACTCGTGACTGTGGTGGCTGAGATGGTTTTTGTTCTTGTTCTGATTCTTCTGATTCTTCGTCAGAGGATTCCTGATCCGCAACCGCCTTTCCCGGACGATATCTTCCAACAGGTCTGGCGGGGTTAGCCGTCATGCGCTTGGAAGGGTTAGGCATTGGAGGCGGCATGGTTGCGAGGGAAAAGGTCCTTGGTCGTTTGTTCGGTGGTCAGGCGAGGTACATTATGGTCTCGGATGTAGGTGAAACTATATGCCCATCAAGTTCCTAAGGTCAGGAAACTGAGGGCAGAATGAATAATGACATTTGCACTGTATTATCGCCGTTGGAGAACTACTCTGTACAAGTGGAGGATAGACAAAAGTCACTTTCTCGGGATATCCTCGGTAGAATGTCCCCATTCTACATTTTCCTCAATATTTACATCTGATCGACATTGAGTTACAGGGATAATGTCTCGATATGTGGTGGACGAAGGTTATTTCAAATGTGTAGAGTAGTGGAATTCGGTCAGAGTAAGCGGCGTCAATACCCGGTACTTTATGCTTCCCATAGAAAAACAACAGGTTCAGCTGAGCGGTGAGGCGAGGATCATGCATGCCGGCAGCAGAAGTTCCCGTATCTTGTCATTCTCAACATCTCACACTCGCGACGGGAAGACTTAACAAGTCACCAATTCCTTCTACACATCAGACAATACCTTAGTAAGGGCAGTCACACACCGAGATCGACGACTATCCATCCTTTGCCTCCCATTATGGCCACCGAAATTGCCAATAACCCAACGGTTTCCAGCGATGTTCACGACCCTGAGAAAACTCAAGTTGAACTTTCCAATGGATTAAGCCAAGTCAAAATTGAAGATGGAAACTCGCACGACGCAAAGGCAACTCCCATTGACGCGAGTATTCCGGATCAGAACTCTGCGGCAGCATTAGATTCCAAACAGCCTTCGTCAACGGCGGCAACCTTGGCATCTCTAAACCTCCCTCGTTCATCTGCGGACGGCCCGGTCAAAACGCCTCTCTCTGAACCTCTCGATACCTCCAAGCCGGTACCACGTCCAGAGTTGAACTCTGAACAAGAATCTAAATATGCCACACTCCTCAAAAGCGTGTCTGCGTGGACCGAAATCCCCGAGACGTCGGCGCGAGGATCAGCGACCACGCCGTTGACTGAAGCTGAACGTATGTTTCTGACCCGAGATGCGTTGCTCCGATATTTACGTGCTACGACATGGGATGTTACACAAGCAGAGACAAGATTGAAGAATACATTGGTGTGGCGCCGAGAGTACGGGCTGGAGAAGCATACCAAGGATTATATTTCGATTGAAAATGAGACGGGGAAACAAGTCATTTTGGGATGGGACAACAATGGACGAACATGTCAATACCTGCGGCCGTCGAAACAAAATACCGAGAGAAGTGATCGCCAGATCCAACACCTGGTATTCATGCTTGAGCGAGCGATTGATTTGATGCCACCTGGACAGGAGACGTTGGCCTTGTTGATCAATTTTGCAGAGACCAAGTCGGGGCAGGGAGCGACTCTTGGACAAGGCAGGCAGACGTTGAATATCCTACAGAACCATTATCCCGAACGACTGGGGCGTGCATTGGTTACGAATGTTCCCTTTTATATCTGGGGATTCTTCAAGTTGATCACTCCATTCATTGACCCGTTGACGAGAGAGAAGATCAAGTTCAACGAAGATATGGGTCTTCATGTGCCGAGGGAACAATTGCTCAAGGAGAGTGGAGGTCACGTCGAGTTTGAATACGACCACAAAGTTTACTGGCCGGCTTTGAACCAGCTGTGTGAATTGAAGAGAGCCGAGTTTTACGATCGTTGGGTAAAGGGAGGGAAGAGGATTGGAGAGTATGAAAGCTATCTCAAAGGGGCTCCTGGGGCGTCTAGCTTGAGTGATTTTGAGAAGGAGGTTCCGGTTGAGTTATCAGGCTGAAGAGGTACAGGGACAGGGACAGGGACAGGTTGGACTTTTGTCAGGCGTCAGAATAGAAAGGTGTATTACCTAGTAGGTAGATCATGTCATAGACCGAGTCTCAGCAATAAGCAAATAGGTTAGTAAAGGTCTTGGTGCACATGGGCAGAATTATGTCAGATTCCTGGAGATTAGGTTTCGACTCTGCAGGACCTGGACACGAACGAGACCCTAAAGATATACGAGATACGGAGCCGTTAGGGTCAGCCTCAGGCTTGTCTACTGTAAGTTTTCGGAAAGTTACGTTTATCAACTAGGTAGGTAGTCGGCGAAAAGGAGCCAGAATAGTCTCCTCCCTCTTCTCGGCTCGGGGAGGCTCAGGGAGTTGCTCAATCATACCCACCGCGGCGATAACCAGGATGAAAATACAGTTCGCAAATTTCTTGATTTGACTGACGGCCTTTCCTTCTATCCAAGCTTCTATCCAAGCACGAGTCCCTGTACACGTGGGATAGGGCAAAAGACATGGCCGACATTTGAGGACCGATTGAGTGCAAGGGTACGCTGAGATGTCACTTCCACCAGTCGAGGCGGAACGACGAAAGAGTCGACGGCGAGCATACAGAGCAGCGCATTATCTGGAGAGGTCGGCGTAAAACTCAGAATTTGTATGGATTGGACATAGAATAGGATGGCATACCCTGGTGGGAACATGGTAGACTTTACGGTAAACATCTGAAATAAAAATGGGTCTGGATATGCTATTTTTGATGACCATGGTCTGTTTTTCTCGTGTAGATCCGACCCACGATAACGCTTCTAGTCCCTGTTCTGCATCGTTGCGCTTCCATTGCATTCGAAACACGTGGCCCTTGGAGATATCAAAAACATTATGTCCTAGATGCGACTCATTTTCCCAGGATGAGGAAACACAGCTTTGGTCTAGGCCTCTACACATCTCCTAACGAGTGCTGCACTCTTGGTCTATAAAGCAAACTTAAATTCAACTACTTTCGAACCACGTCTATCGGATCTCCATCTTTGGCTTCTCACTTGACCCAACTTCGCATGGCCCAAGGGTCTGCTCAAAATCTGCTAGGACATAAACCATCAATACGTTTAGCTATCATCAAAAGGCTGATAAACGCAATTGCAGGTGTATCCGCTTGGCACAGTGGTGCTATCGATCTGACAACTCTTGGAATTCTCTGATTGCCTATGTTCAAAATCAGCGGCTGAGAGCAGAACATGGCGAGATGTGAAAGGAACGGGGAGACCATCACCGCCATCACAACCAGGCCACACTTACATGATAATCTGGAATTCGTCCTTTGTCCTCCCCAATCCGACTATGAGCCGGACGAAAACCTCACATGTGCCGGACTCATGGATGAAATCAACTATAAATTGATACATCGATAACCCTGTGTCCGACGGCGAAAAGCCAAGTGCGTTGTCAAACTCGCCAGGAAATCTGCCGGCAAGTGCATAGCTGCCATTCGCGAGCTGCGAAACGGTATAGGTATTGGGCCCAAACCAACTCCCACATGCGGACCAATATTCAGGTTCATCACCACCAAAGGCCGTGTTGTTGTTCTCTTTACAGGTGCCGGATATCGATGCGAAGGGGGCATGGTCAATAGTCCAACTCCCGAGAGAAAGCTGAAAATCGGTTTCCACGGGGCTTGTATCAGAATTCCAATGTCAACAGCTAAAATGAGTACAAGGCTGAGAATTTGACCTACGCCTGTGTGAATTCTACTTTCTCATCTCCATTTCTGTTGCGCAAGCCCAAACCTAGCCCGAGACCCAGTGCCAGGCCAAGGACAACGATGACGATGCCTGTGACGACTCCGATTCGTTTTGGTGACCATCTCCTCTTCCTGCCGACAATTAAACCGTCAATTCATACGAAGAGCAAGCGACTGCTTACTTGGGACCTGGGACTTGAGTTGCCATGTCGGTGACTTGTGACTTGTGACTTGTGACTTGTGCTACCAGTTCTCAGTGTATAGGAAGTAGAAGAAAGATGAAAGATGAAAATTTCCCTCGTCAGGGAGTCAGGATATCGTGCTATATACCTACCGTATCATAGTAAGGCTGGAATTGCTTTTACAGAAGGTCAGGAAGACATTCCCTTGCCCCTGCACCAAAGGCATTCAGCCTTATGAAGTTCCCCTTGGCATGATTTCGCTATTTGTTCTTGGGATCCAACTATTGTTTGCCTCAACACCCTTTCGAACGGAGTATTTGACATGTCTGGTGAGGCTGAGGCTGCTTTCAGAGAAAGTTGTGAATGCTACTGAAACAAACAGGCTTGGGAATGATTGATCTGGGCGCCACTCCTAACACTATGTACGTACATATCGCCCAATTCGCTTGCACCGACGGCTGTGTATGGTATCTTGGCCTCAAGGATTCTTTACTTGGCATCACAGTTAAGATTAGCCGTGGCCATGGCCATGGCTGGATTGACCATCTCTGATACTCCTTGCAAAGGCTGCAAAATCTGAACATGTTCTTCGTCACCTTGCTCAAGAATGGAGGTCTACCCTGTTGGCTATTTAGTAGACGCTCTGCAGCTCTCAGCCGCCACGAGGACCACGATTGGAAGTTCCACGATATGATCAAACTCTGCACGCTATCCTCCAAAACATGAGTGATATCTACACTGGCATCTGGAAGGAGAACCTTCCTGGGGCAACGCGACACCATCTGACCGTCAGGGACAGTACTGCTTTTCTGCTGCTGACGGGTATCTCTTTACTGATTGTATCTGCCATCTATGGCTGCTGGGAGCTTCTTTTTCTTTTTGCCAAAACTCGTCCAAAGTTGGCATCGATATTGCCCAAAAAGGTCAGCGGCTCGCTGGAAGTTTCACCCTTTACGGCCTTTGTAAAGATTCTTGTTCAGCCGATATGGACGGAACGAAGGAACTTACGGTACCCGTGGCGGATCAGTTTAGCTGGTTTGGTAGCGCTGCTATTTAGCCTTGCAGCCTTGGGAATTCCAATCGGAGCAGCATGGGGGTTGACTTATGGCACAGAGGAAATTCCTCTCGTGAGGGCGTCGGGGTCAGTCTGCCAGTTTTATACTGGAGCACCCCCAACTTCTGTGACCTTGAGAAATGCAAACTTGGTTTTAGCTGCGAGCGAATACTTTCAGACTTGTTATCGTCAGTATACCCCGGTAACTTGCAAGTCGAACCTGGCGAAAGATAGTCTCGATTGGACTATTCACAATTCTACCTGTCCATTCGACTATGACGTCTGCTTTCATAGCAATACTAACTTGGGGGTAAGGCTCGAGACCCCTTTCCTCACAATGGATATGCTAGGGATCAATTCAGCGTCGAAACTACAGCTAAAGAAGGCGATGGAATGTCATGTCCTAGATACTGAGTCCTTTCGGGAGCCTCCCAGACCAGGCGTGGAAGCCGTGGAGTTTACCCTCGTCTTCGGGTCAGACTCAAGCTACGAGTATGACGTGCGAAACCTGACAATGGTCGCCCCTGGGTATAGACTAGCCACGATCCCACACAACGCATTAAACCCAGAATTATTCGACGCACGACTCCGAGGTCCCGCTGGGTTTACTACTATCGTCCTTCTCCAAGCACCAGGAGTATATTTCTCTCGTCCGTTAGACGACGTCATGTTTGCTGCTCATCAGGAGTCTCTTTTTGCATCGGTGGGAGCTCGATGGTCAGCGGATGAGATTATTACTGTCGCCGGCTGTATTGATCAATACCTCATTTGCAATAATCGGACCGGGGTTTGTGGCTCCTGGGATTCCCCTGAATCCCCAACGACAAGTTCTGAAATCGCCGGTCTAGTTGAGTCGCAAGCAGACGAGCGTGTATGGAATCTTATACAATACATCCTTGCCCTCACAAGCCTTCACTATACCATCTCGGGTCGTGGAGCATCGGCATTGCAAGCACAACGTTCAATGGTCTCACAAAATCAGGAGAGAATTGGCGCAAGCCCGTGGGTAGACGAGCTGAGCACGTGGTTTGGGAATTCGTTGGCCAAACTACAGCTGAATGCCTTCTCGATCGCGCATCCGACGCCGTTCCCGACCGACGACTTTGTCAGTTTTCCTCCCGAGGCATCGACCCTGCCACTCTGCAGGATGATAGTGTCGCGGGATGGTGAATATACAAATATCCACTGGCCAGGTTTCATTGCTATTATAGTGGTATGTTCGGTTTTGTGGTCAATCTCTGTTGCGTTCAAACTATTTGTCATCAGCAACAAGCCGCCCTCTCCGGCTCTTATGAGCCCATTGTCAAATGCCCAGTATGGATCGTCCGCCTCAATGCATTCACTTCACAGTCAGCCTCAAGGAGGACAGCCATCGAGCAATACGTCCCAGGTTGGGTCGCCACCGCCATCGCAACCACCGCCGTCGCAGCCACCAACATCGCAACCGCTGCCAAACACCTCCACTACAGGACTACTGTCTCAACTCCAGCCTCCATCGGTCTCTTCCCCTGGGGCATCAAGCATGCCTTCGACTATACCGGGATTCTCTGGCCTCGCAGCTCCAGTGACACCAATGACCAGGCCTTGATTCTAAATAAGGAAGCAGACTCTAAAATCCACTTGAAAGAATGCTTGGTTTCTTCTGAATGTTATAGATATGTCGTATGTTGAGCGGACAAGTTGAATATCTTTGTTGTGAAAGCCCAAAGGAAGTGCATTGTGATATTCCCCAGACTCTGTACCTGCTCAACTCGTCTACCCGTCTCGCTCGCTCAATTCGTATCTGTCCCAAATAAAACCCATCAGGACCGATATGCGAGGTTGTTTGCATGTTGCCATAGTAGTTCGTTCCAGTGATCTGGCGGCCTCGATGACCTTCGTGACATCAGATTGGATGTTAGTACGGACAGCAGGGAGGGTTGAACCGTTAAAGCGGCGTTCGCTCACCTTCCCAACTAAGGTTAGTTAGTTAGGGAGTTAGTAGGATCCAAACGTACTTACTTAGCAAGTGGTTTAGGTTGGGGTTCTCGAGGAATCTGGGGAGCACTCGGAACTTTGGTATCGGCCCAGTAATTATCACATGTCATATGTTGACTAAGCACGTGCTCATGTGTCAGACGTCCTCACGTGGGAGCCTCAAGTCATGGGGGATGACGCACTGGTCAGGAGTCCTAGGCACTTAGGCATCTCGAATTCCCTGTCACCTCCTAGGTGCCTCCTGTTGATGGATATCATCATATGACTCGTCAATCTGATTCTTATCAGAGCTTCGGGTGCCTGGGGCGGGCGTTCAGGTGCCTCGGAGTCTCAATCACTATCTGACTATCTGACTATCTGACTATCACATTGAACTAACTAAACTTATGACATGCCCTGGGTGCCTGGGTGCCTGGGTGCCCCTAGCCTCCCCCCCAGCGGTCTCTCCTCCTCCCCTCCACTCATTCGTTTTCATTGGCAAGTCCGCCTTTTCAGGTTCTGCACCACCACCGATCTAGAGTCTTGCGGCTTGCCCAGCCAACCATTTGAAGCCTCAGTTAATCCTCATGAATCTTTGGGCCAATACTAGGCCAGCTAAATACCTACGGAGGAGATACAGCTACCAGTATTGCTTGCATTCAAAAGCGGTCTTGTCAGTGTCGTGCATATCACTACTACAATATCCTGCTCGTACTCCTGTCAGGTCCAGGCTCAAGAATCCTCTGATCTTTTTTCTCTCTCTCATGACTTTTCTTCTACTCAATGCCTGCCACCTTTCAGCGACACCAACCAGTGATAACTTCAATCCCCAACGACTTGTTGCTTGACACCCTAGAGTGACAGAGCCTGGCTTGATCAAATTAGTTAGGTAGTAGGCACCTGTACAGTAGGTACAGTACCTATTAACCCATTAACCCCACAACATCCACCATCGCCTAACGCCCAAGGCCCAACACCCAACGCCTAACCCGCAAGACTTGGCCTACCTAACGACTCAGTGGACTCACTAACTTAGCACTTAGTTAACTACAGTAACTACCTAACTAGTTACTCCATGATTGGCGAATAATTCGGGGCGTGGACGTCCGAGTATCTCGCAGTCTTCCCCACCAAAACTTCCACTTTCTTCGACCTCCACTGCTTCAATCATTCATTCATTCATTCATTCATCTTCCCGTCAAACATCTTTTCGTCACACTCTGATTGTCGCACAATCCCAATTTCACTGGCATTTTGCAGCCCAAAGGATCAACAGCTTGCCTCCAACCAAAAGAATGCATAAAGAGTCTTCGAAATGGCAGAAAGTGCAGAGGTGACCCAACCCGACACCTCGATTTCATCCTCACATCCCACTCTCGCGCCCAGTTCTGATCCCGCCGCCCTCGATTCAACCCCACCAAATTCCAATCCCAATTCCAATCCCAATCCCAATCCAAACGGCCTTTCTTCTCCTACATATCAGAACCAACCATCCTCCTTTATATCCCACGCTCAACAGGCTCACGAGGCCAACTTCATCCGTCCCTCGGATTTACTGCGTCCAAAGGTTCTTCCTCGACATCCTCCCAGACCTGATCGCCCTATCGATAGAGACGAAAGAGCAGGCTTGGTAAGGTCAACCCATTCCCCTGTTTCTTTCTCTCAGATCAGACATTGATTCTTCCCTTAGAAAGCCATAAGAGATTTCCTTCGAGTCCGCACTTGCTATGATGTCCTTCCTCTGAGTTTCAGATTGATCGAACTTGATGTCGGTTTAACCGTGAAAGAGAGCTTGAACATATTGGTCCAGAGTGGTAATACAGAACCAGTGTCCTCCCTAATAAATGGGCTATAATACTGATCGCAATCCATAGGCATCGTCTCTGCTCCCTTATGGGACTCCACAACTTCCACTTATGCCGGTCTACTTACTGTCACCGATTATCTCAACGTTGTCAGGTATTACAATCTCCATGCAGACAAGTTAAAAGATATCGACAGTCTATTGCTCAGTGATTTGAGAAGTAAGCCCTTCATCCCTTCTTCTGCCCAACTCACACTCTAATCCTCCCAAAGCTGTCGAAAGAGTCCTCAACGTCAAACCACCAGAAACCCTCTCCGTTTCCCCAGAATGTATCCTTTACGAAGCACTACGAAAACAATTATCTTCTCGAGCTCGGAGAATTCCCTTGGTTTCCTACGATAGCGATACTCAAAGATCCATGATCACGAGCGTCATTACACAATATAGAATTCTCAAATTCATCTCCATGAACGTCAAAGAGACGGAAATGTTGAGAAAGTCTCTCGATACCATCAGACTCGGTACTTACGGAAACATCGTGCGCTGCAGCATGGACACGACCGTTCTTGATGTCGTCGATGAAATGGTTACCAAGAATATTTCTAGTGTGCCAGTGGTGACCACTGAAGGTGAGTCTAGCAATATTCAGTCACAGATTCGAAGCCATGCTGATGGTCATTAGGTATTCTGTTAAATGTCTTCGAAGCTGTTGATGTGATCAATATCCTCAAAACTGGAGACTACGGCAATCTCATTTGGACTGTTGGCAAGGCTTTGGCTGAAAGATCACCTAATCATCCTGGTATTTATTGTTGCTCATTAGAGGACGGCCTGGACACAATTTTCGAAACCATTAAAAAATCTCGAGTTCACAGACTAATGATTGTCGATGAGAACAATTACCTTAAGGGAGTCTTGTCACTGAGCGACATTCTACACTATCTGTTGGTTGAAGGTCAAGAAGAGGGACATTATACGCAATAGAGGCAATTCTTTTCTAGCACAGAATCGGAAATGCATAGCCTGGCGTTTTGGATCTCTGGTTTGAAGTGAAGGAGAATCGCTTCCGAGGCGGAATTTTGAATGGCATGGTCAGAATCTTAGGACGACCCAAGGATGATGTACTGCATGGAATGCAATATTGAGCTGGTAGTAAAAAGGCAACGGGGTCAATGATAGACATGAGATCTTTCATCAGAAGAGTAGTTTGGAAGAATATATACCGACCAGTAATTTGGGGTCATTGATAATGGCACGAACTGTCTCATAGCTCAAAACCGGTCGTGTCGGAGTAAATTCCTTTTCAGAAAACCGGCGGGTAGACCACCATTTTCATCTAGCGTGGTTTGTTCAACGCGTTCACTTTACGCGTTTCTCGTAACCAACTTTGTGTGGTCGACGGTGTATTGCGATTGATAACTATTGCATTCAAAGTTGGACTTGACAACCCAACTCACCACTTTACAGCAATATGACGGCAGTGAAAGAAAACATCAATGCGGCATTCGACCCTGCCGGCCGAGGACTCGATTCGGAAGTCCTAGAGGTCCTACAATCCATCCTCCGACTCCATTCCATCACCCCGAAGAACTATTCATAAAATGGGAGGTATATTCCTTGAAGATGGGAGAGGACACCAAACTTGATCTTCCCACCGTCAGAATGTTTGCCAAAGATGTTCAAGACGCAGTGGAACGGGGTGCACACGAAAAGCACCAGAAACAGAACGGAAGAGCGGGCGGCGGTGGTGGTGGCTCAGATCGGAAGAGCGCCGTTCATGCTACACCTAGGGCAATGGCGGTGGGTGACGTTTTTGGAATGTATGTATCTATACTGGAGGATTTACGGATTCTTGGTTCACTGACACAACAACAGGCTTGACGAGTTGACTCCCAACACTTTAACACGACGCAATGGAAGTGTGAAGCGAAAATCCGATTTCGATTCTCCCATGCCCAAGAAGATCAACCGTCCAGATACGAGCAAGACGCCTAGCAAGAATGCCAAGGGCGACGGACCAACGTAAGAATATTTGGAAACAGCATATGCCACTCTCTTTGCTAATCTCTCGTGTATAGAGGTGTCCCTTTCGCCGAACGACAGAACGCAGGTCAGATTGTCGAAACACTCAATCAACAATTATCAGCGGCTGAAGCTCCCGTCGCTCCATTCTCCGAAGCCCGTATTCGTCTCATGGCTAACACGGATTGGAAGAAATTCGCCTACAAACCCATGTCAATGAGACTTTCAGATTCGTCAGAAGTACTCGATGAAAGAATTGAAGATTTCATGACTTTGGTTCAACAACACCATAGACTCGACGATACAACTTTCGGAAACGCTGCAGCTCAAAGTACAAGTGAGATTATTGCAGTGGGAAGGATTGCGTGCGATACTTCAGAAGGGAAATTGAACGCTGCCTCTTTAGTGCTGGAAATGTCAAGGAAATGGGGAGCTGGTTTGAGGATTCCGCTAAAAGTGGATGAATTAAAGTCATATCAATTCTTCCCCGGACAGATTGTTGCTTTGAAAGGAACGAATGCGTCAGGCCTATATTTCACCGTCAAGGAAGTCCTATCCGTACCACGACTCGCCATGCCATCCTCAACACCTCAAGCAATTGATAGTCTGAACGACAAACTCGAAGTCTCGGACTCGTCATCTTCGCTTCCGCTCAATATCATGATTGCCTCTGGTCCATACACGGCTGAAGACAACCTCGACTTTGAACCTCTACAAGCGATTTGCGAAAAGGCAATTGACACCATGGCCGATGCTTTGATCCTCAGTGGTCCCTTCATTGACATCGAGCATCCCATGGTTGCCTCTGGGGATTTCGAACTTCCAAACACAAGAAATGTGGACGCAGAATCAACAATGACCACACTCTTCAAATTATGGATTTCAGCCCCTTTGCAACGACTTTGCAGCGCCGTCCCCAGCATTGCCATCATCATGATTCCTTCCGTACGAGATGCGATCAGCAAACATGTAAGTTGGCCACAGGAACGATTGGTACGAGGCCCTCTGGCGCTCCCGAAGCAGGTCAGCATGCTTCCAAACCCGTCGTTTTTCTCCCTCAACGAAGTCGTCATTGGGGTATCTTCACAAGACGTTCTTTACGAGTTAAGTCGTGAACAATTGTCACACGGCGCCACATCGGACTTGTTGACGCGTTTGCCGGGATATCTCATCGACCAGAGACATTTCTTCCCGCTTTATCCACCAATGTCAAGGGATAAATTGACCTCCAACGGTGCTGTCAAGGCCACCGGGGCGTGTTTGGATCTCGGCTATCTGAAGTTGGGTGCATGGTTGAATGTACGACCAGATCTGTTGGTCCTGCCGAGTTTATTGACACCAAGTGTCAAGGTGAGTCAAAACTAGAATCTTTGGTTCAACTCCCGTCTCATTAGAGGATCATGCTAACTCCATATCCCCTTCTCTGTTTAGGTGGTTGATTCCGTCATGGTCATCAACCCAGGTCAACTGTCCAAACGAAAAGCCGCAGGGACATATTCACAGATTTCCTTGCACCCGCGACTTATCAAGGACGAGGAGAGATCAGCCAATACGGTTACGCATAATGTCTTTGAGCGAGCGAGGGTCGATGTTGTGAGGATTTGATTCAGGGATCCATGATGCTCGGCCTCCTCCTTCTTTCGTCCATTAAGACCCAGGACTGTTTCGACTGTCGGTATATAGCATGCATCGTTTCCATTGGACTCGGTGCTGGTGTTCGGTGATGATGATATAATGAGACTAAAGATCAAGCTTGTTCTTTCTTCTCCCTGTCCCAAATGTTGGATACCCAGTAATTCAAAAGCGAAGTGTCCAAACTTTGTGAGATTCACTTCCTGCTCATTGGAGCTGGTGCGTCATAATGATTTTCCCGCTTCGATCTTCGCCCAGTGTATTGCGCCAGCATATCGTAGTCAACATCGAGATAGTCTCTTATCGGAAGCGGCTGAGGATGATGTTGTAAGATTGACGCGACAATCCCAGCCTTTATCCTTCCATACGCAGCAGCTGACGTTCGACCAGCGGGACATCTTCGTCGTGATTCTTTCGCTGTGTATGACAAACGTCGAGGTAGCTCAACCCTGCCGTAAAAGTCGTAATGCTCACTCAACACCTGCGGTGCCACACAGTCTCTCTTGTGTGCCAGTGAGCCGCAGCCATCACCACCCTTCAAACGCACAAAAGCCAGCGCTTCTCATCGTAGAAGCAACATTCCCGTCCTCCTGCCCTCCCTTCTAATTCCTGCACGTCCACCCGCACCGCTAATCCCTACACCCAACCCACCCCTGGCAATTCCCATGCCACCAGCACTAGCACCGCCAGCACCCGCGCCAGCACCAACACCAAAACCTGTCCCGCCTTCCCCAGCACCATTGCCACCAACCAGACCCTCAATGCCTAGATCCCGCCACACAGGCTCCCTCAAGACACCCGCCGAACTCGCCTCGCCACCAGCTCCTCCGCCTCCTCCGCCTACACCACCACCGGCACCCCCATTTCCTCCGCCACCAGCCCCACCACCGCCAGCACCACCACCCTGATTCAACGCGCGGTTAATGCCAAACGCCGCATGCATATCCGGCACAACATCGTCCTCGTCCTCGGGATTCAACGGCTGCAGATGCAGCGGAAGCTGGATTTCTTCAAACGCCAGGAAATGGCCCGGGAGCGTCGATGTCGTGCTGCCGTTGGGGTTGTTGGCGTTGGCGTTGCCGGCGGTAGTCGTTGATGCGTGGTGGCCGTGGTGGTCGTTGGGATTGGTGGTGGTGGTCGTGGAAGTGCCGTTGGTCGAGAGGAAGCTGGTGGTTGGCGGCCGGCAGAATTCTTCGAACAGGTCCGCGTGCCGGGGCGATAGGAAGTGGATTTGTGTGAATGATGAATCACGTGTCATTGTTGTTGTCTGTGAGGGGAGGGGAGGGGACGGGATGGGATTTGCGTGTAAAGTCGTGTTAGTATGGGGTGTTCTGGTTGGAGTTGTGGTTGAGTGCTGGTGTGGGTTGATATGATGATTTGAATTTCAGGTGGTAGGGTTGGAAAGGGTTGGCTATGATGGAGGCGGGTGTTAATCTTGATAGGTGAGCGAAGACATCAGTCTTGGTAAGTGAGAAGCCTCCTCTGATCCTCTGTTGTTTAGAATGTGAATACACAGAACGATAGAATATGAAGAACGCGAAATGAGAAAGTGTCAAGTGGAGGTAGAAGGAGTCAAGTTCAGCCTTGTGGGTTGTGGTAGCCTTGTCCCGTGGAACAACACTTTGAATCAATGTGCCTGTCATTGATACCCTACGAAGCCTAGTTCAAATCCAGGCGAGAGTGTGGAAGAAGGTTTCAGTAACATTACCGGGACCGATTCATACGGCTTCCATTCCTTATACCCACTAGATCTCTGTTGTTGTGGTGCATTGGTTGCGATTCAGCCTCGTTCATAGACCTCAGCCTTGCGATTTACCGCTTTCCCCACTGACGTAAACAAACGGAAACAAACTGGGGACATTTCACATGCATGCACTTTGACTTGTCTTATACCCACCGCTCTCTGGCCTCTTCCAGAGCCCTCGTTCACTACCATTAGTGGATGCCTCAACCTTCATAAAAAATGCCCTCTTCGGTGCTAGACTGGCTAATCGAGCACGAGCCTTCATTCCGCAAGTAAGTCAAACTCCCGCTCCGGTGGCACAACCACATTTATCTCCACGAGAACCCTATCTAACCCGCTTCCCTCAAAAGAACCCGCCTTCCATCCCTATACTCCGATCTCAGTGTGCAAAAGATATCCAACCCCGAAGGATTCGCCGCCAACGTCACAGCATGGACTTCGGCACTGACACGCCTCGCGCTCAACGGACAGCTTCCGCCAGAACAGAATCATTTCCTCCTACAGACTTCCGATGACCTTCTCTCCGCGCTGGCCAGTCCCGTATATGGCCGACCTAGTGGACTGGGCTGTGTGATTGACGAGGCGGTCCGACAGGGAAAAATGATAGAGCAGAAGGATTTCATGGCCAGTGAGAAGAGCATATATCATCGATCGTGGATTCCCGGCCCCTGGACCGTCGTGAAGTGGGGATTGAAACAGGTTGGGATTGTGGGCAATGGGAGTTATGACTCGTCAGGACGATTGAGATCGGGGAACCTCGTCGTTGTGCCTGCGTTGGAGGAATTGGCTAGACTTGTCTCATCTGCTGTCAAGGAGAAGGGTGCACAGGGTCTAACAGACCGAATTCTCAGTCGTGAAGCGTTCTTACAACAAATCAATTCGTTGCTTGACCAGAAAAAGTCGACATCCTCCCCAGTTGCCACAAGGCTCTCAGACCAAGACCTCAATCTGCTCCTGCGCTACCTGTCTCGCGACAAACAAATCCTCAGCTACGACTCCACCACGATCAAATACCACGTCCCCAACACTCCCTCCGAACCCATAACGCAAGAAGACCGATCAATCGCAACACTAAAACACCTGATAACGAACCTAACACAGCAAACCACCACCCTGGAAACACGCATCGCCACCCTGCAAACAACAGCACACACAGCCGTGAAGCAAAACAACAAAACCTCAGCCCTCTCGGCGCTGCGATCCAAGAAACTCGCCGAAACGACACTGACCTCGCGCCTCGCGACGCTCCACCAACTCGAACAAGTCTACACGCGCATCGAGGCTGCCGCCGACCAAGTGCAGATCATCTCGGTCATGGAGTCGTCCGCGGGCGTGTTGAAGTCGCTGAACAAACAAGTCGGCGGCGTCGAGCGCGTCGAAGACGTCCTTGAGACCCTGCGCTCTGAAATGGATAAGGTCGATGAAGTTTCCGGCGTGATCGCCGAACCTGTCACTGCGAACCAAGCCCTGGTCAATGAGGATGAGGTTGATGAGGAGTTTGAGAGGCTCGAGAGGGAAGAAAGAGCCAAGAACGACGAGATCGCTGCGGAGAATACCAGGAGGAGGCTTGCCGAGTTGGATCATCTAGAGAAGGAGAGACTTCGCAGACAACAAGAACAGGAACAAGAACAAGCGAAGCAGCAGCAGCAGCAGGAGCAGGAAACCAAGTCACAGACTAAAGAACATGAACGAGATGCGGAAGCTCTGGAGGACCAATTGTCACAGAGTGTGGAGAGATTGAAGACTCTCGATCTAAACATGAATGGGAATCCGACTGATGTCGATGGAAACAAGCCAGCGGATGAATCTCAGCAACGGACAGCACAAGAAAACGAAAACCAACAAGATTACAAGGATAGATCAGGGACCAATGCAAACAAAGCGAATGAAAGGGTCGCTGAATTGGCGTCCTGAACATCTCGAGCATTAATTTCCATCGGCTGTCATAATATATACCGACGTACGTAATACATATATCGTTCGTTACTTCAGACCTAATTCCTATATCCACCTCATCTCCTCCCCTCTCCTCCCACTCGAACACTATTCGATCAAATGGAGTGCTGCTGCACACGGTTGTGCGGTGATCTGCCATATCTTGAGACAGACAGAGAGGGCTTGGGCTGGTTGTGAGCCATACCTAACACAGCCCACTTACCAATATCTTCCAATGGGGAGTTATAGGCACCGTACAATCTGACTTGGGCGGAGTGATGTCGATAGAGACATCTGCTACGGTCTATAAACCTTGCCGATCAAAGCAGATACTGTCGAGACAATGTGGCGACCCGAGAAATTTATAGCTTGCTCCAGTTCTGTCGCAAGGAGGGATTTTTATCGCCACAATCATTGATGATGGATGATTTGTGATGATGCGGGTGGTACTGCTGAAAGTTGCGCATCGTGAGAATGTGGTTTTGGCGAAGACGTTAGATCGATCGATTCCTTGTATGGTTGATTGGGCGTGATTGAAGGAGCTCCTGGATTGGGATTGAGGGAATTTACTATAGATGTTGTGAATTCAGGTTCTTGGAAGTTTTGAGGCCCTGGATGTGGGATTCGATCCTGGTGCAGTAGAATGTTTGAGGCTGGGTTTAATTGGGGGTTTTGACCTTTTACGGGTGTTGTCTGCTGTGTAATATGTGGTTGGTCTTGTAAATTGTCATATTCCTCTGATGCGGCGGCTCGAAATTTTTCTCCTTCGGGTTTTGAGGGTGGCTGTATCATATTTTCTGATCTGTTGGAATCATCACCATTGGTGGTTGAAGATTTTGTTCCTCCTCGCTTCGCCCTTGCTTGTCGAATGAGTTCGTCAAAATTGTCTTTCTGTGTCTTGACATGTCTCTCCCGATCAAATTCTTTGCTCATAAACCCACTCGGTGGAGCTTTTTCGATCTGTCTTCCACGTGTGTCCTCCCACACTTTCAGGTCCTGTAGTAATTGTCTTTTCGGCAGAGGGTTCGCACTGTCACAATTCGCATTCCATAAATTCACCCATTCTGTATGTCGTTGACGCATGAGATCTTTCGAACCATGGTTTGCAATCCCAAGGTCTCTCAGCTTTTTTCGCAGAGCGTTGTCGTTGAGCAATGAGTAATTAATAAACGGAAGCCGAGCCTGCTGAACAGCCTTGGGTTTGGAATAAGCTATCGTGCTGATTGGAGCACTTTGTTGTGGTACAGGTTGTGGTAGAGGCGAATCTGTTTCCTCGATGGGCGTATGGCTATCGCCAGCGATACATTTGTCTAGATGTGAATTGATAGATGTTTCTTTCATCCGTCTACCACAACATGGGCAAGCCACTTTGCCATCATTAGGTTCCCGAGAAGCAGAGACAGGTGGCTGTCTTTGTGGTTCTTCATATAGACTCCCCTCTTCCTCACTGTCATGTATGACTTCATTCTCTGAACGTACACTCTGTTGACTTGCTGAAGCCACAGCCTTGCTTTGGCTGCGAGTACTTCGCCTTTCTGTCCCATTGACGGCGACATGGTTCTCAGGCACCTTGCGCCTTTTCCTGGGCCTTTCGGAATCGGCCTCTGCCTCTCGAGAGCGATCCCGTAAAGTATGCGCCAGCTGCAGTAATCCCCTTCTTTCTTTTGAGAAATTAGTCACCAGTTCCTCCACAACCCAATTTCTGCGCAGTTTGATCTCTTGGTCCGATTCTCTACAAGCCGGGCATTTGCCTTCTTGCGACAGGTATCTCCTTATGCAAAGACTGCAAAACGTATGGGAGCAGCTGGTGATCATGGGAGTAGTGAAGAAATCCTTGCATACTTGACATCGTAATGACGATTCGAGTTGTGCCAGAGGGGCGAGAGGAGTGGGAAGCCAATCTGAGCTATCGGTGACTTCGTACTGCTCTGGCATGTCGTAAGCGGATGATGGAAGGAGGGATGAGGTGTGTCACGCGAGGTTCGGGTCAATTGCAGCTTTGCGACGGTCTTTGTGAGGGCTGTTGAACATAATTGTAAGTCACAGCAGCGCGCCACTTTCGCGCCAAGAATCCGGGGGCACGGCGCGTCCTTGAGGATTGAGCCAGGCAGGTACGCGTAGAGTGGTTCGAATTTCACCAGAAAGTTGCATGTGCAAGTTCCGTAATTACCATAAATGTATTTCTTGTCCCCGGTTACTTCAAATGTGAGGTCTTGTACAGAATGGGCAACCCTAAGTACTCAATGCATATGTATTCTTCGTTCATTTCCATCATTCAAAATCATCGTCTGTTCTAGACAACGGATCTGGTCGTGCCAGTCGCACTGGGCTCAATGGGGTGACATCTGGTCCACCACCACCACCTACACCAAGTCCTCCACTGATTATACTTGTCCGTTTGGCCCTGCTGTCAAGTTTCTCCACGGTCACCATTTGCTCAATGGTTTCATCTTCAACCTCGTCTTCTTCCTGGTCTTGATCGTTCAAACTGAACGGACCTCTTGCACCACTCAGTGTTCGACGTCTGGCTTGTCCCATCTTCATCCTCACGGCTAATTGTAACTGCGTGAGATATTCTGCTAGAGCTTCATATTCCTTGACAGATTCACGGTTTTTGGTTTCATTATAGAACTCTTGGGCTTCCGCAAGTCTCTCAGAGGCAAACTCTGCCCGTCCAAGTTTCATCCATTCATCAGCAGTCATGATACTCCAAAGGGCTGCCTTCCTCTTGCGAGTACCCCAGCTTGTGTTTCCTGACCCTATTCGTTCAGCAAAACAAGATGCAATTCGTTCACTGATGAGAGCATGTCCTACACTTCCGACGAGGCCAAGTTCGAGACTTTTAATCCCCCATTTAGCGGCTAGTTCTGTGGCTGCTCGACCTCGCACCTTGAGCAATTCTAGGCCCAACAAAATGGTTCTGAGAGCAAGAGCCGGCTCGGAACATCTTGTGACATAGGAATAGGTGGCCGTTTCAAGCATGGTATCGAAACTTTCGACTTTGAATTTCGGACTTGATGTCCCTATCAAAGGATTCAGAAGCGTCGCAATGCAGCACATTTCATTGGCACCAGCTAGGTGTTTCCAAGCCTTGTCATTGGCAAAGTCGGTCCGTAGTAGTTCATAGGTCGAGGCTGCGAGTTTGTAATCGCGCAGCATAAACGCATAATCTGCAAGTTTTCGAAGAAGACTTTCTGGGGTATCATAGCGATAGGATCCTTGGAGACTGTCGTAATTACCGCTTGCGCCAGACGCACTCAGATTGGTCGCGGAAGATGCATTTCTTGCAGAACTGCCCAAGCCTGTCCACCGTTTGGACAATGACATGAAACGACCCGAAATGCCTCTTCGGCGGGACGCAATCTGATCATTCCAGGTCAATATCTTATTCTCCATGTATGGAATAATTGATTGGGCCACCAATTCACGGACGAATGCACGGATTGCCACTGCATCAGACGCGAATATGAATGGTGAGGTTGGTAAATCGAGATCGATCAGATCGGCCGTATCTTGCAGAAATTTAAGTTGTTCCGTTGGCGATAGCCACTCAGGCGTGGGCACCTCCTCGACGTCGTCATCTGACTGTGTACAAGGGATAGATCTTAATCGGAGCAAATGACAATGTAGTCCAAAATGTCTTTTCATCTGATCAAATAGATTCGAGGACTTTGCGAAATCGTCTTGGTCTTCATCATGTACAAGGACATAATAACGTAGGTACTCAGGGTTGGCCCATGAAGGTAAAGCAGTGGATCCTTGGGCAGTCTGTTGGTAGAGAGCTCGAATGGTCTCCACTGGTTGAGGAGTCGAAGAACTGATAGCTATGACCGACCCAATGGGATGTCGAAATGTCTCATGTTGGCTCATGGATTCTGTACTGAGAAGGCGATTGAGAAATAGTCTGTAAAAGGGAGATATTTCGCCTCTTCCGGGAATTTCGTCTGATTCATCAAAGCCTTCGCCGATGAAATATTCCATGAGTTCCTCCAACTTACCCAATCGATCCGGCTCGGTTGTATCTGAAGCCCCATTTCCGGCTAGATCTCCTAGATTGGCGAAGTGAATGGCAAAATCTTCCCAGGCTCGACTTGATCCGGTACTGTCGCGAACAACCACTTTGCCGGACACTTTATTTCCATATGGTCGTATTAGGTCTATGAAACCATTTTTCAATCCTTTTTGAAACGCCAACTGGTCTACTTCTTTTGCAGCATAAATTCCAATCGTGGGGAGAAAGCTCGGACAATCAAAGATCTTGAATCGTCCGAAGCATCGGTAGGATTTGTCAATGGACTATTGAGCGGAGACCTGCCGAATCTGGCGATCGAGGATGATAATCTGCCATTGGGAGAACTCGATCGAGAGATGATGCTGGAGAGAGTACTGGTTCGCGAGCCTAGAGCAGGGGGACTTCCGGTTCGTATAGGCAGGCTGGCAGTGGATGTCTCGGGTGATTCGTCGGACGCAGATGGTCTGGTCCTGGTAACCTCGAGGATGGGTATGGAGGAAAGATTACGGGTGGTCTGAGGAAGTTCTCCATCATTATGTGAGGTCATGGAAAGCGTTGGTCGGTGGATAAGTATTGGTTTTGTGAAGTCCTTTGTCGTCGCATTTGGTGGATGATATGAGTAGTAATAGGTCGGAAGTAGCGCTTCTCATGTTATCGTGAGTTGGGTATCTTTGGTATATGCATCGTCTTGTGGTGATGTTGTCTGAAGGGATTTAGTGTCTGGTGAGTGAGTGACCGGGCTTGCATTGCCAGTTGTCACAGGGTACAACGAACAATGGCTGGAGTTTCCACTGTCCCCCGAGATGATGATATTTCCGGCATGACTCGATATGGGGTAAAACTCCGCCATACTGAGATGGCTCATTATACGGTGGAACATATTACGCGATGAGGCAAAATGCTCTAAGCCCTTTTTGTCCTTCGCGAACCTTTTCGTCGCGAACCCCCTTTTTCTTTTAGACCCTCGACCTCCTCCACCAAGTAAGATTAAGAAAAGCCTTCACAGATCGAATCTTAAGTTTCAATAATGCTTGTCTTGTTCAGGTCGATGAAGTCAAATCTACTCCGTAATGACCGGGTGCTGCTTTTACTCCAAAGATTCCTGCACCAGACCAATGTTACATTGGCCCCCAGAATCATGAGATATGCTCATATCAAGATTACTGGCTGGACCTTGCATTTATATTTGACCATTTTCCGTACGACAACCGATGGCTAGTGAATACGCTAAGGATCTCAAGTCGCCTACATAGTTGAATAGAACTGTTTTGAGAATGGATTAGAATGCCCCCTGACGTTTTGTGAAAGGAATGTCGTGGCTTGAGCGGCCGACGTGTAATATCCGTTCCATGCCCACTGCCACCTCCCACTTCATATGCTGTGACTTGACCCTCAACAACGTAGTGAACTTCTCGGTCCTACTCCTCCCACACACCACCGTTATTTCGTATATCCAACCAAAGTTTAATCCTTGCTCACCATCATTCGCTACCAGCAATTACTCGTTTCTCGTCGCTATTCTTCACGACAGGCATGCATACTTAAATCCTCAGAATCATGGTAACCACGTCTTCGAGGTGGAGAATCGCCCTGTTGTCGGCTGTGGCCTTCTCCACCTTGTTCTTGATTCTCTCAACGTCTTCCGACCACTTCAAGTTCTATGACTGGTCTTCCAGTTCCAATCTTGACTTGTCTGGTCAATTCAAGTATCAAGAACCTGTAATCGCTGGAGAACCTGTTCAAATTCCTGCACCATCACCCCCTGTGCAGTTCCACAGCCCCAACGAAGACAATGTGCCCACACCACCCAATTATGACCCAGCTAAACCACAGAAGCCGGATCAGAGGATCGTCGCCATGGTCTTTGCTGGGCGAAAGGAATATGTGTCTATCCTCGATTGCTATCTTCAAAGAAATCTAGTCCGTAATGGCGGCTGGCTAGATGAAGTCATGTGGATCATGCGCACCAACCAAACCAGCGACATTGTCTATCTCGACGAGTTGACGGACCGAATTCCGGAATACTCACAACATCACATCTATAACGACGATCAGGACGAAATGAAGCCTGCCCGTGATGCCTATCGACTGTGTCAGCCGAACACATTGTACATCAAAATCGACGACGATGTCCTCTTCATGGAGGATCACACCATCTCATCCATCATTCAACGCAAAATCAACAATCCCAAATATCTCGTTGTCAGTGCAAATGTCATCAATCAACCGTCATTCTCCTGGGTCACTCAGTTCCACCTAAATAGCGCGAAACCATACCTCCCTGAACCCTCCAAACCACATGATTTTGTGGATGACGATCGCCGCCATATGGTTGACTGGCGGCCATCGAGTCTTCCTACTTATCAGCATTCAAATCTCACAAACTTCAATGTTGATAGTCCTCCTCCGTTCAAGGGCCATCGATGGCTACCACTTCCTCAAGGAGGTCTGGAGCAAACGCCTATCGGTTCATTGGCAGAGAATGGAAGCTCGAATTATTTCAGGAACAGCAGCAAGAATCTAGCCTGGACGGTCGCCGCACAACGTAAGTTCCTAGCCATCCAATTTGTATACCATATTCATACTAACCCTTTACTCCAAAAGAACACTACTCATTTCTGCATCACCTCGAAAAAGACGAATTATCACACTACAAATTCGACATCTGGACCTACCAAAACCAAAGCCGCAACACGAATTTCTTTGTTTTCTCCGGTGACGATGTTGCCGCGCACCGAGTCACTGGAGATGACGATGTCTGGTGGACTATCAAACTACCCGCCAAACTGGGCAGGCCAGCTGTACTCGACGGGAGTGCTTTAGCTGTTCATTTCGGCACGATTGAGCAGACTTCTCAATATGCAAACCAGACTGGCCGCGGGTTGAGGGATACGGATCTACTGAGACGCTATCGCAGCTATGCTACGGAATTCATTTGTGATAAACCTTGGGGATCGCCGATGCGATGAGTCTTTCTACTGAAAATCGGATCACAGTTCTTCACAGTAGCCATCTCCAACTCACGCGGCATCGCCTACTCTCAAGGGAATATTCGAGTGGAGAGTCGTATTGACGGAAGACTAACAGCTTGAACTTAAGCCCCCACTAGACAAGTCTTTCGAAAAGTCTTGACAATGCAACTTCGTCAATGATGTCAGACCAGGCGTTGCAAAAAGTGTCGATCACATCGCATCCTCGGCAGCCTTGCTGACTAAAACGCGTATTGCACGATATTGAGGGGATAACCCCAATTTCCGTGGCCGAAAACCCTCTCTCAAAACAACATTATCCGCTGAGGACAAGTTCTTCAGCGTCAGCACTTGATTAAACCCAAAAGCTGGACCAGAGCCGTTCGGCAAACCCTCAATCCAGGCACTCGATCAATTTTCTAGTGCGACCCATCAAATCTCGCTCCGAGATCAAGTTCAAACCAAACCCCCACGATCCATCAGTTCATCAATCCGTCAGGCAACCAACCAATAAATCAAACATGACCATTCGTGGAATCTACACCAACTACATCGCCGCCCTAAACGCGCACGAATACGATGCACTCCCGCACTTCGTCAACGACACCGTGATCCACAATACATCCGCACCACTCACGCCAGCCGCGTATGGCCAGTTGATTATCGACAGCATCAGAGATTTTCCTGGTTTCTTGTTCGAAGTCGATAAACTCGTCGTCGAAAGTGTCGAGGACGATGAGCATAAGGGCGACGACGATGGGGTAATAGGTGGTGGGGACAATGGAACGGTTGCCGCGAGGCTGCGATTGAGCTATGAGTCGACTTCCGCTTCCACTTCCACCTCCCCTTCCACCTCAGCGTCGGCTTTGCATGCTGCGGGCAAGGAGGGCGAGGATGGAGAAGAGCCGGGTTCAGCCGGTGTGCAGGCGAGAAATCATGGAGGAGGGTCACGGATTGTGTTCTACGAACATGTCTTCTACGAGTTTCGGGGTGGTAAGATTAGTCGGGTTTGGAGTTTGGTGGATCTACCACGGTCTTGAATGCTAGACGGTATCTTTTGCGGTTCATAAATAGCGAAGCTAGACATGTGTCGTGTGGAATAGAAATTATTTGTGTCTGCCAGTACAAAGCGCCTACGGCCACTCAGCACTTTCGACCTTCTATTGTCAATGTTGCGACTAGCTTCACCAGGATCATTCTGCAGCACCGTCCGAAGCCAAAATACTCCTGCCGCCATCCGCCGTCAGTTTTGGTCGTATCGTTATCTTCATGAAGCCATCTTCTAAAAGCTTTAGTTTTTCTTTCGGGACCACGCTTTTGAGACCGGATTCGACATTGTCGTCTTTAGCTTTATCACCAACCCCACTACCGTTCTCCTCATCACTGCTATTGTACATCCATATCCGGGTAGAGCATGGTAAATTCGTTGGGCTTGAAAAGATCCGGTGGTTCTCGATATTGTTATCTTTAGCTTTATCTTTATCGCTATCCTCACGCTCGTTGTCCTCATTACTGCTGTTGTACCACAATCTCGGAATAGGGGATGGTAAATTCGTTGGGCTTGAGTAGATCTGGCAGTTTTCGATATTGTCATCTTTGGCTTTATCGCTATCCTCACGGTCGTTGTCCTCATTACTGCTGTTGTACCACAATCTCGAAGTAGAGCATGGTAAATCCCTGGCGGTTGTTTGGGTCTGGCTCACTCCCTTTTGAGGGCCATCTACTTTGTCCTGACACAAGTCCAAGCAAGCCTTGGGACAAAACAGCAGCGCTTCACCTCTTTTCAAAGTAACTATCATCTTGAACACTTGATCCCGTATCTGATCGGAGTCCTTGGTAAGTAGACCCAGCGCGGCAAGGTGTTGTTTCAATACTGCGTACCATGCGGGAGACCCGAATTGATGCACCATGGCCACATTGCAGAGATCAAGCAGTTTGGGGGAGATTGTTGGTTCTTGGGTAGCGATCACAACGCGAGTGCCGAGGTGACGCTGTTGTCGTATTATTTGTACTAGATCTTCAGAAAAGGCTTTAGCTTGAGGCGCTTCTGTCAGGAACTGTGATGCATGTTAGAAAAGAGCTTGAGATGATATTTTGTATCTGTGGTACCTTATGTGCTTCGTCAAGAGCCACAATCATTCCATGGTTGCATCTCTTATTCAGGAAAATGGAAAGGAAAATGGAGAATAGTGAGCAAGCGTCTCCTTCCGTCACAAATGGACAGCTCAGATCAACAATCAGCATAGTTCCCGGATTAAAGTCAACTTTTGTTTTAAGCGCTCGCCGCCCCACCACAGATGTTTCCTGCAGAAAACTCTCGATCAGATTATAGCGCAACTGCAGAGGCGCAAGTTGACCTGGTGTCAATCCTGCTTGGTCCATTTCTAACTTCAGTGCTTCGTATCGAATCCCAGTCGTACTTCGTGAAGCGATGGCCATGTCCTTGAGTATCTTGTTCATGATCGCCATGTACAGCGGAGGGTTCGCATCAGTGCTGTCGACAGCCATCAATGTTTTCATATTCGCAACGTTCAGCTGTTTCTCACTGAAAAGAAAGGGAATAACTTCTGGCTTGGGACTGTCCTTTGGGAATCCAGGCAAATCCCCATATAACTTTTTCATAGCGTCAAGATTTGATGGTGATACTAGCACTTGAACTTTGATTCCACGAGAGCTTAGATATGCAGCTTCACAGACTTGAGTTGCATGCGAAGAAGTGAACTTGTCGTAATGAAAAACAACTCCCGCCATGGGCCTCGGATTCGCACCCATAGGGCCATTCTTGATCAAAGCATTTTCTAACAGGCATGACATTGTGTAACTCTTGCCAGCTCCCTGCTGACCACAGATGAAGGTCGACCACGGCTCCTGCATGTTGGCGTAGATCAAGTTGTCTCGGTTGAGCTCGCGTTCCTCAAGAGCACCATCCTGAAAGATAGCTGTACAGTTCCCAAGTAGACCATAGGCTGGAAAAATTTGCCTAGAAGACCTAGTAACTGCCGTCTGGACTCTGCCCGAAAAAAGAGGTGAAGCTCTGACTTCGCCGGATATAGAGGCATGCTTGTCAATAACCAGAGAAGAGAAAAGTTCTAGGTGATGATCCATCTCATCCTCGACAGATCCAACGTTTCTGGTCCATTTTGGCCCCATGGACAGAACCTGATCGCATAAAGTTTAGGAGAGTGCTTTGATGTTCGGTTGGAAATGGATGTCTTAATGGAAACCTGCGAAAGGGAGACAAGTACGGGGATAATTTAACATCGTCGACCATACTGTCTCTGCCTCCTCAAGAGCCTAATAAAGAAAATGCGAGGCCAAATGTGGAGGCAAATCTGACCCCTGTTCCGAGCAAATGATGTTCCGCAGTTTGTGGACGGTGCGAGTGAGCAAACAGCCAACAAAAGCTGCAGGTGCCACAGGCCGACAGATATGGCAATGCCATTTTATCTGTTATTCTTGTGTAAAACAACACTTGAACAAAGACAGGTCATTGCAATCTTGGCGGAGCTTGACATTATTGACGCTCGGACTCTGAGGGAGCAGCAAACACGAGCAGATCTGATAGGAACGCAAAAGGGTTGCTATGGTTCCCCTGCCGGAAAGGGTTGATGTTCGCTTGTCCTCCCATTCTCCAATGCGTCAAGGTGGTGTAGTCTAGTGAAAAGAGTCCAGATTCACCGGGAAATCTCCTTGACGGTTCGCCAGATCTACTGTGTTCTTTTGAGACCTTGAAAGAATTTCTTCATATTTTGTTTCACACATTCATGGTCAGGTTGGCAGAGGACCAACTCTCAGCTGTTTGCATGAGGTCTAGATTCCAAGGCCAGTCATCAAAGAAGTTGCTCGTCAACTGGGACGGTATTGTTCTTGTCGCGTCCGACTGGTGCGAAGTATGATATTCTCGATGACTTGAAGGACTGATACAGGAACTGTTGTCTTCAGACATGATCTGTAGCTGACTCCAAAAGTCATCAATTTGGGTCACTAAGGTCCGTAGTCTTTGGGCACTGACGGCGGAATGTATTCCATGATCAAGATTTTCCAGTAGTTGAGCAAGAGACAATAGCACAACTCGCACTTGTTCGTAGGCAATATCGCTGATTGGTTCCTCGAACACACTACCCAAGATTGCTCCAATACCAGCTAAATGATGAAGAAGTGGGGAGCTTATTGCTCGGAGATAGGCAGCGGGTATCCGAGTGAAAGCGTCGACAACTTCACTTGCTATCTTGCAGCGCTCCTCAATTGTTCCGCCGCCAGAAGCAAAGAGCATCATACGAAGTAGCTGTACGGTAGCAGTTATATTGGCAGCTTGAAAACCGTAGCGGTCACTAGCTACATCAGCGACCGTCTTGTACTCAATCAGGAACATCCCTACCTTGTGGGATCACACGTCACCTCTGGAAATTCCTTGAAACAGCGTGGAAGGTTGCCGTAGAGCGTCATGATTGAATCACGAATCGAAGAGGCAGAGACCGCATTTCGTTCGCCAAACATGTCGTTAAGAAAAGTCCTTTTATGTCGCTTTCGGTCACGAAAATTGGTAATGACATGTTCGAGGACACGGTAGAGGTCGGTAGTGAAATTCCAGCCACAAATCCAGCTGGAGCTCCTCACTTCGCCCCATCTTCCGCTCGGGCTTGGACCAACATCAACGGGAGACAGTACTTGTTGGTTGTAGCCTTGATCGTTGAAAAGCTCATCGTCCAACTCGGTAGTGTATGCAACATTGACTTGTTGTTCCCGGCATCTAGTCACGCCATTCCAGATGATGGATGAATAAACTTCCAAGGTATACATTGACCAGAACTTTCAAAACGTTAGTCAAGGACTTAAGCATGACGAGGCAGCTCACCAGTCGTCTTCTTTCTTCGGTCTCTACAATGCCAATTCCTTTCGGCCAATTGGACTCGTCGTGTAGGCCATCCATGGCTACCAGGGTGTGGTATTTGCCAAGGTATAACTGCATATCGCGAATTTTGCCATATTGAATAGCTGTGAGTGCAAGTAAGGCATAGCATCTCAGCATTTCGAGACTGTGGGTGTTGTCGAGACCTTCATAATTTGCACAAGCATGCGTTGCTGCCATGTAGAACATTTCAGATTGTATTTCCGATAATTCCTGAACATTCCTAGAAGGATTGAAGATAGCCTGATCCCGGACTCGGGCAGAAACGAGGGCGCAGACAGCCATGGTCATTGCGAATTGATCTTGACCTGTTGTGTGCTCCCCCTAGATATCTTTCAAGATCAGTTAGCAAAACAACGGAGGCCAGGTGGACCATGACCTACCTTCCGAATATACGTTGGCCTGTGGAACAGGGGAAAGATAGGGTACACAACCTCAAAATAGACTTCAACCAAACCCATGACAACGGCCTGACTAGCAATGGTCGGAGCAACCCAGGGCTGTGTTGGCAGTCTAGTGCTCCCTGAGGACATTAGTTATGGACTTTCTAAGCACTTTTCCGATATTCGATGTCTTAGATAGACTTAACAAGAAACGGGAGTGATCCAGACGTAGAGGTCAAGAGTTTGCACTACCTGTGATCGACATGCTCTGACATATGGACAAGTGGGAAACGTACCATACATAGACCTGGAGGGTGGGTTCGTAGGAGAGTTGGCTGCAGACTTCGGTTTCACGCCACGCCGTTTGAATGTCCGTTGATAGGTACATGGTTGACCAAAATCAAAGCAGCTCTGGCATTGAGAGCCGCTTGTGCTCGGCCGACATCGAATGCCGCGATTATGACAGTAATCACACGCGCGTGTGATGCGTCTTGACTTGACAATACGAGGTTGTTCTGAAGGTGTCATGGCCTGGGCCCTTGCACGTGTGAACGCATTCGTGAACAGTTACATTGCCCTGTCTCAAGATTTTCAGTGAGTTCTGCTGTCCTGATGACTCTGTCCTCGGTCGAAGGCCCGGGAATGGTACGGTCTAGGCGAAGTAGGCAGTGGAAACGGTGAAGAGTCCAAAAACGTCTGTTTTGGCATCGATCTCGATCTCGAATCGGGAAACCTGCCGTTGCTGACTGCGCTTGCCCAATGCGTAGTTAGTCTAGGATCCACAATGTTTTGTTCTCACGAATCACGAATCACGAATCTCGATGAGCAGATGGACCACCGACAGCCACGTCCAACGCCGTCCAGAATGAACGATGTTTGTCGTCGGTGATAGCATTACCCAGGATCGCAGGAGCAAGCTATCAGGACAATAAGGTTAGGCAAGAGAATTTCCATGGTGAGGAATATCAATGTGGATAAGTATAGATGTACTATTATGATTCAATCTACCATCGAGAGCACCTTTTCGAGTACATATATGATAACGATATGGCAATATACGGTACAGCACAGATTACATCCTCGAATTCTCGAGGGTGCTAACAAATTGTTAGTACGATAGGAGTTCCCGCCCAACGCAAGGAGGATTCCGGCGTCCTAAGTCTCGGTAACTTAACCTCTGAACGCCCACACAGTCAGGTCAAACTTCGGACCGCTAACCTCTTCGCGACATCTTCCAAGACTCAAATTCCACTCTTCTCGGAGCTAGACTCATGATATTGCGTCTCAGCGTGACTCTTGACCGTACCAGTCTCATTTCCGTGATCGAGAACTCGCGTGGGATCTAGGTTGGTCTCGCCATCAACCTCGTCTAGAAGTTTCCTAGCAGCAACTGCGATATTGCCACCAGCTTCAGCAAGGCGTCGGTCATACTCGGCCATATTTCTGCTGACCAATGGGCTGTCGCTGGTAAAAAGGAGATCGACCTCTTCCAAGGAGCGGCCCGCAGTTTCCGGATAGAAGAAGTGGATGATAGGCATGACGAGGACGTTCATACCTCCAAAGAAGATGAAAGACCACCATCCGATACTGTCCAGCATGATGGGAATGACGAAAGTCGTTACTCCGCAACCAAGTGCCCAGCCTAGGATGGTGAATGAGTATCCCTTAGCCCGTACCTCTTGAGGCCAGATTTCAGTGCCGTAAATCCAGCAAGGCACTATGTTGAACATAGTGAAGAAAAATACGAAAGTGAAGGTGAAGGCAGATGCCGCTGTCCCCAAAACTTGAGATTGAGATGGATCCGACTCAATACGATCTTGAGATGTCTTGATAAGTGCTGCCACCAAGAACAATGATAGACCTTGGATGACAAAGGAAATTTGCAGACACATCCTGCGTCCCAGGCGATCGATCACAGGTGCGGCGGCTACCGTCCCGATCACGCCAAACGTGTTCAAGAGGCCAGACATCCACGACGCCTTGTATGCATCGAACCCGGCGAGAGCAAAGAGCTGAGATGACCAACCGACCATGATTAGGATACCTGTAAATTGCTGCATCCATTGAAGTGCGAAACCAAGGATTGCACGACGACCAAAATGAAGCTTTCCTGAGAAACGACCGCCAAGGGCAATATTGATGTAGTTGTTTCTCTTGTGGTAAGATGCCTCAACGACAGCCTCGATCAGCTCCACCTCTTTCAAGATGCTTAGGTCGGACGCAGCCTTGTCGCCTCGGATCTTGCATAAAATGTCGACGGCTTCCTGTTTTCGATGATGGGCCATGAGCCATCGTGGGGATTCTAACCTTCGTTTAGTCGAGCATTCTTGGAGGGCTGGAATGAGAGTCTTGCTTACCAGGAACAAAGAAGATGCTAACAGCAACCATCAGCATCGGAATACACATGAAACCCAGAGGGAATCGCCATCTGAAATCGATTCCGCTCCTGCGAATACCGAAGTTGATCCAGTGGGCCAGGAAAATGCCGAGAAAGTTGGACACAAAAACTAGTGAAAATGTCGAACCCCGGTCATGAGCTTCTGTCAACTCCGAGACCCAGGAGAGAATGATGTTGTTGATGAAGCCAATTCCCAATCCGGAGATGACGCGAGCCACGATGAACATGTCTGAGTTGACTGAACCACACTGAAGGGCAGACCCGGCAAGCGAGAGAATAGCACCCATGAAAGCTGCTTTCTTTCTCCCAAGCTTATCACCGAGCCATCCACCAATGAACGCGCCGAACATGGCACCGAAGTAATAGGCTGCCGCAAGTCCACCTTGCTTGGTTGTTTGGGTGACGACTCCGTCTGAGCCAATATCTGACATGGTGATGAAACCAGGAGTTCCAGAGATGCTTCCGTACACGCCTTGGTTATATCCTTCATAAATCAAGGCCACAGCGCTGAGTACATTGAGGAGAAGTAGAACTCCCTTGCCGGGAAGGGCGCGCCATGGTTGAAACCCCATACTTGTCAGTAAGCGTCAATAAGGGTAAATAGATCAATGGGAGGGATCGAGGCTGAAGAAGATGATGTTGTGATGCGCAAAAGAATTATCGCAACGGACGAGGTGTCGAAATATATACTCCAAGCCCTCGACTGAAACGAGATGTCAAGGAAACTCGGTTCAAAGAACATAAAAGTCTGTTCATATGTCCGACAGCCCCAGACTCCATGCCCCAGACTATCGCGTGGCCATCGGCTGAGCGGACCTCCACACAATTCTGCCAGGTGACCCGAATTGTCGGAGAATCAACCCACAAATTAGTCAGTTGAAGAGGCGACAATGACAAAATGTCACTTGGTGAGTTGAATAAACAAGGTTTTCTGCATCATAAGGAGAGGGAGAAGGGTTGAAAGGTTGAAAGGCTAAACGGCTAAAAGGAGACCGCGTACCAACTTCTGATGGTCCCAGCACCAGAGCCCAGGCCGAACGCGGCTGTACAATACCAGCACTACTTTCCGACTGGGAAATTATCAAGTCGAACCATTCACGCCAGTTTTGCCGCTCGTCTCGTAAACTCAAGAGACGGGGAAATCTTGGTGCGCACTGGCCAGGTGGTGGATCAACCATCCGGGGAATACGCCTTTCAGCAATTTAGCCGTTTAACAGATGGATCAATTCATGCTTACAATGGTCGAGATTCAGCAAGTGCTCGAAACCGTTTTCCTGGAGTCAAATCCCCCGGATAGCTGACCCTGGTAGTCCATGTGTCCATGTCGATCTTAGACACATCCTCGTACATTGTTTTCTCCGACATGTCTTTGCTAGATTTTCGACTCTTCTATTTAGTTCCCTCCTGGTCGTCGAACTCTGTAGTTGACTCGTCGATATCAAACGCAGCAGAAGTCAGTCAACATGTCGCCATCTCTAACAAACGAGCCATCCAGCAGTCTCACCAATGGTCATATGAATGGCCATACCAACGGCTATACAAATGGCCATACAAATGGTCACACCAATGGCCTCAGCAATGGTCACGGTGAGAAAGGCTTAGATCTTACCGTTCTCGGACTGAACTCTGGAACATCGATGGACGGTATTGACTGTGCACTTTGCCGATTTCGACAAGAAACACCCGAGTCACCTATGCATTTCGAACTATTAGCATATGATGAAGTGCCGCTGGAACCCAAAATCAAAAAGCGGGTTATGAATATGATTCTACATAATCAAACCACGCCTGAAGAACTTTCGGAAGTCAATGTGCTTCTGGGCGAGACATTTGCAGCAGCAGTAAAGGAATTTTCTCAGAAGCAAGGAGTTCCACTAGAAAAGATCGATGTCTTGGGTTCTCACGGTCAAACAATTTGGCTTTTGAGCATGCCAGAAGCTGGCCAGACCAAGTCGGCGTTGACAATGGCTGAAGGCTCATTTCTTGCTTCGAGAACGGGGATCACTTCCGTTACCGACTTCCGAGTGTCTGACCAAGCTGCCGGTCGGCAAGGCGCGCCTCTGATTGCATTTTTCGACTCCCTCGTGCTTCATCATCCAACAAAACTCCGAGCTTGTCAAAATATTGGTGGCATCGCCAATGTTTGTTTCATTCCACCAGACAAGGACGGGCGATTAAATCCAGAATATTTCGATTTCGACACAGGCCCGGGAAATGTTTTCATCGATGCCACTGTGAGACACTTTACCAATGGCGAACGAGAATATGACAAAGACGGTGCCATGGGAGCAGCTGGAACGGTGGACCAGGATCTCGTGGACGAGTTTCTACAAACCCACCCATATTTCAGTCTCGAGCCGCCAAAGACAACGGGGCGCGAAGTATTCAGAGATACGATTGCTCACGATCTCATCAAGAGAGGATTGTCCAAAGGACTCTCAGCCAATGACGTGGTTGCGACGGTAACTCGCATCACAGCACAAGCCATCGTGGAACACTATCAGCGATATATGCCGCGACAGTACGGTCCTCTGGCTGAAATCTTCATGTGCGGTGGAGGTGCAAAGAACCCAAATATCACAAGGTATCTGCAGGCTGCCTTCCCAGAAACGCGAATTGTGATGCTCGACGAGGCTGGAATTCCTGCGGATGCAAAAGAAGCCATCACCTTCGCATGGCAAGGCATGGAGGCGGTAGTTGGACGAAGTATTCCCATACCAAGCCGAGTCGAGTCGCAGAGGGAATTTGTGCTTGGGAAAGTCAGTGCTGGTGAAAACTACAGGAAGGTCATGAGGCATGGAATGGAGTTTGGAGCTGGCAAAGACCATTTGCAACCAGTAACGGAGTTGGTGAATTATGTGAAAGGGGAGGTGTTTGACAATAAATGGTAGGATGGAGGATGAGGCTTTTGACCAGATACGACTTTGACAAGTTCCATGAGAAACGTTGGCCTGGCACCTGTAGCAATCACATGTAAACCGTGGATTAATTCGAGCGTTCAGTTAAGAAGTCAAACTGTCCTCTGCGTAAAGGGTGCCTTTTCAAAGCAGGACCGTATAGACGCCGGTCCATTCGCGAGTCTCCAAGCATGATCTATAGCAGAATGAATCGTGTCCCATAAACGAAAGCCTGATTTTCAGGAGAGAGAAGAAGATTGATAGATCAAGGAGAAACTATTTCGTATCCGTACATAAGTACAAATCAAGGCACTTGCGCTAGCCTATTATGGTCGGGACACAATATGCGGACTGCGGAGACTCACACCATCGTTCTTATGCAACACCCTCACTCAATATTGAACAACCGGCGCCGTCCAGTCTTCCTCCACTGATTAGGTCCTGAAGAACTCTGTTAGACTCCGCTAGACTCTCCTAATCTGCCTCGATGGTCAAAACACTGTTATAGCGCCGTGCGGCGCTGAATACCCGAGCAATATGATCGAATTCATGGATTACATTGTCCACGCATTTGGGACTTCGACGAACTGGAACCACGACAATAGCTATTCGTCCTTGACGGCAACTTCAGATGCATTACTCTCTTTTCAAACACCATCCACGCTCGCTCTCCATGTTTCATCCTTGAGCACAGGCAATTTCGCCTCGTCATACACTCTGTCTACCCTTGGCCAGATAGATGGCTCTCTATCCTACCTCTACTCGACAGTCCCGCTAGGCCACCTCCCTTCGGAGACCACCAGTATACCCTTGAAGAACCTTGTGCGAGGCTATCGAGATATCCGTCTGCCTGACAATCTGGTGGAAAGACGTGCGGTTGTGGATGTTGAAGATGGAAAGGCAAGGAAACCGACTCTGCTGCATGCAACTCTGGCTTTACCTCCGCCATCTGTATTGACAGCATTATACGCACGTCGAATCAACCCCGAGACTCTTTTGTCGTTTTCATTGTACAGCAAATCAGTGACTGGACCGATCCCTAGTTCCGGACCTCCTCCAGCATCCTGTCTGGCACATATTCAACATGATACTGGTCAATTTTCCATCGAGGGATTGAGCTCGACAGATAGTGCTCTTCTAGGTGTTCGAGGACTGTGGAATTTCGGGCTATCACCTCCAGACTACTCTAGCGTGGGCACATCACAAAGCCCCGAGCAGGACCCTTGGAAGGATTCACCGAGTTTCCTTCTGGACTACCTCTTCCTCCTCAGCTGAACCCGGTGTCTAGCTACGCCAATCGACTTGCGTCAAAACCATCACTTCTCTCTGCAGGAGCTGAGTTCTACTATAGTCCGTTCTCCCACGTCATAGGACTCTCTACGGGATTACGCTTCACAACCCTGGCACCACATATTACCCCTTCCGCCGAACCCCGAACCACTACGACACCGATATCCAACAAACCCTTGGCAGGAACATCAGCCTCACTTCTCTCCACAGCAGGACACACTCTCCTCACGCCATCCAACATCTCGCACTCATCCTTCCCCTACACCATGACACTAACCTGCACACCTCTCACCGGATCCATCTCTTCGTCATACTCGGTCCGGCCCACACCGAACCTCGCACTATCGTCACGTTTCGACTTCAACTTCTACAGCTGGGAATCACGGTACGTGGTAGGCGGCGAGCTCTGGCGCACAAGGCGAAGAACACCATCGACAGACAACGACGAAGATCCCATCTCGTGGGCCCGCGCCAAAACCAAGGACTGGTTCTCGCCGGCCGAACAAGCCTTGAAAGACGAGCGCCTGCAGCGCGAAGAGGAGAACGTGTTGAAACTCCGCGTCGACGACGGCTGGAACGTCAGGGCGCTCTGGATAGGCAGGGTGAAGAGTCTCTTGGTCAGCGCCGGTGTCAGCGTCGCACCGGTCGTCAGGAATGGACTACGGGTTGCTGGTGGCGCACCCACACTGGACAGTGATAATGGTGGTGGTGGCATCAAGAAATGGACCGGAAGTGTCGGTGTAAGTATTGCTTACTCGACTTGAAATGATCAAAGGTACCGTACCTATCCGTTAGGGTCGAGTGTGATGGCATGGCCAACTGAACAATCCTGGACTGGAATGTCTGCCTCCGAAAGGAGAAGATGATATACCTATACCACCGCCACCTCCACCTCTATCTCTATCTCTATCTCTCTATCTACCACTATCTACCACCATCTACATGCCTATCTACATGTACATCTCTATCTTCACATCCTTACCGCGTGATATTCAGCAAGGCGTTGGTGGCACATATATATTCTGCATAGCAATGAAAATCAAATTGCACACGACCATAGGATTTGAAAAGCAACACCCAAATGACTCGAGGGAGAGTGTCACGCTCGAAGAAAGGCAGGACTTCGTTTTAGCAACGCCGAGCTTAGCTTAGGTATAGGTATAGGTATAGGTATAGGTATAGGTATAGGGAGGTACGAGTAGCTTCCTGCGACTTAAATTGATGATGATGATGATGATGATGATGATGATGATGATGATACTGGTTCTGGTATTTTTTTTATATATAAACCTTCTAAGCTGTTCAGAAGACAACGCAATGTACAATGTACAATGTAGTAGTAGTGTGATGTAGACTGTAGTGTAATGCAACTCTAATCCAAATGCGATCGTCTTTTGCTTTTCTATACCAACTGGAAGACCGAAAGACCAAAGGACCGAAAGACCGAAAGACCAGGGGCGAAAAAAATACGTGCAAAACGACGCAGACAACCCCCTGAACCCCTCAGAAATCCAAAACGACCTTGCTAAGTTTCCTCACTTGCGTGCTCTGCGTCCCTCTTAATGATCAGATCATTCCGCCTCTCCAAGATGCAGCAGAAACCCATTTTGTCCATGTTGAATGATCCGTGCCAGTTTTTTCTTTGGGATTTTTTGGGATTTTTTTTTCACCCTTTGATTCTGGAAACTCTGTCCCGTGATTGTTCGTTGTCTCGTCATGTAGCATACTCCCCAGTCAGATCCGGACTAGAACTCGAACGTCAAGAATTTCTCTTTGTCTGGTCAATTCGTTTTCTTCAATTGGTCCAAGAATGCTTGTGGGGGCTGCTGGCGATAACCCTCTGGGTTATTCTCAGTCCATCGCCAGAGATCCTCACAGGCGTCCTCGAGAGTCCTCTCGGTCTTCCAGCCCAGTTCCTTGTTGGCGCGGGATGGGTTGCTGGTGAGATCTAGGACATCACCGGCCCTTCTGCCGACGACTTGGTAGGGTAGATCTCTACCGACGGCTTTGCTGAATGCTTTGACCATTTCAAAAACCGTGGATCCTCGTCCTGTACCCAGATTCCAGGCTCGCACACCTGGTTTGTTGGTGCGCAGGTAGTCTAGAGCCTTCAAGTGACCTTGTGCAAGGTCGAGGATGTGGATATAGTCTCGAATGGCTGTGCCGTCGTGCGAGGCGTAGTCGTCTCCAAAGACGAGGAGTTTCTCTCTCTTGCCAGTCGCGACTTGCGCGAGGAGAGGGAGGAGGTTGTATGGGACGCCGGAAGGGTCTTCGCCCATGATTCCACTCGGGTGGCTGCCCGCTGGGTTGAAGTAGCGCAGCAGGCCAGCGTTCCATTTGTTGGCGCCTTCGGTGTCGTTGGCTTTGTTGGCTTTGGCCCGTTCGGCGTTGATGTGGTCGGTGATCATCAGCTCCGAAGTGAACTTTGTATTTCCATATGGGTTTGTAGGGCCCAGAGGACATTCTTCGGGGATAGGGATCATGCCCGGCACACGGGTTGCGTCGCCATAGACGGTGGCGCTGGATGAGTAGACGATGTTGGTGACATTGTGGCGGGCGGCGCTGCGCAAGAGCGAGAGTGTGCCGTAGACATTGACATAGTAATAATCGAGAGGGATTTCGCCGGACTCGCCAACAGCTTTGAGAGCGGCGAAGTGGATGACAGAGTCGATGGCGGGGTGTTTGGAGAAGACTGTGTCCAGGGCAGCTTCGTCAGTGATGTCGAGGTTGTAGTAGGTGGGACGGCGACCGCTGATGAGTTCAATGCGATTGAGGACTTCGTCTGACGAGTTGCGCAGGTTGTCAACAATCACGACATCGTAGCCGGCTTCTAGGAGAGCGAGGGTGGTGAAGCTGCCTATGTATCCGGTACCGCTGGAAGACAGGGTAGTCAGTATCGGAATGGTTGTAGAAGGGAGAAGAGTGGAGAGAGGAGAGATTTGATTTACCCGGTGATGAGGGCGGATCCAACAGGCATTGTGTCGAGTCAAGCCAAGTCGGTCGTTGGAGTCGGTCGTTTTCTTGAGCGGTAAAAGATTTGTGTATGTTGTGTTGAGTTGTGCGTAGGTGTTGCTTTGTTTTGTGTTGCTGAGGTCCGAGGGGCAGTTGGAGCAACCAGTACAGTCTGTTCGGAGTAAATATTTGGTGTGGAGCCGGTTTCTTGGTGGGGGAGGGGGAGGAGAAGGACGGATTATGGAGTGGGAATTTCACAGTTCAGGATGATCGACAGAATATATGTTTGTCAATGCTTCAGAATGGTTGAGGGATACTACTGTATCACCTATTCATGGATTATGATTCATCGTCGAACATGGGTGGACTGAGGATGATATTTCTCTCAAGTGGTATGTACAAAGTCCCTTGTAGGCCCTTGGATGGTTACAGCACCAATGCCACAGCGGAATTCAAGGCGGAGAACTCGATGCAATTGGAAAAAAAGTCACGCCGCCGCCGTGCGTGGAATCGTGATTCCTGCAGGCATCATGCAGCAACCAATGCATCCATTCTTACTTAAGCTTGGTGGGCCAGGGTCCAATAGGCACCTCGTGGCACCCTGAACACCCTACGCAGCCGGTGGCACCCCTAGGAACTTCGACCGTTTTGGGGGCCGGTGGGAGGCCCGCTATATCCGAACAGGCGCTTGGGGAGGCACAGGGGGGCCACTGGAGCTTCTCCCAGTCGGGGCTCTTCAGGCTTCTTTAGGGCTTCTCTGCAGCCTTCCAGGCTCCTCTAACTACCTAAGTTGACTAACTACGGAGTACATACCTAAGCAGCTTCAGGCCTCTGGGCATCTGCCCCACCAACTGAGGGACCAACCACATCCACACATCCCACAGCCAATCACTTCCACCACAACTTTTTTTCCCTCTCCGATATCCGATCAGCCTGCGTCAGTCCCAAATTTCAAATTCCATGCAACCATCCACTGGATTCTGAACTGCGGAAAACTACAGAGTCTCTTTTTCTCCCATGTCTCCGACTCATGCTGGCGTCATATAGCAATCATGTCACAACCAAACAAAAAGCAAAGGACGGCCTCCAAACCATTCGCCGACCCTAAGATCACCGACCCGCGATTCTCAAATATCCAATCCGATCCACGCTACCGTCTACCAGGCAAGAAGAACAAAGTCAAATTAGACAAACGATTCAGTCGGGTTCTTCAAGATGAAGATTTCACCAAAAGAGCCAAAGTCGATCGATACGGTCGTCCTATCAAGCAAGATTTGGAGCAGAACCGCTTGAAGAGGAAATTTGAATTTGCCGAAGACGACGAAGAAGGAGTTGACGAACATGACAGAGTTGGCGACCAACAGCCCACGCAAGCCCAGGATCCCCTGAGTTCTGATGATGAACCAGATGACGATGAACAAGTCCAAAAAGAACTCAGTCGATTCTCTTCTTCGGCTACTCGAGATATCCTACGACAAGGTCTCGACTCTGACACCTCGTCCACCTCGTCCGATTCCTCTGACGAAGACTCCGACCTTGACGACGAAACACATGCAGATCTAGCGAATGGAGTCGGACTGGGTGCTGCCCAACAATCAGATATCCCAATGGGCGATGTCACTTCACGAATAGCCGTCGTCAATCTCGATTGGGACAATATTCGTGCCACAGATCTCATGGCTGTCTTTACCTCTTTCCTCCACTCCACCGGTGCCAAACTTCTCAAGGTCTCAATCTACCCCAGTGAATTCGGCAAGGAAAGACTCGAAAGAGAAGAAATGGAAGGTCCCCCACGAGAAATCTTTGCTTCATCTTCTAAAGATAACCAAGACTCATCGTCTGGTGACGAAGATGAAGACGATCAAGACAAAGAAGGAGAAGAAATCAAGGCAACCCTGCTTAAACCAGACGATGGCGCTGAGTTTGACTCGGCCGCCTTACGCACATATCAACTTGAGCGTTTACGTTATTATTATGCCATTCTCACTTTCTCCTCCCCCAACGCCGCAAAACACATCTACGATGCCATCGATGGCACAGAGTATCTCACTACTGCAAACTTCTTCGACCTCCGCTTTGTCCCCGATGATACCAACTTTGACGACGACACACCTCGCGAAGAATGCGAACGTATTCCTGATGATTATCGTCCCAATGAGTTCGTTACAGATGCTCTACAACACAGCAAAGTCAAGTTGACCTGGGACGCCGAAGATGGTGGACGAAAAGAGACCATCGCTAGAGCTTTTCGTGGAGGACGACAAGAAATCGACGAAAACGATTTGAAGGCCTATCTTGCCTCTGACTCTTCCGCCAGTGAAGACGAAGACGATCAAGACAATCAGACAGCGACCCAAAATGAAGGCCTCAGTAAGAAAGAGATCGAACGTCAGAAAATGCGCACCCTTCTTGGCCTAGCCCCAGAACCTGTGAAAGCCTCCAAGAAGGACAAATCCGCCAAAACACCTGTAGGTGATATGCAAATCACTTTCACATCTGGCTTTTCCACAACCGCAGAATCTGGAAAGAAAAGGAATGTGTTTGAGAATTCCCCTGAGCCGGATGAGACAACCATGGAGAAATACATCCGAAAAGAGAAAGAAAGAAAGGCCAAGAGAAAAGAAAAATATCGCGCCACAAAAGGTGGCGAGCATGACACTGGAGATCAAGACGACAAGCCACAGCCCAGTGAAACAGCGAACGAAGGTGAAGAAGACCTAGGTTTCGACGATCCTTTCTTCTCCACCGCCGATGCCAATTCTGCATCTGCAGCGAAATCAGCTAGTAGCAAGCTTCGGAAAGAAGAACGCCTTAAGAAGCGCCGCGAACGTGAAGCCGAGGAAGAAAACGAACGAAAACAACGGGCCGAGTTAGAACTCCTCATGACCGACGACACAACCACCAAGACCAAGACCAAAGACGGCGCCAATGTCAGAATCCGACATTTCGACATGAAGGAGATTGAAAAGGCCGAGAAGCAAGAGAAGAAGCGATCGAAGCAGAAGAACCACAAGAAGAAATCCAAAGACGACGATGACGCCGAACCTTCATCCGTCCCAGACAACGAGCGCGACGACTTCAAAGTCGACACCGCAGACCCCCGATTCGCCAGATTGTTCGACAGCCACGAATATGCCATCGACCCCACAAATCCCCGCTTCAAAGGCACAAAGGCCATGAAAGAGGTTCTGGACGAGGGCAGGCGGAGAAAAGCCAAGAAAGCCAGGGAGAGAGGTCATGATGACGATGATAACAATGATCGGAGAGATCTCGACGCTACCGCGGCAGACAAGAAGAAAGAGAAGAAAAAGGACAAGAAAAACAAACCTAGTAGTGCCCCTACCGACACAGCCGATGTCAAGACTCTAGTCGAGAAGATCAAGAGCCGCACCCGATAAATGATCAAATGATCAAATGATCAAATTTTAGAGAATTGCCGAATTTTGAGCACAGAGTGAGAGCGAGAGAATTAGACCTAGATTTCAGGTATTATGTCTTCTACTCTATTCTACCCTCGATACCTACCCATATAATATACCTGGGGTAATGAAATCTGGATAGAATCATACCACTGGTCGAACCCAAGCAAGGAGGTATGAGCATTTCACTGTTCACTTGAACGAATGGAGATTAACTTGTCGAGATCATTTTTTACATTTCTTCTCTACAATGTGTTCCGACGGTGTCAGGTTAAGCCTGGATAAGGAGTTATGAACATACTTGGCCCGCTTCAGTCGGGGGCCATTGTGGGATGTGAGTGAGGGTATCTGATACGTCTGGTACGCCTGTTGGTCAGAGGCTGATGGCTGATGTCTCATGTTACTGTATTTTCAAGCCCAATATGCCATGATATGTGAAATCCGTGATTAGAAAAGCTGTACACATGTCGGCGATCCGATCATAGGATCAAGTGTTCGTTTTCGATTTGTTCATCTGTATCCGGGCATCCCACCGCCATTGACACCACCTCCAGGACCCCCGCCCCTCAAGATCGGTGCACCACGACCACCAACATCACCATACATATTCTCAAGGAACGGACGACCTCCAGCAGACGTCGGTTCCGGAGGGTAACGTCCTGGGTAATTTCCATGTCCAATGTTGGGGAAGCCCGGTGGTGGGATACCCATATTCATAAATCCTGGAGGTGGTCCCATTCCTGGAGGGAAATTTGGCATTCCAGCTGAAGAAGGGGATTCATTGGTGTACTTGCGCTGAGGTGGAGGTCTTTGCGCCTGCTGTTGTGATAGACTCTGTTGTTGCGGAATTTGTTGTGGTTGTCCGTAAGGAGGACCAACTACACCTCTGGGAATATTGGGTAGCCCAGGAGGCATAGAAGGGTGGCGTAACTGCTGCTGCTGCTGATGAGGTGGCGGAGGCGGCTGTTGTGCTTGCTGAATAGGCCATGTTGGATTCGAGCGAGGCATTTGTTCCAGTCCTGGGGACGTTGAAACCCAGGCGGCAATCCTTGAGACGGCTGTTGGGGCTGGTTCGGTGGCATCGAAGCCTGTTTACTCTGACCTCTGAGCAAAGCAATCAAAGGATCATCGTCATAACCTCGAGGAGCACCATTGGTTGGGCGTCGCTGACCTTGTTCACGTGGACCTTGGTCGGTGGGATATACCGAGATAGGTGATTCATCAAACATAGAACGTCCGGTTTCTCGTCGTTGGATCATTATGGGTTCCTGACTTGGAATTCCTGCCCCACGTGATCTAGAAGTATCTTCTCGAATGTTTTGAGCTTGAGTCGGGTATATACCGCCGCCAGATCTGTAGTCTGGTTGTGGATGCGGTGATTGTGGTTGAGGTTTGGGTGCTAAACTAGCCTGTCGCAGTAGATTTAATAACATCTCATCCTTGTTGATACTGGATTGTTGTCGTGTATGTGTTGGTTGTTCGGTTGGGGATCTTGAATCGTTTAGCCTATCACCACCTGAAATTGAGTCACCTTGCTGGGGAGGAGGCCGACCCCCCAATATTGACAACAAATCTGAAGACGGTGGTCGCGCCTCTGCTTCGTGTCTAGATTGGGCATCTCTGGCGTACAAAGGTGTTCTTGGTTTTGCTTGATCCTGAGTTTGTGGAGATGGATTATTACTCCGAGTCTGTAGCATCTCCAAAATGCGAGCGAATCCGGCTTGATCGGCATCCTTGGGAGAAATGTTGCTGGTCTGGGCAGATGCAGGTCTTTCTGCAACCACAGGGGCTGGAGGTTCAACGGGCTTATTCTGCTCGACTGGAGGACTGAACAGAGAAGCAAATCGTGTTTTGCCACCTGTTTTGGCGGTAGCGAGAGGTTGTTCAGTGGTCTTCTGTTCGAATCTGGCGAAAAACTTGTCCATTGAATCGTCTGGTTCCGGGGCGGCAACCTTCTGAGGCGGTTTCTCAGTTGCGAAGAAGCCAACCGATTCTGAGGGTGCTGTGTCAGGTTTCTCGGAAGCAGAGCCACCTGCCTTCATTCTTTCCTTCCATCGCTGGAAGTCCTCTTGCGTGTGAGCTTGAAAGGGCTCCTCAGGCTCTGCAGCATCCATCCACTCAGGATCAGCTTCAAGCTTGTTGGAGCGGTCCCAATCTCGATCACGAGTTCGATCGCGACGCCAATCATTCGTTTTCTCATTGTCTCGTTTGTTGTCTTCGATTGCCTCGCCAGTATCTTTTCGAAACCATGACTGTGATAGTTTTGCTCGTGAGTGGGTGTCCTTTCTGTAAGCGGTACGGGGATCGTCCTGATCATCTTCCAACTCTTGCTGGTCAGTCTTGTCTTTGGCTCCCCATTTCGGTCGGCGATCATAATCTCGTCGAGATTCAGCTTCTGGCTCTTCACTTTCGTGCCGATTGCCGTAGCGCCCATTCGTGGGCGGATCCCTTCTGCTATGAAGCCTTGAATCTGAACCGTCGATGGCTTTGGTCTTCTCTTGGACTGACGATCTATCCCTCCCATCTTCGAGTCCATCGACGATTTTGCCTGCAGCACGTGCGTTGGAAGATGCGAAAGAACGCCGTGGAGGACCGAGAACTATACGATCTGGATCTGAACATGTCAATTAGCGAAAACGTGGCCAAGGCAAGCTCTTCGGTTTCAGTACCGGTTGTTGTTCTTCTTTGAGAGTCATGTAAGGGCGGCCTCTTTTGAAAGGTATCACTGATGTTTGATGGTTCGTCTGATCTTGCTCGGGTCGCAGGTCTTTTGGAAGTGGGTTCTTGCGTGCTTTTGTGTTTTTTGTCAGTAAAGGATAGAAGGCATTGTAGGCGAGACAGTGTCATACCCCATCCATTCTTCTATTGGTGGCAAGCCTGGTGGTTTGCAAATAAGAGGCGACGCTCGGAGGTTCAAAAGGTCTTCAACAGCGTATCTCCCTAACATGGTGAGAGGCTTTTGTGTTTTACTGTGTGGTCATTGGGGAGTGCGGTCAAAAGGATCTTGCGTGCACTTGGTAGCACTCGAAAGCCAGTGTAGCCGAATTGATGTCTGGAGGATCGGCCAAGGACGTGGAGTGAAGTGTGTAAGATTGAGATGAGAAAGTCCAATGTGACGACAATGGTGCCGGGAGTGTGAGGGGAATGCCCTGTAGATGTAGTAGATTATTGGTACAAATGGTTTGCTAGTGGTTGTTTGTGCTTCACTCTTAATAAATATTGGAAGCCAGGCTGTGATTGGTGAAATGGACAGATTTGTAGTAGGAGGGTGTTCGCATCGAGCTCGGAAGAATTTTGTGGAATTTGACAGGTCACTTGGTGAAGTTGAAGTCGATGGGTTGATACGAGAATTGCGCTTCGGGGTCAAGCGAGTGCGAGGTGTGAGGTGTGAGGTGCGAGGTGCGAGTGCGCTGCCGTGAATGAAATGAACGAACGAACGATTGATTGATTGAATGAATAAATGGGGACAACGCACGGGGGCAGCAATGCACGCCACATCAGCACCGCCTCAATGATCCCCTCGGCATCCAGAATCTGGTCAGCCACATTGAGCCACACGTGCCGCATCGGCTTAACCACTATTCTTCAGCCACTGTGGCTATATGGAGTACATGTCGACAAGAGCCGACGACATCATCGACGAGGTCTCGAGATCCAAAGAACGATTCTTTGAGAGAATCGAGTTGATAGCACCATCAACTAATCCCAATGATTAACTCGATCGACTTCTCATCAGTTCCTCCGCGTCTACGTCTTGTAATGCCTGTCAGGCCATGCTTGCCCTTGCCCAAGTTTTCAGACCCGACAGTTGCACCTGCCTTGAGAGTCAATACTAACTAAAGGAAGCTGCCCCACATCAACAGCACCTCACATTACCACCCACGGAAGAAGCGACCAGCCCCGCCAGGAGACCCCAGCCTTTCTCAGTCATTGGAATTGATCTGTAATATAAGGGCAATATTCCTTTATGCTGATTTCTTCAACGCTACATCTGCAAAGGAGATCAGGTCAGGCAAGTGCTCTGCCACTCGTCGCTGGCTAAGAGCATTCTCGTCATACCCCAGCTCGATCGACCCATTGCCTTCGCACTCATCTGCCACCTAGAATGTCGCTGCAATCTCGATTCCTGAGACCACTCCCGGAGAATCCTTTGATACTGGTGACTGGGGCCAATGGGTATATAGGATCCACCATTGTGGACCTATTATTGAAAGAAGGATTCAAAGTTCGAGGTACCGTTCGCCAGGACAAGCCGTGGCTTACTGCCTTGTTTACAAGCAAATATGGAGCAAGTAGATATGAAACCGTTATCGTCCCAGATCTAAGTGCTCAAGAGGAATTAGAAAAGGCCCTGCATGGCGTCTGGGGCTTTCTCCACGTGGTTAGTCAATCATCAACACCAGAAAAAGTCCAGCAGAAATGAATTGACCCATATCCAAGGCATCAGACCTCACCCTTGACCCAGATCGAGAAAGGGTCATCAATGGAACTATTTCCCACACGTTATCAGCACTCAGAGCGGCAGGCAACACGCCTACTCTGAAAAGCTTCGTCCTGACATCCTCATCTACTGCTTGCCTCATCCCAATTCCTAACAAAACAGGAATTGTCATTGATGTTGGTGAGTCTTTACACGATCATTGCCATGTTGTTCCATCCATAGCTAATCTTCTTCTGAACAGATTCTTGGAACGATGCCGCTATTGCTGCTGCATGGGACGAGAACACATCAAAAGCTGACTTGCCGTACAATGTCTACGCCGCTTCCAAAACCGAGGGTGAGCGAGCGCTATGGAAATTTGTCAAGCAAAATAACCCGTCATTTGCGGTCAACACGGTACTCCCTGCTGCAAATGTACATTCAGCCCTTTCGGATTTTTGTGAAATTACGCTTTCCTCTAGTAGTATCATTGACACAACTATTCTAGTACGGCACGATACTGTCTCCAGAGATATACGGAAGCACCATGGGTTGGGCTAGACAGCTATTGATTGGCAATGCTGATGTCTTTAACAACACTCCACCACGTGCGTATTACACCTGAACTGGACCAGGTTTCGCGAATTGGCGGTTGCTAACCTTTAGGTAGAATGGTTTGTAAACGTTGAAGATTGCGCTCGGCTTCATGTCGCTGCTCTTCTGGATGATAGGCTCAATCATCAACGATTGTTCGCGTTTGCAGAGACAGTGAAATGGACCCAAGTCGTAACCATTCTTCGCGAATTACGTCCCGACAACAAGAAAATCCCAGATCCTCCCCCCAACGAAGGTGACGATTTGTCCGTTATTAAGCCTCGTGAAGATGCCGAGAACTTGCTCAAACGCTTTTATGGTGTCACTGGGTGGACCAACCTCCGTGACAGCCTTGCTGATGGAATTGCCGACATCTAGGCACGACTCGACATTTCACAAAACGAGAGGACGAATTCGGAAGGTGAACAGTATCTCGGACTTCATATCTTGCTGATGGTTTCACTTTCGACGAAGGACCAGCGAACCCCATGGAGTGACGCCCAGCAAATGCAAACACCAGCCACCACTGTGCCAAAAGATGTCAACGACTAAACTTCCATCCACGGATGCAACATGTATGGTTGAGCTATACAGAATATTGTGGATGCACCGTGTCTTATCTTGAGGAGATAGAACTCTTGTCTCAGCCGTTGCCGGTCTTTTCATCCATTCCTCTCAGCAGGGCCATGCAAACGCGATCCCGTGAACTCATCCCCTCCCGCACCCGACTTTGGAGGATTGAGAAGTTCACTGTTGTTAGATCACTGTCTTATAAAGCGTTCGTTGTTTCCCTTTTCTCTCTTTCCTTTCTTCATCTCTTCCAACGTCCACCAATTCCCAAGTTTGAAACCACTCGACTGAATTAATCAATACGACAAGAAAATTAAAGCAAAGATACCCGCAATACTCTTTGGCGATGTCCTGGTAAGTTCCCATTCCTCCTCTTCTAACTATGCTTCATGGCGTCTTTCATCATCGTCTAACATTCTCTACTCCAGCCAATCGACTCTGTCCTGCGTCAGTTGTGGCGTTAGTCTGTGCAGTGGTAGTGGCAGTGGCAAGAGCGGTGCAAGCCTCAGAAGTGAAATTGGCGTTGGCAGTAGTGCTAGCAATAGCGGTAGCAGTGTGAGAAGTGAAAGTGTGAAAAACAGCAGCGCTGTCGCAAGCGTCCACAATCACCAGCTCTCCACAATCATCCGTCCTGGAATTCAACCCCAGATTCAGGCGCGAACGGGGTCAATGACGGTTATTATTGTGATTGCTCCATGATTTATCGATCGGCTGATTACTCTCCGTTGATTTCTTACGTGGCAAATCCACTGTCGAGAAACGGCGCATACAGGATGGCATATTTTCGACATGACAGTGCGAATTTTTCCGAGGAAAGCTGGTGATCATACCCAGAGGTATAAACAGTAGCGAGCATTCTTTCTGAGTTTAGAGGATGAGCTCTGAATCGAGTGTGGAACGGAAGGGGGGACGGAAACAGAGATGTCGTTGTTGGACGAACGAGCTGTCGTTATCGAGATTCTTCAGCACGAGTTGCTGCTATCAACGAACTTCATGCCGTTATGATTCACGGTATACCATACAGCTAGGAATATTTCATCAATCCAAATGATTTCTATCAGTATTGCTTCTCACAATCGAATCGAGCAACGATTGAGCCCCACATAGCAACCTAGGTATACAGCCCACTAACAACAGCACAACTGTCCCATCCCTCATTCCTCAAGATCCTCGGGCCTTATCTCCATACCATGAAGCACACCCTACTAACTCGTGCGGTACATCCTTGAACGCTCTAGTCGACACATCGGGAGTCTTCTTTTCATCAGGCTCAGTCTGGTTTTTTGGTTCAGCCTCTTCGGCTTCAGAAGGTTTCCAATTGACCGGACTGCGAACCACTTTTCCCAACATAGTTGAAGGTAGGTTCTGATGTCCCTGTTCGTAAGTCGTCACATCCTGGACCGCATCCGTCGAGGAAGTAGTCTTGTCTGAACCAGTACTTTGCCCAATAGGACTGGCATTGGTACTGATATTTATAGTCTTGGTAACATCTGTCATTGCGCCAGTTGGATCTCCACTGTTTCAGTTCGAATGAGGAATTTTCAGTGCGATATGGTTTGGCCTCGCGATGTTATATCTGTGAAAATTCTGGAGTGGAGAATGACGTTGCTCATTGATGTCAGACAGGCCTCGAAGAACTTTATATAATGCCCAGAGTTATCCTTCTGTTTGAAATGGGCATGTCTTGCTGAGAGCCGTGTAAAGATAAGGTGACTCACTGCCGTAGAGCCTGATGCCTTACGAGGTTCGATCCATGAGAGGCTTTCAACCAGTGTCACTCCTTCTAAAGCCCTAAGCGTGGGGATTCGAAACTGGGGAAGTGATGCCCCTAGTTGAGAGTGACTCAGAAGCTTCGTGTGCCGTAGGTTGTGAGATGTCGTACAAGTAATCCCAAGGATCTCCTGGAAGCAGTGACTACCGTGAGCATGCCTTCTGCAGTTGCCCAGTCTGCCATGACACCAACCTGATGCATTGAACCTGACTCAAGCAACACGATCATCACATCGAAGGGAAGTCGACCACGAAGCAAGTATAAAGACATGTCCCATTGCCAAATCTCACCTTCCTTTATAAATCCACTCTTTCCGCAAAACACGTCTTCTGACATAAGGCACGACGCAAAACACTCACTTCTTCTGTCCACTCAATCCCGGTCTCAGGGCCATCTGCTGGACAGATTCCTGCAGATTCCTGCACACTGGAAATCATGTCGACAATGACACCCGGGAGAAGCATAGCAGGGGAAAGTGGTAGCCCTCCAAGACCTCATCCTGAGCCTGAACCTTCCCCTGAACCGGAACCCAGTCCAGAGCCAGAGCCGAATCCTGAGCCAGAGCCGAATCCTGAGCCAGAGCCGAATCCTGAGCCAGAGCCGAATCCTGAGCCAGAGCCTAGTCCAGAGCCGGATCCCAGTCCTGAACCAGATCCAAGTCCAGAGCCGGATCCAGGGTTCTGATGTGACACACTCAATGGAAGGGTGCCTAAAGCCGGCACAACTTTGGTGCCATGTGGACGAATCTCGATAGATGCAGATATCCAAAGGAATTCTAGACTCATTAATTAAGACATGGTGCTAGTTAATTAGAAGACAACTACCAAGGGAAACTTGTCGTGGTAGATAGGAGTTGATATAGGACTAGACCGATATGGGACTAGCCCATCCCTATCTTGAACCACCCCTTTCATCTGGGCCTTTTGCTCTTAGACTCTTGACTCTTGCGACCGAAACTTAGAACATAAGGACTTCTGGTCTAAACAGCCGAAGCAAAGATGTAAGCCTCATACTATCACGTCCTCCAGAAGTCCCGTATTATCAATAGCCCGACGCTGATCACTACATTGTTGAAATGTTGACAATCACCGCATATATATGTGAGTAAGAGCCATAATCCAAAAAATCAGCGTGTTCTGTCATTGTTGCCCGGTTTCTAGCCTCTTTCAGACCAATGTATGTGGATCAGTCACGTCTTGATCTCTGGTGGGCCACACCCTAGGATGAAAACGACTCAAGCCAAAACATTCTACTGGACTGTTTGGCTATCAGGCTCAACATTCGATGTTGTTACGACTGAATTCATTGGCTCACAAGTTGTGCTCAGAGGTGGCACTGCTCGGTCTTCTTATATCTGACTCTTGGACCAATGACTAGTGGCTGGGGAATGGTGACCCGTGAGTGTGTGCTGTGCGGAGTCTCTGGTCCTTCAAGTCGAACAGAGTATATCAATATATGAACGAGGCATGGTCACGGTCAGTCGACTTTATATGTGGAAATCTATCATATTCTTTTGTCGATCAAATCACAAGCGTGGACACATGCCTTGGACGTCACCGAGAGATGACTCCTCTCCCTCTCCGTCAAAGACAGGCAGCATGATCTCACATGCTCAGTCACCGCAAGCTCACAGCAAACCGCTCTGTTTCGCAAAGTGCTCATGACTATTTCAACCTTCTCCCTTCTTCTTCCGCCTCTCCCCTTCTCTGTCTTATTAACAAACTCAAAACGTCCCCGGAAAACGAAAGGCAAACGGTAAGCATCCCTATCACACATCGCATAGCGCGCACCGCCAACACCGTTGTGTCCCCGACCCAAAGACCCGAGCGGGCCTGTCATCTTGAAAAGGACGTACAGGTTGTCACACGACAATGCCTGAATCAACCCATCCCAAAACGTGTACCTTCACGACCTCGATCGAGCTGCATGGCCGCTCGTGCCCGTCTTATCACTGCCCGGCATCGTCGACCACTGCGTCGTCTACTGGCGCAGAAACACCGATTTCAGCATCGCAATTAGTAACGTCCCCGCGCAGTAGCAGCAGTGGCAGTAGCAATACTACCCACACTCCATGCCACAAATCTTGCAGCACGAACATCAGCATCAACTACAACATAGGCCACAGCTCCGACTGTGAGCGAGCGACGAAGCGAGCACACGACTCTCTTCCCGCCCCACTCCCACCAATTCCCGGTCCACCAGATCACCCACCGCATCTCGCGCCCGGTGCAGCCTTCGCAATTCGATCTGACATCTTACTTAATAGCGCCGGCAGCAGCGGAGGGGCAGCCTTGGATACAGCTTCGAGTACAAGCTCGGGTTCGGGTACGCGAGTCAATGAGAATGGACGAGAAGACGCCAGCGGACGTCTCAGACAGGTTGATGGCACGACGCATCCACTGAGTTGGGAGCGGGACGGCGTGAGGACGACGCATGGCGTGGGCACGGGATTTCTTTTCGGGTAAATCGAACGAGGCTGAGTTTGGAGGTATGTACGTCTACTCTCTGCGTGGGCTATGACTTATGTAGGTACCCAGGGAGGTGGTGGGTCGACGTCAGATGACCATCATTTTCACTTTGCGAGTAGGTTTTGCATGTTCATCGGATATCTGGGGCGGAGACTCAAGATCACTCAATGGTCAGGATGTGCGTCTTCTCCTTCTCATGGCGCAAGGGATATGGCGTTCTCTTCGGTTCTGCGTCAGGTACTTGTCCACCAAAGCTGAGACGGTGGTTCGACCGTAACTGATTCGGAGCAAGGCATGAGAGTTTCGAATAGGTGATGTTAAATACGGAGATACACTGTAGGTTGAGAACTTCTTGCAGGGCCTTGCTCTTTCTGAAAATGATTTCTTTTGCGCTATGTATGTCAAAACGAGCAGAGGTCTCTCATGACGTCTTTGATTCTCTTTCTCCTAAATATCAAGCCAACTGGCTATTCAAGCGTCACCAGCAGCACAGCTGGTTCCTTCCGAGCGGAAAAATGTCTCAGAATCGTCGTTCAAAGTCAAAGAGGCTTCTTATGATATCGAGCTTCATACCAATTGGCTCTCAATTCTCCCCGTACAACAGCGACAGCCGCTTTCACGCTGTGTTGCATATATAAATTGGAAACCGTCCACATCGTAAATCTCTGCTCATCCCAACATTTCAACATCGAGACCAATGGCTCTCATGAAGAGATTGACGTTACCCAACCGAACGCTTGACATCTCTGCTGGGAGAGCCTTGCTTTGAAGAACTGTCTCCATAACTCTGTCCTTCACACCAATTACCAACCTCTGTTGCTGTTCTGGGCTGGCACCAATACCTAAGGCTGCCAAGAACTGCCAAATATACATGTCATCCCCAGAATTGACGGGTCCCGGAAATAGTGTAGGGAACATTGGTTCCAACTGATCGAAAAGCCTGTTATATAGAGCAGTCCATTGTTGCCAATCTTGATCAGCAACTGATCCACTCTCCTTGACAAGTTCAGCTCGGCTTAGAAGCATGGTTAACATACCCAGCCCGATTTTAGTATGAGCAACAGTATTCAAATTTGTGTGGTCAATGAGTAGACCTAGGAGACCAATGATGATGTTGATTGGAGCCTCACTGACATATCCCAATAGACAGGGCATGACGGCTTGAGAGAAAAGCTCAATCTCTTCACGAACGTGGGGAGGTGGTTGAGTTTCGCCCGGCGCAAGACGTACATTTCTAATGACGTCTAGTTGATCAAGATGAACAACAATCATGGTCAAGATGGTGACCCTCTGCTCCTGATCGATCTGATGGAAAACTCTGGGGATGACTTTTTTGCCTTTTGCGAAAGACAGGAAAGCGATGAACGGATGAGTGACTGCTGAACCTGGTACAATAGGATCAAGAACCTTCAATCCCTGCCACAATTCAGCATTCAACTCTGAAAGCCTTTGTCGCCAAACGATATGAGCTTGAACAGCGTCTGCATCTCCTTCAGTAGGGGGTGGAGGCATTTGTCGTTCATTGTCTTCCAAGCGCATTAGCGTGAGGTAGACAGTTTCAATGTTCCTCAAAACACTTTTGCGATCACTTCCTGTAACATTGGCAGCATTTTTCTTTGCGCTGTCCGGGCGTGTATCAGAGCTTTCTTGCCGCTTGATGTTGAGGAGAGGCTTGGGGGTTTTTGCGTTACTGAACGATATTTTGCCCAAACTTCCCTCAATGATCAGTTGTTTATTTTTGGGCTTCAGCTTCGCAGCTTCGACGGCACGTTGAACTTGTTGTTGCATTCTTTGCATGTGATTGTCTCCGTTGATGTTCTGTCTTCTTCCACCGGTCCGACTACCGGTTTGGAATAGATATGTTTGCGCAAAATGTCCTAGGGGTTGGGTGGGATGTTGTCTGGGGGCCCCTCGAATTTGGCTGTAAACCTGGTAATAGAAATCTTCTGCCAAAGCGGTTTCAGGATTTGCGTCGGTAGAGGTACCTGTGGCTGTGACCAATTGTTGGAGCTGGATACGCGTGATGAAGTTCTTGTCTTGCGGCGTCATAAGACCATTGCCCTTGGAAAGAACAAAAATCTTGTGGTTCCGCTTCGCTCGTCGCGCATCCTCCTCCAGGTAAGCCTTTCGCTGTTCTTCGGATAACTGCAAGAGTTGTTGTGGATTGGTAATGGCTGAAGTTGCTTGGGCCGGCTCTCCAGTTTGTATGTTTTGTCTATCAGCACTTGGTTGCGGGGAATGGCGAGCCCTGTTAGGATTTTGAAGGATCTGCAAAGGTTGTTGTGGACCTCGCGGTTGACTAGGCTGGGAAGGAGCACGTTTATGACGCTGGGGACTTTGCGAGTCACGTTGCTGCTGTGGTTGCGGGATTTGCTGTTGAAATTGTGCTACGGCTTGTGGTGGTGGTTGAAAGTGCTGTTGGGGTGGAGGCTGTGGCTGTGTGTACTGTGGTGGAGTTTGATACTGATTTGGGAATGGGAATGGCAGCGGTTGCGCATACTGAGCTTGATAAGCTTGAGATTGAGCTTGCATTGCGGCCTCAACCTCGGCAAGACTGAGCATTTGGGTCGGTGGTTGATGACGATGGTGTTGTTCCTGTGGATCGGAAGGCCTGGCAGTGCTGATTCTGACATCTTCCTGAGACGGTTTTGGAGGTTGTTGCTGTTGTTGTGCTCTCGAGCCCCAAGCACCAGATTTTGCTTGTATGTCAGGAATATAACCTGGATCTTGATATTTCTCGTAACCAGAACGTTTTGGCTTCTGAGTGGGTTGACTGTGCTGAAGATTGTAGCGGACATGTTCTTCATTGATGGCGCCGGAAACTTGAGCAGTGTTTCCGAAGAAGTCGAACTCATTGCTAGCACCTCCACGACCAGTGACTGGTTCTGCTCCGCCACCGAAGGTATCGTCATTCAAGTCATCACCGGCTTCCTCGAGTTGATCGCCAAGACCGTCATAGGTATCTTCAAAGTCGAGACTGTAGAGAAGAGGTTAGTAGTGTAGGTAGAGTTGGGAAGATCGGTAGATGATGCATACATTTCCTCATCCTGACCTTGAAAAGCCTGCAGCTTACGTGCCTTTGCAACTTCATTGAAAGGATTGGTATGCTCAAAAATGCCTTTGCCAGCAGGCTGTTTATCCCTGGGTAGTGAGGTGTCGAAACCGAAGAAGGACATGGTTGTGGTTGTGATTGTCAAAGTGGGTGAAGTATTAGAGCGACAAACAAGTCGGGTCAAAGCTGCGCAACTACCCCACCTCCGCTCGTCTCTCTCAGGATTGCAAAGTTGATGCTGGATGATCGCATGATCCAGCTAAAGATCGAGTAACTTGGTCGGTCAGAAACCTTGAATCTGCCAACAGAAATAAAGCCAGAAGTGCGGTTGAAGCAATGGTGAAAGGTGTGGGACAAGATGCGTTTTGACTGAATCGAATGATGAAGTCACGTTATTGGATAGTAAAGGAACATGGGGTTTGTGGGAGTCATTTGAAATTGTATGACAGTTCAATATCTGCAGAATTTGGTCTAGCGTCATAATGCCAAAGACGCCCTTGACGCGTGTTCAGTAGCTCCATACGGCGAGGCACAGACGCGTTCCCCGGGTTTTTATAATCTTGGTCACTTCTTTCCAAGTTTGTCCAGGTTTCTAAAGGACTTGGTAATTACAGTACTCCGTACAGGTCGTCTCAAAGTGTTGGTTAGTGCAGCCACAGCCAAAGCCATACTTGGCCTGAGTAGGACTTTGGAAGTTAGCCATCCTCACTATCGTTGAAAGATTGCTCGGGTTGCTGTATGCAAAACTTCAGGTATGGACTCAGCCAGATGCGTCTGAGCAGTTGTCTACTCCGTAGGTGAAGGGGCCGAAACGAGTTGATGCGCCATAAACACTCGCTGGTGTGCATTCTAGGCTTCTACGGCATTCTCAAAGACAGTACTCCGCAGGCGCATGGCCAAGACTAACAGTTCTATTAGAGGGAGAGCTGACGTACTGTCCCACGCGTCTACTGTCACTGCTGCCAGTTCGAGGTATTTTCCGGCCGATGGTCTGGGCATGTAGTAGCATCATAGTCTAACAATGGAGAGTTGTATGAGATGTCCGAGCATTCACAAGTGAAGAAAAAGAAGTTTGCTACTGAGGCGAGCGAGGCTCATATCTCCATGAAATGTTGTCTAGGGATAGAGGCTGCCTTTCCGCCAAAAAAAATATTACGCAGCTCTAGCCCCTTCGGCCCCATTTTAGGGATGATGCCCTTGGTTAAGGTTATCGTTTTACAGGTCAGCTTAGAGAGGCTAGAAGAGCCTAAGGGCTGATCTAACCGTACATGGTAACTAGGTTTTGCGTTACCGAGTCGTTTGATCCGCACTTCCTAAGAACTGGCTGTGAATGGTGAACTGTCACGAACGCGCAAGACTCCGACTTTTGTAGTGCCGATATAATTGGCATAACTCCTTTTATCTGTTGCTGCGCCCTGAATTATGTCTTCCGAGCCAACTTCGATTGTCCTTCATGTCCTTTACTTATTCTTCTTCTTGTTCAATACTTGTTCTTCTCGACCGTCTATTAATGATTGAGCACACCCTCGAACTCTTCTTATCCCCTGCTTAAACGACTCTTTCCTCTAGTCCCGGACTGCAACGTTCCTTTGTCCCACCGTCCTCGTCACTCTCCGGCGCCGCTTTCTGCATCTTAACATCCTTTGTTTCCCACGTTGACTCAGCCTTATATGGCCTTCGTGACTGACGACACTCTCTGACCTTCCTTCTCGATTCCCTCCGACTTCTTGCCTCCGATTCCGAATACCGTCAATCGTCTGAAGACGCTGATCTCAATCCAGCCGTCATGGCGACTGGTTCTGGGCGGTACCTCCGTTATATCCTCTTCGCCTTCTTCGTGAGTTCTATGCGCTTACTGGTATCTTGCTTCCATCCTAGCTAACATTGTTACAGGGCCTCACAATACTATACTTTATCTCCACATCGTCCCTCCCCTCTTATGCTCAACCTTTGACTGATGCTGCTGGTAAATTCTCCTGGGACGACATAAGCAAGCCCAACTCGCCCTCACCGCCATCACCACCACCTCCTCCTCCTTCAGAGAACAGCCCGTCGGAATTCGATGCAATCGCAGATGCCTTCCGAGCACCTCCTAAGGAGTCACATTCTACTGGCTCATCCGTTGCCAACATTACGCCTGTGGCTCAAGCCGAGCTGTCTCCCGCCGCTCCTGGTGAACGTGTGAATGCCACGTTTATTACATTGGCGAGAAACTCTGACATTTGGGAGATCGCTCGGTCCATCAGACAAGTCGAGGACAGGTTTAATCGAAACTACAATTACGACTGGGTTTTCTTAAATGACAAACCTTTTGATGAGAATTTCAAGAAAGTTACTTCGTCCCTCGTGTCAGGAAAGACACACTACGGATTGATTCCCACAGAACACTGGTCTTTCCCTTCTTGGATCGATCAAAGGAAAGCCGAACAAGTCCGTGAAGATATGCGAAGAAGGAAAATCATCTATGGTGACTCGGTCAGTTATAGACACATGTGTCGATTTGAATCTGGTTTCTTCTTCCGACATCCTTTGTTGAACCAATTCGAGTATTACTGGCGTGTGGAACCAAGTGTCGAACTTTTTTGCGATGTCCATTACGATCCTTTCAAATTTATGAAGGACAATGGGAAGAAATACAGCTTTGTCCTTAGTCTCTACGAATACGTTGAGACTATTCCCACTCTATGGGAAAGCACAAAGAAATTTATTAAGAATCACCCCGAGCATATTCACCCTGACAATTCAATGGCTTTTTTGAGCGACGATGGAGGTGACACATACAACAAATGCCATTTCGTGAGTACTTCTTTTCCTTTTCCTCCATACTATTTCTTTTAACACCTTCAACAGTGGTCCAACTTTGAAATCGGTAACCTCAATTGGCTTCGATCTCAAGCCTACCTCGATTTTTTCGAAACCCTTGACAAAGACGGTGGCTTTTTCTACGAAAGATGGGGTGATGCGCCGGTCCACTCCATTGCTGCAAGTTTGCTGCTTCCAAAGGATGAAATCCATTTCTTCAACGACATAGCCTACTATCACGTCCCTTTCACTCATTGCCCAACAGGTGAGGATCTTCGATTGAAGTTACGGTGTCATTGTAACCCAGCGGACAACTTTGATTGGAAAGGTTACAGTTGTACGGCCAGATATTTTGACCTGAACAAGATCACAAGACCTCCTGGCTGGGAAAATCAAGTCTGACTAGCCGGACAAAATGATGAATCACTTTTGAGTAGGATGGGTTTGGATTGGGGTTGGGAGATCTGGAAGTACTCTTGTATTTCTTTCGGCGTCTCTTGTACGATCCTGATGATCCTGATGAAAATGCCGAAGTCCAGACGCAAAATACTGTATTATGCAGAGCGACTTGCCGAATGGCATGAGAGGGGAATCGAGAAGAATCAGAGACGAGACTAATGGAAACCTCTGCCTCGTCTAGGGCCCCTCCTCTACGAGAGCATGCTCCCCGGGTATCGTCATCTGAAACGCCCTCGAACAAGCCCAACAAAAGTCAAGAGCATCACTGACTGGATGAGAGATCGTCCCACGTTGGAGATTGTGTACAAAAGGAAGCCTGTCTTCTCGAGCGAGACCAATGAGGCTCAGAGAATTGGCAGTATTTGTGATGTTTGAATAGCACAACATGCAAGCGAGGGGTTCTGTCGTGAAACGAAACACCTGGAAATCATCCTGGACGGGGAATCCGTAAAATAGAAATGGACGTGTCGTTGGGAAGGCTCTGCCAGACTCCAGATCATGACTCAAAAATCTTTATCTTAGCAATGATGACTTTGTACAAACAACCGATACATTCCACTGCGTAGCATTACGACAAGAGCAGAACTTTTGTGTGATTCTCGTTCTGACTATAAATCATGGTATATTAAGAAGTTGAATCCGGTCGGTTAGTCTATAGCTACCACACAGCCTGCTCTCCCACTCCCATGAAGTTGAACTGGGGAACCAGGCCCAGATTTGCACGTGTCCATGGGCTTTTATTTTCTAGAATCTCTTGTTCTCTATCTAGCCTTACAGACCAGTCACCGGCCAGCCCAGCCTTCGTGGTATCCATGACACTATTAGGACAATGTGGTAGGCATATCTCTAGATTGGATGATTTGCTAGGTACGGGAGTTGGTATGATCGTCCGCGATTTAATTTGATGATTGCCTCAACTAATTAGGACGACCAAGCTAATATGGACCGGCAAGAAGATATGATATAGCTTCGTGGGGGCAATTCAGATCTTCTTCTCAGGCGTTAACATGCTATAACATCGATATTTTCTTATATTCTTGTGGGCGGAAGCATGCGAGTCATGGGTATATGACTTTGTTGGTATGAATAATGATACAAATCCCTGCCTAGCAGGATCTTAAATTTCTCCCTGTCGATTTCGAGCGGATCGAGCATTTGTACTGCGGTAATAGCATTGTTTTGCCCGCTTTGTATGTCTTTTGCCCTAGTGGGAATCGCGGGTCCCGGTCTCATGCTCTTTGGGCACAAGGTCTTTGAAAGGCATCTATTGTTCTTCAACGGCAGATACAATTTTGGGAGATTGCCGTGTCTATCGTGGAAATGCCTCCTGTCGGTCGAGCTCCCTTGCTCATCTTCAGTCTCAGCCGGTCTTTGGCTTCTTCGTGCCATATTTAGAACGGGCCGTGATGCGACTGGCCACACCTCCCTGAGAACACAAACCGCGTTAGCAAAGCCATTCCGATTGCGGAGCGCAAACAAAAGAATTATGCAAACTCACCAAATCCAAAGCTCCCCTGACAAGATGATAACCAACACCAGGGCAATCCTGAGCTCTGCCTCCCCTGACCAAAACTACGCTGTGCTGCTGAACATTGTGCCCTTCACCGGGAATATATGCACTGACAATACGGCCGGACGTTAGACGAACTTTGGCAGTCTTGCGCTGGCCGGAGTTTGGCTTCTTGGGTTTCGTGATGCCGACTTTTAAACAGACGCCTTTCATCTCAGGACGGTTCTTCAGTGCAGGTGAGTCTTGTCGGCGGGCCTTCTTAGGCCGGCGTCCGTGGACGCGGACTTGGTTCAATGTTGCGCATTGTGTAGGCGTGCTGGAGAAAGACCGGGATGTTGGGAAGAGAATTTTCGTCTTGTAGCTGAGGACTGGTCGTACGAAGGTGCTTGTGAAGGTGTTCGATTTGCTGAGGATGGGGGATTGTCGGGTGAGAGAGCGGAGCGCATGGAGCGCGATGCGTGAAGGAACGGGCTGCATAGCTAGCACGCTGGGAAGTAATGCTCACTGCAGCAGGTTGAGAGTCCGGAAATGTTTGTCGTAGGAGAGATATTGGGCGGAAGCAAGTTACTGCTACTGACGACCGTTTATGATTTGCATTCCTTAGAGATGCAAGCTCCGTGCCAAGGATTGAGAGCGCGCTAATTCTATTCTAGGGTAGATGCCACGCCGCCCTCTGGCTTCGGCTTGGCTTCCTCACGGCGCATTTGCAGCGGGCTCTACTCCGTACGCCTTGATGGATACTTTGTGCCTCTGTAAAGCGGCGGCTTTGTGCCTCTGTTTCGAGGCTTGATCTAGAAACCGTGAGGACGTGCAAGGCCGCTCAGATAGCCGCTGCTTAAGAGAAGAAGCTCTCGGAGCCTATTTATTGCATCAGAACTCTTTTTCGGTAATATGTTTGGCATTTACTAACAATACGGCTGATATGCCCTGCTCAAAGACTTGACTGTCATGTCCAGAGATTGATGGCAGATTCCGCTGGGGGACAGATAGCCAGACAATATGGCTTGCTCAGTCACAGTAAAACTCAATGCGGCGTGTTGCAACGCTAACGACGACGACCTTCCCTTTGAAACAAATGGTGATCAGGTTAGGGAGTTAGGTGACAGAGTTTCTCGATCAACGCCGGACCTAGGTCACGCAACCAACATCTACCAAGGAATTTCTTTACGAGTATCAGCGTCAAAGAACTTTCCCGAGCTATTCTCCCGTGTCGAAGAATCGATCAGATTCACGATATTGTTGGCACTCTCTTCGCTCGAAGTCTCGGGTAAAGCAATACCAGCAGCAGTAGCTGCCGCATTTCCCATGTCTGTCGAAACAAATCTGCAAGGTAGGTCTGTCAACGCTTTTCTTGTCAACTGGATCTTCCCACGGTTTCAGAAATGACTTACCCTGGATGGACTGCAAAAGCGGTGAGTGATTGTTTTCCAATATGGAGAGCTCTGTGAATTGCATCAGGGGTGGCCTGCGAGTACACCAGCTGGATTCAGAGCCTACTGTGTGAACCAATTTTGTGCGGCCTTTGACATGCAGTAGGCAGCGGCATACTGGTACCAAGGAAGCGGAGCTGCAACAGAGCCCCCTCGACTTGAAATTGAAACCCACTTTGGATCTTTCGCCTTCATGAGCAGCTTATTAACCGCCTGGAACAGTGCAAGACCCGATAGCACGTTGACGTCAAAACTTTGCTTGAAGAAATAGAGGTCAACAGCTTCTAGAGGTCCGCCACCGATGGAAACGGCGGAGTTGGCTATGACGATGTCAATATATTCAATTCCAGCGGCTTCAACTTCTTCGATGGCTTTCTTGGGATCCGAAAAGTTTGTGTTTTCGATGCCAACCAACAGCAGACGTGAGCCGCTCGCTGCAGGCAAGCTAAGCCTACGCAACTGTTCCGCCTGTGGGCCTTTGACGTCGCGAAGAGTTCCAATAACGATGTGGTCAGGCAGTGAGAGATACATGGTTGCTAGAGCCTTTCCGATACCTGGATTTGGTCGCTGTCAGAACCATCGGAGTCGCGGATAGGAGTCCAGCCTTCCGACCAATCTACAACATACCTCTGCCGGCGCCAGTAATGAACACCACTCTTGGCGGTGCCATGGTATGATCTTGCTTGCTTGCTGCTTCTACCGTCTTCGATAGAGTGGTGGATGCCCCTTCAAAAAGGCGAGGAAACTCGCCATAATAACATATATGCAAGAAACTGTCTGATTTCAAATCAGATGATCCATACAACTTTTAGACAAGTGCTGCGCGATGTACTTGTGACAAATCTGAGCTGTCTTTACGACTGTAATGCCGTCTGGAGGATGCATAAGATTGCATTTCTTAGCATATCACTGATTTTGAGGCCTGGTTTAACGTCGCCGAAGAGGGAACAGTCTTGCTTGTGGGGCTGAGGGACCTGGAATCGAGAATCATTCGGAGTTACCCAATTGGGAAGAAGTCCATTCGGCACCCAGCATTTTGTCGCCGTTCGCCGTTGAATTGCAGCTCGAAAGTCGACCGTTGGACGACAGGGCCGGAGTTCCGACCAGGTGGGAATAAAACCGAGGTTTGCTCCACGTTTTGACGGCAACCTAGGAGCAAGCATCAGTAGCGTTGAGAATGAACCAAGAGAAGCGCAGATCATTCATTGCATGTGCCTGGCTATTGAATTTGGGCAAGAAGCTGAGCAGCACCTAGTCTAATAGTACCAGCTTACTGGTCGACGGCGTGACACACATGACAGAGAAGGAGTATGGAGAGGAATTCAAACTAAGCCTCTCAGCCGTGGTGGCCAGGCTGACTGAGTTCATGGTGAATTGGCTTTCGACCTCTGGCTGCCCGGTTGTGTACCGTCCATAGGTAACGACTTTACTTGAGCTATCGACGATGCCCATCTGCGAAGGTTCCACTCGATTTCCCTATTCTGCTTGCAAGACCAAGTATAATGGTGGAATTTCACTGAGCTTCACCTTGCCTGAGAATCTGCCACGTCATCCTAGCATATTCAATTGATCTCTCATTGCCGATACCGCTTGCGCCCATCTTATTCATGACATACGTAAAGGTGACGCCGCGGTGCAAGTCACAGATAGCAAAGCTACCTCCCCATCCAGCCCAGAAACACATCTTTTCTTGTGGCAAGTAATTGAAAGCCTCCGCTGACGGCCCACCGCCGATACAGAACCCAATCCCGAGCCGTAATGGTATACTCAAGACATAATCTGTTGACTCAGATTGCGTTCGAAAGATTTGCTGAACAGTCTCGGGCGACAAAAGCTTCGCATCGTCATGGGAAGTCCCGGATAGCGTCACTGCACGTAATATCCGGTTGAGACCCTTGGCCGTCCCGTGACCATTAACGGCAGACATGTCTGCCTTCCGCCATAGAGGAGTCCATGAGAAGGTCGCGGTTGTACTTGGGTTGAATAGGCTTTTGTACATTATACCAGTCTTGTCAAGCTTGTCAACATCCCAGGTTGAAGGTGGGGGCTGGATGACCGGTGCGATTCGATACCAGTCTTCCTCCTTTGCCCCGATCTGGAAGTCTGCTTTCAAGGGCGCGGCGAGTTCCTCGGCAACAAACTGTTTCATAGGCTTGCCTGTCGCACGTCGGATGATCTCGCCTAAGAGATGGCCTTGTGTGGTGGCATGATAACCACTGCCGGTGCCTGCCTCCCACCAAGGTGCTTGTTTTGCCAGCCTTGCAGTGGAATAGGGCACATCACATACCTCCTCCATTGTTATGGGACCTTCCCAACCCGAAAGGCCTGAGTTGTGGGACATGACATGTCGAATAAGGATCTTCTCCTTCCCGTTCTCGGCGAATTCGGGCCACAATTTAGCAACAGGATCATCAACGCTCAGCAGGCCGCGCTCATGGGCCACGAGGACGGCAATTGCAGCAACAGTCTTAGTCGAGGAATACACGTTCGTGATCGTATCTGCTGTCCATGGTGTGTTTTTGTTCTCGTCGGCATAGCCGGCCCAGACGTCGACGACGTCTTGACCGTTAATGTTGATATTTATGGCGGCACCCAGTTCCTCGCCCTCGGAGAGTTTCTCCCGGAAAAAATCTATCAGCTTCTGAAAAGACGGATCATAGGTACCGTGAATTTCAGCCATGATAAATGATAAATGGAAGTCCACGAGGAGTTTTAGAGTAATTGGTGTTCCGAAGTAAAGCCCATAAAGAGCATGGAGACTCCCGTCTTTTACATACTCATCGACAGTGTGCAGACTCCAATGCATTGGTGCTAGTTTCTTCTTGCCGAGGTTTCGTCCGTGGCCGTTCAACCTCACCTTTTGCACGGGTAAGATAGGTGCTTAGTTGGAGTTGGGAGCCACTCTGACCAGCCGTCTCGATCGGTGATAAACTGGGCGCCTCATTCGGAGAACGCCCTTTTCGGAGCCAGTCAAACGTTGATACGGGCCACACCTGGACAATTTTGACGCAATCCCCCAGGATCGCCATCGTGTGGATCTGATGACCCCAGAACTATGTTCGCGAGCCAGGTTTCGACTAGCTCTTTTCTGTACTTGTGGCTGCTCGGACTTACCATCTTCAACCTAAATGCGAAGCAGGAGACGGCATCAGATCTTAGCAGACCTTTGCTTGCTACTCACGCGCATTCAACTCAATTAAGATGCCGAGAAAGCGACACACCACGGCCTGCAATCTCTGTCGCAGTCGCAAAGTCCGTTGCGATGCGATCTATGTTGGTGTGCCCTGCTCCAATTGTTCTATTCACAAGTCCAAGTGTGTCGTTGCGCTAGCTCTCTCAAGCCCACATCAACTACAACATGCTATACCCGTGGACAGAACACACAGATTCAGAGTCAAGGCTCCTCAGAACCATGTGGGCCAAGACAACGTCGATATCGACACATTGAGGCCTTTATCCAATCCGCTGCCGTTTCCAACAACCGAGGACCGTGAACATGGTGCCGTCAGCACTGAAGCCAATGCGGGTGATCCAGAGCAACTTCACCTACCAAGCTATATCACCCCCTTACCGACGACCATTAGTTCGGATATTATACAGGTACTTGTACAAAGGGATGCACTGACATTCCCTCCACCAGATATCGTCAGCGAAATAATGGAATCATTTCTATGTTACGTTTACCCACTGCTGCCGATCATACGTCTGGACCATTTTCTAGCAGCTATAGGCGGCGAATCTGGAAAATCCATAAGCCCTCTTTTATTTCAGGCTGTTTTGTTGGCTGGAACAGTTTTCACAGAACTTTCCCGTTTCCAAAATCCGAGTTTCCAACGAAGTAAGGATGTCCAAAGGTTGCTTTTTGGTCGAGTGAAGTTATTGTACGATATGGAAGTTGAACATAACCCAATCACTGTGATTCAAAGTCTGCTTTTGATGACCTATTGGCATTCTCAGCTTAATGATATTCAGGGACGAGTCCACTGGCTCAGAATCGCTTTATCTCTGGCGACAGACCTTGGCTTGCACAATCCTGATATACAGTATGAAGAACTCGAGGAGAATCACTTCCGCCGCCGACTGTGGAGCTGTTGCATCATCAGAAGTGCTTTGATAACCATTGGAGAGCGGCGACAAATTGTCTTACCACGTGCATTGTCCGGGCCACCACTCTTAACCTCTGAGCACTGCAGCAGCACTCCTCTTTTACGAGCTTACGATTACTATTCGTTAAGCGTCACCAAAGAACAAATCGACATGTTGGACTCTATACTCGTGCAGGAAGTGGAATTGTGTCGAGTCATTCTGCACATCTTGGATGCTCTGTACGAACTGAGTGGGCTCAGAAGGGATACGGCTAGCAATTCATTCATGGTGATGGTTCCTAAGACCAAAGCTACAGGCTCATTAGTGATTGCACTGGACGAAAAGTTAAGGGAGTGGCAAGAAAATGCTTCGCAGCTTGGCCTATTCGACCGGCAGCAAGGGGACTACAGCTCGATAGTTTCGGTCCATTCTGCGATTCTCGAGATGCTGTATCTGACAACATTATCTGTCGTGCACCGCCCACTCATGCTGCAACATCGACAGTCGGGAAGCGCTACAGAAGCAATGCGTGTGTTCTCATCTGCTACATTACGCTCTTCAGCATGCCGGATCACAGAGATAGCCAGAGACCTCGAGGCCAACAAACGTTTCTCATGCCTTCCACCTGTGGCTACCGCCATGTTTATTGAGGCAACTATTCAACATCTCAAGGATGCCATGTCGCCTAATCTGGAATACTGCCAATCAGGCTCCCTGTATCTGGGGCATGTTCTGCGCTTTTTTCGTCTGCTCAATGACAGATATAACCATGTCCATTCTGCTATTGACTTCATTACCCGAGTGCAGAATGGGGAACGCTTTGATCATTCCTTGGAATGGGAGGATCGAGTAATTCCCACACAAATGGCAGGTAGCTGAATCAAGAGACACCATCAATTGCGGTAACACGAGTGCCGCAATGATAGATAAAACTATGTAGTACACCACGCGAGCATCATGAAGTTTTCGTTTGGAATCCCTGCAGTCCTGATGGACATTGACATGCATGAACTTTGACTACACCGTAGTTAGACGCGCCTTCGGATGAAGTTTGAATCACAAGGGACAACGTCGATGGATGGTCCCATTCTATTATTTCTGGGGCAAGGCCAAAATGCTCCCCCGCCTTGCTAGGTCGATCCGGGGATTTGTACAAGGTCGTCGAGCCGTAGACGCAGCGCCTAGAACCAGCTCTTTAACTTTTGAATATGTTTAGTTCAAGCCTTCGCCTAATCAAGTGGGGTTCTTTTCATCCCTTCCCCATGGAGTAATTCATGTCCTGACTGACTAGTGGGGACCGTCTTGTACATCTGCGATGTAGATCCCCTCCACACGTTCTACATAAATCCCACCTAACCCTTGACGAGATGAATCTCTTCCAAGGAGATAATTTATTGCAAAGATGGCATTCGAACGAGTCACCGACCAGCCAGAGACCACCAAGTTGGAATGCACCACGACTCATTTAGAGGAAACTCCTGTGTCGTCGGAAAGCAACCAAGAACAATACGCAAGACGTAAGATTGACGCTCGTACTGCTGCGGGCATATTGGTAACTAGTATCCACCACAGTTATTCCTATTTTATTGGAGTTAACGATGATGCAGGCTCTGGCAGTCACGTACGAAGCATGCTTGTTCTCATTCATACTTCCCGTTTCGGTACTTTTGAGCATTAATCAAGACATCGGCCCTTCCAACAATATTGCTTGGACGGCAACAGCATGGTCTTTATCAAGTGCTGTGGTCATGACTGTCGCTGGAAGATGTAGCGATATCTTCGGTCGTCGCAACTTTTTCCTGCTGGGCAATGCTTTGGGAATCATTGGATGTGCCATCAACTGCAGGTAATTCTTGCGCGGAGGGCTCAAGTTGCTAGACGCTAACTCTTGCAGAGCAACCAATGTTTCGATCCTAATACTTGGAAGTACTTTCATCGTGCGCACGTTTCAATCAACACCTTCAGTCCTCAGATTGACCAATTGACAGGGCTTATCTGGCGGGTTACAACAGCTTGCATTCGCAGCGGCCAGCGAAATTGTACCAAAAAAGCATCGAGGGCAGACACTGGCCATCATGACACTTGTGTCGCTACCTGGGTCCGCTTTCGGAGCACCGATTGGTGAGCTTTCATCAGGATTGAGCAGCAGGTTTGACCATTTGGCATTCACTGACAGTACAAAACAGCATACAGTATCATCACAGTCGCAGATTGGCGTTGGACTTATTACATTGCTCTCATAGTCAACGCACTTGGCTTTATACTCATCTTGATATGCTATTGGCCTCCGGACTTCCTAGGCCTTCATCCAGAGGGCAAGAGTCGACGCCAACAATTTGCAGAGCTTGATTTTATTGGCATGCTACTTTTCGCTGGAGGACTCACCGTGTTTCTCATTGGGATCGGGTTTGGCGGCAACCCGTATCGATGGACGAGTGCAATTGTTCTATGTCCCATCACATTGGGCGGGCTCTGTGTCTTTATTGCCTTTCCGCTCTGGGAAATCTACAGCCCCAATACAATTGTCAAGGTCTGTCCTCCTCACCTTTTCCGCAGTGTCAGGACAGTCGTCATACCTTATGGTGTAACGTTTGTTGCTGGCATGGCTTTGATCAGTCTGGGAACCCTGTGGCCACAGCAGATCGCTCGTCTGTTCACCACGGATCCAACCACAGTTGGTTGGTATGCTCTTGCGAATCAAGGGAGCGCAACGGGTATGATAGGCTCTCTACGTGTCTCACAGCAGGCTGATCTCGATAGTTGGATTTATAATATTCGGTCAGACCTTTGGAACTCTTCGGCGAACAAGGTGGCAGTTTATATTCGTGGTCACCATGATGGCACTCTTCCTCGGACTGAACTCTACCGTCAATCAACATACGCCTGCCCGAGCTGTCGCTTTTGTAGGCATTACCTCTGCTATGGTTGGTGCAACAAATTGTATTGGAACTTTGATCGTTCAACTCGGCGCAAAAGATGAAGACATTGGATTGGCGACAGGACTCCTCAATTCCATTCGAGGAGTTGGCGGTGGAATGGGGGTCGCCATTTATTCAAGCCTGCTCAACAATCGCATCGCTAGCACATGGGCAACTGAAGTGGGTGATGCAGTTGTGCAAGCTGGGCTGCCAGCATCTTCCGTCACGACCTTCCTCGGTAAGGGCTCCTCGTGAGGCGCTAGAAGATCGCTAATGACAAGTCAGGGGCTCTGCAAACGGCCAACTTTACCTCGCTACCGGATATTGATCCCAAGATCCTCGATGTTGGTTTTGACGCTCAGAAAACTGTCTACGTCGGTGCTTTCCGCTTGGTGTATTTGGTCACTATAGCCTTTGGAGGTAAGGCCGTTGCTTTTCAATGTATACCCACTGATGATCGCAGGGTTGGCGGTGATTGGAGCTCTGTTCGTTGGAAGCGTCGATGACAAGCTTACCCGGTGAGCACATTGTATTGCCACAAGATTGAACCAACTAACGCTTTCATAGACAAGTCAACGTTCAACTTGATCGACCACATCTAGTGGGACAGAGAAACGGCGAAGCGAAAGACGCAACTGGGGAAAAGTGCTGAGAAGTTAATCTCAGTATTTACCAGCATAAATGACTATAGCCCAACATCGGTCAAGGTTGATCTCTCATGCTCACCAAGCTGGGTTGGATCATCTCGGCTAGTAGCGTAGCAGGACTCAAATTGGGACATGGTTCGAAGGTCGGAGCTGGAATGTCTTGACGCTGTGGAACCTAGCTAGGGAGACCTATCCATTTTGCTGTTAAGATTTCGGCTGCCGCAGCATCTGAGAGCAATTAGTTTGACCCAGACTAAACGATGCCGGAGCGTGAGAAAGAGGGGTAGATGAACACAGCCTGAGTGATCTTGCACGTGATTCTGCTTTCCTACGCCTTCCCCAGGCTCTGGAATTTCTATCCGTAGGTGAGGTGGTGAGCAGTGACCACCTGATCCCCGTTGTTTCAAGAATCAGATACTACAGTCATCGTGTCTACTGTTCAATCATATTCTTTCCAGCGAATACTTCGCGAGGGACTGATATAGCTGCAGGATACGAGGTGAGGTACTATTTCTCTCCCTTACCGAAGGCGCAGTCTTCAAGTCTTTGACCGCCAGGCATCACAATCACATTCGATGGAGTACTTTGGATGGTGCAATTTACGTAAAACTCGCGAGGAACGTTGAGCTACTCAATGTTTTTGGGCCACTAGAGGGGCCCAAGATCTTTATTTGTGCTCAGCCTGATCGAACTGTGGCTTTTCGTGCTCGAAAGATCCCTGTTCGCCAGACACTTATGGGGACCAGGGTGCCGGATTTGGTTCATCAGCCCCTGTGGCGTTTCCAGCCTGATCATTATAAGTTGAGTCAAAACCCAACATCAATTGCTTGCAGGTAAGTGGAAGGGTCTATCTAGGGACACATGTCTATGGTCAGGCTTACACATGTCTCGTTTTCGTCTCACGAGGACGATCAGAAATCTTGGTTAGTGTGCTAATTGTGTTCTACGTGTCAACGTCTACTGAGGACCATATTTTCAGAGACCATACTTGCGGATGCCCCGCCACTGATATCCAGTACGGTGTTCAAGCGATTCGTCCGAAGTTAGCTGACAAGCTTTTTTTGGTTGGATGTTATTTCTTGATCATCGTGGCATGGGACTTGGCCTTCAATGCGGCCGCTGGTGTTGCAGCAACAGCTACTGCTGGTAAAGTGAAGCATAGCAATATATCGCGGAGTGACCTCAGGCTTGGAGCCACTTCAGGCGTCATTGCAAGCTCGATCTTCAATATAGTGCCGTTGGTGAATAGCCTGCACCGTGGTCGTAGTAGCCAACTAGCCAGAAGATGGCTTCTCAAAGCAATGGTCCTTTGGTCGGCATCGTTTGCGGTTGTTGGTTACGTTTCGATCTCGAAACTTGGATTCTGTGAGTTCCATGCATTGAAATCGACCCGGTACTAATTTCTGAAAAGTTTCTGGCCGACTGGTTGCAGCTGCTGGTGCAGCTCCGATCATTCTTTTCATCACCGAAAATAACCTGGCCGGTCGTAGTGCTCAGTCGCAAAAGGCCGTGGTGCAAAACAACATTCTAGAATTGGGCTACGCTACCGTTACGGGAGTGATTTTCGTGGCCGTTGCTCGAAGTAGAGGTATTTTGACCTAAGTGAATGACAAACCACGCCTTCGTTCTGACGTTGATTAAAGGATTCCTCGAAAAGGTCGAAGCAGCAGCTGCCACGGCTGGGGTAGTATACTGCCTCGTTCATTCAATGAGAACTACTCTTTTTCGCAGCTTACTTTCATTTTACACCTCTGAACGCACCTTGACAGAAAGATTACCACTTACGCTCATCAGACATGGACCACCACTATTACGCCCGTCAAGCATATTTGACGAGGAGAATGAGGAGTTCGACTACACAGATCAGTCAGAAACCAAAACTCGACGCGGATTCTGGTCTTCGTTCGCTTCGAAGCTCTGGACAAACTTAGAGGAAGACGACGCAAAGTATACACGACGATTTGGTTTGGAGGAACCAACACAAGCCGAATTTTGGGAAGCTCGTCATGCAAGAGACACCGAAGAGCGCATCAATGATCGAGGACAACAGGTTTGGTTTTCACGACCTGTGGGTGTCAATTCTGTTGTACATTTCGTGATCCTCATCAACGACGTCAAATGTGAACTACGACTCGGCAAGAACGACAAGACGCCTTATTTCAACAAAGCCCCTGCTACAAATCTCAACATCAAGCAACGCAAAGTCTACCTAGAACAGCCTCCTGAGATTACTGACCTCACTAACGACAAGATATACAGCGCGTACTTGATCGGCTGGACCGACAAATCCGAGGCAGAGATCGAAAGAATTTGTCAAAATCTGATGCAACACTGGAGATACCATGTCGTGTGGCCAGTCCCTGCTCGATTCCTACCAAACACGCTGAAGTCAAGAGGCAATTGTCAAAATTACCTGAGACGTGTCGCAGAGCAGATCATCCCCAAGGAAAGAAGAGCTTTGGACTATTCCTGGTTTGCACAAGGGAAATATGGTCTTACCGAGGTCGAATCTCTAATCGAACTGGAGAATATCCAAGCATATCGAACTTACAGGCAGTCGCGGTCTGGTTTTGAGGCTTTCTGGTAATTTGGTTGACATCGACATCCATTTCTTATGGGTTTGGATGGAGATATGAATGTTTATGACCGTGGAACAGTGTCATGGCTTGGGATTCTGGTGATGTAGATCCTGAATGGAATCACTCGTCAGAAGTTGCCAAGTCTGACAATTGTCTTGTTCAGAACACTAGATCATTTCAAGAGATGAAGATGACGATTGGAGTTGCACGTCTATTTCTAATGATCTACACGGCTTGCTCTAGCTCCTGATGTCCTGAAGGGAAGAAGCGCGAACATCTGACTAGGTGTTCTAGATCTACTGTCTAACAATCACCCCATGTCCTCTCCCTCCTCTCTTCCAACCTACACAGTCTCCTCCTTATTCTGCTCCTCCTTGGCATCCTCCCACAATCTTCTATCCTTCCTCAAATCCTTTGCGAACCAGATCTCATCCAACAAACTGCCATCTCTAGGACTAAACCCAAACTCCTTGACGCCTCCACAAAGCCGATACCCCAACCTAGGGTACACATGCTCGGCATCAGTGCCGACAGTGGTATCGAGCAACAAACTCCACCGGCCCAAACTCCACGCGACCTCCTCGAGTTTGGCCATGACGCTCCTCGCCACGCCTTTGCGCCTATGCAGCGGACTCGCGAACAATTTCTCGATGAAGCCGCGAAAGGGACCTGTTTCGCTAAACGGCGTGGCCAGCGAGACTAGGCCTGCGACTTCGAGCTCGGGACTGGTCGATGTCGCGGGGATGGTTGGCCATGATGAGTCAGCGAATGCGGCCGTGATGCCTTGTGGGCCGGCAATGGCGGTCCGGGTCAATGGTTCAGCGAGGTAGACGATGATCTGGCGTTCGCCGGCTGAGGCCTCGTCGACGCGTGCTTGCCACCAGCGGAAGATCTTGGAGTGGTCGAGCGGTGGCATGAATGTCGCCATGGTGTTGTCGTGGATGATGCAGCCGGCGTGCACGTGCACGATGCCTTGGATGATGTCGCGGAGCAGAGGGGATGAGTTGTCGATCAGGTTGACCCCAATTTGGAGAGACATGGTGTTTGATGTTGGCTTGATCTGCACCAGAGACTGTGCGATGATCAGAAGGATAGGGCAATATTGAAGATATAAATGCAAATGATAACTTGGATGATAAAATGCTCAAGACAAGAAAAAACCACAATGCCCTACCACCACTGCTATATCAACTTCGTGATTCCTCGAAACGTACTCCAACTAAAATCAGGGGAACATTCCTAATCCTTCCATGTGTGCGAGCAGCTGGCGTATAAATATGCGTATGTGGGCGTATGTAGGCGTATTTCAAGACTACAACCCAATATGTCATTGACACATTCACAAGGCGCACCTCACGCATCAAAGGTGGATCCCTGAGCACATTTCTCTCCACTCTTCTGCCTATATTGTGATTTTGCGATTGCGATTGCGGCAAGGCAGATGGGGGAGGAATTTTTACCTTTTGTACCAAGAGTGCGGTTTTCCACCGATGCAAAGGTTTTGGTCATGTAGGTACCCTAAAAGGTTAGGGTACGACCTAGTTCCGAACTGCCCACGCGACTGAGACGGTGGCGAGGTGCAACGTCGCTAAGAACGAGTGATCCGATTGTCCAATGAGGTGGAATCGCCATCTTGCGAATCAGGCAACAGTGCAGTAGCGTCGGTAAGCTGATGTTTCCACACAGCGTTTGCGGTCAGCTAGTTGCAGTGCCCGAGTAGTGGAAAGTTAAACTGAGCTTGGAATTTATATATCGACATCGCTTGAATACAATTGCATGTTTGGAGCCTCTGTAGTACTACAGGCGTTTTTAATTACGGCTTCGCATCGAGAGATACACGAGTTATGTTGGGACGTGGAACAGTCAGAAAGCCAATACATGGAAGTATGAATCGAAGTCCCACTCGTCAACGTTGCTTTACAATAATGCAGAAATAAGAAAGCTTTTTGCCACGTCACAGCATCGACAGCAATGATAACGGCAAGGAATTTCTCCCAATATAGAAGCCCCGCGTCTTGGTATTGAGCAGCCCCGCTTCCCCTTCAACTTCACCTCGCTTCACCTCTTAGCATCATTCATTCATTCATCTGTTCCGCCTTTCTCACTTTTTCCGAGAACATAGTCAAAATTTCATCACTGGAATCACTCAGCGTCGCTGAGCCCAAAGCGGCCAATCCTGCCACACCCACACCCGCCGCTACTCCCTGTGTAGCGGCAATCGCACCCGCTGCTGCACCTCCCATCGCCACGCTCTGACACCATGCAAAGAAACTCCCCGCCTGTACAAGCCCAATGCTCGATTGCCACGCTGCTGCCGCGGAACCAACCGTGGGACCCAGTGCCGAGAATCCAGCGATACCGAGGACTGGGTTGACGAGGGAGACGATGCCGAATGTCACGAGGCCGGCGACGGTTATTCCACTGCTAATAGGATGTGCTTTTACGTGATCGAGGATTCTGCTAGCGGGGCTGGTATTGTTCGTGAGTGATTCTGTAGGTTTCGTACGTATCGATGAGCATTAGATCTTTTTTAGAGTCATGGAAACAATGGAGGTGGGAAAAGCTGTATTGACCCACCCTGAGTAATCTGATTGAAATGTTGTGCAAACTCCTGGCTCCAGCATCCTAGGATTGGAATAGCGATCTCAATAGGAAATTTGATCGTGTCGGCGGGGTAGACACCCTTTTCAAAGTTCTCTTGTACGAGGCTGTCGTCGAGGTCTGAAAATGGCTCTTTACCAGTCATGATCGTGTACAGTAAGGATCCTATCGCAAATCGCTGGGCCCGCTCGTGACACTCCTTTTCCTTGTCAGAAAGATCGAGTAGCGTAGCCGGTGGGATGCGGAAGCGGGAGGAATAATGCGAGTCTAAATTAGAAATCTGGTAAGGGTCTCCATCGTGGGCCTGGGCTAGAAGTTGGGAGGTTTTGTCATCTTTTATGACGACGACTAGGTCTGGAAGGGGATGAGGGTGAAATGAGGCGTGTTCATCCTCGGAAAACACCTTGCTGCTGTCTTGGATGATGGACTTCGCCCATACAGCACGCTCCTCGCCAGTGTTGTGACTATTCTCCGTCTCGGGAAATTCAACGTGGCAAGTTGGTGACATGATGTTAAGTGGGGGTCCGACGGTTGGACAGGGGAAGTTCATTTCAAGTTAACAAGTACAGTATTTATAAACACGATTAGCACTGCTTTAGGCGCAGTGCCAAAACGCGGGGCAGTTGAGCTGGGCGAAAATGATTACTGCTATTGTTGCTGCGCGGTCCTAATACTTTGGGTGGTCAACAGGGTTCGTATTGTCTCTTAAAACAATGCTTCCGAATTGCATTTGCTTGCTATCGATTGGCTATCTGAGCGCTCAACGTTTGACTTAATGTGATCTAGTCGAGTACCGTCGTGATCAACAGAGAGACCGAAAACACATTTGTGCATGTCCAGATGCGAAGCCGCGATTGAAAATGCCTGTCTCATGGGATATAGATCAAAGAAGATAAATAAGACCTTGAGACTGACTCGTGGTCACTAATGGTTCAGGTCATGTGTCGGACCCCTCTCAGCCTCTTCAATTTCCGAGGCGGTATCACATACTGAGATCTCAATGTCCAAGGCACCGTAGCCTTTGACAAGTGCTTGAGCTTCGAATAGCATGACCACCAATCTGTGCCGGTCTTTGGCCGAGACAGAGAACACGTTAGATGCTCAAGATGGGGGGACTCATGTTGGTCTCGCACATGGATGGACACGTGCCTGGGTATGTAAGGCAAGGCTGAACTTGCATCAGCGGGGGGTCCACTGCTGCTCTCAATCCACCTCAGGATTGCTGTCAGAGAGCTTTTAGGATCCTCAACCATGTCAATTCATTTTGTCATTCAACTTGAACCTGCGTTTCGAGATCAACAAAAAAGCACGTAGTGAGGCATCATCGTAAGTACAAATCGGGCGGAGGCAAAAATCACAGAATCACAGCCTCACTGCCCCTCGACTCGATGAGGCTGTAACTCTGACTACCCAGCCCAAGTCCTTTATGCATATTCGAATCCCTCGCCCCGGACGCTAAAGCACGCTTCGGCCCCCTAACTAACTAGTTATCGCCATGCAGCCATGCAGCCACTTGCTAGGCAGCTCCGCAGCATGTGCTTGTAGGTACTGTACCTCTTTTCGCATATCTTTCTATCGTCATTCAATCCTGTGCTCGAAACGCAGCCAAGTGATGTTCGACCGTTACATGTATCATCATCATCAACAACATGATCATCAGGTGCCTCACCATGTAATGAACAGACACAAAATCGTCTCATTCTGATAGACAGAAACCCATGGGATACGACATGGAGCATAAGCAGGGATTCTGTCGAACGACCAACAAAAGCTTCAAGACGGAGGGTTTCTCAGCCAGAGGCTTGCAGTTTCATGCATGCATGTTTGGATCATTGTTCTCAAATCGATAAGGCATTCCATATCATTGGATCAAGGTGATGCACAATTGTGACTCTCGAGCTCGATAGACACCCACACACCCTGGTTTTGGATGCCTCTCGTTCTGCAAGGCAACCCGCCTCCCAGATTTTGTGATACATTATGTGGGTATATGTATATATGAAATGATGGGTCCGCTAGAAACATCAGGCTGAGAAATACCATCTTTTCCTCCTTTGGTCGTTCGCGGCTTCTCTTCGCCATCGCGAGCCAGGCTTCCATCATGCGCTGGATAGACAAGTTCGAGGAGCTCCGCCTAGACATCGTCGGTATCATCGCAGTATTAGGCGAAGCCTCAGTAACCAGAAATGCACAAGTCACCGGCTTGACCTGGTGGTCCACGATTCCCAGACTCCTCCCCGCCCCACAGGCTTTACTCGAACATGAACGGAAATATCGTCTCCCCACTGCGCCAGGCATTGTTGCAGGCGCATATTCAGGCAATGTCAAGAAGGAAATCAATTTCTTTGCTCAGTTGTTGCATCCTCGACCGCTTGCCGATTATCAAGTCGAGCTTGTCCAGGTGATACGAAGACACCAATCTCGGCCAACAAAGAAGCAACTAAGGTCATTCGGACCGAAACAATATGGCCCGCTCTTTTGGGGTTCCCTGTTGGGCTTTGCAATAGCTCTTGCTTTAGTATGCCTGTCCATTTACTATAGGGATGGCTTCTCGTTACTGGCCACCATCCTACTGGCAACGGTGAGCTCGTTCGCTGGGTTGGGAACACATTGGGATCTGGTATTTCAAGAACCCGATATCAAGGAATCACGGGAGAAAGCCTTACCGAGAAGCGATGTCATCATATATTATCCCAATGGAGCCATTCGCGTGGTTCGCGCAGAATCCGAAAAGATCGCTCGCCTGTACTTCGAGACCGAACATGCACAGTATATTATTGATGGTACGTGAACTTTCGGCGGCAGAATGATCTTTGAGCTGACAAAACGCCTCAGATACTCCGTATCGATCCCTGGCCTTGCTATCGACCGTCATGTTGATGGCTGGAGTAGTCTCACTGGCCAATTCCAAGAACATTCTCCAAGTAGCCTTTGCCGCAGCATACATCATCCTCAACGCCGTATACTGGATGATCTCAGCACTGAACCCGTATACCTCGCACTGGCAACACGCATACAAAGTCGACATCCTGCCCATCAAACCACCTCAAGAAACGAAAATCGATCCAATCGGCTCTCTCAGTCGAACAGCAAGCTTCAAGAGAAAAGTAAAACACGAATGGCACCGCTTTCAAAACGCATGGATTCTATCCAAACGACAAGCCCGCGCCCCAACCATGGTTGAAAAGGAAGCTCGCAATTTCACCGCCGCCCTTTGGACCGCCATTGCCCTCACAGGTACAACACAATGGCTCAATGAAGCCACAACCATCGCGCCCATGAATGCTCCATGGAAAGCATGGCTCAAGAAAGCCGAGACCAAAGTCTCAAAGTCCGACGTATGGGAAGGAAGGTATCAAGCCCATCGCCGCCCGCGTATCGCCACAGGCACAGAATGGACCTTCACCGCTGCAACGACAGGGCATAAGAATAGAGCTCCTGAGAAGCGTCACATCATGATATCCTCGTGGAACTATCAGGAAGAATTCACGCGCATCTTTTCCGAATATGCAGAGGTGACGAGGAAGGCTATTCCTGACGAACAAGAGGACGAAGAGGTCTCCTCATTGAGTTCTGCTTCTGCGCCTGCTCTTACTCCTGTTTCTGCCGTTTCAACGGCTGTCACTAGTCCTGGTTCTGGTTCTGGTTCTGGTCCTGTTTCTGCTTCAACACGTGATCTCACCATGTCATATACGGGGTCTGAAGAGGTATAGCCACGACAAAAGCTCGGGCTCGTAGCGTGGCTGGCGACTGTTGGTCTGAGTCTGAGTCCGAATTTGAAGTCATGTCCGAGTCAAAATCTCAGCTGGGCTCTGGCCTGGGGACAGTAACGACTTGTACCGAGTGTATGATAATAAGTAGGTTTCAGGGGTAATTTGAATCCATATAGTCCGAGCTCTGGCATACTAATGACTTAGTTAGTTAATTAGACCCTTTCGCAAAAGTCTCGAAGTTTTTCCACAATGATGTCTTACTCCGTAGAGAGATGTATGTCCTAGGTAATTAAATTACTCATAATGAGTACGGAGCTAGGTTAAAGCCTTCGAAGGAAAGAATGACGAATGCCGCTTCGTCAACCCCTATCCAACTAGGAAACCTCCAGCAGAAAATCGAAGCGGAACGGATATTCCTTCGGTATAGAATACAGGAAGGTGATAGATAGGTATTTGGTTTTCCCCAAGGTGCTTCGCTTCGAAAGCATCGACGGAGAAGACAAGGACCGGCTCACTTGTTGAGGTTGACGATTGAAGACCTCTAGTTAGAATTCGAGAGGATTGAACGTTCGTTTCTGATCAGGAGTCCTCTGTGCGCTGAATAGGCTAGGAAGGGTGGTTTCTGGGGGAGAGCGATGTTGATGAGAAGACACGTGCTAGCCGGTCTCGAATAATGAGAAGAAGATCAAGATTGAATGGGCATGATGGAGGCTGGGTTGTCCGGAGACTAGGAAAGGTATTTTCGGACGGATGTAGTACATCGGTTTATATAGTGGCAGAGCAAGAGTCCTGCTGATCAAATGTTGAAGCAAGTCCAACGTGTTCAGATTCGAAGGAGAAGCTTTTGAGCAGAAGATCTGGCGGAAGTGAAAGAGTTGGTACGGGTCGTCAGCCATCGTCTTCTGATAGTGATGGCGGTGAACTAGGTGGTCGACGCCAGAGTGCACAATCTCGGCCCACGGGTGCCAGAAGAGGGGTTCGAAGGTCTGGTGCTGTCGATGGCCTGTCCAGAGAAATCGAGGAGGGAGAGTATATCAGGAGAGCCTCCCAGAGTCGCAGAGGTCAATCAGGAGAAACAACCAACAATGGTTGTCCTCGAAGTTCCACATCTGGACCCACGTATGAATACGAAGTAGTATATCCAGGGTCGATCCATGTCGACAACATTGGCAGCAGGTCGGAGCGTCATGACGACAGCAGTTACCAAGTCAGGGAGTGGAGCTCAGGCAATAGGCCACCTGAACGAGAACGCCGTCGTAGAGATAGCTCCCCGAAGGTGCAAGCGCTGGGTCACGAATAACACCATGATCAAGTGTCGTCTTGATCCCCCAAGGGTAGATTCTTCAACTTCAAAGCATGGCGAACGTGAAATGACTTATTCACGTTTCCACAGCTCGAATTCCTCGTCAAGGTGAACCTTCAATTTCTGAAACTTATTGCCAAACAACATCCCGCAACGCCAACACTTGAAATCCTCGTTGAGGTTATTATTTTGAAACGCCACACTCCGCTTCTGATCATCCTTGGCCAACGGGTAGACGTGCAAAGGAATGAAAAAGTCCGTGTTGAAGCTGTTGTAGTGCTTGCGATGCTTGAGTCTCGCCGAATGCATATCCCGACTGATGATGTGGACGTGCAGATGATTCATCGACGGATGGGCGTGTACCCCGACTCGAATATCCTTGGAATAATCTCTCCCTTCGGGGAGCACGTCTGGAGGATGATCATCGCTTTCCATCGCGGCCTGTCGAGCCTGGTCGGATCTCGAAAATGGGCCGATCAGTCGTGATAATTCCGAGGCCGCAAGCTTCGAAGCTACGGTGACTTCCGTCCTGATCATCGCAAGGAAGTCCGAGTCTTCAAAGGCCTCGTGTGGGTGCAGATTCCGCATCTTGGGGTCCCTTGGCAGTAGAAGGAGGTGGACTGTAGCTTTGGGAAAGGCGTCGCGAATGAGGACGACGTTGTCGTTGTATGAGATGATTTGACTAGATGGGAATTTGGCAGGTTCAAGGATGTATGGGAGTAACCCACTGCGGAAATCATTGGGGTTTGAATTGGACAAATCTGTGCGCTCCTTCGAAGAAGTCTTCGGTTGTTTGGGTTTGGGAGACATTAGCTCTGAGAAAGCGTTTCGCTTGCTCGCTTCAGGCGAGTTCGAACGTTTCAACGATGGAGGGTCTGCGTTGGCCGACATGTTTGACCTTGGGAGACATTCAGACAGCACTCGAAAAACATCGAATGTTGAGATGTGCGAACCGTAGATACCAGGTTGTTGAGAAAGACAAGGTTCTGGTGTCAATGTATCACATACCCTGCCTTGAAGATGAAAGATGCCTACTGCCTACTGCCTCAGCCTCGCCACGCTGTCAAATGCCACGTGATTTGTCGTTTCTTCATCATCGACCTCGAGCAAAACACTAGTGGTAAAGTTATAAAACACCCGTCTCATCTGCAGGTACACTTTCCAAGTCGAATGATTGACGTTGCTGTAACCAGTCAGCTTTTGCAGGAGGATTCGAACTTCTCCAGACTTTCTCTGATGAATCATTGGCCGCATTAATCGTGGGGAATCGAATCCTCATGCGCCACCATGTACACCTATGTGGGCATCATCTGAGACGAGAGTTTATCATTAGCACGCATAGGCTAAATAGAGGTTCATCTAGGCACTCGTCGATCAGGTGGAGGCATGGATGGATGGATGACAAAAGGTTCACGGAATCAATTTTTCTTCGCATGTGGCCATCTCTCATTCTGTTTGAGCTGAGACAATCCGTGTCGCACAAGATACCAAATGGAAGCGGTCTTGCGGTCTTTCTATGACTGGAGCAGGACTTGGACTTGCACTACCGATAAGTAAACACCCTTGACAGCTATTCAATGATAGTCTGCCTTGCCAATAAAACGATATCGCTATGTTGTGGCGCAAGCCATGAAGAAACCTTGGATCTTCTCTTGGACTTTTGGCACCCCAATCGATGCAAGCCGAAACCCCCAGTCCGATTGACCAGACACACACACAACTCCGAACGGTGAAAAAAATCCAGGCAACAAGTATCACTGCTCCGTATTGCAGGCGAGCCAATTTCTGTTGGATGCCGTTTCATTTCCATTTCCATTTCCATTTTTCTTTACATGACCACACACCTACTGCAGCAACCGGCATTGTCTGCTTGGTTATCCACCTCAAACTTCTGACCGGGGCCATGAGAGCCGACTGGAGGGCCACCGGAGTAACCCGAGATTTCTCGGTTGTATCTTCTAATTTCTCGAACGAGATCGTAAAATGCATGATCGACGTTTATCCGTGACTTGGCCGAGGTTTCGATATATGTGCAACCAAAGGATTTGGCCAGTTGTTCTCCTTCTTCGCGGGACACAGCCCTTTCCGAGTCCAAATCGCACTTGTTGCCAACGAGGATGATGGGGAAATAATCTTTATCTTTGACTCGCAAAATCTGTTGTTGAAATGTCATGATTTCTTCGTAGGATTGTCGAGAGGTGATGGAATAGACTAGGAGGAAGCCTTCGCCAGTTCGCATGTACTGTTCTCTCATGGCCGAGTATTCTTCCTGGCCGGCGGTATCTAGGACATCGAGGAGGGCAACTTCATCGTCAATCATGCATTGCTTGCGGTATGAATCTGGAGGGAAAAAAGTATCGTTAGTGTACAAGAACAGAAGGGAATTGTAGGGTCAACGGCGAGCGAGCGACCAACCTTCAATCGTCGGGTCGTACTCGTCGACAAAGTGACTTTGAATGAGCTGAATTGTCAGACATGATTTGCCGACACCTCCGCCTCCTACCACGACGAGTTTGTATTCGCGCAGAAACTGCAAAGGTGGTGTTAGTCCTGCCATGATGATCATGTAGGGAGGAAAAGGTCGGGTCAAGTAACCTTTGAAGCCATGACAATGACAGGCAGCTAAGAAGGAAAGAATTTGTTTTTGTCTGGTGAAGCGAAAGGTATCTCGCTTGAGTGTCAATAATCCCAAAGGGACTCGCGGCGCTAAACTCAAGTCTCTCGTCTCTGGATCAAGTGTTTAGACGGGGAGGTCGCTACGAAGAGAAGAGGAGAGCTTGGCAAGACCCGCGACGGAGATACGAGAGAAGCGAGACCAACCGCAGTGGTGTGATTTATGGATATCGAGCAGAAGAGGATCACAGTCCAGAGTGCAGAGACAGACGACTGGCAGGGGGGTTGTGAACTTGCGAACTTGTGAACGAGGCGGGCGGAAGTTTGGTCGCAGGTGAAGTTGATCCGTGGGCTTTGAAACCCTGGTGTAGTGAGGAAAAGCGACTCAAAGTGAAACGTCAAGTCGAAGGCAGTTGTAACAACGATGTGAAGAGTCTTGGACCCAAGACCAGGACCCAGACCAGGACCAGAAACGGAGAGTTTGTGGCTGGGAAAAGCGCAGTCGGAGGGTAGGATTAGGAGGGTTTTGTGACGGGGCGTGCTCGCCAAAGGAGTTTTTTGGTGGGTAGGGGAACTGGGAGGGAACTGGGAACGAATTGGGAGGGAACTGGGGGAGGAAGTCGATGGAGGGAGTCGGGACGAGGAGTGATGATTTCGATATGGCTGGTACGCTGGTTAGCGCCGACAAGTGTTGATGAGAGAAGGACGGAGGGATAAGGGGAGTTTGTACAAGGGAGGTACGGTAAGTCGGGAGTTGGGAGTTAGGTAGTGTTTGGTGCTACTCGGTAGGTACTAGGGAGTCAGTGCTAGGTGGTAGTGGGTGCGAAGGGCCAGGTGCTGGGCGCTAAAGTGCTAAGTGTTAGTTAGCCCTTGGAGTCTAGAAGTCTTAGCTTAGATAATCCCAATTACTACAAGGCGGAATCAAGATGTGGATGGATTAGTTAGTGCAAGGAAGAAAATCCAGTCCCAAGGGGTTTCTGAGGTGTAATACTGTAACTGGTGTCTGGTGGGTGCCTTGCCTACTTGGGAGTGCTACAGGCGGTAGGTCTAACTAGTGAGTATTTAAGCAGCCTAGCGTGCCCACATGCCTAGGAGCACCTAAGGGGCTTAGTTAAGTTAGGTAGATATGGTACCTATCTCCTCCTTGCGGAACACTCGCAAAGGCACAGAGACACAAAGTCCTTGATGTTAAGTGATGACAATAATAAGAACCATCGGGGTTTAGTTGCTTTTGCTAAGTCAAACTCTTTCCATTTTGATCTGCAAGCATCTGGACGATAGGCACTTGCTGACCAGTGAGACCTTATCACCGACCACCACTGGACTATTTGACTAGAGCAAGGACGCAAAGCACAGTCGAGAAGGGGGGTGGGAGAAGGGCAAACAGGGCGGCCTTTTTAGTAGTAGTACTTACTCCGCACTCCGTCCTGTTGGTACCCGTGGGCCATGGGCATGGGCCAAGGGCTGCAGGCCGCGGAACTCCTGTGAACTTTCTGGGCGGCACAGGGGCGACAGGGCACCAGGGGCCACAAAAGGTTAAAGCCAAAGGGGGAAGACGCGCTAATGCCACCACTAAGTTGCAAAGGGCTTGAATCTACTCTCCACCTTAACAAGGGTTACCGCGTGTGGGCATGGATAGACGGAAAGTCTGCAAAGGCATCACCTGGGCATGAGGAAAACTGAAAAACTCTGGCTGAACAACAACCGAGGGAGAGACTTGGAATACAGAGTCATTAATTGATTGATTATCGGATACTGATTATTTTGATTGACTTGATGACATTGATCGATTGATGGCTTCTTGTGCTACTAAATAAGAAGAGGTGGGGTTGGTGCCCGAGGGCCGCTGGGCCAACAGTCCAGTCTACTTAGTCCAGTCCAGGCTCCTCTACTTAGTTAGCTACCTAGCTGGTTAGTACGGCTAGGCTCCTCTACGGAGTAGTTAGCTAGGCTCCGGCTCCTAACTGACCTGGGCGACCACAACCGATATATGGACGCTACTAAGGTAACTAACGGACTAATCAGTGCTGCCGAGATTTCCTTGGAGTCAAGTACCACGGGCAGGCGACGGGTACCTGTAGCCCCAGCCAGGTACCTACAGGGCAGGTATTAGCAGCAAAGGTACAAGAACAGGTGCGAGAGTACAGATATTGTTATGGTTCTACTTGATGCAATGACAATGCTGCATCTCCCCACTGCCAATGATGATGTTGACGTTCTTGAATTCCTTATTTTGCACTTGGCCGACTCGGCATTGATCATGTCGTTGGGTGTTCGTGGGTATTCCCATTATTCCCATTCTTGATAATGCATTTGCTTCTTACGAACGCCAGATACAGGAATCTCTTGGTGCGGGTGAAGGTACAGGGAAAGGTGCAGGTAAAGGTGCAGGTAAAGGTGCAGGTGCAGCCGTTGCATTTCCAGGGCCCACCGTTGCATGTGGGAAAGCACGATCGATCTCTTCCATTTCGATGCTTTTTCCGTCCCGAGGGCCCTTGAGGGAATAATTAATTGCTTTGGGCTTTGCTTTAGGCTTGACTACTTGGGGGAACCACCTACGCCACCACCACTACCGCCGCCACCAAAGGAACCCTCGGTGGTCACCCCTTACAGGCTGCCCGTCAGCCGTTATCCCTACCCGTCGTAGGCCTATTGACCCAAAGCGCCAACCGTAAGCCCCCAGGCGCCCCGGCCTCAAGGTCCCAAGGCCCCGAAGCCCCTTTTCTGCCGAGCACAGCGGACATTCCAGGTTCCCGGGCGGACGATTGCCGTGGCCGTTCCGGTCGAACTTGGACAACTCGTCGGACATCTGGTTGGACCTCGTTGGATCTTTCGAGTCTTGTAGGAGGTTTGTTCTACGACTTGATTCGATTCATCGCGCCCATGAGGTGCCACCTGGTGCCCAGAGGTGCCCATCACACGCTCCTGGCCCTTGGCTTGACCCTAGCTCCGCGCCTAAAAACTCACTAGCCAGGTTCGGCATCGATCAACAATCCACGCTGAACCACTGAACCAGTTGACCAGATAACCAGTCACGCCAGTTAAACCACCAATCGACAATATGTACAGCACCACCACATCCGCCCTGTCACTCTCACAGTCATCCTGAATTGTACAGTACAGCATCTCACACTTTCCGAGGTCCACAAGGCGGCAGTTTCAACCCTTGATTCGACCCGCAAGCTTTCCCTTTCAACGGAAATGCTGCAAACAACGGATTTACAAGGCATCCGTAAATCCTCGACTTCTCCATGGAGGGACCTTGCTCTCGGTGTCGATTACTCGCTGTCGACACCAATGACTTACGAAGCTAACTGGTGTCTTTTGGTGGGTGAAGCACACAGAGACATGATTCACCCGTGATGGCAACCATCTCACAAGACTGAGATTTTACCGATCCGTTCAACCTCACTATTTCTAGCAAAAGAAAAGGTTTCAATATAGCCTGAAACAAGCTGTGCTCTGTCATGTGCAGTCCTCCTCGGAGCAACAACATGACGTGGATGACAGCTACAACGTCTCTTTTCTGCTCAAATATTGGATTCAAGGGCGTGTGCCTGTGCGTGGTCCTTGGTCTGTGTCACAACTTACCGTGCACTTGGTGTTGGCACAACATTCTGGATTCATCCCTGCCTCGACACGAACCGCTTGTGCACCATCCGCCTTTTTTTAACGTTTGTCTTGGGATGCTTCAGGTGTCGACCAGTCAGAGCACGTGGAATTCGTTTCCATCCGAATCATCTGGGGAGCCAACGACGCCTGGAGATCATTTCTATTACTTGGTGTGTCACATCTCAGGCCTGTATTCAAACTTCGACCCTCTTTCATGGACCATTTGACGGACCATTTGACTACCGACTATGTGTCTCTCAGGCCATTACGAGGAACTATCATTCGTTTAAGAGCTTTGGTAGGCGACAAGGGCCGCACGTGGATCAAAGCGAGATGCCTCACATAGCGTCACATTCAACCAGGTGTGCCAGGACATAGCACAGGCCTTGTTCACGCGATCCATGCCTATGCCGTCGAGCACTGCTAATGTACCATGCCTGGCACAAAATGGCAATCCCCGGGGTTAACCTTTTGTCAAAGTCTAAGCATCCTTGTCCTTTTTCTCACTTGTTTCATCGTCCGAGTCATCCTCGCCTTCTACTGATACTCTCCGGCCTTTTACACCTTCGGCCACTTCCGCTTCTAGCGAGTCAATATATTCACTATCCTTGCCCACCAAGGTAACCACATTCCTATTCTTTCCCCACCGAGGATAACTACCCACCTTGACACCTTTGGGTTCAACCTTGGCCGCAAGTTGGGTAAGGAATTCAGCTACTTGGCTTTCGGCCAATGGTGTACTGAAGAGTGCTCTATACATACCTTTTCCTTCAGGGTCTGCCAGTCGCGGTAATAATCGTGGCTTGATTCCTTCGAGTAGGGTTTCAAAGATCCTCGGCACACCTGGTAAGATGTGAATGTTGCCATTAACAACAGAGATTGGAACCCAAAGATCTTCCTTGACAAACAAAACTTGATCTTCATCGGGAATATTGGGGTCGGTGGGAAGGAGAGCCATACGATATTTGGCTGTGAGTGCAGGCGAGGGAACATCCCATGAGAAATTGGGTTGTGATTTATGTGGTCTCGAGTATTTCTTCATCTTTTCCACCGTCTTTTCATGGAGTTTGAGTTCGAGATTGAAAGCTTTGGCTATTGATTGGTAGGTAATGTCATCGTGTCTGGAAGAGGAGAGACGGGTTAGCAAAAGACCTTTGTTTCAAAAGGAGAAGAGACCCTGCGTACGTTGGACCAATTCCACCACTTGTGACGACAAAGTCATAATTTTTCGACATGCGCTGTGCGGCTTCGATGATTTCCTCCTCGACATCTGCTATGACTTCGACCCTTCTCAGCTGAAGACCTAGAGAGAAGCAGAATTTGGCCAGGTATGCGGAATTGGTGTCGACTGTCTATAGAAATGCCAATGGCTAAAAGTCAACTCTCAAGTTCCCATTTTCTAGACGGAGGGACTTGAGCTTTCGAGGCTACGAAGGGACCAATCCTTTTCCTCGCAGCTTCTCCTAGCAAAAAATACAACTACTAGGGAAAAAGTATTTCGACGAACCTTGCCCCTAAAACCTCATCTCCGATAATAATACATCCCGCCGTATGAATGGTACTCTTTTGCCCCGACGACGAACTAGCAGACGATAGTGATGATGTCATGTTGGAGACAGGCTGGGCGAATGCGGCGGCGCTGCGGTGCGCGTAATTTGGCAGAGGACGTGAGAAGTGACGCGCAAGTTGTGAGAAGCGAGAGAACATCGAGTGGCCGTATACAGACTGCAGGGAAAGACGAAGGGATAGGACAAGGTAGCGAGGGGAAGGTCAAGTTGTCTCTCGATTGGAAATCGGGTGTGCAGTAGATGGGTTGATGTCGGGTTACTTTGTTAGGACATTTCGGGCGCAGTCTTGGACTCTTTTAGGATGGAATTTGTCCCGCAGTCCCCGATCGCGCCAGTGGTGGTGGTGGAGTCGATGACTCGACGCCTACATCTGCCATCCGCCGTGGTCTGCTTGCTTCTTTACCTTAGGTCTCGACTCCCAAATAATCATCATGACCATGATGCGGAGAATTAAAACGCCAGATAAAGTGAAATTCAAGATACATACCTACCAAGGGCTTGGTCAGATGGAAAAGCAATATATGGTATTTGATTGTTGATATTTCTTCATCTTGCTTCTCTCATTGTTTCACTGGCGGGCACGTAGTAGGTACCGCATGGTATCTTTACTAACAGATGTGCAGCTAAGGTACCTACCAAGTACGAGCTGTACGAACTCAACGCAATCTGCGCTAAAAAGCTCATAAGTTCCCGAAGTACCTAGGTAGAGCGGAGTATTCACCCTCATGCGTCTGATTGACATTACAGTCACGTGAACTGTCCACCAAAAGCCCCACCACCAATTCAATTCAATCCAACCAAGTTCGCAAGCGTGGCTGTCATTCGACAAGACACAACTTCATTGATCTTCTGCCTGACGACCTTAGCTGACTCTTGATCAAGTTATTGTACAAAGTTCAATTGACTTTTTTTTCTGCTTCATCGCCAAGGGGAGATTCCAGATATTCTCAGCGAATTCCCACATACACTTCTGACCCCGGAACGTTGCCTTGAAAAAATACCCCGCCAACTCCCGAGAGCCTGACACGAGTGATTGATATCGAGCTACAGCCTGGCCAATAGCAATAAATTCCAGAATATCAGTCCTCACGACTCATCTACCCTACATAGGGATTTTGTATTGGACAGTCTCAAATCTTGACCTCTCTCGCCGCAGCGCCAAAAGCAGTCGAGCCTGAACGAACGCCGTCATCGTCCACTCACGTGACCATGGTAAATCCTTCTCCTCCCTTGAATGGAACAAAACATTCATGGCCTACACCGTGCGATTCACCTAACACAATCAGTCAGATTCTCGCCTCTATACCTTCTCGCAGGAGACCAAAGACCAACTTCGTAAATTCCGTCTAGGAACATCGCGGGCAAAGAACCCGCAGGCCAAGATATGTAAGTTATGTACTACGGCTCCCTGATCCCTGTCAGCCTTGCGCAATGAAGCAAGCAAGCAAGCAAGCAATGAGAACGGCTGTGCATGGAGTCGTGTCATCAAATTTTAAAATCTGCCTTCTGTCTGCACATGCTATACGAGTCATTCAGGACCAGGATCCCCCTTTGGAGATCAAGACATTAGCTAACAAGCGTGAAACACCCACGCACACAGATCAAATCGACATCAAAACTCAAGAAATCAGACCTTCGTCCGACGAGACATATTCGGATCTACGAGATCTAGCCGATGAACTACCAGATTCATCTCCGCGTTTTATCCTGTTGAGCTATCCTTTGACCTTGGTACGTATCAACCCGCAGAGATCCCAGGATTTGGACTCGGACTACGGATCATGTGATCTTTGTTGTAGTTAACCCCGTGATATGATCTGATCTGATCCGATCTGACTCTTTACGCAGCCCTCAGGAAGACTTTCAGTTCCTTACGTCCTGATATACTATCTGCCCGTCAACAGCAATCCGAACCTGCGTATGAGTTATGCTGGAGCGGTGGAGTTGTTTCGTGGGACGGCTGAGGTGAATCGTGTCTTGGAGATCAGTGAGGCAGAGGAATTAGAAGGTATCGAGGAGAAGTTGAAGGGTGATAACTGAATATTGTTATTGCATGAGATTTGGATATCCTCCGTCTTGTTCTCAGATATGATGGTTTGTATTTACCGATATTACCTTCTCAATCCTTTTTTATCGACCTCAATTGAAACAGGAGCTTGGACTGTGGATATGTAGTCCGGAGGTCGTCCACTAGCCCGGCCGCGGTGGTAGAGAGGGACATGTCACCATTATTACAGCACGATGTCGTGGTCTCTCTACCTATGTGGCATTTTCTTTCACTCCATAGATGACCTTATCACCTCGTCCTTCCCGGGTCAACTCGTCCTCCTTCTCTTCTATTCAGTGCACTGAAGGAATAACATATGTCCTGCTTTTTCCTTCTTAGCCCCAGCTCCACAATAAACAAGCCATGACCCCCTCCCCCTTCTCGTTCAGACCATCGAGAGCCCCAACGTCCAAAGACCAGTAGATCAAGAGACCAGAGCCCACCCGAAGCGCGCCGCGTCATATCCTCACATGTACAATCCTCCGTCCACGTTCACCCGTCGACAAAACAACGCCACAAACCCACCCCAGAAACGCGGCCGCACACCTCAAAACGTGACGTTTCGTCTCGATTGGTCCGGCCGTCCACGTCAATGCAACTAGTCAGCAGTACGGAGTTCTCACACCAGAAGGATAAAACCTGCATAAAAATATGATGAGAATTCCATGCTTGCACAAAATTCCTCATCTACGGAGTATTGTACGGAGGACTGGATTGTCCCGAGATCTGGAGGCAGGGGTGAAAGTAGGGGGGAAATTTCAGCCAATTATATACAGTACCTCCGTTTCTGTCTCGGTGTCGCGACAGACGAGGACCGGGGATATATCCTCATAAGGCAACGGAGTCTGGTCTGTGGGGGAAGATGGAGATGGAGATGGAGATGGAGGTTCTTAGTATACAAAAAGGTGGAGTTTGGACGGAGTACGGAGTAATCAGCCCAGTTGCTACTAATGGAACTAGGGAGAGAGTTGATTCTTGAATAAAACGAACCGAATACCTCTTCCAGAATTCAAAGTCTAAAAAGTTTATTTCATTCCATCTGTGACCACACTAACTAGACGTCCATCGACCCTTGTCTCTTGACTCTTGAGCCTCGACTGTTTATTCCCAATATGTATTCACACTTTGTCCATCTCTACGGCCCTCCGTCGCATGTAGGGGGCGATACTTTTTTCTTGATACTCGCTCGGACCTTGTGAAGCCGGACAGCTGCATTGGTCTGTCTCATCTCCATACGAGAGCGGCTGGCTTCCGAATGCAGGAGATCGTAAGCTCGAAAGGATCTCCTCTGCGGACGCGTAGCATCACGCGTGTTCTTGGGACTTTGTGAGACTTGGATCAGAGTTCAGCTGGCAGGAGGCCATGACAAAGACTTGTTGCACGAAGGGGCAGGTTTTGCGGCCTCGCATTGTCCTGGACGTTGGGTTGAGAACATGACGAAATGCATGGTTATGTACGCTATGCTGCTTCGACAAAAGACTCGCTGCGGCTCAATGCTTCATCTCTAGGATCAGAACGTGCACAACGAGACAGTGAGTAAACACTTCTCATGACAAAGGTAAGTCCGATGTGACAGTGTGGTGCTGTTCAGAAGGACCTTGAGTCTATCAGCGCTCAAGACGAGGACATGAATCTTTCCGCTATCGCGCCTTGGAGTCCCATATCAGATCAGGTAAGTTAGGAACCGAAGAGACATTTATAACACCAGGTTGCCTGTCTACCTGCCAGCCTGGATTCAAAAGCTGTTTTCAGCTCTCTCATCCAGGTCCTCACCGTCATGTAGCTTAAGATGATGTCGTCAAAGGAAGTTTTGGGAGGATAACAACGAGCTCATGCCGTCCTGATGATGCCAAAGCGTGATCTCAGAGGTCCAGCCTCCAAGACACACGGAAACCAATTAAAAACTTCTCTCTGTTCAGCAACACCGGCACAATCTGCAGAACGCCACGCTCCGGCCTCAGGGTATCCAGCCCACGTGGCAAAACAACAATACATCATGCCAACAAAGTATTCCCCATCCATCCATCTGTCCATAATCAACCAACAACCTCCCTCCCCTTGACAAGATCATACGTCGGCAGCTTTCCTCTAGCAAGACCACCTGCGCCACCAGGACCAGCACCACCACGATCCACAACCGCATAGACAAACTTAAGCACCTCATTCCTAATCCCCAACCAATCCCACAGCCCACTCAGAAGGGTCGAAGATCTCAACAGCGGGACACCCTCATCACCCTGATCCCGCATCACCTGCATCACCGCCGCCCACGCATCGCGCACCCACCCCTGCGACGTCCCGCCGTCCACGCCATTCTCATTTCCCACCACAGGCACACGCGACAAGATCTCCGCTAGACGCATTGGAAGCTCAATTTTCGCAAGCAGCACGCGCGCCACCGGTATGGGCTCCGGTTCCACGTCCAGCATGGGCCAGCGCTCGTCGCATGCCAGTCCCGTTACCGTTGCCATCACTGTTGTCGCTGTCGATATTGACGCGCTGCTGCTGTGTTGCGAATGCCGATGCCGATGTTGATACTGAGACTGCTGCTGGTGGTGCAGAACTAGTGGCTGGTCTTCACGCGCGAATGTATACCGTACACTCCCGTTGGCCATGCGGATGCGCTTGGCGTAGAACCGTGACCCGCTTGCACCCGGCCGGGACTCGTCTTTCGGCGCGATCACGAGGGACCATTGGTATCTACCTCATCTGTGAGCTAACGAAAGGGGAGAAAGGGCGGAAAGGGGGGGGAGAGAGGAGTCGTGGTTCGCGGTTCGTGGTTCTGGGAGGAAGGAGGGAGGAGGTGGTAGGTGGTAGGAGACAGGAGGCAATGTGGTTGACCGGAGCCGGGCTGAATAACCAGTGGAGGAGGAAGAGGAGGAGGAGGAGGAGGATTAGGGTTAGAATAAAGCCGGGGGGAGGGGGGGACGAATGTGCCGGGAATAGATAGATGGGCGAGAAGTGTTCTCGTCTGTTCTCGGCAAGTCAAGTCAAGCCAGCTCAGGTACTGGTCAGGTCAGGTCCAGGCCAGGAGTTCGAGCTCCATCCTCTCCTTCTTCGAACTTGGACTATCCTCCTTGATACTATGCGGCGTAACAAGAACATAAAGCGATCAAATCAACAATCATCAACCAACAACCAACAATCAACAACCACCAACCCGCCCAATAAATGTCCTTCTGATCCCTCTGTGTCAGGAGGGGGGAGCTCCATCCATCCATCTGACTGACTTACCTGTCTCCAGTACCATCACCACCACCACCATCACCATGCGACTCCGACTCATCAGCAGCAGCAACCGCCGTCGGCGACGACAATCCCTGGTTGTTCGCGTCGTGGATGTAGATGTACAGACGGTCCTTATTTGGCGTCGAGCACGAGGCTGTTGCCGGCACGGCCCATTCCATAACTGACTTTTCTCTTCCCCTTTTCTCTTTTCCCTTTTCAGAAAAGGAGGAGAAGGAGGATTGCGGCGAAGCGGAGGAAACGACAATGTGTCACGGTGGTATTTAGGGCTTGCGATGTGTGATGTGTGATGGGTGATGTGCGATGGGTCAGATCCAGCTTGAGGCGAACGAACTGGAACTACACTCGATGTTCTGTGTCGATGTCTGGCTGGGGCCTAGGAGGGATGTGTGCGTGTGTAATAATATCATGTATAAATGCAATCTTATGATCGTCTTTTCCCATTTTTTGGCGATATTTAAGGCAAAAGATTCCTTGCAATGCTATATGACAATACAGGCTCCCTCTGACGCCGTACTTTGTTCATTCAATGATACACTTGAGCGTTGACTCGACTGAGGAGGAGTCATGCTAAATCCTGACAGTATAGTACCCAAAAAAACAATCAAAATCCTTGGCTTTGAATCAAGATTCATAGCTCATAGCTGTGCTCGAACATGCGCTTGTCCACCACCGAGACCACTCTCGTCACTTGATTGTGATGAAGAGGATGTGAATCCTTTAAAGTATCCCTCAAGAGCCTCGACTGTACCTTGACCCTCAACCAGTCGTACGGAGACACCGACGTGGCCATCTGGTCGAACAACAACAACAGCACCCTCATCACCAGTCAAACCAACCTTGGCGTGTGCTCCGAATTGAGCATCAATGACCTTGAGTTGTTTTCGGTCGTCTGCGTAGATTTTGCCACTGTATGCTTGGAACAACTCCGGCAGATCGGAAATTTCAATCTCTGATCTCTTCGCAGCAAGTGTGAGTGCGACGGAGAAGAATCGTGAGTGAGGGTTATCACTATCGTGATGTGTGTCACGGGCCTTGTTCTTGTAGGCAAAACGAGAATAGAAGGAGTCTGGTTTCGAAAGGCCTTCAGCTAGATCTGCCAAGGCTTTATGTTGACCCTTCTTTGGTGATGAGCTTTTGCCGCCAAACACGAATATCCGGAAAGATCCATTGAAGGGGATCTCATTCTCAAGGTGAACAACGTTTGCATCAACAACTCTTGTCACATCTGAAGGGGGATAATACGACCAGGTCGGAGCTTTTCCGAGTCAGTGATCAAAAGAGGATGTTGGAAAGGATGTTGCTGAGAGTGATTGAAAATGTTGCCTTTATATGCGACACCAAATCCAGATGTGAATTCACAGTTGGCCTTGAACATCTCCACGAATGGATTATCCTTTTGCGATTCTGATCCTTGATGCGCATCTGATACTTCTGATGCTGATGGAATTCGTTGTGAGAAAAGAGCAGCGTATTTATTGTCAAAGTCGAGAAGTGTTTCGGCGATAAACTTGCGTTCAATCTCATATGTCTCGAGAATGTCACGATTGGCGAAGCCGGACTCGACGAGATGAAGTTTCCATGCCAGGTTGATAGCATCGTGGAAAGCTGTGTTCATCCCTTGGCCTGCTTTTGGCGAATGTGTGTGACAGACATCACCACCCATGAAAACACGGTGATCAAGAGTATACTTATCGGCAATACCTTGACCGATTGGATAAACCGAATACCATTCTACTCGATCCCATGAAACATAATATGGTGCAAAAATCTTCTTAGCGGCAGCCTGAACTTCAGCAACTGTTGCTGTTTTGCGAGGGTTGAAATCGGGATCGGTCGAGCTTGCAATTTGAATATACAATCTGACCATGTTGTTTTCTCGTGGAATGACCATGATGCTACCATGATCGGAGTGAATTGTGCATTTCATCTTGATATCGGGGAAATTTGTTCGGACAACACCATCCATAACACCCCAAACATGTGAGATTGGATCCTTGTGTCGAATTTGAATGCCCAATTGCTCGCGTACAAAACTTCGTGCACCCTCACCACTGAATAGATATTTCGCCCGGACAATATCAGCCACGTTGCTATCAAGATTTTTCAACTCGACCTCGACTGGGTAATCGGGATTTGCGTGGTTTGTTTCGAATCTGGTAATGGTCCAAGGTCTTTGTACAACAGTGCCATTCTTCTGAATATCATCAATCAGGACCCTTTCGATCAGGCCTTGGTGGAGTAAAGCTGTAAATGGATATCGACCGTCAAGGAAGTCTGGACAACTAGCCCATGTTCCAGTCCGGACAATCTTTCCCTCTGGAGCTGGATCCCAAAATGCCACTTCGAATACTCTTGCTGGCTTATAAGCCATCATTTGCGATTTCAAACCCAGATTCTTCAAAATCTCGATTGATCTTGGTTGAATGCCATCTGCTCTACCGGTAGCAGTTGGTACAGGTCGGTTATCAATGTGTCGGACCTTGTAGCCCCATCTCGACAAGCACACGGAGAGAAGTAGACCGACAGGACCAGCTCCAACTATGACGATATCATAAAGGGGGATATCTGACATTGTGACGACTCTGACGAATTATGGGTTGAGGTGCTAAGTATGCCGTGTGTCACTCCTGAAAGGCAAGTGATACTTCAAAACCACGGAGGTGAGATGTTTGCAACTGGAAAGAATGCCACGATGGATACACACTGGTAGGACCGAGGTTCAAGTCAAGGACGTACTAACCAGTAAGAGAAAGCTGATCGATGGAAAGGATCTGGTGTCAGATGATAGGAAGGATATAGATATATAGGACTGGGGAAAAGTATAACTGATTACCGGGAAGTGATCATGGCAAGTGAAAAGGGACTTGGACACGGGCCAATACCACCAAGTGGAAAGGCGACGTGACCAACCGTCGCTTGGCCCAGTGTCCGAGAGTCATTGCCGCCATGATCCAGAATCTTACAACCCCAGGGTGAGGGTTGATCTGGGCTTGTGGAGGGAGTTTTCCCGTGAGAGCTGTTAAATGGTCCACGATGACCGCAAAATGTAGCAAGAATGTAAGATGATTGGTTGCGGAATGTTGGCAAGGTTGTCGTCGGCCTCATTCCCCGCAACCGGATGTTGATATCGGCAGTCGAGGTCGAGGTTGAGGTGAGGTCACGTGGAAAACGGAGTTCGTAGTCACGTGATATGAGAACTGCCGGTCATGTGACTAGGTTGAGGGTGCAATTCTAGGATAGTGAGTCTATGCCGTTTCGGGTATGGTTGTCGGGCTAAGCACCCCGCTGCTTTTGATGGCCATGAACCTCGTACTTAGTCAGCCAATTGCTTAAAGTACTGTGGAGGTAATCCCGAATCCCTTAACGGGGCCAAGGGACCCTCGATAAACAAGCTCCTTAAGAAGCTATGCGTGCGTCGTAGTTCTAAATACTTCGTAGATCTTTATTTTCCTCTGCTGGTCACATGAGCATCGAATCGCTTGTCATGTCATTCGACCATGACCCTACTTGCTGACGATTTTCCTTGACCAGACATGCGCGGTGATGGCTACAGGCACGAAAATCATGGAAACCTTTGACCGACAGCGATTCTCAACCTATCCTTACGGTCATTATTTCCAAAAGGCCGGCGGCCAACCACCCTCGCTAACCAATCGTGAATGCAACCTCTCCCAAGTGTGGGGGATTTCATGCTGTAAGCTGCGATGATTTGTTACTTAGGTCCGTCTCCAACCACGCTTCCCTCTTACAACATTAGATGTTCTTTGAAAGGTGTTCTCTTCTACTTGAGATCGAGCAGGAAAGCCGAAACCCAACACTCAAGTTGTTGAATCTCAGCAGGACATACTTGATGCTGTGGAATTCAGGCGCGTCCTGCAAGTTACACACCCCTGAACAACAGACGCGCAAAATACAATCTTTAGCCTGCTGTCATACGTCCTAAGCCCAATCTGCCTTCTCGCTTACGAAAATTTGAAATCATCCTACTCAAGGAGCGCTGAAGTTCGCTGCATGCCTCTGTCTGGCTGATAAGACAAGGGTTTTTAGTACGCCTTGAGCCTACCTTGCACTCTTATTATTGACTAGACTTTGTCATGTCTACAGGGCAATCCTCAGCATTGTACGCTAGATGAACACGATACTAGTGGCTGGTACTGCATCATATTAGTCAAAAGGGGAATAAAATTAGATCAGAGCGCAGAGCCACCGATATGACTTGTGACGATTCGTGCGATCGTCGATGGCTCTTTAGCTAACATGCCCGCGAATACACCATCTTTCAAGCGAGCCCTCCTTCGATACATCGGTAGGGCAGTTAGGCTTGATCCAGATAGCTGCAGCGCTACGTACAGTAGTGGTAGTGCGCATTCTGATCTGTTCATTGGCTTGACAAGGTGCAAAACAAGCAACCGCAGATGACAAAGCTTGGTTTTTAGTCACTTTGAAGAAAGCGCGGAGATTGGTCTGTCTTCTGCATGTTTATGTAGAGGCACCTACGACGGATTTCGGGGAGAGTCATTCCAACCACTCGCAAGGAGCTGCTTGGTCTTGCTTAGTTGGGTCTTGTCGGCGTCTTTGTACCGCCAGGGGAATATTGGGCAGGCAACAAAAGACCGATCAGTATCATTTGAGCAACAGTCGAGGGCGTTTGCTACTAAGGAGCGCGCCGGCCAGATGGACCCAGCGAAGTCTACAAGTCGGCGTTTCATGAAATATAATAAATCATCTTTTCAAAACCATGAGCGAGTTTGTCGCAACAAGCGACGTCCAACTGATGAGATGGGATGGAGTCCAATAAATATCACTTTGTGAACTCTTTCCCTTCGCGGGGACCCCGCACTCGTAGAGCCATTGAACTCGAGCAATCGTCGGCGAGGGCGCACGCTGCCAGGATATCGTCCTCAAGAAGAGTGCAGCATCAGCGTTCTCAGAAAGAGTACCGAGAGGCGATCCTCCATGGAGACAGACTCGATGACCAAAAGTCATTGCTCTATACACAACAAGCATCGAAACTCCCAATTCAGGTCCGGCAGAAAGTCCCCAGAAAATCAGACCCGCAATCGAGTCGAATGGTCGACGAGCCACGGCATTGGCCCATGAAAGTATCAAGGCCCATCAACGTGAGCACGTTGGACCCCTTTCTAAGCCCAGCAGTTGACCTTTCCATACCCGATAGACATCTGTTGCACTATTGTAAGTTGCAAGACCGTGACCCGATATTGAGAGGCGAGCTAATCACGACTAGACTTGACGAAGGTGCCGAATATAATCTTTGGCGTCCCATCGATACAGGTTTCGCACATGATTAGAAGCGCCATCATAGGAGGGCTATCCACAAGCGAATTCTCGCTCACCATGGTCTTGCTCTCCATTGAATGTGGAGATGTGAGTTTCCAGCCAACAGAATTAGAACGACAGCAATCGATACTAAGACGCCGTGGCCGTGCGTATAAATTGATAAGAAATTACGTTGCTGATGCCCAGGAAAATGCCAAATGGTTGGAAGACTTTACCGTGTCATTAGGAACCATGGCTGCCACGGAAAAACGTCTGGGCAATACCCAGATTTATGAACACCACACGCGCGCGGTTAAAAAGCTCGTCGATCTCCAGGGCGGACTCAAGACCATTCGAAAGATGGATCCGGCTATGGCACTGATGCTTGTCAACATTTTGATTGAGATTGGTGTCCCTGACCTTCATCGCCTTCATGGGCCGTCAGAAAGTGTAGCCCACCTCCAACAGAAAATGCGACAATTCCAAGCATGGAATTATTGGATAAGAATCCACGATACTTCCTCGATCGCCTTCGTAAGCAGTAGAATCGACTCAAAATCTACAGCGCCGCGCCAATCGTATACGAATCATCTGAGACACTGGGTTCGTAAATTCAACGATCCCATCTTGGCTGATTACATTAAAATCCCCTCGGGACGGATGAGCGGAGACGAGTATCGATGCTACTTAGCTGTGCTCTTCATCATCAACACCGCCTTTTGGGCGTTTCGAGACAGTGAGACCATCAGCGACATTTATCTCCGAGACCTATCGAATTCTGCGAAAAAGAGTGTGACAGAAGATTCAGTCCTTCGATGCTTCGGTACCAAGTCTCCCACGATAACTCTTCTTATCATGATGACTCATTCCGCCGCCGGCTACGAAAAACCTAATCAGACCACAGGAGCCGTCTTCGCCGTGGAGGAACTGCTGGATTTCGTCGAACTCATGATGAGGACGACATCCCAAACTCGGGACATTGTTTTGCGAGCGTTGTGGTCCTATCTATCCTGTTTGGACGTCTGTGACATCGCATACTTGAGTCATGCGACGCTTGACAACGTAGCAGCTGAAATAGAAGATGAGTGGCGGCAGGCAAAATGATGGTGGTAATCACGGCCACGGTGGACCAGCGGCTCCTCTTTTGCGATTTCTTGACTATTGCGATCAAGGTCCAGACAATGATGGCAAATGTCCACAGATGATATCTTGCGTTTCATCCAATAATACACTTACTTTCCATCGAAGCAGTGTCAATCGTTTAACGTTCATATATGCATTCCATTTCAGGCTTAAGAATACGACTTGTCAAGGAATGCCTGGTAGGAAGTGAAATTGAGGCCCAGGCGCTAGCGGCTACTTGTGTTGAAGACTGAGATCCGCAGGGCGTGAAGCATATCTTGATGATAAGCTGCTTGTACCGCAAGAGGGCTGAGATTATGCCGACGCGATTTGGGGCGAGATCGTGCATGGAGTTGGCCGTCGAAGTGCAAGCGTTGCCGAAGCAGTCCTGCAACAAATGTCACATGGGGACTGTGGTTCCAGATTGCGCAAGTTGTGTCAGAAATGTACACCCACGTAAGCATCAAGTCGTATGGAAGTACGAAAGAGTGTCGGAAGGAATATTTCCCTCCGCTCGGACACCCGCATCCGTTGACTGACATAGTGGATGGAATATGTTACTCTCGTTGGCCCATTCGACGATGAATGAGCTGGGGTATATTCTTGTTAACGCCAGCGAGGGATAATCGTCGTCTTCGATGTAAAGTCCTCCATGTTCCGGCTGCGTGGATTCAAATCACCAATGTATGAGTCCTTGTTACTCGTTCTGGTGACAGGTGCGAATGCCGCCAACACTGGTATATTTACACGAATTTGACTCACATTCACTAGCTGTTGAAGTTTAAGGGTTTGGAGTTGGCTCGTCGTGAAGATACTGCAACCATTTCCGTATCTGATCTCATTCACTCGCTCAATAACTGCCGTCAATGTTGCAACCTCCCCACAGATGAGGACTGGTCCGAATATGTCATCTTAGTAGAACCACATGCATGGTCGCATATCGGTGATGATTGTGAGCCCTATATACTTTCCGGGAGGGTAGCCTGGTGTGTTGCAGGAACGCCCATCGAAGTAAAATCGTTGCACTATCTCCACTGGCCGACTTACTGATACGACAAATGTGGCCATGGGCATCCGAATTGGTCAGAGAACCAATGTCAACATTTGGCTGTGGACGGTGTCCAAGCCTCGAAGATTTTGCGCTTTCCACCAAATGACCCGGCTATTCTTTGGCAGAGTCACAGCATTCCAAGATGATTAGACTCATACATCTTTGACCTGCCGAATCAACAGCAATCAGACTTCTCAGAATCTATTCCTTTGCTGCCAGATTGGACAACCAGACGCTTCAGTTCTATTCATGATTCATCATAGCAACCGCCTTTAGAACTTCCTTGTGTCCATTTTCAGAAGCGGGAAACACGTCATTTCACCTGAGAGGTCTTCGATGGACATGTGCGATGGAAGCGAGGAGGAGCTTCACCACCTCCATGCCCGTTTCTCTGTGGCAGTAGGAGGAGATTTAGAGGGATCGTTTCTCCGGATCCTCGAGGTGCCATGGTCAGGGTCCCGCAGTCAAAGGCACCCAGTCTTTTCGAGAAGTTGAATGGTTCGCTTCTTACAGTCTCGGAAAGGACACCTGTTTTTGGTCCCAAGTGATGGACGCGTGGTGTATGAGAAGGTACAGTAAGTTGATCTCCAACCGAGGGAAGTCGATCAGGGAGGTGGGGTCCGACACAGGAAGGGACCAGAGGAGGCCGTCATCTTGGCATTGAGACAAGAAACCTCCCAAAAGCGGCGGCCCTGATTGCCAGATTCGGCGGGAAACTTCCCAGGCCTGCTTTGAGCTGTTTAGTTAGTCGTGTCACACTGGGATCCTGAGAAGCGAGAGTTCCTGGAATGAGCGTCTTTCAAGCGCAGTTACTGATCGACACTTCGAACATCGGCATGAATTGGTGATCCTTCAAGACTATTGAGATATCTTTGTTCACTTGAGCATCAGCAGCCCGTTATTGTATAGGTCATTCAATAGCGCCCAAGGCTGGCAGGTGTGTGGAATACGTTTTTCAGGATGACCATCATCTATCAGCACAAGTCTCGAGACGGGATAGGCATGGAGAATCACTACTGGAGTGAGCAAAGAACGCATTGATTTGATCTAATGATGACCCAAGTTCAATTTTACTTGCCTCCTTTCCTGTTAATCATCCCCAGATTTGCGCTTGCCTGATATTCACTTTCCACGGCTGGGAACAATGATAACCCGCTTGAGCTCTTGCCCTTTGGGAAGCAACGCCAACATCGACAGCTCCCATGAGGTGTGGAAGATAATGTGGCCAGTCTCTTAGTGAGAACCCCTTGAACTCCAGTCTGTTCTTCCACATGGTTTCTTCTACTGCTTCTTGGCCTCCACCCTTGTCGCTGGACGTCTTCGATTAATCAACCTCCGCCTAAGGAATCGTGCTTAGGCCCAGTCCGAGCGACCATGCACAGTGTCGTTGAAGATCCTACCAGATCTTCCATGAAAACTACTTGTCCTATGTCAGGACCCTCGTCAGTGACCTATGACGGACTCGTTGGATTTGATGAGGAATCTTGTCGCTTTTTCCTGCGGGAAGTTGGGAAAAAAGTGGTCCCATTCTATCCCTTCTCTTTCGGCATGGAGGAAGTCTACAGCTTGATAATTGAACGCTACGGCTATTCTGGAGTGCCTGATGCGACAAGTGTTCTTCAAGACCTTCTCGAGAATGAGCGTACTGCTGGTGGTTTAGGCGACGATGGTGATGTCTGGCGCTCTTGGCGGCACAGCTGGCGACATAGAAATGTACAGTCCTTCTCACATGATCTAACTCTGCTGACCCTTTTCAGGATGACTCGCTGAATCCATTCATCCCCAAAGTTAGCAGCTTTGTTTTGCTCCCTCCTACGTCTCCGAGAACGAGAATGTGCAAATCCGAGAACTTTATTCGAGCTAGCGAACAAGAGTGGACAGATACGCAGGACCACAACATGACCAGTGAATCTTCGGAAACAGCGATGGCAACCCTCGGAGGATATTGCGGAGCATTAAAACCTTTGTCAGAACGATCATCGACGCTACTACCAGCCCCAGCTTGCGCCCATCAACGTTGCCGGACTGCGTTAACGCTGACCGAAAACTTTATAGTCCAGAACACTTCTCAAGTTGAACACTTGCCATTCACGCCTACTCGAGATCGCTCTCTTCCAGGTCCACCCAGCATATCTGCAAAAGATGCATCAAAACTACAACTACGTCAAACCCCAGACAAGCATCACTCCACTCCGGGGACTCCGGCATCTCTCCCCTACGTTGATTTCACTCAATCTCCCTCCTTCCATCGAAGTAGGCATCGTCCTACCATTGCTAAATCCCAAAACTTAGGCGACAAGCAAGTCATCGATGGATCCAAGTCTCACGTGAGGGCTTGTGGCACTCTTGAAAAACTCGATCGCGGACTTGAAAATCTACAAGAGGAGCTCGAGCTCGATCTTCCATCACTCTGCGAAACAGACATAGACCCGTCGATTCTACTAGCATTAAAAATAATGGAAGGAGAGGAGATGCAAACCGATCGACCAACAACGATTCTAAGAGGAGGAGAAGTTGAGATAGATGAAGAATGCTTATATAGACGGACTGGCTCGCAAGTTAGAGGCACACGTCTCCAGTCGACTACCCTCCGAACATCCGCATCGACTTTGGCCTCAATTGGCATTGAAAAGGCGGCGTCCAGCGTTGACTTCGACGAGCGTTGCAAAGCAACTTCCAACCAGCCTCAACAGGGCCATGTCAATCGCTCGGCTTCTAAAGGTCCAGAGATAGACCCAGCCCTTACTGTGAACAGTGTTGATACAAGACCTCAGTCGACATCTACTCGGAGGCTGACCGAAGAAATCCCGGGTGCAAACACAATGCGTGCAATTAACCGTGAAGCAAGGTTGATTAATGGTCAATTCTGCAATCCTCGGGTGTGGAAACGCTTCTCCACGCCACCACTACTTGAAGTCAAGGAAAGGACAACACGAACACTAGAGCACCAAACCGCCACTGGAAGATTCAGCTGGGCCTCCAGTAAGCCAAGACGCGATTCTCGTAACAGTCTGCTTGAAGGACTACGCAGTGCTTTTCGGAAAGACACCCGCCCAAAAAATGGAAAATCCCCAGTGAAGATTGAGGGTAATGCTCAGCTTCACCTAACAAACACGTCCCTCAAGCGCGACCACAACATTGCAAACTTGTCTACACATGTGACACAACGATCCGCAAATGTGTTCGCTCTGGACGGTGCATGTGACGAAATGGCGTTGTCATCGAAACCGGTATCCCCAGATATCAACAAGGCCCTTCCTTTGAGTCCTGGTGAATTGATGCGCTCTCTTTCCAGTCGACAGCATACTCGTTCCCAATCATCTGCGTTTAGCAGTATCCCGACCTTTGAATCGCCCTCCAGAGGAATGAGAAGATCCCAAAGCTGTCGTGACTCCGCGACCAGCTCTCATTACAGCCTCAGTCGTTATATCCTGTCTCATCATAATCTTCTACCGTACGACGAAAACAGTGTACCTCATAAAGTACCCATCTTGGAGCCAACCAAGGCAACACCAACCTCACCTTCGTAAGCAACAATATAACTTGTTCAGCTAAGAGTATTTCTGATGATGTGCAAGGTGTCAGTCATACTCCAGCATTGCAAGGTCAAATCCCTATTGCCCGCAAAAGATCTCTCTTTCACCTGTCCGTCCTCCCTATCCTTTGTTTTCAACGGGCGAACCACAAACCGCGAATCAGGGGCCAGAACCTGGAGCACCGCCAATTCCAGATTTCCAGTCACCAGTCTTCCCCAGTCCTACACTTCAAGCGTCAAGCCCTGAGATGGCGTCGTTTGAAGAAAAGAGCCTACCAAGTACCCCAAAGCGCGGAATGAAGACGCTGTTTGGTTTACGCAAGAGTCCAACAAAGCGCATTGGATCTCCAGAGAGTCCAACAAAGCGCATTGGATCTCCAGAGAGTCCAACAAAGCGCATTGGATCTCCAGAGAGTCCAACAAAGCGAATGGGATCTCCAGAAACTCAGTACTCAAGACCAACACCCCCATCAATGATGCAGAGTAGTAAGACAAAGCAAATCCTTTACAACACAGACTCTGTTCCTTTGGTAAGTCCTTGCATTGTTAGGGTCGCTCTGAACTATGCTGACTGTCGAGCCCACCAAGCCATCCCACCATCCGAATGATTTTCATTACCATATTGATCCGCGAAGCATTATGGCAGCTCCTCGGCAGACCAATATCTCGCTAGATCCTCCCACGCAGTCAATGCTCCAAGCAGATCTAGACCTCATGATCGTGATCTCCGCCAATGCTTTTCTGCTCATTGAAGCAAGTGCGAGGCGTCTAGCACCTTCTGTCATCATCTCTGAACAGCAAAAGTGGGCTGCTCGCGGCCAGACCCCAGTCATTGACTTCCAGTACGATAGCACTACACAGCGCTCGATTGTTTCCAACAGCCTTGGACTTCTCAAATTTAATGGCGCTGCCAAAGACAATAGACACGCGGTAAATACTGGGCTGACTGCCTGGTTGAATGTCACCGAATTCCTCTCTCAACGCGTCTACTGCCAACCGGACACATTGATTCGAAATCTTTTGCACGACGCATCCAAAGTCCTGGAGTTGTTGGGAGCCCCACCTCGCACAATGTTGGCATTCCAGGACCTGCAGATCAAGACACTGACACACATGAATCATGTGCAAAGAATGCGCGTACACTGACTGGAAAATGAGCTTCACGGGGGAGAATTCACACCTTTTGGACTTTCACGGGCTTCTTGTATCAGTGGGGGTCAAATGCGAGGGCTGTTCTGAGGTTATGACTCGAGTGTATCTGATGTATGTATATTCTAAACAAGTGATCGCTCACTGCTTGCGATACGATATTGCCCACCATAGTCAGGCATCTCCGAGAGTTTTGGGGTTTTACATCTGTTCTACTCCAACTCGCTTCTGCTGAGATATCATCTTGCTTTTGATTCCTGGTCTCTTGTCGATTCATGTACATCCTGCTCACGTATGTCAGCCCAAATGTGATTTATGCAACCTTCAGCAATGGCAGCCGTGATGACACTCCGGGTCTTCTTCTCATTCCGGACTAATTTGTCAATATCGTTTTCTTGCTATGAGCAACGCCCTTTTATCAACCAATGCTATTTTGCACATCAGGAGAATCCAACCGCAACAGGACCAAGACCGGCATCATCTTCGAACTAAATACGTCAGAATGTTAGTAAAAGCGACGGTAAAAAATGGATGGTATAAGCAACCTACTTCAATGAAACCACACAATGTCGCTAATCCGGTGTAGCAGCGCACACATTCGGCAACCAGAGGTCGACTTTCCTGGGCAACTTTTCCATTGACACCGAGATGCTTTTTGAAGAAGCCTACCACGTTTGCTCTGTAATCGACAAGAAACGACCGGGATAGGTACTGAATCTGTTCGTTCTGTGCGCCTCGGGATGTGAAAGTCGAGAGGAGGACTCGAAGCGTGAATGAAGTGAGCGAGTAATAAGTATGAAGTGCTGCTTGAGCTGCTGCGGAGAAAGGAATCGTTGTTTCGTTGTCGTCGTTGGTTGGCAAGGCGAGGCCGAGGTCTGGGTCGGCGTTGAATAATAGTGTCTCTCGAATAGCAGATACGAGGCCTCCATCAAGAAGAGCTCCTGCTCCCTCACGAGTTCTGGATATTTGCAAAAGAAGAAGCATACGTGCCTCGAAAATGGAGAGAAGGTGTGGACGATCTGATCTTGTTAGCACATTGTGGTTTACTGTTCTGTTGGTGAGATTCTTACGCGTAGCTTCATAGTCCTGGAAATCGGAAGAGATGTGCTTGAGTGGATCAATCAATATCTCTAATGCGTTGGCTTTGACCACGGCATTGAGGATGAAGGTTGACTTCTCCACTCGGGCTAACGAGGTAAGCAATGCAAGCAGATTGAACGCATTCATTCGACAGGCGTCAACCCCATCGTCAGCATCATCGCATAAAACTTGAATCAAGCGTTGGCTAGCAGAACGTACACAGTCCATGGCATTGCGACGGGCTCTTGCATTGACATCTGCGCTCGATCCTTGCGACACAAGTATCCTGCTGAGGTACTGCGCACAGATGCTGTAAAATAAGGTCCGAAGCTGTGTGTTTGACTCTGAAATCGATATACCCTCGATAGACGCCCTGAATAACTGGAATAACTTCTCAGTTATCATGTTGTCCAGATGATGCTGTGAACCCTTGCCTGTGGATTCAGATAGGGAGAAAAGTAGCACATCAGCAGCTCTGGCAAGCTCCACCACATCTTCGGGGTCATCTGTGATGTAGGCATCGAGTTTCGGAAGCATCTTTTGTAACATCTGTAAAACGAATTGAGACCGTGCTTGTGGGTCCATTGGACAACATTCAATGACGGCGATGATCATGTTCATGTATTCATGCAAAGCATCTGCGCGTGCTTTTCGAACGACGATTACTCTATTTCGAGCTTCCAAAGTGGCAATGATCCTGTCACTTTCCTCAATGATTTCTAACTCAACCTCAGCTTGTTTGCTGCTTGAAATTTCTGCATTGCGATGTAAAAGCTCTAGCCCATAAGCACTTAGCCACTCGCGACACATGCCGATGTTGTACAAGGACGGAAGCCCATCTGCCGATTCCAATAAAAAGGTCTCGAAATCAACATCACCATAATAGTGGGTGGCGAGACTGAAAGACGCAGATAAGTCCAATTCCAAGAAATCGAATAAGGAAAAAATGTCTGCGTGACTGATGACTGAGCCGTCTACATCGGTGGTTCTGCCTTGGAGAGTAGAAAGTGCTTGCCGGAGTGCAGTACTCAGTTGGTCGCCAGCCGCTGCCCTCAGCTCAGCTTCAGTGTAGTTAAACAGAGCGGCCCGGAAGTCCAGATATTTGGCCAGTGCTTCTGCAGAAGTAGCAAACCAGAATTCGTCCCTTTGCAAGATCGAGTAATCGTCCCACAAAGTCTGTTGAGAGAGAATTGGTATGCTGATATATTGTGCTTGTAAAAACTGCAGTCTCCGCAGCTGTCCAATTACGACCGTACTAGACAATGATGACGTCCATAGATATCTCAAGACATTCAGAGAGGCAGCTTTGAGATGTATGAGCCAAGATGTCAGAGAAACGCCATCATCAAAAGGATAGTTTTGTGCCAAAGACACAACAGCATTGAGAACAGCAGTGCCCTCATTGATAGAGTCTGAGATGAATAGTGCCTCACCAATCCGATCGAAACCAAGGAGAAGATGTGCAAGGTTCGGCGCGTCGGCTTGTGTATCCAGACAAGCGTTGAAGAAAGCCAAAATGCCGTCCTTGCTGAGGTAGCCTATGGAGCGGTATCCGTCCTCGAGCTCTCGAAGGTTAATCTGGAGTCTTGTAGTGAGGTTGTCGGAAAAAAGGTCCAGTTCAAAGCCGGGCTGAGAACCGAGGCAGTCCACAAGCCGTCTGGGCAGGTCACGCGACGTCTCGGTCGATATGGGATAACTATTGATCTTTGTAGAACTTGATAGCTTTTGAAGAAGGGCAAGTGATCGTAATGATAGCTCGGCATTGCTTGAGGCAGCAAATTGACACAACTTGAGTATCACGTCTGGGTTTGCGGTGAAGGATTCTTCCACCGACGTGATATTTGCTCGAATCTGCCGATCTGAGCCTTGACGCGATTGTAATAATGGCCTTACAATGTCGAAATAGGTTGGCTGCAACTCCAGGACCTTGTTGATAACATCGATTGCCCTTTGGAGACCTAGTAACAATGGCGAATCGGGAAAAGCCTCTTCAATGGTATCAGTTGAGACTCGGAATAATGTCATGATGAATCTATTCACTTCGGTGCTGAAAATCCATTGCATGAGTCTAGCGAAGGGGCTAGTCTGGGCGTAGCTCATGGCGCCTGGGTTGTCCTGTGAAACATGTCCCTGTTTCGTTGACCGGCCCAGCATAGCAAGGTAGTCCTCATTGAAACCTTCCAAGCCGACGGCAATAAAATCCAGGCAGTGAAAAGTTCCGATTGATCGTTGCAGTTCGTCGCTAACCTCTGGAAGTCGTCGTACCATGATGTGGCTACAGACGAAATCAATGTAAGGTTCTATGCCTATGCTTCGATATGTCGCGCCAAGATCGGCAGGGAGGGGAAGCTGGTCACTCCCAACGCCCGTAGAAGGCATTGGTGCAATCAAGTCACGAAGCAGGACCACAAATGCGTCATATTGATCGAAGGATATCGCGATCGAGGCTAGTGTACCAGTGAGAAAGGCAAGCGACGCTTTCGGACTAGGGGAGGCTTGTGCAGTCGTTGTACGCAAAGCGTCGTGACCACGGGCTGCCCAGTCATCCAACGTTCTCCACATGTCAGTCGCAATATGGATTGTTTTGTCTGTAAGAAGGGCGCTCAAGGTGGCGAAAATACTGGCTCTCATGTAAGTGGGTATGGGTCCAGAGCTGAGGATGAGAAGAGACTGTGGCAAAGCGGCCGAGGCACCTTCTAGGATGTATTGCCTGGTGCTGTTTTGTACGCGACATAGATGAGCAAGGAGACGCAGATAGCAGGACAGCATGACCGGGCTTTCCAACTCATTCATATCTGCAGGCGAGGGTTTACGCGTGGTAGGGAGTTGGGAAACTGTGGTGCGCTCGTGAACCTTGTTTGCATATAGCTCTAGCTCAGCGAACATTTGAACGTAGTTCAATGAAGGATTTCGGCGGCCGCGAGATGTCGCAGGCAAGGAGGCGTCCAGTAAAAATTTATGTGTGGCTTCTGCGCATTCTTGGTCCTCTGAGATCGAGCAGAGAACTTCACAAAAAGCACTCACTCTTGGAACGGTTTGTCTCATGGATGCCCATTGGAGGAAGCCATAAAGATTGTTGTCAGGATCTTCCCACCACTGTGCGGCTGCTTCGGGTCTGTTCTGAAAAGCGAAAGATATCAGCACCAAGAATGCTTCAAGGTGAAGTTTGCTTCCGGGACCACCACGATGATCTATTGGTAAGCCTTCCTGCATTGCCACTAACTGATTCAATCTTTGGTCGTCCTCTTCTGTCTTCAGGCGTCGAATGCAGTCAGGCATGTTTGTAATAAACGCCTCAACAAAGGTTTCAACAGATTCCATCAGATGGAGAGTGAAATAGGACGAGGTCTGCTCACTTTCGAGTGTCAGGCCTGTACTGTCACTTAGGAGAAGGGCAACCAGCTCCTGCCTCGCAGGATGTCTCCATGGGTCTGTCTTTGTTGCGACACAGACGGATAATAAAAACCTTAATGCATCGTCTTTTAGCGCTGCTATAGCAAGACTTCCTCTTTGATCACTACTGTGATCATCTGCTAAGTCACGAAACCGACCACTGTATTCTGCAGTCCACCAGAGGACGAGAGCTGCGCGGAAGGGCCGATTGGGCGACGACTCTTTTGGGAGGTCTGCTAAAGCTCGATTGAGGCATTCAGATTCTGTCTGATTTGTACCGTCAAGCGAGCCGAATATCCGAAAAGCGGAGGCGAAGGCTGGCAGATAGTGAACAAGGTTGAAGTCAAGGCGAGAGGAGGTTTTGACGATCTCGTTGAGCTTTCGAAGTTCCTCCGGTGAAGCATAATTTCCGTCAAAAAGGTACGCAAGGATAGATGCCAGCGCCTCGTGTTGTTTAAACAAGCTCTCCTTTTGAAATTCGAATGTGGCATAAAACTCGGGACCCCGGGGGTCTCCAAGGACGGCCCTGCTTTGAAGCGCATCCATAATGCGACTTTGGAATGATTCCAAGGCAGTCAATGCGTCTATACATTTCCTTGTAAAAGCGTGGCCGTGTCCGTGTATTCCCGAAGCAACGTCAAGGACTTGGAGAACGATGTTACGAAAAGTGGTCTGGACAAGGTCGTCGAGCTCATGATTTAGAGATTGCTGGCAGGTAATGCGGAAGGATTGGAGGAGAAGATCTCGACGATTATGGAAAGCGCTCACAGCGCTGGTGACCACCGACTGGCCTGTTGTCGGGGTGTCTGGTTGGGTCTGAAGGAGTAGGCGACCAGCCTCCACCTCATCCAAATCAAGAGTTGTACCGATTGCACGGCTGATGTGTTTGAATTCGTCGTTGATTCCATACTCTTGGTCGTCGAGGCTGATTTTCCCTAGACATATGTTAGAATAACCAGGGCAACGAAGTACCATGGGGATTATACCGTTGTTGTATTGCTCTCTGTCCACAGAAGAAGGAGTTGGCTTGTCCAACAATCTCTTGAAGTCGTCGACGCTTGCGTTCAATTCATCTACAAGCCGTTCAATGTTTGCGAGGCGGCCCTCAGTAAAGGCTGTGAGGTCAGCATGGAGAGCTTGCAGTCGCTCAAGACTGTCCATGGCGACATAGGAGATCTGGAGACTTTCTCGTATGATTGTTGGAGGTGGGTGCGCTTTGCTACTTGAGGTGTTCAATATGTACGAGTTTCAAGTCTTCGATGGCCAAAAGTTCGGCGCGTCTCCAATCCAAAATCCATCTCCAAAAGAAAGGCAGTCGCGAACGAATGTGGTTAGCGCAGCCTGCCTCGCCAAGACTTCGTGAACAGCCTTGCCGCCATCGCCACAATTTCAGATTGGCAATGCATGAAGAAGACCATCACCATCCTTCGACAGAAGTAATGCATTTTACGCGTCTGAGTAGTTTGCTGGTGAAGGTCTGCTACCATTGCCTCTCATATACGTGTTTCATGAGTACAGGAACCAGCCTTCTTATCTAAAGGATGCGCCCTCAAAGCACAGACCTGTTAATCGTTTGTGACCGGAGATATGGCGGAGGTTAGCATCGCGTCAGCCGTTGGTATGTCCCCTGAACCTGATACCCCCGAAGCACATATTAATCGCTTGATCTTCTGAACAAATTCTATTAGCAAAACTTGAAGCTGATACCCAGAAGACGAGAGCGGAGGGTCTGCAAGGTGAGAGCTTTCGTGCAAGTACTATCCCGTGCTCTCTTGACCATTACATAGATCTCAAACGAGTTCTGGGACAAGAACGCTATGGACCAAGATTGTAAGTTTTACTTCACAAGCAATGCATCTCGAAGCTAGTCTCACGAAGGATAGTGATAATCTCACCGATGATGCTTTCCACAGGATTTTTGAGTTACTTTTTAAGATCGTCTCTCGTGATAAACCAGTTTATCTGCGGCAGACCTCGAAGCCAACCACTCAAAGAAACGCCGCCTCTAGACTGGAATCAACCGCTGCTGCCCTGCGTCTTGCTGTAGAGGTTGGGGTCAAAAGCATCAAATTTCGGACTGCACTCTCTGTTTTGGATCACATCGTTCAGACTTTGCCGATCGCGGATGGCTCCATTTGCCAGCCCCTCCAAACGGACTACCTGAAGAGCTTCAAGGCTCTTCTAGAACATGGCCCCCACTGTGAGCATATGCGAATGAAACAATGGCAATATTATGTCGACTTTGCTGTTGATACTCTCGGCTTTCGTCGCGAAGACACCACGCAAGACACCGATGGCAGAAGTGATGCAACCACATTCATCTCCAGGCTTGGACAGAGTCAATCGATTCGTCTCAGTGACCGCAGCTTGAGAGGGTTGGTACAGAACGCTCAGTATCACGAAGAGCTAGTATCTTCACTAAAATGCCTCACGGCAACAAGCAACGCGCCAATCATGTCACGTGCTACCGAAATCGTGGATTCCCTGATAGGATTCTTGAAAACTACTTCAAGAGCTCAGGAGGCGGCGTTCGAGACTCTGAATAACGTTGTTGCCGTGTCTTTGACCGAAAAAGTGTCTTTAGCGCACCAGACCGTCCTGAGATTAATACCAATCATTCGTCGGCTGTGGTCTCACAAGTCTGCTGCGTTGCGCGATCAAATGCTCATCATGCTTCACTCATGTCGATTTATCTTTGTGACTAGGAGCAACTTGTGGCCTGACTTCGATCCTGCTATTCTCACTGGTCTGCTCGAAACCATGCTGGCTGAGTATTATGTACGTAACGAACGTGAAATACTACATTTCGATGATCTACGATCTACACGTTGTGATCGACCCGGTCCTCTGCAATGTCTGCACTTCTGCCCATTGCGCAACAATGCAAGGAGCGTCACCAATTGCCTAGGCTTAACAGTTACGGCCAATCTGTTGGTAGCAACAAGTAAGTATAAAGATCACAGGCATGGAATTCAGACCGATGAGCTTGAGGGACCGAGAAAGCGCCAGAAAACCCAGAGCCCTCTGGAAAGAGTGAAGCAATTGGTCGCTGATGGCCATGGACAAACTCAGCTCGCAGCGATCCAAATCTTCTTTTTTTTGCTCAATCAACCCGAAGCTCCTGTGTTGGGAACTATCAAGTTGATGCTTGCCTTACTACCCGGCCTTGCACATGAAGACGCCGCCATCCAAACGTGGATATACCTTGTTCTTGCCAGGCATGTAAACCCTTCGTCCCTCCTTTCTCCATCTGACAAGACCTCAGGAGTGCCTACAGTACTCTCGAGCTTGACCAATTGACCGCGAACCCATGGCCCCAAATATGGCGCTCAGCTCGTAGAGCAATAACAGCTGCTGGCACGGTGCGAGCAGCATGTTACGTGCTCTACGCTATTCTCGACACTAAGCGTTTGTCCTCGGTTGCAACAGGCAGCTTTGTTGAGAACACCCTCTTCGGAGAGAATAGCGGGGGACCTTGTAGTATGACTGATACTTCCTTGCTGATGATGACATCTGCTGTGCGTTCGGTCTCGTTTGACGACGCGAGAAGCTTCGAAACTTTTGCAAACAAGATCCTTGGGTGGTTGTCGTTGCGATGGACTTTGCGTATGTTGTCGTATGTCGTCGATTAAGACCTTGTTAACTCATATCAGCACCTACTCTTGACCGAATTCAAAATGCTCACCTGGTTTTCCACGCTCGGGCTGAGTACCTCTATGCGCTGCTTACATCTCTTTGTGGCGCCACTGATCCCATACAATATTTCATGGATTGGACCCCCGCCCATCCAACCTGGGCAATATTACTCGCGACCTCTAGTAATGCTGACCTACAGACGTTTTTACACAACATAAAAAGCACAGAGCCCGCGGTTGTCGACATGTCTCGGCGACAAACGTTGCGCCATTTCGACCATATTTTTACCAGGCGATTATACCGCTCGATGGGGGCATTTCTGTCTACCCGCCTCAAAGAGTTTCGTCAAGCATGGATGCTGATCCAGTCTGAACGAACCTCAAATACGAGTCCCGATATTGTTGAGCTTGTGACAGTAGTTTTGGCGGTATGGGTGGCAATGGCTACGAGATTCTTTGAGGAGACGAAGGACCTAAACCCTTCTGATGACTGGGTCAATACGTGGGACAATATCATTAAATTCATAAAGGATGAAAATGACGAAGTTGCCCGCGTATTGACGATTCGCATGTCTTCAATTCTCCTGCAATTGGATGCTCAACTTTACCACAGTCCTTGCTCAATGAACCTTCCAGAGTACTCGATGATTCTCGAATCTGCTCTATCGCTCAGTCGTCGCGCAATCGAAACGAGCCGATCGATCCACAAGACAGGCATGAACGACTTGGATGATGAAGAGTTTGTGACGCAGTCGACTCAAGGGTTCCAAACCGGATCACAGCCTCACAGTTTCAGGATTGATTTGCCACTCTGTCATGATGAAGTCGGATTACTAGCCTGGCAACAGCTCAAGTTGACGATTGCATTAGCGGGAGTCTCCTCTCATAGAGCATTTGACCCTGCCACAACATCAACCGTGATTAAAGAGATTCTGAGCTTCGACGCGGAAATGCTCTTAGCCGCACGGGGAGCTGTATGTGATTTATTAGCTCTGAATCCGGGGTTTAAGCGAGCTGAGGCGACACAGCTGTTACGTTGTGTCGCCACTTACTTCTTGCAAGAGGAGAGCTTCGAAAGGTGCGAAGCGGCGTTGTGCTTCAGCTTGCAAACGATGAAAGGACTTGCACATTACTGGATCTCTGATGAGGCTGACGATGAGCTTGCTGAGGTTTCTTTTGACGTTTATGAATGGTTCCTGCGAGCTCTCAGCAAATCTATCCTATCACCAGCTGTTTTGTCAAAACTTTCCGATCTCTTCGACAGATTGATGCTCATGAACCCATCTTATGGAGCAGAGGATCTTCCATCGCCACGGACGAGCTTACTGAAGATCCTTCAAATTGGAAGCATGATCAATAGATTTCGTCTTTCCGACAAACTCTCTCGGATTTTTGAACGATTTGTGCTCAAAGAGCATGAACAGATTTTTCAAGACGTCATCGACCATCTCCCATCGAACCCGGAGATCGTGGAAGGTATAGCTATTCGTCTTCATATAATTTCTCGGTTGGGTAGTCGATGGCACACTATTTTAAGGCAAGCAACATACAAGCTTTACGAGACAGCCGCGGGTGTACCATCTGCTACAACCCTAGCTTGCAACTGCGTCTGGTCGATTTGCCAGGATCTAGGACTTGAATCAACAACAACACTCTTCAGGATATTCGCACCACAGATACTTTATACCTGGCTGGCCACACATGACCTCGGCAATATGCCCTTTGCAGCCTTTGGTTATTCAACACTGAAAGATTTGTTGATTGACAATTTGAATGAGTTTGTTGGTCAGATCGCGCTCCGTGGCTCCAGACAAGCTGAAGAGTTTGCACAGCTTGTTGGCCAGGAATGGAAATCCCTGCTACTCACCGGTTTTGCAGTCGCTGAAGCTTATACCTTGTCTTCTGAGACAAGCGTGCCCAAGCACGAGCGTCTATATGACGGCTCAGAGAAGCTTGTCCGGAAGCAAATTGGGTCTGATCGCTTCCTGAACCAACTCCGTGAATATCTCCCAGATATTGTTGCTCAACTTGTGATCTCGCTCCAGGATGACCGCGCATTCGACAAAGGTCTCGAAAAGCATTCCCAAAGCAAAGTTGCTGCGATGTGGCAGGATATGTGTAGTTCTTCGGGCACTAGCACAGAAGTTCCCTTGTCACAGCAGCCTTGTTTTCGAGCCAGGTGTCTGCCTGACGAACTGAATTATCTTTGTGCCCGGCTTGAGATTGCGTCCAATGATTTATGGTCTCCAGCCTTGAGCATCTATGTCTACAGATCACTATTAAGTAGAGCATTGCCCGCACTTGGTCCGCTGCATGCATGCAGTATCATCCGCAAAGTCAGAGCAGTGGTAAGCCTTGCTGGTCCCGCTGCCTTAAGAGGCTACCCATTGGAGATGCTACTGCACAATCTACGCCCATACCTGACAATATTCGAGTGCGCCGAAGACACGATGGGTATTTACAGATATCTGCTTCAGCAAGGAGCAGATCATCTGCAGAATCGCATATCGTTCATTGCAGGTCTCGGCGTTTCAATCTTCGCCTCTCTTACACGATTCATTACCTCATCACAAGACAGTACCACACAAGAGAGTCACTTTCTGGCGACTATTTCTGCGGCTCAAAACTTCCGGTCGTTTCTAGCTGGTTTTCTCGAAACATTGGAATTTCCCGATGCATCTGTGGGACTCCTGACAATGTATCGCAGAATCATTGAAAATTCCCGGGATCTCAGCCAACCTGGAAATAGCGCCAGGAGCACGAAAGAAGGAAGTCTGCTACTCGCTCTACTAGAGGATAGGAGCTCTGAAAGTCCCCTGCTCACGAGCCTGCATTTCGACATCTCCCTCGAGATACTTTGCAGAGACTTCTCGATCTCAAATCGTCACACGGATGATATAATGTCTGATGACATAACTGCTGCCCAGGTAGCTAAAGTTCTTCTCTCTGCCATCAGAACACTTCCGCTTAACGACGCCTTTAACCAGTGGGCCGCAAGTGTCATCGGCCGTGGCTTTATCATGTGTGGTATGGACAACAGTTTTGCGAAGTTGGCTGGAAAAGCTGGCCGTTTTAGCTCTGATGCCGAAGATCTAGGTCCTGTGGTTTCGTATACTAATATCATTGCTCATCTGGCGGACCTACTATGGAAGCCTGATATGAAGGCTGCGGAATTGGCTGAAAGGACTTTGCAACTGATTTCGACGAAATTACCGCAAGAACACGAAGAAGCCGTTCTTGCGCCTGGGTTTGACAAAGCCTGGTTCGCTGACATCAGATTCAATGGGTTGTCTTGCCCGCCCATGACCCAAAAGCCAACTCGAGGGAACAATATCGCATCAAATTTGTCATTAGACCCACAATCGCCCGAACATACAACTTGGGCTATTAAGTTGTTGGCAACACTGGAATCTGAAACGTCCAAGGACCCTATTCTGGCATTCCTCCGACCACTGATGCATGAGATTCCCCATGTTGCAGATACTTTGCTGCCGTACATTGTTCATCTGAGCCTATTACACGACAGTACAGGTCGACAGGGCGCTCGAGAGAAGATATCACAAAATTTTTCCACAACTCTGCGCGATCGAAGGCTTGAGTCAAGGGGTTCTCACCGCCTCATTCTTCGAACGCTTTTGTATCTGAGATGTTGTCCTTTTCCTGGTGAGACTAACGCAGCAAAACGGGAAACTTGGCTCGATATCAGCCTGGCCGAGGCTACTACGGCAGCCGCAGATTGTCACATGTACCACGAAGCCCTCCTGTTTCTAGAGCTCCACCATTCACAATCTCAGCTTCAGTCAGGACGATCCTCTCGTAAGTCCTTAGTGTCAGATGTCACTTGCCCAGAGGAGGTGATTGCCATGATCTACGAAAATGTCGATGATCCCGACTTGTTTTACGGTAGACATGAAGACAGAGATTTGCAGTCTGTCATCAAGAAGTTAGGCCACGAAGGTGCCAGCCAAAAGTATTTGTCTTTCCAAAGCGCTCTGCTCGACTCTCGATTGAAGCTGAATGATTTTGAGAGTTTGGCTAGCGCAGTTCATTCGACTGCATCCGCACTGAGCGCTGCTAACATGCAAGGCATCTCGGACGCCGTGAACCAGTATTATGAAGGTTCAGGCATAGCATTCCAGTCAAAACCCGTAAATGAATCTCCTAGTAATGGATGGTCTGGGTCGTGGGGTGACCAATGTCCGACTTCATCACATCCCTTTACGACCCTATTTCAGAACATTCAAGGTCATTCAAATAGCAGGAGCCTAGAGATCTATATCCAGCAGTCATTGGAAGAATGTACGCAGGACCTGATACGCAATCCCATCGACAAGAATTGGTCATACAATGTTCTCACACAAGCTGCCATCTTGGCAGAAGCTCAGCAGACCATCGTAGCAGCAGGAAATGACAACTTCGAATCATTCTGGTCCTGGGTTGTTGACAGAGATCAAAACATCAAGCATGCAGAGTAAGTTCATCACGATAGCGATAGTCTAGGGCTAACCATGACAGCTTCTCAAAACTATTGCCATTGCTTGTCGGAAGAGAAGCGGTCATTGCCGCACTACGCCGGAGTAGCCAGTCGCAAAACTCTTCCGGAACGAATACTTCGAAAGTGCTATTACAAGAAATTCGAATTCTCCGGCAGTCTCTCAGCCTAGCTCGCGACTCCGAAGGTGCTCAAGCCCAATTCAGTCTCAATCGAGCAATGAATCTGTCAGATCTCGATACTATCGCTGTCCAAGCTGGAATTAGAGTTGATGTTGCTGTTCAATATGATCTTGCAAATACGTTGTGGGCCCAAAATGAAACATCGGGCTCCATCAAAGTCCTCCAAGGCCTGAGCGAACGAGAAGATCTTGACGTCCAGAGTATTCTAGTGACAAAGGCCGAAATTCTGACAGATCTCGGTCACAAAGTGGCCGAAGCGCGTTTAGAGAAGCCGGACGAGATCATCGACCACTACCTTCTACCCGCCTTTAAGGAATTGCACGGGAAAAATACTGGTGCGGAGGCGGGAAGGGTCTTTCACAACTTTGCTGCTTTTTGCGATATGCAACTACAGGATACCGACAATCTGGACGACTTCACCCGTATCGGGAAAATCCGTGATCGCAAGTTGCGTGAGTTGAATGATCTAGAAAGGATGGTGAAAAGTAGTGAAGGGAAACAGAAGGATCAACTCAAGATGCATCTGTCAAAGACCAAAACCTGGTTCAAACTCGATGACGAGGAATGGAAAAGATTGACGAAAAATAGGGAGGCTTTGATTCTCCAATGTCTCGAGAATTACCTTTTGTCTATGACAGCTTGCGACGAATATCGAAACGACACTCTACGCTTTCTGGCGTTATGGCTAAATCAAGCTGATAGCCGGTCAGCAAACGCATCAGTCCGCAAATACCTGAGTTTAGTGCCAACTCGGAAGTTCGCCCCGCTGGTGAATCAACTCTCCTCTAGACTGTTGGACACAAAGGACGAGTTCCAGCTGCTCCTGATGGATCTCATGTTCCGCATATGCTCTGATCATCCGTATCATAGCTTGTACCAGGTCTTTTCCACTAGCAAGAGCAAAGCACCAAAGACAGATGATCTAGGCACCTCGCGCAATGCCGCAGCGAGTAAACTAGCCGATTTGATCAATAAGAAAAGCCCTTCAGCGGCAATATGGGTCGCCATTCACAACAGCAACATTGGCCTACACAGGATTGCGCAAGAGAGACTTTCAGACAAGGATGCTAAGACTAACGCTAAAATTCCACTTCGCAAATTGCCATCCGCCCTCAAACTAGAGCAGGTCATGACGGATTCACACGCAAAGATCCCACCCCCAACCATGAACATTAGTCTACGCCCAGATCGAGATTATTCCCAGATTCCAGCTTTTAGCAAATTTGAGCCGGAGATTTCGATCGCTGGTGGAGTATCCGCGCCGAAAATCATGACCATGATTGCAGTCGACGGCTCGAAGCACAAGATGCTTCTCAAAGGTGGCAACGACGATCTTCGTCAGGATGCCATCATGGAGCAAGTCTTCGAGCAAGTATCAAACCTTCTCAAGGACCATCGGACCACAAGACAGCGTAATCTTGGTATCCGCACCTACAAAGTGATCCCATTAACGCAAAATGCTGGCATCATTGAATTCGTCAAGGACACTCTGCCACTGCACGAATACCTCTTGCCAGCTCACAAGAGATACTTCCCCAAAGACCTCAAACCAAATGAATGCAGATCACGGATTGCAGATGCACAAAACAAAGGACTCACACAACGCCTACAAGCGTATCGAAGCGTCATTTCAAACTTCCATCCAGTGATGCGATTCTTCTTCATGGAACATTTCCTCGATCCCGACGACTGGTTCTATCGACGCCTGAATTACAGTCGTTCAACAGCCGCAGTCAGCATTCTCGGACACGTGCTTGGCCTGGGCGACCGGCACGGCCACAACATCCTCCTCGACATGAAGTCCGGCGAAGTCGTCCACATCGACCTCGGCGTAGCTTTCGAAGCCGGTCGCGTCCTGCCCGTTCCCGAGGTCGTCCCCTTCCGTCTAACCCGTGATCTCGTAGACGGAATGGGTCTGACAGGGGTTGAAGGTGTATTCCGGCGCTGCTGCAACTTTACACTCGAGGCCCTCCGCCGCGACCAAGAAGCCATCATGACCATCCTCGATGTCCTGCGCTATGATCCGTTGTACACCTGGTCCATCTCGCCTCTCCGTCTTGCGCGCATTCAGGAACACAACGAGCAGGCAGCAGATGCCGCCGCTGCTGCCGCCTCAACGTCGGCGTCGGCTTCGACATCAGCCGTGGGAGCCGGTGGCGCCGCTCCTACCACCGACGCTGCAGGTGTTCTTGGTGCAGCAGTCAAGCGGGATATCAATGAGCCCAGCGAAGCAGACCGTGCATTGACAGTGGTTGCGAAGAAACTAGGAAAGTCACTGAGTGTCGAGGCTACGGTCAACGAATTAATCCGTCAAGCCACGGATGAGAGAAACCTGGCTGTGTTGTATTGTGGTTGGGCTGCTTATGCTTGACGCGAGAATTTTGTGCCATGCAAAGATGCCAAAGATGGACGAGTTTATATCCATGGGGAAAGGAAGGAATAGTCAGGAGATGGAGATTGGCCTGGTGAGGAAGTGCACAGCAAACCCGAAAAGGTACCCGGCACGGTCGTACCTGAAAGGAATGGAAAAGGAAGAAAATAAAAGCTAGATCGATGCGCCGCGTGTCGGCGGTGGTCAGCTGTGAGACATGGATAGAAGGGAAATTGTGAATAGAATACCAATCGTTGTGGCTTCGTAGTGCGTCTATTCGGATAGATTGCGAGACACCTGAGACTTCTGGCTGAACCTGCGTCATTCATTTGCGAACTGAGATCTAGTCATCTCCTCCTCATCCTAAATGTCTTCGTTTGATCAAGACCGAAACGATGCGATAGAGCTAGGCGCGCAAAAGGACATCCAAGCTTCATCAAATGGCGCGAAGAAGTGTAATGGGTAGGTATTGTTCGCATCTTCGGCTGGTTTGGAATAAAATAATACATTGTGTCTTGCGACTTCATAGTAGTAGATATACTGATATGGACATTTACAGGTGAAATATTACACATAATTTGACGCAATCGCCAACTGAAGTCGTGCCAACAACCTGAATACAATGGCCAATCAGCTAGCCAACGAACCTTCCTTCCATCCATACATTCGTCTTATTCGACCGTCACGCGTTGTACATGGTATCGCGACAATAAAGGGATTAATGACAAGACGACGACTATAGATCGTCTCTAGCAGATATGCGTGTCCTTTTCAGATTGTAGTTGGACCAACATTATATGACAGTTTGGCAGTGTGGAGACGTTTACACAAGCCAGCCATCACCGCCGAACCTTGACCCGAAAGGAATCTTCCTTTCCATCAACCACGGCTTACTCGAACCGTGCTGACTGCCATTAGCAGCAAAGGCACGTTTATAACCGACGTCCCAGCGGTCTTCGACTTCCATCAGCATGGCGCGCTGAGGCTGTGCGTGCGGTGGAATGGGGACTTTGGGTTTTGGACGACGGCCACGTGGGAGTGCTGGTTTCTTAGGAGTTGAGGACTTTGAGGTAGAAGAGTTTGTATTAGATGAAGAACTCGAGCCGGCCGAGGCAACATTGGAAGACTCTTGTTCGGCTTCCTTTATGATTGTGCGAAGTTCTTTATCGTCCGCAGTGATTTGCGCACGAATGTATGTTGTATCGTCAGAAGCATTCAAGGTGGACATGATACTCTGACGCGGGATATAAGCGTATTTCTCAAGTTCGATGGGTCCACCTCGCGGTAAAGTTTCGGGATCGAGGAATGCCTCCTTCCCTTTGGCAAGTAACTGATTGATGTCGAGACTTTCGCCATGAGGAATCTTGTCAGGATGACTAGGAGTTACGCAATCCATATCCACTTCTTTTCGGAGGACATGATCGATATCGACGGCGGAGAAAAATGCACAGGACTGTGGAAGGTCTTCAATTCCCATCTGTTGACTGAACATGGCTCTGGTCCAGAGGTTCGAGACTTGAAGTGCAAGAGCGACTTTATATCGGTCTTCGTCCTTGACTAGATATCGAATCTCATCATGAACGGTAATAGCCAGACGGGCATCGAGATTGAAACGTCGAATGAGGAAGTCCATACTGATGATGAGGAGATGGAGATAATCAACACCAGAAGACTGAATGGCCCAGTTGATGCGAGAAGTCATGAATGAGCCTTGATTAATGAATCTTCTCATCAGTGCTTCGGTGATTCCTGCGCCTAGGACTGGAGTGCGTGGGCGTTCTTGCTCGGCGAATTCTTCAAGCTTATTGAACACGAAGGATTCCGTACCTCCTCTCCAAAAGGATCCATTTCCGAGAGCTTTCCGCCGGGTGCGCGTCCCTTTGGTCTCTTTGTACAAATTTGAAGCAATATCTGTGGTCTCTTTCTCGGAAAGTGTTGGATTGAATTGCCGTAGCAGAGTGGCGGCAAATTTCAATCCTGCACCATAGATACGTCCATAATTGAAGACCTTGGCATCGTTTCGAGAGATTCCAAGAATTTTGGCTGTTTTGGAGTGGAGATCTGTACCCGCAGCTTTTGTGCCTTCGAGCGTCATGAAACCGATTGCATTCCCTCCATGAAGCTGAAACTGTGCATCTCCAACCAAGGATGCTATCCACAGTTCTTCGCTATCGACATCAGCGCCAACGAAAGAATAGCCTTTTGGAGCCTTGACCATGGCTTTGAGCTCCGACCCCACACGATTTGCTTTAGCATTCGATGCTGTGAGCCAAGTGTTCTCGACAGCGCGTCGAGTGATTGTGCCCATAGGTATAATTTGAGGCAAGATGAATGCTTGGTCAGTCTTGCCTGCAAGACTGGGATCCCTATCGTCTTCTCTTACAACCATCTGTGACGTAATCCGATCTCTTGCGGAAATCCAATAAGAACAAGAAGCATTCATCTCCAGCGCTTCTCTGGCGAGTGAAAATTGCGAAGATAGAGTTCCAAGTTCGAAGTATTGGAGATAGCCTTTGGCGAGAGGTGAAGAACATCGAGCGGTTGGTCCATCCTTGTGAGGAAGCTTAAAGTAGACATGCTTATAATCTTCCTGCAGCTTTTGGTTCTTCTCCTCCGCCATGTCAACTTGAACAGCATTGCTGTGTTCATACTTGGCGGCGTTGCTAATCGGAACGCGAAAGGTCCAACCGTGGAGATCTGACCAAACCAGTGGATTGCCGTCCCACGACAACTTGAGCAGTAATGGAGCAATCCTCGTGCGCACTGTCAAACTCAAGGGAGAGTTGTTGCTGACAAAAAGATCTCTGTACCAGTTCGGCGCACCTGGTTTCTTCTGTCGCGCAACAGGTTGAGGTTCCTCGCCTTTCTTTTTCGCCTTTTTGTATCTGATCTCCTGACCTGACCAGTCCAATTGACTCAACCAGGGATCTTTCTCATAAACCTCTGGTTGTGTCTTGACTTCGAGGGCAGCGTCTGATAATTGGAGAAGTCGCTGCTCGACGTCTTTGAGCCGCTGTTGGTAGGTATTCTCGGCGTTTTCCAGATACTCATCCCACGTCTTGTTGACCGGAAGGATGACTGACGAGAGATGACGCAAGGCTCCGAAACTAACAGGGTGAGGACAGGTTTCGAGAAAATTTGGAAACACCTTCTGGTAGACTCGGTGCGTTATTGAAACGTCAGCGGCGCAGTAGTCCAGGAGTTCCTCGATGCGCTCACGGATGGCCTCTCGATTGAGTTCGCCAAAGAAATCTCGCTGAGACTTGTCGATCGTGACACCACAGTGGAATTTGGCGACGTCTCGTAGAGAATTGATAGAGCTTCTTCCAACCCATAATTCTTCCTCTTCCTCACTCAGCATCTTGCTTTCTAGCATAGTCTGTAGCTCAACGGAATTATGATCTGCTGACATTTTATCCCTGAGCGCCCTGTTTTTCTGGTGTTTCATCCAAGTTGGTCGTTGCCTTGAACACATGCCATTGACAGCGACATGTAAGGACATGGTATCGATGAAAAAGTTGCGCGACTGCTTGAGGTCGTATTCTTCCTTGACTCTGGCTCTATCGTAGCCGATATTGTGACCGACTACAATGCGAGGTTTGGTTGGATCACCAAGCGGGATCAGTTGTCTTGTGTTTTCCGTCTCGCCTAATAGATATGGAGAGATCCAGGCGTACCAGGCGTTCGGACTGGCCGCTGTGGCCATGACTGCGAAGGGCGACTCTTTCCACATTGTTTCCACATCGAAGGACAGCATAGTCTCGTCAGGCGCATCCACCTCTTCAGTCGTCATGTCTGGATTGTATTTCGTCCACCCACTTCTTAAAACCCATTTGCGAGGACGCTGCTGCAGATTCGCGCGCACAAAGGTTTTCCCATAAGACAAATATGGTTCGGCGGCGTCCATGCCCAACCTCGTGAAGTGTTCGTCCAGACTCGTGCCATGAAGAGGCGGTAGATCGAAACTAATCGCCGGTGGGTTATCGGTATTCTTGCCCAAGAGCTCATGCCTACGAAGGTGATCTTTGGCTAGTGCTACCAATTCCGGCCGAGGCGAAGTAGGACCAGCAGGGAACACCTGAGAATGAACATGGTCACTCAATTGCTGTACACCGATATCGTTGTATCTCGAAGTCGCGTCCTGCGCGAGTGTGACATGTGATTTCCTTTCTGAAATGATGCATGAGGATCTGCTGTCATCTACGTAGTACCGTCGAAGGATGGATGTGGCTCGGAGTGCGTACTGGGGCCGTAACCTGAACTTCTGCGAGGTTCTGATGCAGCCTCGTGCGCATTGCGCAGGTGCTGGTGGCCACAGCATTTTTTCGACGCGGGATATTCATCAGCTCAACATAGTGTGTGCATTCGCGGTTCGCGGATGTGAGAAGGAATGATAGGAGTCCTGACGTTGAGTCTCAGGAAGAACCCAAATGCACGTTCTCCGCAGGGGATGGCCGCAGGAGCCAAAAAAGTCAAAATCTTATCGCAGTCATGATGCAGGCGTTCAAGTGATGGTCACGTGACGTAGTAACTCCCTGGCACTCAACGTACCCGATTCTGATTCCCTCTCGGTAATGGAAGTTCGATGAATTTCTGTAAGAGTATATCGCAGCGGGGGCATATTAAGGGCTAAAATGATGATGATTTATTGTCGTTTAGCTAGAGCTATGGAATTGTTGTTTGCTAGGGCCCCTCCACAAGAACCCAGTGTTCTCCAGCGTGGAGGTCATAACATAACTAATTTAAAATATTGTTGATGTACATGGTTTCTAACCTAGGGAAATCGTAAAAGGAAGTTTTCCTCGATCTACAGGTCAATTTAGCCTGGATCTCCCAAGTTCAGAAATAGTTCAGCCACCAACGCCACCGCCAGACAACAGAATGAAATCCAAGCACAAGTAAAACAGCAAAAGATATCTTGCTGAATCCCAATCGTCCTGAAATGCATGAGTCTTTTCAATGGCGTTCCCAGAAGGATGACATGTACGCCAGAGTTGTTGGATAATGAGGGCTGACAAATGCAAGCAGACAAATATCGGTGACAAAACCAAGGACGAGGATTCGAGCGATCGTAGACGGGATCATTGTGGCCAGCATGTGTCCCGAAAACATGATAGTCGTGAACTTCCACATAGAAGAAAATGGAGGGTTGGGCGGCACAACAATAACGTTGTTCTCACTGAAGATAGAGAAAGACGGTGATGGCATACCTGGTGACGGCATACCTGGCGATGGCAGACCTTTCGAATATTGTGGAGAAGGCAATCCTTTGAGTGCGAATTGTGGCGAAGGCATGCCTGGAGACAACATGCCTGGCGAGTTAGATTCCGGAGGCAACTCCTTGAACACTACTGTCTTGCTCTTTGGGGTGCATTCGCCAGGGTAAAGTCGGGTTGAATCTCGTTGATCAGCGGGCTCCTGTGCGTGTTCTGCGGGCTTGACCAAGTCTCCATTATTCCCGTTGAAAAGGCGCGACTCCTCATTGTGAGGTTTTCCTTTCGGAGTACCGATGTCATCGTCGTCTTCACCCCACATAACTCTGTTTGAAAGGACATATTCGATCCATCGACCTCGTTCTTCAGGATCTGCATTTGACTTTGCAGATCCCGGATCTCGTCCATCGCGTGATTGAAACGTTTCTGCCACACAAGTTCAGGATTCTGTGCGTACGCTGGTGGGGGTGTTGGCAGACCTAACTGAGGGAGAAGCCGCTTAGAGATGGCAGACCGAGGGGTGCCACCGGAAAAACGAGGCGGGTATGGTAAATTATTGAAAGTAACGTCCGACACAATGGGACTACCCCAGCTGGCTGTACTGCTGCTGACGGGTGTAAATTCATCGTCTTCAAAGCGCCATGGGATGTTGTTGAAAGTTGTTTTCAGAGATTTGATGAGAATCTCGTCAGGGCACATCCCAGTTGCCACCGACAACTTAGGGGGTCGAGGTGTTGCGGGAGGAGTGGTGTCCCTGATGTTCAGACGGTTCAATGCGGTTTTGATCAAGGGCAAGTGGTGTTGCAAAGCCCACTTGCCAATTGATTCGATCCAGACCAAGAATTTCGTGAAGTGGTCGTCATTATTGAGATCAAACTTACACAACGGAGCCATGCAGTATTTGTCGTCTGCAATCCAATGGAAGTTGAGTATGGCGAAAGTGTTTTCGATGATACATGAGAAAGAGATGGGTAGTTCGGGAAGGATTTGCCCTTTCCATGCCTGGCTATATAGCATCTGCAGAGACCTGACGCACCATGCTCCGCCAATGGCAGCTTGGTTATTGGCGGCTTCGATATGACTTTCGCTTATCGTTCGTTCAAAGATCAGAAATGGGTTATACAAAGGGGCCCCAGGAGATATGTAACCAGTGTCGAAGTGGACAATTGTACCTGTTGTACTTAGCCATGGAGGCATTAGTGAGATCTCCTCGGTTGTGAACGCTGAACCCGAGAAGCCACATCCAAGGCCGGAACGTGGAACTGAGAGCTCGTACAAGGGGCTGGCATCGTTGTTGGCCCGAGTGGGTAATGCATCGCGGCCGAATGCCGGGACCATACAACGAGCTAATCGAGGCTCATTGTCGATAGATGGCAAGATGTTGGGCGGAAACAGAGGACTCGGCCCAAATCCACGTCCAATCTCAAGTTGACTGCGAAACGCCTTCTTTTGTTCATCAAAGCGACTAGTATCGACGCTTTCCTTTTCGATCAACGTCAACAATGCTTCGGGCATGAGGCTTTGCATTGGTGCCGCATCAGTGATCTTGATTCGATGTGGGCCGAGGACATCCCGCCGGAAGATCTTCCATGGAAGATGGCTACCATCGTACGATGAAGGCGGTAAGTCGTCGCTGACTGGATCATCCTGTCCTCGCTCGACGTCGGTAGACATGGTAATGAAAACAAAATAGTGTATAATACCACAAGGGAGAAAGAGTGTGTATCAAGAGAGAGAATGGAGCAACCTCTTTCCCAGAGACTGATGGTGATAAGGCAAGTCTGGGCTGAGGTACTGGCGTGGGATCAAAGCAGCATTGAGAACGTGGACAGAGAGTCAAGGTCCAAGAACAGAAGTCTGGAGAAGATGTTGGATGGGCTTCTGTAGAAAGGAGTGAGCGTGAGACGAGAAATGGGCAACGCAAGTAACAAATAAACTTTTGGCTTTAGTACGGCGTCGCCTCAACTTGCTATGATCAGCGTTGGAACGTTCTGCAAGCGCCTGATGTGGTCACATATTGGCCCTGCTGCAGGGACGCTGAGGTATGGAGCAGTACTCAGTGGCATCATGGCATCACGGCATCCCAGAGTCCCAGAGGGAGTGTTGCTTGCACGGGGCGCGAGGGCTGTGCTCAACCTTGCCATGCTGAGTCCACGAACCTCTTGTTGGCTTCTGAAGCGCCGACCCGAGAATTCGGGACCAAATTGGCTTCTTTCGAAGGTCCCCACATGCGGACGCTCTGACAGATGACCACTAAAAGCTCGCCCCGAAGCAGGTCGGCACTGGAAGAGCAAGAAGAAGGTCAGGCGGTGAAGTTGGCTCGCAGGATTGCAATTGGTCCGAACACGCGTAGCACTGCAGGACGAGGCCTGAAGCAAGTATTGTCACTGAAGGAGCAGTGGTCTGTCTTGTCAGGACTCAGGAGGCTGGTGGTCAACCTCACGGTCGCAGGGGAATAGTGCGTTTCATATACGCCAAGACTTTCCGCTTTCACTCGAGTGCAGCGTACGCACAGAGGTCACTGACCAACGGTTAGGCATGTCAGTTCCCGCATGGCGTCGTATATCCAAGCATTTCGCTTGTCCGGATCTCTGGAAATGGCAGAAGGTACCCCCCCCCCCCCCCCCCGGACATTTCAAAAGTGTAGTTGAGCAGGTGGCGGGCGGTGGGTCAATTCCTGCAACCTGTCAGGGCGTGATTAACAGAGCGAACAACCTCAGGCGGTTCAGCCCAGATGCAGATTGGGTTGCCAAGAAACATGGGTGGGTCACACAAAGGCTTGGTCACGTTCTCCTTGCCTCGGCCAATGAGCATTTACGCCGGGCGGCAGACGAATCAAGAAGTGCCGCACGAGAATACGCGCTCAGGCACACCAAGTAAGGCAACGCAATTTCATTTGGTCTCAGATGTGCTTGATTATGCCTATGCTGCCTATGGTTTGTTATTATCATCATCAATCTAGTCACACCAACGAGTAGTCATGCCACGCTGCGATGGCGAATGCTCCTCGCATCGCCCCATCTTTCCCCAATATGTTCTATCTTTAGATTGCCATCCTGCTTTTTGCTTTCTGCATCCTGCATCCTGCATCGTCATCGATCAGCTACTCGTTCTTGCCCATCGCGGCAGACTCTCCATTAGAACGTCTTTGATGATCGTACTTCTCCTCTTACGCTGACCTGTTCCAAAGTTGGCTAGCTCAATTGGATCGTAAGAATGGGTCGACACCGTCTCTGACGTCTTTGGAAGCCGCACCCGCTGCGCGAACTTTTCCAGGAGGTCTGAAATGGACGGGAGCCTGCAGTTCTCCCCCCACACCATGATGCTTGCTAGACGTGATGCCAGAGCTTCAACCTCTTCCTCGTCATCCAGTCGGTATGTCTTGATCACCGCTACAGCATGAGGGAGGCAGCCTTCTGAGTTGTGCGTGCTGAGGCATGCAGTTTTGCCGTTGATAGCAAGCGAGAAAGATTGTACTGCTTGACTGAGGCTCCAGAGAAATCTTGTGTCATGGAGCACACGGTGAGGTGGCTCCGCAGCAGCAGCAAAGATCATCAAGCCGTTGTTGCACGTTGCCGCTGATCCTGCACAGGCATTCCGGGCTGCAAGCATAGATTCGTCCTGGACCTCGACAACGAAGAATGGCCAGTAGACATCGGATAAAGGCTGAGACACTTTGTTGAGATCACACGGCTCATTCCTACTGTTCGAGATGATCCCTTGTTGAAGTTCCAGTTGATGAGAAGTGAAGGCTTTGGAGGAATAGCCGATTGTAAACGTTGGCTTGGGTGTGGGCAAATGCATCTTCCACCCATTCTCCACTTCGAAATCAGGCACTTCATCCGGCACACTGTCACGGTGGAACAGCATTCCAGTCTGGTAACGTAGCTTTTTGGTTGGCTTGAGGATCGATGAGAGTAGTGGTGAGAGTAGGTCAGCCAATTGTCGACTACTGATACTGTTGCTTCGTTTCTTGATTTGCTGAGCAAACCTCCTAGCTTCGGGACTCGAGCGTCGAAGCTCTTTGCAGGGCATACTAAGGGCAAATGCAAGACGACTCCATCTTTCTTCGTCCATTTGCTCGTCTTCGACGATGATGTGATTGGGTTCGAGTGTTGTGAACCGGTAGTCGGACGATCCAAATGATGCTCGTCTTTCGGACTTCTGACTCTGTGAAGATATCGTGCCTTGGCGAGGTCGCCTTGTTTGGGACAGTGCTTTGCTTAGACCGGCCATAATGAATGGTGTGTATCAACTAGTCACAAATCGTCAATGCAGAGAAGACACGGACGATATCAGACATATGCTGTTCAGGCTCTTGATTTAGTACGGGACCTAGATCCTTTATGTCATGTTGAGAAGCACATTGCTCTCCATATCCTCGAGTTATGCTGCAAGAAAGCGCCGACGTGGTTAAAGATTGCCACAGTAAATGCAGGGACTGGCTATTTTGTCCATGTTCAATGGGGGGTTGCTGAAACCAACGCCATGTCTCTGTGAAGGCGTTGCGCCCTGTGTGCGTTTTGGCAAAAGGGGAGCAAGGTCAATACTCATGATTGGTTGAGATGGCTTTTGCGGAAGCTGGCAAGAACACGTGCAGCTCGTCTAGCCGCGAACCTCACCTATTTTTGGCAGTGCATCAATTCTTTATGAAAGCACTGAGTTGACACTGACCACAATTGGCTAGATCTACCTAGGCCTGGGACGCTCTCAGCGGTTCCCAGCATCCACAAAGCATCGAGTATCAATGCTTGCACTTATCGCGGTGGCGTTTCGCCATTCGATGGCCCCGTCCAGGATCGCACACAGCAGCAGGTCGCTGTAACGTGGCCCGAAGGAATGAAGAGTGGCGGATGGGCGGATGCCTAGCACGCCGAAAGCCTGGTCGAGATTTAATGCGTACAAAGTCGTAAAACTATGTTTGTGCTTTGACACTCGGTAGATTGCAATCCGGGATGAACTTGATTTCCTTAAGTGAAGTGAGATTATGATCAAGAAGATGAAAGCATATCGTGTCGAAAGTGTCACCGTAGAGAACTTCCAACAGTCGATCATAGAGCTTTAAAGCGCGAGGAAGATTCACGTCGTTTGCCGTTAATCGTAGAGCGGATTTGTAGACATGTTATAGCTCTGCGAATCGCGTCATGTTGAGTGGTTATTACTGATTGTCTACCACTGCATATATTTGGTCGGAAGTGAGGTTCAATCCTAGGCCGAATTGGTGGTGCACTGCTCGCGACATCGGCAACATGGCATTCAATTCGAAAAATCTACACTACGACAAACAAGAGCCGTCTTTTCTTCGCAAGCTAAAGGGTCAATTCGGAGAAGGCGATGGGAGACATAATGTTCAAATCGCACGACCCAAGAGAGACCGACTCAAGACTGCTGACGATGACGATGACCCACTGATTGTGGATGAGCAAGGTGAAACAGTAGAGAAAGAGGAGTATGAGAGAAGACTCAAAGGAGAAGATCCGGAGGAACTCAGGGATGGCATTAGTGCTACTGTTACAGAAGGCTCGGTGTTCAAGGCTGCAGAAGATGCCGGTCAGCATGAAAGGCAAAAGCTGAGTGAGATTGGTGGCATTTCGACGAAAAAACGAAAGGTTGGGAAGATCGTGGGTGTTGAAGAGGAAGTCGAAGATCAGAAGTCGTCAGCTGCGAAGAGTGCTGGAACAGGGGTAGATCAACCTCAGAAGAGTAGCAACAAGATGGTCGTCAAGGACTCGACAGCCAGTAAGAAGAAGAAAGCAAAGAAGATCAAGCTCTCTTTCGACGAGCCTGACGACTGAACAGCACTATTTTTTAGTCGCCAAGAAAACTCCTGACTTTGCCATGCCAGAAGACCCATTCGACTTTTGTCGCATGATATTGTCCAGAAGCAGTCGGCCTATACCCACCCATCAAATAGGTCAAGTCAAATAACCGCCAGACCCGGGTTTATGAGGGGTATCGGAAGTGGCAAGGGGTCAGGTGTATGATGCAGGAATGGTGTTCTCTCACACGGACCTCATACTCGATATGGACACATCTCTTTGCTTGTTGCATGTCATTTACTCCATCTCCCGCATGATCTTCGCAATCTCTCGCCGAGCAAACTTCTCTCTGTCCGCTTGAGACATCTCCGAGCCAGCTTCGCGGATAGCCACCACTCTTTCAATCAACGCTGGGAATTGGTCGACCTGTGGCTCTTCGTCATCCTCGCCGGCACTCTCGCCATTCTCTTGAGAATGGTCATCACCCATGGACAACTTTAGCTCCATCATCTCTCGCTGCAGCTCAGCATCCAAGCCAGAGAAGCGTCCCATTCCGCGGCTGCTGGCTGTTTTAAGAAAGTCCAATCCATCGTCGGAGTCAGAGTCTCCGAGACCGAATTCGTCACCCTCGTCTTCTTCAAGAATCGATGCAGCTGTCCAATCGATGCCCTCGACAATCTCGATGACACGCTTGATCCCAGTTCTTTCGCCATACTCGTTCCGTTTGTCATCGTCAGCTTTAGATGATTGCTCACCTTCCGCACCATTCCAAGCTACAAAGTCCCAGCCCATGATTCCTTTGTCCACCCTACATGTATCGTCCAGTCTCTCTAACATGTCATTCAATTTATCCGTGCGAACATTCGCCGTCATGCCCTGTAGGACAATAATGGAAGCAGTATCCCGATCGTAAGACGCTTCCTCGATACCCTCGAGAAACTCGTTCGTCTTCTCGATCAAAGTGACAAACTCCTCCGACACCTCTGTCTCGGAGACATTCCACACCGGTAGAAGTAATACCAAGCCACCAATTGACGCCCGTACCTGGACCGCTCCATAAGAGAGCATCTGCTCGATCCAACCCTCGAGCGTGTCGGGATCAGCATCCGTTGACTGCGCTTCAGGTGACTTAAACTTCTGATCCTTTGAAGCGGATTGCGACGCCGAAGATGGGGAAGCTCGTCACACCAGATACCTACATCTGATTGGTAATACTTGGTCCTCAACTGAAGTGGCGGATGTGACGTGTAACCTGTAAATGAAGTTTGGTCTTTGGATGCTTCAGATCCTGTCAGGGCTTTGAGGAATGCCGGAAATGGTGGTGTCTTTGTCACACGTGTGCTAGGTTGTGGTGCTAGGACCATCAGCCGGAGAGATGATGGTTTCGGATTGAGAGCCTCGGAAGCCATGACTTATGATCTCTTGGTTTTCAGATGGGTGTTTGTAGCTGTTTCAGTGGCTATGATTCTCTAACGTGGGATGCATATTTAGGACATGATTTCGATAGGTAGGGAGTATTTTTCTCTTATGAGCACTACAACGTCGGCTTATAAAATGACCCTTGTCGACGACGACGAAGTTGGAAGAGCGGCCTATATCTTGGCACTGGGACGTGGTCATTGTCACGTGATATTTGTATCTTTCACCCAAGAAATACTTACCTAGGTACGTACCTCCGTCAAAACCCTTGGGTTTCTTCGCTTACGATCTAAATACCTCTAGTCTCGTGTGCTGAGGCCTGCCACTTCAGCTGTAATCCTTATTACAAGGCTAAGTTCGTCGTCACATCGTCGCTTTGCTCAGCTTTGCTCCTTAAGAGATTGTATGCCATCTCGCGTGCCGCACACGTTTTCACAATTGCACCAGGAGCACCGACGACATTGTGATTTATCTTCCACGACAACTTTACGTGTACAGTAACACAGTCGACAAAGCCTCTTGCATTCGTGTCGAGACCCAGGCTTATGATACTTTTTCTTGAAAGCTCTTGTCTATGTCATCCTAAAATTTCAGCTTGGCTACGAACACTCTCGACTAAGCACCAATATTTTTCTTGACCACCTCCCCATCGTGATCATGAAGACGGCGTTGAATGGGTAGCTGTCTTTGGGGCTCCATAGAACTTATCTTCCAGCCATCTAGAAAGGTTTACACTTCCTCGATCTATATGCTTTGTCGAAAACTCCGAGACCCGAAAAAGAATTGGAAGGAATATCGCTCCCACGACCGTCAGGCCGACTGTTGTTTTCAACCATTCGAGATGGATGAAGTTCAATCGCCAGAACACATAGTCCCTTGCCCTAGAAGACACAATTGCCAGAAGGCTGGGGTGTAGCAAATACATGGAGAAAGAGATCTCGCCAAGATATTGTGGCAAGCGAGACATGAAGACTGCGCGCAGAAGTTCTGAATGACCAACAAGGAGGACGAAGATGACCGCTGCGAGACATTGCCAGAATCGGCCAGCGTCTCGATTTCCTTGCCAAGACGGCGGAGTCCAAGCATCCATGGTTGCATAGAAAGGAGCATCTCCCCGGCCGAGCCAATCCTCAGGTTGCGAGAGCACGTACAGGAGAGGTATTAGTGCCAGAATGAGTCCTATCACTTTCAATGGAACTGAGAAGTTCCGGACAGGCGGCTGTCGACTGCATGGTAAAGAGTCTGCTTGCGTGACTCTGCTTGTCTCGTTCGTCAAATGATGGATCTCGCAGCAACCCATGCCAGCAATAAAGAGGAAGATGTCCCACTGACCAACATAGGTAAGCCAGAGGAGATAACCGCCAATGGAGGCCAGCCGGATATTTCGTGTTGTTTTGGCCAGGATAAGAATGAGCATGAACACCACCATTGATCCACGGTACTCAATCGGTATGGTCCACATGGTGCTTTCCATTTCCGTAAGTGACGTTTTTTGCGGCGGCTTCCAGGTCAAATTGAACGCATTCATCGCGTCTAGCATGGCATCGAACCACCAAAAAAAGGAGCTTCCCACTGTCAGAGATCGAGGGTCTTGTGCCGAATTTCTCGGATATGTCAATTGAAAATGATGGATCCAAACACGGAAGAATGAGAGTATCGCACAGGGCATAAACAAACGTATGCCACGTCTAAATGCTGACGAAGCAAGCAAGTCAAAGACCTTGTGGTGGTCGTCCTGTGCTGCTAACAACAGTGGCTTATAACTCACGGCAAACCCACTGACGATGAAGAAGATCGTGACCATGGCGCCACCACTGTAAAACAGTCGGATGATGGGAAGTTCGAAAAAGTGCGGCTCCGTCGATGACCATCCATGACCATTCCATGGATAGAAGACTCCAGCGGCATGTGCGAAGACCACGAAGAATGCTGCGACACCTCGAATGCCATCAAGCCAGGCCGTTGGATGTAGTCGGGTTTGACGTCTTGCAGGAGCCAAGATTTTGGGTCGCAAAGTGGTCCAGACAAGGCTAATGGTTGACAAGGCCAGAGTCGACACAGCGGCTAGTCTGGGGTACCGAGCCCGAAATGGACTTGCTGGCAATCAGATCAGTCAAACTCAAGTGTTTTCGAGTAAGAACAAAATTGTGTTAACTCACTCTCTTTCTCACTCGGCGCAATGAGACCAACGTGGGCATCCTCATCCCTAGCGGGACACTTTGGTATTGAAAGCTCATATCTCCATTCCTCAAGAGCCTTATCCACGTGGAAATATCAACCCGTGGCATAATGGTAACCAGCTACTTTCGTTACGCAGAGAAAGTTGAATGCCGCATGTTCAGGTAGGCATCTTTTGGGGGAGGGAGGCAATAGACCTCTGCTCAAAACATGGGTCTATGGCAGACTTGAGGGCTCATGTGCAATACCCCTTTTGTGAATCCTCAGCCCACGACACGGTATATTTCAATCCGCGTAGGAGGTTCCCGAGATCTTGGAGTTTACGTAGACTCTGTGGAGACTTGAATGATTAGCCTTCAAGGGATTCAGGTACCACGTCAAACAGGTGGGACCTGTCAAAGGAGACGACCCCATCGCACTAGTCAATAACGTTGATCTATGTCCTTCATGCCTTCCAACATGAAACAGATCTGCTCACGGCAAATCAAGCGAAACTAACCACCATCCCATAAAACGTCCAAAAACGGCAGATTTCCTGATATACGCTTCGTTCCGGAATAACCAGCCGCAACACTCGTGTTCGGAGTATTTCGTCTGTTTCTTGGGTAAAACCACTAGAGCTCATAGTGGGGCTTTGAGTATGCCACCGGCGAAGTCTATCTAGGATCACAATCATATCTTGGAGCGAGAACTTGCCAAGAATTGCCCAAAAGAATACCCCTGGCTGACTCCATCCTGGGCGCATCTGCCATACGGAGTATTCATTCATTCGCACGCAGGAACGCCACTGATCTTTGTTGAATCTCAATGAGAATGTCATCCCTGCCTATGATTACGAAGTAGTGCATCCGTGGGCTCGGCTCGCTGCACCTGTTCCATAGTACTTGCAAATGGATTCTTATCATGGATACTTAAGAAGAGGGAAGCATTTCTTGGCGCGCAGTCACGAATGAATACTAGGCTTTTTGGTGAAAACTTGGCATTGCTATGTATCACAACCAGGACAACAAGAACAATGACCTGGAAGCTGGCATATTTCTAGAATTCGAAGCATTTGGTTTCAGCAAAGACATACACCGTGAGAAAAAATCTTCCCATCGATTAGCTTTGTTGTTAGAAATCCCATAGTATTTTTCCAGATTTGCCTTTTGCATGTCTACGCGTGGACAGACCCCATTGTCAAAACTTAAGGATTGCGCCTTTTCTGTGGCGTTGAATATTGGGCTGGACTGATAGCAAAACATGCTCTGCAGGTACGACGTGGCAATCATCGAGCATAGTCCATCCGCAACCATGTGCCGTTCGTGTCAATCCCATCCATTCGGCAACTTCTATCCTGCCAGTGTCAATGCCACAACGACGCCCCGCTGTCATAGATATGTCACTCGAGTAAATCGGGACTCAAAGCATATCTTGATGTTCATGTCGAAGATAGAACTCTAGTGCAAGAAGCATTGACTAGCAGATTGTTGAGTCGGTCATTCATGTACGATCTTGACTTCGAATGTTTCATGTTTATTGTTGTTCTTTGTGGCTTGAAAAGCCACGTCGCATCTAAACCTCAATCCCCACTTAGACAGTGGCCGAGATCTTGCAAGAGATCGCCAGCCACGACATCAATAGCGCCCGCCCTCGTATCTTCTATACCAAAACCCACAAATAACTCGTCATCAATGTAGCCATGATATTTCTGCCCATGTGCTTTCCAACTGATGCTCGTGACGAAGAATTGCTCCGAGTGGGCTTTTGGGATCTGATCTTCCTGGCCGCGCCACCACGCCGCATTGGTCGCTGCAGTCAACGTCGTTCGACCATTGATCCAGATGGCTTTCTTCGAGATGGAGTGGATGGCAAAAGGTGCAACTTGCTGGAAGAGCATTACGTAGGGATGGTATTCGCCATGTTTTTCATGGTAGATTTTATGTTGGAACATGGTCATGACGAAAGTATTTTCTTTCGTAGGGTGGCATTCGGGGTCGTGACGACGGCATAGTGTGATCGAAAGCGAATTGGTTGCTTGATGGATACCTTCTTTGTCGAAATATCCCGTTACAGTGAAATGTGTGGTTCCAAGCTTTGGTAGATATTTCTGTATGCAGGCTGTATCCTTGCTCGCTGCTTCGAGAGCGAGGTTAGGGCCAACGGATCCATCAGCTTCAAGTTTTGTAAACACCCTGCTTATGTCCTGGTGGATATACGTGTTGTTTTCCAGGTCCCAGAAAACAAAGTAGTTCTTTTCCACATGGCCGTATGGTGGTGGTCGTTGGATATCAGTTGGATTATTGAACAACTGAGGATTAGAAGAAGGGAAAGTAATGTCTTGCCACAGGGGCTGTAGCTCTTGCAACCACATTCCTCGACAGGAAAAGGCAGAATCTGCTCCATATAGGAGGAAAGGTGTATCAGGACCGTAGAACATTCTTGGATCTTGTGGTCCGTAATTGGGATCACCCTCGCAAAATACAGTCTCATTGATAGACAAGGGTGTCGGAGCTGATATGCAAACGAGGCTTCCATTCACAAAGTGTGCTGTACATGCCAGCGCAGTATAGTTTGTCTGAAACGCCTCCATCTCCTGTTTGCGCGCAACGACTATCCAGTGATCGGGCTCCGATGGATGAGGGAGAATATTTGGATTGATGATGCTAACAGATCCAAAGTCGACGTCGAAGTATGCTCCACTGACTGTCGTTGAAGATGAGACCTGTCGGTATCGTGACCAGTCGACCTGATAATCATCTTCTTTGACGAGATCTATTGACGGCGGCAATATCGTGTTGGCGTTCTCCTCTGTTTCTATAACGGCCTCGGTGGGTGGCGCTTGGATTGCATTCTGGGTTGGTTCGCCGACCGCTATCAGGACAGCGATTGATGGATCTAGAGTTGAATCTTCGACTACGCTAGTCGAATTGCGAGGACTCAAAACTTGAGAATTACTGATGCAGATGGGTTGTATCCGGTTGAGCTTGGTCAGCAATGATTGTGAATGACCATCATGTCCACCAAGTTGGATCAAGGCCACTATGATGAGGAGAGCAGCACCCAGGGTTTTCGATTTTCGCCACGCCATGAGCATTCGGGAGAACGACAATGAGCACAAGAGCTCAATGAGCCTTCTCCTTGCGGAAGGCGCAGTGGAAGAATTTCCTTCGATAGAAGTGCTGGAATCGGATTCGAGGGCAGCATCGAGCCTGTATACAGCTGCAACCGTAACACAGGAGGGCACCGTGCCGCAGCCATCAGGGTTTGGGCTGGCCCAATATCACCGGCAACTTGACCTTGCATTTCTGCTGCTTGATGAGCCTCACCTGCCAGCAGTATGGCTCGAAGCATCTCAATGAATCATTCTGGGCAGTGATATTCGGGATTAATTGCAGTCCACATAACTTGGCAACTAACATATCACAAGGATCACATATCCACGCGATATCCATAACTGGGTCTAGTCAGGGGAGCACGATCGTCGATTGGACACCACTCGTGATACCACTTTTCAAGGTTATAGTGGAGATATATCCTGGAACTCAATGACGAGTCCCAGGCCCACGGGCTCAGAGTTCAAGTTTGATCAGAGTGTGCTAATTGTGTTTTTCTCCGTTGAACTTTAACAGCCTTATCAAAACCGGTGAGTGTCGAGGCTCTTTGTCTGATAGTCCATGGCAATTGATAATTACTCAGAACTGTGGCATGGCTGGAATGACGTCAAAATCACCCGATTCGATTGTATAGTCGTGCAACTCGCCGTGTCATGCCCTTCTAAGAAGCCGAAAAAAGGGACCTACCTTGATAAGTCACAAGGGCCAGATCCACTCAACCTCGCAGAACAAAAATTATGCACAACCGGAAGTACCAGCATTGCCGATGGTCGTAGGCGAAAAAACTTCCCAATGGCGATTTTCCCAAAGTGAAAATGTGTACCTGAAAACTCCACCTAACCTTCTTCACCACCGGTGCCCCTTGATTCAAACGGACATAGAAGCGACCCATACCCTGAATCTTACCCTATCACACAAGTCTTGTCTTTGTTATCTCAACCTATACAACTCATTGTCCAATAGCTCTTAAGAAATGTTTGTTGAGGTTGAGCCTGAAGTGGCTAACTGATCGCCCAGATCGTGGACCTGAGCTAACCCACAGTGCGTTGTAGATAAACCTAAGCTGCCATGAAACACCATTTCAGCCACCGACACGAGGACTTGAAAAATATCACCATCCCCTAAGATTGCGCATCATTGCCACTTGCGTATGATACTTGGGTGAGGTACGCACACTTTACAGGGCGAAGCTAGGCCGAAGTTGAAAATGCCAATGCCCTAGAGGACGTTGGCTCTGGAGATCTCTCGTCAAGCTCATCTTTCTAACGACCGGAATCTTGTTCCATGAGCAGGGCAATGAAATTGAGAGTGTGCGAGTCTGAGACTAGAGGCACGTCAGTTTGGACATGACAATATCTAAGCCCGCCCCACGAAGACTTTTATCGGATCGATTGTGACAGGTCCCACCCCGTTGGACCAATTTGGAGACTTGTGTTCATTGAAGTCGTCGTCACTGCCACGAAGAACGATCAACAGCTACGGCCGAGGAACAAGATGGTGACTAGATTCAGGCTTTCTAAGAAAGTCAGTGCTCTGGGTAGCCTTGTCCTGATATTCATTGTTACTCACTCGATAATTGATCTGAGAACAATCGATGTTACAGACATCGCCAAGCTTGCTGGGTATGGTGCCAACGTGAAGCCTGACCTGGTGGAGGAGGCACATCGACTCTCGACCGCGAACTCATTCTTGCCGCATTTCAAAGCCGTTACTCAGATTCAAAACCTGACATTGGCCGAGGCAAAGACTGGTTGTAGTTGGTCTGAGAACGAGAATGTTTTCTTCCAATTCGGCAAGGATGTCGATTGGGTCAAGCAAGATCGAAGTGACCATGAATTGGCTCTGAGGAGGGTCAATGGCAACATTTCATCAGCAACGACTTACTCCCATACAATCGGTATAAAGGCCGATTCAAAGGCCGTGGTATCGTCATTGTCGGAGGAAATGAAGGTACTTTGGTTCGAGTGAGGGTGATCCTGAACGCCCTCGCAAGCCTCGGATCTCGATTGCCCGTCGAGATTCACTACTGGGCGGATGAAATGAGCGAAGAGTCCAAGGTCAACATGACCGCCCTGTGGCCAGAGATCTATTTCACCGATCTCTCTGCGTCGTCCAACATTTTACAAACCAAGCCCGGCTACTTCAAAGGTCGGAACTACCAATTCAAAACCGCTGCGCTGTTGAATTCGAGATTTGCAGAACCGCTCTTGCTCGACTCGGACAACATACCAGTGGTTGATCCGGAATCCTTGTACGAAACCTCCATCTACAAAACATACGGCACGCTCTTCTGGCCTGACATCTCTCGCACACGTGCGAACAATCCATGTGGGGAATCACAAACACCAAATGCCAACCAGACGAATGGGAGCAGGAGAGCGGTCAGCTCTTGGTCGACAAGCGCAAATTCTTCTACCACCTACAGCTCGCAGCTTGGTTCGGCAGGGAACACGGTGACTATTACAACGAGTTCCTGCTGGGAGACAAGGATCTATTCCGATTTGCGTGGCACGCTCTCAAGACCAAGTATGGCTTTCCCGCCAAATGGGTGACCAGCGTCGGTACGTTGGCGGACAATTTCTACTGCGGGCACACTTTCGCCCAACATCACCCAAATGGGAGCGTTGCGTTCATGCACGGAGGTCTGCTCAAGACAATGGCAAAGCCGGTCATGGCATGGCAACGCGAGAGCAGGGGCGGCATCTATCAAGTCTATAAGCGGAGCGATCAGGATGAACGTCATTCCAACAACATCGATGTTCGCATCCGGTGGGATACAGCAGACTATATGCCCAACAGGCCTGACGGTCTTCCGCTGGCATGGTGTACGGATTTTGATCATATGGAAGCACGTCCGCTGGATGAGATTGCGCCGGGGTTCGAGAAGACCTTTGAGGCTATCAATGGGTATTCCATGTTCGAGTGATGATGGAATTATCTCGACCCTCGCCTTTGAGTTGCGGGTTCTTACAGTCATGCATCGACATTCATCATTGTCCACGTTAATGACCGGCGGCGGCATAATTTTATATGTATTAGTACTAGACACTCTTTGGTTGTAGATTTCGGGCGCTCTTAGTCGCCTACGTGAGTTTCTTTGGGCGTGCCTCATTCTTGTATAGGATATAACAAGCTGGCTGTAGCTGGTTCTGTGATTTCTAACCTGAACGCGAATCTGTCGATGCAGGTATGAAAGAACATAGTGTTGATTCTGTGCGCAGATCTGCGCCTGAACCCAGGTTGGGTAGATAAAGGTTTCATTTTGTTCTTGACACAAGTTGAATTTGCATTACTGTTGATAGCAAGACTGTGGAATATTATCAACAATCTTCCATGGCATGGATAAGCAGTCTGCCACTTGGCCTAAGATAGACCGTCTTGGTTTGACCGGATCCATGGGATCTAATTTTGGCTCAAGCGCCTCTTCACCGCAAGTCACTGCATCTTGAAAGAACTCCCATCGATCGCCGCTTTCAGTACGACCGTTGTCTCGAAGAGCTGTCTGCTCATCATGTGGCCATTCCATTACACGGTCTTGCGAGTCCATCATCCTGTTATTTTGATTGCACCGCTCGTAATCATAAATTTTCCATTCTTCCAGAGTGGCTCCCTATCATCACGTCCTGCGACCGGCTCTGGCTCTGTTGACAGTGGCTCTTCCACGGGCAAGACCGACACCGCGACCTCTCGTCCCCTCGACCTGAACATGGGCGCATTTCGTAACATATCGGGTACGATAATGAATCGGACGTGGCTGCCTCGGATGTAGACTTGATCTAGATGTGATACTCTGCCGTCGCGGGCTGTGGCGGTTATGTCTTTGAGTTGAACATTCATGTTATCTTCGGCTGTGAGTAACCAATGTCAGCTTATTTGTCTCCGAGGAGTCTTAGGGCAAGAATGAAGAGCTCGGTGTCGGCGCTTTCTTGACTTTGCGCATTCTTGGATGGATTACCTTCTAGCAACTTCCCACGATAGACCTGCCCCGACGTGAGTTCTAGGGTTACAACATGGCCCTAGACAGTGGAGTATGTCAGCGACTCGAGCAATCCTGCGAGACGTAATATCTGAGAACTAACCTGTGCCTCATTGAGCAGCTTGATCGGGATCCCGATCGTGGATGTCAATTTTCCCATTGTGGCTCAGTAGTGGTGCGAGTTTATAGAACGGAAGAAGGGAAGCGCTGGGCGGAGGGTGGTAAGACACTTGCAGGGAGTTGTTGACGTGTGGGAGAGCCTTTTCAGCGAGCGAGCTTCGAATGTCGTGAGTTGAAAAGGTGGTGATCAGAGGGTCAACCTTGATGTCAAAAGCGCAGCCCACATTGTACCGCAGCCGCATCTGCTTTGCGCAGGGAGGAACTTTTTGGCTGCATGTTTTATCTCCGTGGGCGCAGCCTTAACCCCGAGCGAAACGTTCATCTGGATCGTACTTTCCCTATCAAGTGATCACCAGCATCACGACTTCCACTTCCGTGCGGTCTTTGTCGTATACATCGTTTCAGATCCTTTGTAGTCCTCGCATGAGTAGCAGCCTCTCACAGGTCAAGCCAATTCTACTCTGTCGTCCCTCGACATGCCTCTTTTGTCAAACGTGCCAGCCCTCCGCCTGACTCTAGCATATGCACTCCATGAGCCATCCAGTCTACTACCACATGCAACTATACCCACACTACTCTCTCTACCACTCCCAGTTGGGTCTTCGTTACCGTACTCGAACCGCCAGGGCAAAAAGCCCACAATACGTGCCCTTGTTCTAGACAAAGACAATACCTTATGTCCTCCGGAAACTGCGAATCTGCACCAGGCCTACATCAATAAACTACAGAAGATCAAAGACAGCCCGAGTTCTCGCACAATTCCAAGAGCATCCTCATTGTCTCCAATACGGCAGGCAGCACACCGGCGGCTGAGCATGAAGCTGAGGCGAAGCAATTGGAACTAGAGCTTGGTCTCCCTGTGCTCAGGCAGCTTCCCGGGCGCAAGAAACCGCTTTGTGGAGCCGAAGTTCTCGCATTCTTCAAAGAGCATGGAGTCACAGACAACCCACAGGAAATCGCAGTTGTAGGAGACAGGCTGGCGACTGATGTTCTTCTGGCACGTGAAATGGGTAGCTGGAGCATTTGGTGCAGAGACGGATGGCGAAACCCAGAGATCCCGGGTCGCGACTACAGAGGATTCTTTAGCAAGCTGGAGAATCGTTTCGAGAGATTACTGCGCGGTGCACTCGGAAGAACTGCTCCTCTACCAGGGCAAGATCCCTAGGATTATGAGTGATACATCAAAAGACCAGAAATTCCTGCGAGAATTCGATTACGTATGGATTTGTGGCACTCGCGACCCGAGCAAGATTGCAATCGCCGCAAATGCAATACCTCAAAACTAAAAGTTATGTCGAGGTGTCATTTGCCGCGAGTGGAAATTGATAATCTGGGAATACCAATGCAAACAATGTTGCAAGCTCTGGATGATCAATTCAATATCCCGCACGGCGCCCTTGCTATGACTCAATACCTTTGGGGAGAAAGCCTTGGCTCGATCTGGCTGCATCAAGTTCTGCGCCTGTGGTTCGTTTTGTCGACGCTCCCAGATCCGAGTTCGTTGACTTTTCACTGTGCGAAAACGCTTTATACTGTGGCAGAGCGATATTCTGATCCAGCTCGGCAACCCCAGGTATTGGGTCGCTCACGATCGAAGAACCAGATCTTTGATTGGGAAGTGCCGCAACTGAGGCTCGCTGACTTAAATTTTGAGTTGGCAGAGCCTCAGTCAAACCACGGGCTAGCAATTGACTGTTGTCGAACGTCAAGCTTCTCGCCGTTATGACAGACTTTGCATCCTTGAGCGTCCACTTGTTCTCGGTCACACTGACTTCCAACCTCCCAGCAATCGGAATACGAATCCATTCAGTGTCGCCCTTCAGTAACAGAAACCTGATGCTCTCAAAGAAAACTGTTTGGCTTGTGCCCGAATTCTCCACACACCAAGCATGCTTCAAATCAAATTGATGCTTGGCGCATTTGGAGCGCGTGGAAATGATGTTTTGAATAGCCTCCTCACGAGTGATGGCTCTATCGCTTCCATTCTCGATGTCATGGAAGTTATGGGCCAACAGCTCGCAAAGATATATACGCGTCGGATTCTCGTTGTCGTATTCGCTCAACAGGGCTCGGAGAGACTGCAGACCCTGCGCAGCTTTGTTCGAAATATTTGCATACGAGCCGACATGTGAATGAAAGTGAACCTTGCCCATGACTCAGGCGCAGCAACGGACGATGACTGGGCACGACGTGTCAAAAAAACGTCGTGGGATGCATGAAGTCTAAATAAATCAAGGGTCGAAGCTCAGTCTTTCAACCGCTCTTTCACTCGCCGAGAACGGAAACTACGCGTAGCATGAATAGGGTTAGACGAACGCCAGCCCGCGCCAAGGGGGGGGCTCATGTTCTGTTGACCAATCTAGTCAAAACTACAAATACGGATGGAACGTTCCGCTGCCAAGCCTACAGACCAATGTATTGCCTTATGCCTGGAAAATGCTTTAAAAGGTTGTTCTCACTTCATCGTGGTAACATGTCTGTTCACTGTCCTCTCACCACTGGTACATAGTAAGCAGGCAGCCGAATTCATCAAGCCGAATATGATGTGCTCAGTGCGTTAAACAGCCCTATCAAGCCTGCTCAATCGACAGTCAGGCGCTACTGCTACCTTACCGCTCGAAAACTCCCAATTTTGATATTGGATCATGGCTTCCTGATTCTCCCTATTTTCGGTATGATACCACGCTATCATGCTATGCCTCTCCTGTTTCCAATAGGATTCAATCAATGCCATTGTGATACTCGATGCTGAATGAATCACCAACTATGCATTCGCCGCTGCTCTCCAGACAGTCTCATGTCAGACCTTGTTGAACCTGCGGAGCATTATGCCTGGTCATATGTTTCCCGTCTTCAAGTCGTCGAACGTGAACTTCAATAACTCTTTTGGCTGAGTTCTTGCTTTACTTCTCCACTCTTGGATAAGCTCGAGTCCTCTGCGCTTCTGGATAACACTGAATCCAAACTTCCTTGGATCTGTGTTCCTGTCCAAAAAGGGCTCGATCACGATTCGTCGAGTAATTCTTTGAGCCCAGGCCGATCGTGATCGGGGTTTGTCGAGATGATCTGGCGCAAACTCCGCTCCCGCTTTGTTCAAAGCGCACAATGCCTCCTTTGCATTTCCTGTGTGAATGAACAGCTCTGCTAGTCGCAAATAATATAGACCTTTCCATCTTGGGCTCAGGAATAGGTGTTCACGACTCATTAAGGTAAGCACAGTCCATTGTAGACGAGTGAGAGTGCTGTCGAAGAATCCTCTAGTCTTTGTATCTGATAGCATACAGAAAACGTATCTGCTAACGCGCACGATCTCATCAAGCCACAAGGCGTAATAAGCAGCAGAATTTCCATGGAAGCGATCTCTTATATAATAATGCCGATGAAGAAGGTCTTGCAGACAATTCAATGCATCCTTCGTGTTTCCTTCTGCTAGTGCCTTCCTCATTGCCTCAAACATCCTCCACATGATGTCGTTGATTAAAGTCGATTGTCGATATGGATCTTGCAATTCTTTGGACGCCCAGCAAATGTCTCGAGCTGTCATCTGAGCCAATATTTTTGTGTCCATCACGCTCTGTCGAGTACCATCGCTCGATGCTGTGCTGATTCGAAAATTCCACAGTAGCGTTGTGGATGCTCGCAGTAGATTGTGGCTGAAGAACATGTCATCGAAGAAATCCACCACATTTACCCCTGCAGCACATCCCAAATCCGTAGGTTTTGGCAATGAGTTGAACACCATCTGGGGTCTGCAGCCCTGCCCTTTAACCGCGAAAGGTCCCTCAAACGGCGAACCATCGAGCCCCTTTTGAATGTCTCGTGCATAATACCAGAACTCGGCCATGGTTATCAGAGCTATTTTCCCTTTTTGTTTCCATCCAAAATCGAGGACGATATTTGGTCGATAATTTCCGAATGACGTTACGAAGCACTGGTCAGTGTCTGTCCAGACCCAAGCAGGGCGGCGGATCGTCCATCTGTCATATGCCCTTCGAGGCCCAAAATCTGAAAAGTCCAAACCTCCAAATTCCCAAGGGAGAGTATACTCTTTGCTGAAGACTTCTCCTCCGATCATTGCGACAAATTTGTTCTCTTCGAGCAATACCTCACCGCCTTCGACATACAGCTGCTTGCAAACTCGCAAGACCGCAAGGTGGAGGTTGAATAAGACGTAGCGGCCCGCGAACAAATCTGAATGATGTTCATCCCAATCGAAATGTTTCTTCGCAAGTGTGACGTCAAAGCCTGATGTGCCTGCTCTATCTGGATATCTTTGTCCAGGATTATGAGCGGTCCACTCATGGTTTGGGTCTATTACTAGAAGCTCATGTAAGATCTGACGGCGAATTTCGAGGGGGATGCGCAGCAAAGTTGGAGCGTCGATGTCGGTTGTCGATTGCTCACTTGGCATGTTGTCTGACTCCATTGCAGAGGTTGGCATGACGGCCGGCTTGACGTTGGCGATGATATTGACCGTGCGTGGACGACGAGTGATAGACAGTCAATCAATCGATCATGAACCGTGCTACAACGTTGGTCAGATACAATTGAAAAGGATAGCACTCTCCATCGCTTACGTTTGTTCGCTGTTCAGAGAAATTTTCCTCAGGGACAGAAGCTCAGGCTCAAACTCGGATCTACAACCTCTTTCAATGTCTTGAGCAGGTTGCCAGTATGGCATGGAAGCGTGAAAGTTTCCTAAGATCGAAACAATGAAGAGATCCGCAGTCTTTATAGACAAGTCCAACCACGCCTTTGGGATTGACACTAACAACAATGACCTGTCCATGAACTTCACTACGATTTCGCAACGCGGTCAAAATGTGAATCATCAGTCAATGAAGCTCTTAGTGAGGTGATTATGACCAATTAACATCCAGCAGTGAAGCGGTAAAGACCATATATCTGTAAGTTGTGGCATCTTCCGGGGTTTGGTTCGACCAGGCATCTAGAGTATAAGTCTCTTTACTTTCCCCTGTGGTTCTGTCCGGCGAGGCACATGGAGGGTATTCAGCCTAGAGTGTTAGTGCGAGTACAATTAGCAAGCAAAGCCAACAACAACCCTGGTCAGATCAGCCCACAGTTGCCTTCTACATCTCTCGAGTTGCGTCGGCTCTCAGTTGGCTGAATACTAGCGATGACTATATTGTGAAGCTCCACTCTTCACAACATCTTATAGATCCACAGACAAAACAAAGTCAAGATTCATGACGCCAGAGTGGTGCGTTGAGACAAAAATCTCTGTTTGTGTTTTAGATCGGTACAGCAACTACAGTTCTAGCTCAGATACGTGGTAAAATACGAAGACTGAGAAGGTAGCAAAACTACTTGATCCGCTATCTGGGCGACCTCGTTTCTGACAGATGGATGCTGGATCAACGGAAGATCTGACTAAATGCTTGTTACGATAGCCAAGTAGATCTGCATTACATTATATTTCATTTTATTCCCTTATATTTTAATTCATTTTCTGTATTTGTTATACCTTATTACATGTCATTACATTTTATCATTTATCATTACATTATTTTCATTTTTTCGTCCTCGCGTTTCCCTCGCATTTCTTCACTACCCTCGTGTCAGCTTTGTGAGCGTCGACGAAATGACTGTCAACACGCACAAATGGATTGAATTGATGTCTGTCTGGTCTATAGAATGATGAGGATTCCTCTTCTCTATATAAATGAGTGTGAACAAGAGAAAATCTCTCCTGATGCGCAAGAAAATCAATAATCGAGTGCACTAGGTGAGTGCTTGTCAATATATCGAATATGCGCACTGGCCAGTCGATAGTTCGGTCAATAATTGGTTGATTAGTAAGCACAAGCCAACACACCCCCCAGGGAAGCCTGTGATAACAGGGTTGCCTGTGAAGCTTTTCTCGTTGGTGTAAAGTCAGTTTGTATAGACTTTTCATGGTGTTTTGGTTCCAAAAGAGCGTGATTTGCTGTTGAAGCATTTTCCTTGCCTCTAGCATCCTTTTCTGTCGATCTCATCACAGCGTCATCGTTGTGATTTGTTGGAGGTTTAACTGCTTCATGAACCTGTTGTGAGGTTGCTCTCCTAGTGGTTTGGTGAGTCCGTCAGCGCTCATTGATGTTGTAGCCACCCATTCTAGAGTGATGACTCCATTGTCAACTAATTCTCTTATCCAGTGCCCATGGATATTAATATGTTTGAGTCGAGTTGTAAGCTTGTAGCTTGGTGCTGTGAACAAGCGAATTGTCTGTTGATTATCACAGAAGATGTAGATGTGGTTGTGGATCTTAGGGCTCATCGGGAGGCTCTTCCCTATAGATCCTAGGAACCTCTTCCATTGCATCGCTTCCTTTGAGACTTCTGTCAGAGCGAGAAGCTCAGCCTCTGTCGACGACGTTGTAATTGTGCGCTGTCGGTTTGCTTTCCAACTGAATGGGCCTTCAAAGAGGTAGAAGATGAATCCTTGCGAGCTTTTTCTGTCGAAGCTGTCGCCGAAAGCCGCATCGGAGTAAATCCTGAGTTGTTCCACCTTGTTATCGCCTCGTCGGTAGACGATTCCTTGGTCCTTAGTGCCGCTCAGATACCTGATAACTCTGTCAGCAAGTGAGGCATGCTTTAGCGATGGATTTCTCAAGAATTGTGCTAGTTGTGAGGCCGCAAATGAGATGTCAGGCCTTGTTTGGATTGCAACCCAGTTGATGGATCTAATCTTTTGTTGATAGAGATGAATCTCCTCCGGAGTTGCCTGTTCCGGATTGGGCTCTAGCTTTTCTAGAGACAGTGGTGTATTAGCCGGTTTGTGATCCTCCAGGTTGAACCTTGAGGTCATCTTGTCGATGTAGGAGTCCTGGATTAATGAGAGAGTGCCTCTCTGTCGGTCTCTAACGATTCGGATGCCCAGGAACCAATCGGCTTTTGGTAAGTGCCTTAGCTTGTAGATCTTGCTGAGTTCTCGGATGAGGCCTTCAGCCTTTTCCTCATCATTCCTGTGATAGATAAATAGGATGTCATCAACGTAGAAGAAGACGATGATGAAGTCATTTTGCAGTACACAGTTGACTCCTTTGACCTCCTTGAGGCCTAATCCAATGAGTCCTTCTGTGAGTTCGCGATGCTATAGGAGTGGTGATCTCTTTAATCCGTACAGGGCTCTCAAGAGCCTGAGGACCTTACCGTCGCCAAGCCCTTCTGGGGCTTTGATATAGACCTCCTCATCAAGTTCACTGTTGAGGAAGGCATTCATAGCGTCGGACTGCTTTAATTCCAAGTTATATCCTGCCACAAGGCTCATGAGGATCCTAAAGGTCTCTCCGGTCAAGGTTGCGGCGTAATTGTCGCTCTCTGTGTACTGTAAATCACCTCTAACACACAGCCTTGCCTTAAACTTCTCTAGATATCCTTTATTGTCGAACTTATACTTAAATACCTACATTAGTGGTAGAGGTTTCGAGGTTGCATGTTGGAATTTAACCTCTTCCTAAGTTCCTCTTGCTTGGAGTTCTTTAATCTCAACAGCAACTACCTTAAGCCATTCCTTTGCGAAAGGATGAACCTTCATTTTATGCCAGTAGCGAGGTTCTTGTGGTATAGAGTCTCGGTGTCGTTTATGGGGATTTCCTCCCTTGTTAAGTACAGCAGCGAATGCTGTGTGATAGGCCGCAAGTCCTCCATTCTCAGCATCATCTAGTGCTGTTGCGAATGCTTGACGACGAGGTTTTGGTCGTCTTCGAGTGCCAGGAGGAAGAATGTTAGCTTCATCGAAGTCCGCACTCACATGATGCGGAGGTCTATCCTCCTCAACACTTGTCGGTATAGACTCTCGGCTTTCTATATCGGTTTCAGGTGTCGTTGTCGACCTCTCCGTTGCCGTATCGGGCTCCGGAGTGGGATATGCACCGGCCGCATAGCTCCCAGGGCCGAACCCATGTTGGGGATTCCAATCAGGGTCAACCGACACAGCTGTGTCAGCTGCCGTGAGATTAGTGCCGTGAGAAGGAGTTGGTGGTGGAGTGGCTGTATTTATAGACTGAATATCCTGAGGTTCAGCCTCGTCGGTGCCAAGACTTGGATGAGGCTGTGAAATTCTGATATCATGTGACTCAGCCTCGTCACTAGCGCGAGGCTGGGTTTGTGGTAGATGCCATTGTCGGATGACCTCTATGGTATTACCTATCTTATCGTCGGTGGTTTCGCTGTCATTAAGGCTTCGTCTTCCTTCCTCTGCGATTGCCTCGATATTGTCGACGATGGGGATGGTCCTAAGCAACTCTGGAAGTGGTAATTGCTTTGGATCGTAGAAGGAATTGTCATCAAAGGTGACATCTCTTACCCTGAGAACACGATGTTTTCTGGGTTCCCATATGCGATAGATATTCCTTGAATCATATCCAATAAGGTAACCGATCTGTGCGCGCGGCTCTAATTTGTCGCGGCGTGCGATATCCTTGTTGAGGAAGTAAGCCTTGTATCCTATTGGGTGTAAGTGAGCATGAGTGGGCTTTTTACCTAATATTATCTCAATGGGGGTCTTCCATTGCGCCTGTCGGTGCGGGATCCTGTTGAGGAGATATCCCGCCGTCATGATGATCTCAGGCTATAAGTCGGCTGGAAGATTTGCCTGTACTCTCATACATCTTGCCAGAGTTACGATTGCGCGCCCGGCTCTCTCGGCATGCCCATTTTGCGCAGGAGTTCTTGGGGATGACCTTTCTACAGTTAATCCTCGATCCTGTGCAAGGACATCGAAGTCTTTTCCTAATGAGGTCTCTCCGTCGAGCCTCATGAACATAACTTGGCGATTATACCTCGTTTTGACGATGTTGAGGTAAGAGGTAAGCGCCTGTAGACTGTCGCTCTTCCTTGGGAGCGTATACACGTGATTCATTCCTGTAACGAAGCATTTGAAGTGAGCAACCCAATTGTGCCTATTGTACCCATTTGATAGGTCTATTAAGTCGAAGGAGACTCTCTCAAAGGGACCTGTAGCAGGTTCCTCCTGTCCTGAAAGCCTAGAGATCTGTTGAGTTGCCTTTGACAGTCGACAGGGTTCACAGGGAGTCATTTTAGTGGAGTTCTCGTCGAGTACTGCGTCGGCGGATGCCTCCTGTAGGTGTGAGATCGATTCCTTACTTGGGTGGCCTAGTGTGCGATGCCATTCGCTCATTGACTTGCGGACTGCCTCGGAGGGTTTGTGCACAGCGAAATTTTGGTGTGTTTGGTCCGTCGATAGAAGCCAATGACCATTACTTGGAGTGAGGTCGCACAAGGCTCCCTCATGATAAAACAGCTTATCCTTGCGAGTGTCCCAGTAGATGCCTTTGCGGCCAAGTCTCGCTAATGACACCAAGTTGGATAGGAAGCCTGGGATGTAAGCGACGTCGAGGAGTTGCATGATCTTCGTTTGTGAGTCGGTTTTGACCGACATGGTCACTGTTCCATAGGCTTTAATGGGATATGAGGTTGTTCCGGCCCAAACCACTTGCCCATTGCCTGGTGAGGTCTTGTTGAAGCCTCTCAAGTTGTTGGTGACATGGATATTAGATCCTGAATTAAGGATCCATCCTAATGAGATATCTCCTTGTCGGAGGAGATTCCTTCCTGTTGTTACTGCTGCAGCGATAGTAACTTGTGAGTCCTTCTTCTCATAGGAGGAGACAAAATCCTTAAACCTCTTCTTGAGTTTTGGACTGTTAACGACCTTGTCATAGACCTTCTTCTCAGTGTTAGGTCTGACCGTCCACCATGAGGGTCTGAGATCGGGATTTAGATAGTAATCCTTCTCTATCGGGTGGTTTCCTCCGCATACGCACTTTCTAGGTTGCGAAGGTGGTTGATCCTTGTTTGAGGATCGTTGTTCGACGTTGAATGCGGAGTGTGATATCCCACTCCCTGTCGTCGTCGGTGTGTACCTGCGCAAGTTGCGATACTTGTTAAGGACCTGAAGGAGTGTATCCTTCGTCTCCATGTCGTCCATCTGTGCAAGGTAACTAGTTGCGAAGCCTCCGTCAATGCCTCTCACAGCATTAAGGAAGTCTATGATAGGTTGAGTGCCTGAGGCTTCCAGGATTCCTTCATCCTGAGCCCGAGTAGCTACATCTTCCCATCGGTCTATCCAATGTAGGATATCCTCAGTCTTTGGACACTCCTTGAGAGCTTGATATTCGGCCAGAATAGCACTCTTCAAGGCTCCTGACGAGGGAGCGACTCGAATCTTTAGTTGAGTGAGTTGCTCCGCCACTGAGGTGGCCTTCTTCAAGTATAACTTGAAGTTCGGTAAAATCGACGATGTGATCGTTTCGCCGATCTTTTTGATTGATTTGTTAACGGTATTGTACTCCTTGATTTGTCTATCATAGAGCTTTTCATCTATAAGGAATGATTCCTTCTGGGCTGCTGTCAGTTAGTCGAACGATGTCGCTTTCTCCTGATATTTCGTGAACGTTGGAATAGTAGGTTTTGTTAAGGGAAGCCTTTCCTTGCGGGAAGGATCTAGATATCCCCAGACATCTTCGCGAACTACGTCTAACTGGACTTGTAGAATCCATTAAGGCCAATCATCGGAACTTCTCAGAACCTTTAGAACCTTTGAATTGGGAGACATTTCCTCGTTGGACATGTTGTTGTTGCTGCAATAATTGTATAGTCGGCACACTATCCTGATTCGGTAACCGAGATTCGTTTTAGCACGAATGACGTTGTGAGTCAACCAATCAGGATGTCGGAATGACAATGCCAAGTGATTTAGCGTGGCAACTTAGTGTCGGATATTTTCCGGGCTCATAACTGTCAGCTTTGTGAGCGTCGACGAAATGACTGTCAACACGCACAAATGGATTGAATTGATGTCTGTCTGGTCTATAGAATGATGAGGATTCCTCTTCTCTATATAAATGAGTGTGAACAAGAGAAAATCTCTCCTGATGCGCAAGAAAATCAATAATCGAGTGCACTAGGTGAGTGCTTGTCAATATATCGAATATGCGCACTGGCCAGTCGATAGTTCGGTCAATAATTGGTTGATTAGTAAGCACAAGCCAACACCTCGCATTTCTTCACCACGTGCGCATTTCTTCACCTCCCTTACATCCCTTCATCTCCTGCACATTTCTTCACCTGCATCGTATTTCATCGAATTCATTACATCACATTGCCTAAAGACACTGGGTACATTAGCTGGCGCGAATTTCGAGCAACACTATGTTGGGCACTAATCTGTATACGAAAAGAGGAATTGAAGGTTAAGCTACATTAGTTGCTTGTCGCTTGATACCTGGTTATCGTACGGAGCGGCAACATGAGGTTGTCACGGGTGGCGCATAATATACTAGGTAAGTATGTGCATTTTTTGGTGCGCTTGTTCGACAAAGGTTGTGTTGAGCTCCAGCTATTGCTCTTGTAGTTACTACGGGAAATGACTCCGATTCTCCCGCTTACTGTTGATTGCGCATTCATATTGAAGTCCCATATTTTGAAACTTTTGAGCCTACAGTGTGTTTGCCTATCCCGGCTGAACCTCGTCGTCTTAAATGTTGAAGCCGCTTACATGCTTAGCATAGAAGTCTTCGAGCAAGGAAATCTTCCCTTTCCACTGGTCATATGAGAGCGAATCAGCTCGATCCTCCAAAAGGCGTGTACTGCCCTGCTCCCTCTGGGGTCCTACATAGCGTGTTTCGGATTCAGGGAGCTCACAAGCAGACGCGCTACCGTCCCAATCTGGATCGTCGTCTCCTTGCAGGTACTGTTTTGCATAGATTGACGCCCAGATGGCGTTACCAAAGATACTTTCTTTATAGGCGGCACTCACCATGATTGTGAAGGCGTCGCGCAGGGTATCTGCGATCGACCGGTCTGAGTGGCGAAGCTGGTATTTGATAATCGCCAGTCGCACGCGCAGATCGAGCCTGAATAGGATCGTTGGCTTCAAGTGAGCTTCCAGCTCAATTGCCAGCGTGGTATTGATGTATGCCCATTGAGCTGCTGCGGGCCCAGGGACGAGGTCAAGCTCGTGCGCACGATGTTGCTCGCCTTCGTCCACATGGATCAGGGTGCCGAGTCGTGCGCAACAGAGTACAAACTTCTGCCGGAGTTCCACGAGTGTCTCGCGTCGCTGGGCTTCGTACCAGTCAGGCTCCTCGATGCAGAGCCGGTGCATCAACTCCTTGGCCTGCAAGTACAAGGGGATAGATTGTTGAGGAGCATCGCTTTTGAACCGCCGCTCGGCCCTCCTGAAATGTTGCAATGATTTTGAGTGCATATAGTTGAAAGTCGCATTCAACATACCATGGCCGTCGTCGACACTATAGCGAAGGTGGCCGATCCAGTGTTCTAAGGTATTTAGCTCTCGTCCGAAGATGCCCGAGTCGCGGTTCTGGATGCTCATCGTGTGTGGCCCCTTGAAGATCTCTTCGAGCCACATCCATAAATATTTTACGACTGACTGCTTCAGCACATACTTCGCTGCAGCGAAGTCACTGCAGCCCCAGTCCGAAGGCATGGTGCCATCTTCCCGCTCTGAAATTGTCAATCTGAGCGCACGCGAGGCTTTCGGCGGCATGCACATGTGCCGAATGGTTTTGCACACAGCCTCCAAATCATGGATGTCGATTAGCACAGTGTCATCAAAATTGAAATCGGCGTAGCCCAGCGTCATGACTGGTTCCACGCCACTGGGGATCTCGACGATAAGACCCTTGAGAGCCACGCCGAGTTTACGCTTGCCTGATTGCCCCGAACGACACAACCACATTGGTACGCTGCCGTTGCAAATTAGCAGTTGTCTCTGATGCGCAGCCGACCACCCACTTACCGCGACGAATTTGTTCTCCCTCACCAGTATCTCGCGTCCTTCCTTGTAAAGCTGCTTACAAGTCTGGAGAATTGTCGGGTTCAGCGTGCATGACGCGTGGGTCACGAGCCCGGTCTGGCCTCGCCGGCGGTCTCGTGCTGGGCAGTAGCCGTAAGGCTCTGTTGCATTTGATGCGATTTTCTCCATTTCGAGACCGTGAAGTGGCACCCAGCTGGGCTCTTCTTCGACTCTTGCCACTCTTGCATTCAAGAGATTGCGGAGGATGGTAGCTCGAACCTTTGTTGGTAGGCCTAGGAGGCATGGCGTGTATTCCATTTTCCTTGAAGTATTAATTGAGGCAAGGGTATTGGGGTTCATTCGGTCTCTTACATTTCAACTGTTTTTAAGTTTCAAGTTTTTTGATGATTGTGAGGATCTTACCAATTTCAATTTTAGCGAATGAAGGTTTGCCTCACCACGAATCGGATGGAGTATTGTGTATATATATGTACCGACTTCAACGCTCAAAGGATGCTCCTAGGGATAAAGAGAGTTCAAAGAAATCCTCACAAAACGCTGAATAAAGGCAGACTTCTAGAGAAACGGAGTTCTTTGTACAGGGTCTCAGTGACGTTTCTAGTCTTTGTCTTGCCAGCCCTGTTTGCAAAGACGTCCTGCAACACCGCTGACCTTCAGGCTGCCAGCCAATAGATGGTTCTGCCTGCAGGTATCCAAAGGACAAATTCCTACCCGCGATGGCCCGCTGTGACTTGCTAGACATGGGATTTTGCGCGATCCAACATGCTGGCTGTTCATGTCGTGGAACAAGAAACCCAGCGCATTGTAGCAGAGGCTATGTCATTAGTTACTGGCTTGTTTGGCTGTGCCCGTCAGTTAAAACCACCCACCACGCTCGTCGAGACGAGATGAAAACACTGAAGCCTTAGTCGGGAGGCTTGATAAGGAGGTCGAGCCTTTGTTTCTTCGTCCCCCTCACAAGTAGCCCCCGGGCACTGCGCAAGCCTTTCCGATTGTTTGTTTGGTCCAATCTTCTAGACTGGCTGGTCTTACGTGTCGCATCATGTGGAGTCATCAACTTCCCCTGCGCAATGGTCTAGAAAAGAAGCTAGCACTCAAGTTCTACGAGCTGCGAGGCTACCCGTGCTTTGTACTTATTACGACTCAGTACAATCCTATGCGTTTATTTGGAACGCCAAGATCTACGCCGTATGCCGAAGTTGTTCTAGATCGCGATTTGGTCATTAGAAATTACGTCCTTTTCGCGTGGGAAGTGTATATGTAGGGAACACACGACCATTGTGATGATAAAGAAGTCGGAATCGTCAACTATATTATCGGCGTCCGAGGTTTCTAACCATCATTGTCTATCCAACGTCCACTATCTGCCACTTCTTTGAACATGACATAAATATATCCAACGGAATGCGCGTTGTACGGCAGCTATAATCACCAGTTCTGGCCTCGAGGGGTCCCTGAGGCACGCCTTACCGCGTCCGTCCGGGACTGCACAAAGTAAAAAATGAGACCGCTTGTCCAAAGTCACAGTTTTGAGCCATCACTCGGCCGCTCCATGGCTTTTGTCGCACTCCGGTAAGATTTGACCAGCTGCCTAATTGCCAGATCCAGCATGACATCTTCAGATCCACCAGGTATGCGCGCGGCATTCACTTCACGATAGAGAGCCTCAGCAATCTCACCCTGTCCGGTTCTCGTGTAACCATTGCCACCGAACAACAGTACAGCGGTCTGTGCGCACTCATTAAGTACCATGCCCGCCGCAGCCTTGCACAAGGCGGTCAAACCACCGAGCTTTATATCTGCCTCTGCCTTACTCAGCCTTGTCATAGAGTAGAGGAATTGCTCGACCCAAGCCTGTAGCATCTCTAACTGTGCCCCGGCTTTCGCTAGTCGATGTCGCACAACAGGTTGCTCAATCAACGGCTTACCAAACGCCTCTCGCTTCATTACATATTCCATCGCAGCCGAAAGGGCTACGCGAGACTGTCTCGTAACGGTAACGGCAATTGTCAGGCGCTCATGATTGAAATTAGTCATAAGGTAACTCATACCAGCGTTTTCGTCGCCAATAAGGTTCTCAACAGGCACTACAACATCATCGAGATCAATAAAGGTAGTTCCGCCGGCGCGTTGACCGGCGACCTGAAGTCGACGCATTTCAACACCTGGATAGCCCTTGAGCGGACAGATGATTATTGATAAGCCCTTTGCACCAGGCCCACCTGTTCGAACGGCCATAGTCGCATAGTCTGACCAATAGCCATTGGTAATCCATTTCTTCTGGCCATTTATAATATAGTGCTTCCCATCTGCGGTCTTTTTTGCTGTTGTTTGGATATTCGCCACATCGCTACCGGTAGTGGGCTCAGTGATAGCGATACAGCATCTCTTTTTGCCGAGGAGGAGTTCTGGGAGAAATTTCTCCTGTAGAGCTTGATCACCGAACTTGAGTATAGGAGGTATGCCGTAGGCATGGCCCGCGCTTATAGAGCCAGCAGGCCCGCCAACACCGGGTCGGGTGATTTCGTCGAGAAAGATGCCAGTATGTAAATAGTCCCACTCTTCGATAGGCGTTCCAAGGACTTCGCGAATGCCAACCCGTTTCAACCACTCAAGGGGTAAAGGTGCTGGTAGATAAGGTATCAACATATTATACCGAGCGAAAGTCTGGAATAGGTGGTCTGGGACTGTTCCATTTCGCTCCCATTCCAAAGCGAACGGTAGGAGATGCTCTTCCATGAACGCACGACATGCTTTCTGAAATCGCTTATGAGTGTCTTTGTAGTAAGGAGACGGAAAGCCTACGAGCCACGCAGGCTCGGAGAAGGGTATTAGGGTTTGGGGCAACGAGATCGTCATTTGGAACAACAACGGCAATGGCTGGATTTGTTGTGGGGTGATCAAGGAAGGCCGACAAGGTGACATAATATTGAGAAGCCAATAGGCATTCTTGAACTGCATACCTGGCTTTCCTGATATACCATCAGTATAAGGTTTCGTACTCCATCTTTCTTGTGACAGCCGTGCCGTCGGGAGCCTTATCCGCTGAATAATGCCGGAATAAACTGCTTTACCGAGATTACCCACTACAGTAGCCATTTTGGCGCTTTCTTCCGAGAATTAACAAGCATGCAGGAAGCAGCAGAGCAGCCCCGTCACGCAGAACATTGAGATCACTGATATGAGACAAACAAGAGGGTCATCTTAAGTAAGAAGGTCCAAGGATCGTCGATTGCGGCTACGTTAAGGCTAATTACCTTAATAACCCAAAGGAAGGCATCAAGTATACCATCGACAAGGGTATGGAAGATCCCAACATGGCAAGAAAAATAATTTCTCAATCTCACAATGAGCAATACTGATAGGAACAGTCGGGACAGGTCTCACGAACTGGAGACCAGCGAAACTATGTCTCGCGAATCGCAAACGCCAAATCGCTAAAGTCCATACCTTCCACTTACACGTTTTCGAATCGCGAAGTCATCTTGTACAACATCTCCATGGGTGCTCACCATAAACAGCTAGATCTGGTTTACGAAGGCTATAGCAAATTCCAAGCGCTCCCGACCTTCGGAATTGTGCCTACATACTACGCCGAAGTGCCCTGGAAGTTTGAGGAGATTTTGCCTAACTACGACGAGAGAATGCAGCTACATGGGGAACACTTTCTTGAGATCGGGCAGTTTCCCATACCAACATCCGGCACCCTTAAGACCGAAACAAGCCTCGTGGAAGTCATCGATAAGGGCCATGCTGCAGTAGTTCGCAGGGGCGCCACGACTGTTGATGAGGTAGGCAGGCTGGTCTTCTACAATGAGAACGTGTCCTTTATTCGTGGGTCAGGTAGTTTTGGAGGACAGCCAAAACCTGCCGATCGTGGTGCAGCCACAGCTCTAAACAACCCGCCGTCTCGACCTCCGGATAGAGTCATTGAAGAAAAGACTTCAGAAGATCTCGCCGCCCTCTATCGGCTTCTGGGAGATCGCCATCCTCTTCATATAGATCCTACCTGGTCAGCCGCCAGTGGGTTTGAAGAACCACTTCTACACGGATTTGCTACCTTTGGCATAACTGGTAAGCATGTCTTCGAGACTTACGGCCCTTACAAGAACATCAAAGTGAGGTTTAGCGGCATTGTCCTGCCCGGACAAACTATTGTAACCGAAATGTGGAGGGAAGTTGGAAAGGTTGTCTACAGGGCAACTGTCAAGGAGACGGGCAAAGTTTGCATCAGCAACGCTGGGGTGGAGCTGTTGGGAGGCAAGGCCACTTTGTAGGGTGCCGTATCAGGAGATGAATCCTCATGATTTATAAATTGGCTTGAAGAGGCTCAGTTGATTCTATCGGGAATCTCTTGCGGTGGACTTTTCCCGAAGCACGCTTGGGTATCTCAAAAAGACAACCCCTCCTCTCAGCTGCTTGTAACTGGTCACTTGCCCTTGAGAAAGCCTGACACTTCTTGAGCTGTGATGGCTGCACCTCGCAACAAGTATTTGCCACGGTCTACCGGTTCGTTATAACTAAGCATCCTCGACGGAGGCTCAAGCGGAGGTGAGCGGGTCGATGCCGCACTGAAGAAAGGCAGAGGGTCTCAGGCCCGAAAATGGTCGAGCAGGTCGCATGGGTATCAGTTCTAGGGCACAATGAGGAAATCGTTTTGGCTTTACGGTGCGGATATAATGTTATTTACTATAGTGGATTCATGCGCTGCCAATGGGCGAAACAGATTCTGATGTTGTTGACTGACCCACTGGTGGTGGATGCTGTGGACCGTCCACTATAGTACAGATTGGTTACTCGAATCGAACCTCGCCTGTTGAATTGCTTGAACATTGTTCTATGCAACAGCAAGAGCTCGGGGCCCAGCTTAGTCCCCTACACAGGTACGACTCCTAGAGGTCCCTTTTGTTATATCAAAGGATCGTACTAATGGGAGTCCCCTGGAGTGTACACCCCTGAGGAAGCTGTCTGCTGTGCGTACTTCTATCCCAGACGTTTCATAAATCACCAATGCTTGAATGTATAATGGAGAAAATGCATCTACTTGGTCGGACCTGCGCCTGGAAACATTATTAACGACAGTATGGCCCTTCGAATTCCGTTCCTTTAGATCTCTTCCGCACAATCACTTTGGTACATCTCCAGCAAGTGTGATCCGATGCATCGACCTTTTGTACCCGTGATAGTCATTTATAGGGTTGTGTTGTACGCAGCGATTGTCCCAAAATGCAACGGAACCATCTTCCCATTTGAACCGACAGGTAAATTCTGGCTTCACCTGGTGCTGGAACAAGTAGTCCAGTAATGGCTTGCTTTCCTCCTCAGTCCATCCATCGAAGCATGTTGTGTGCGCGGCATTGACGTACAGTGCTCCCCGACCTGTTTCGGGATGCGTCCGCACAACTGGATGTGAAGCATCCATTGTTGCCGGCTCACTCCCCTCGTTGTTGCCGGCGTTTGTGTCTTCATTGATGCGGTCTTCGCGAGTCTTAGTCACCGCAGCCTTCGCAGAGCTGCTGACAGCTCGGAGCCCTTTGAGAGTCTGTTTAAGTGCATCGCTTAGTGTCTCATAAGCAAGGTATTGATTGGCAAACAAAGTGTCTCCGCCGAAAGGTGGTAGCTCACGAGCAAGAAGGATGGTACACATTGGTGGTCTCTCAAGATATGTCGTGTCACTGTGCCAGACTCCGCCGAAGTTGGTCTTTTCATGTTCTCGTTTGAGCACTTCAGTGATCTCGGGATGCTCTGGGAGACCTCGTACCATTGGGTACTTTTGAGGGCTACCAAAGCTTTTCGACGCAGCCAGGAAATCTGACGGTGTCAGGTGCCCCTGGTTGCGGAAGAAGATGACGAGATTCTCCAAGAGAGCTTCGCGTACTGTCCTGACAACTTCTGGATTTGAAAGATCTTTGGCAAGGTCAACGCCCGAGACCTCTGCGCCGCATCCTCCAGCGACTCTGCTGATCTTAATGGCTGGGGTGGAGCCCTTCGCTTCCACAGCAGTAGCCATAGTTCTTCTCGTCTGTAAAGGACTGTAACAATTGAGCCGTCGGATGCTAGTTCTGCTTGCAAGGCTCCCTCTGCTTATTCTAAGCCTAGACGCTCTTCCCTCGTAGAGATATCGAGACATGGATAGTCTTCATTGATATGCAGGAAAGTTTTGTGAAGCTCACTTTGTGGACCACGAATCATTAAGAGGTCCATATGACTAGAATGGAATGGAGACAAGGGCGCCGGTCTCGGAGCTAGATCTTAGCAATAACATAGGTGTTGCCAAAATAGTCCTGTCGTCTGCTCGCTTTTCCCGTCGAGCCGTAAATTTGTTTTTCGAATCTCACCTGATTCAACCCTTCGCAATGTTTCATGGTAGGATCCGGCGCGGCTTCGGCAGGCATTAACCGATGGGCTCCCGGCAGAAGGAGTTTAGACTATCCGTTCCATTTGAGACCTCATCTTTGCGACCATATATACGGCTAGAGTACTTTAGACCGATCAAAGAACCATTACTAGTAATAGGCGAAAAGAAGGTGGAAGTGCCTAGGGCCGAACACATTGCGAGTTATAGCTGGCTCATCACCAAAGACTGATAATGCCCCTTGAATGAGAACCTTTCCGGTCCTATATAATCTTCCGAAAATCTTCGGCGTCAGTGCGGGTGCGTCGTATAGTAATGTAGTCGATGCGTACTTTGATCAATTCTAGTTCTTCCTTGAGCGAGGCAGTGTGATACCCCCTTTTTCTCTTGGCGGTCTACCACCAGAGGAGGAGGAGGGGGAGCAAGACGACGGGGATCATCTTAAACCCCAATAACAACGATTTCATATATGAAAACCAGGTACAACACCGCTCCGAGGAACCTTGCTTAAAGCTGCGGTGAATCACAATTTACTCGAGGGTGGTTGATCACCCGTGATCACCCTACTTGATGTTGATCACTATTCTCCCCCGTGCCTGAGCTCTAGCTAGTCATGGCTAGTGTCTCTCCTCAGTTCTTCTCCTTCGCGGAGAGGGCGAGAGGTATGGTCAACTGATTGTGATGACCCTAATTCGTACCGTCCACAGGCACTAGTCAGTCTAAGCGAATCAGGGCCTGGTTTGGGCGTGTGCTGTTCGGATCTCATCTCGGGACTAGCCAATTTCCAGGAGCCCTAGGTGCGCCCAACCTCCGTCCAGATCTTCCTTGGTAACTGCCGCACCTAAATGCCCCAGTACCCACGCAACAGCCTCAGTGACCGTCACACAATTTTCTCGTCCACGCCAGTCCTAGTTCTCGGAGCCCGATTTTTGTACCATGCCTGCTTGATTGATACCATTCCAGCACGTGCCTTGTGTCCTACTAGGGAGGTTAACGGGACGAGGGACCTGTCCCCCATACTAGTATGCTGTGCTGCGTGCCCATTCGCTCGGGAGACGTTAGCCGACAAGGTACGGTAGAGCAATGAGGGACAACCCGCCATAATGTATGAAGACTATATACGTGTGGCTTACATTTACGCTTGCGATGATGTTTACTGTTTAGACATGACGCTTGTATTTGAATCATAGCCTCCGGTATAAGGGCTTCGCAATTGAAAGAACTCATTCACAATGAAGGTCAGTCGAGCACCCGAGACTACGAAATGCTGATCTGGCGCTTCAGACAGACTATCATTATACTCATGCGTTGTAGGCACGGGATAAAGTCGAAAAAGCGAAGATTCCCTTTGTCGCAGAGGCAGCAAGCAGAACTGAAGTGCCGATGCACGAGCGACCCGCGCAGTACGGGTGGCCAACGACAAATGAGCGAGGCTACACCATTAACGAGAGTCCTTCTGGACCAACACGGCCTATAAAAGTTATCTGCGTTGGTGCAGGTGCTTCAGGTATCAATTTGGCCAAGTTTGTTCAGGATCTCAAGAATGTCGACCTAGCGATATATGAAAAGAACGCTGATGTCGCTGGGACATGGCTGGAGAACAGATACCCGTAAGCCTATCCTCTTGGATGATGCTACTTGGGGACAAGAGGGTGCGAGTACCGCGCCTCGTGATCCTTGTCGCTGGCATTATGACATCTTCTAGGTTGGATTTGCTGGCGAAGTGCTCATCTTTCAAATCTTTAGGGGTTGCGCCTGTGACATACCGAGCGTGACGTATCAATACAGCTGGGAGCCGGCGATATGGTCCAAGTTCTATTCTGAAGCTCCGGAGATCTTTCGCTACTTCAAGGGTGTGGTCGACAAACATCAACTACACAAGGCTTTCAGACTACGACACCGGGTCGACTATGCGGAATGGATTACTACGGAGGCTAAGTGGAAAGTACTGATAACTGATCTCGCAAGGAATACGCAAATTGAGGATACTTGTGATATTTTTGTGAATGCGATGGGGTTCCTGAAGTAAGCTCTTCCCACAATTACTATCATATATTGATCAACACAAACAGTGACTGGAATTGGCCTAACATCACTGGTCTCAATACATTTCGAGGGATTGTGGCACACTCTGCAGGTTATCCCGAGGACCTATCACTAAAAGGCAAGCGAGTGGCTGTCGTCGGCAACGGGTCTAGCGGCATTCAGATCGTTGCCAACGTACACCATGAAGTATCACAGCTATACACCTGGATCCGCTCTCCCACCTGGATTACCCAGGTTTTGCCCAGAAGTATGCAGGGCCAAATGGGGGAATTTTGAGTGTCTGTATTTAGGTATACTGTCATAATGGAATATACTGATGTGTTGATTTAGATACCGAGGAGCAAAAGAGGAGGCTACGAGACGACCCAGAGTACTATTTAAAGTACCGCAAAGCAGTTGAGACCGAGATGAATGGCAATTTTCTGGCATTTCATATTGGCACGCCGCAATCAAAGGGTGGAATGAGAGTGAGCAACATAACGCGCTCCAGTGTTTTAGAACTCGCAAGACTGACAAGACACCATAGTACGCGGAACGTGAAATGAGGAAGAGGTTGCAGGGCAGAGAAGAGCTTGCGGACGCGCTTATACCTAAACAATTTCCCCTGGGATGCAGACGTCCTACGTATGACATTGCCCTCTGGTCTGTACCGCCCTTAGCTGACGCGTTACAGGCCCGGAACCGGATATCTTGAAGCCCTACTACAACCCAATGTGACCACATTCAAGCACGGCGGCTTAAAGGAAGTCACACCAGATGGGTTTATCGACCCTGATGGTAAGATACAAAAGGTCGATGTGATCATTCTCGCAACTGGTTTCAATACTTCCTGGGTTCCTCGTTTCCCTATCATCGCTAATGGTATCAACCTACAAGATATCTACCGCAAAACGCCCGTTAGCTACCTCGGTGTTGCTGCCCCCCAGATGCCAAACTACCTCACATTCTACGGGCCCTACGGTCCCCTCGGTCAGGGGAGTGCCATGCCGATGATTGAGGTGTTTGCCAGCTACATTGTTTCAATGATAAAGAAGATGCAGATGGACAACATCCGCGAATTCAGACCGAAGCAGCGCTGCATAGACGATTATGCAGAGCACGCCGATCTATTCAACAAGCGCATGGTCTACAGTGGCCACTGCCGGAGCTGGTTCAAAGGAAATGAGATGGATGGTCGTGTAATGTTGCATCCAGGAACTCGTGCTCAATAGTGAGTCTTAATTTTCCTCTTTCCTCCCTCCTCTTGTGCTCTTCTTGCGCTCTTTAACCACAGCCTGTTCGAAGTTTCTGATTGATCCATTCTATACGGACATATTTTGACAACTGTCAGCCTCGAGCTCCTGTCCACGCCGCGCTACGAAGATTTCCAAATCGAATACAGATCGCGAAACATGTGGTCCTGGCTAGGCAACGGCTACTCAATCCGCGACCTGGACAACAGAGACAAGACCTGGTATATGGGCCTGGTGGGCGGTGTAGACATTCAAAACACTTTCGAGGTCGATGACATGCTGTGCCCGACGAACCCATCACCGACGGCCCGGTTGTGAGATAAATTTTGCTAGGAAATAAAGGCAAATTCAAGATGATGAATAGATACAGGAGGCTGCGAATATGTTCAAGGTCAGTTCACGAGGAACATTTGCGACTTGGATAGATTTATGCTCTTTCTTGGGTCTTGCCGACGGACACGAAAAAGAATACCGAGCAAGCACTTGGGCATTGAATAGTCAGCGTCATCAACTTAGAGCTGTACAATCTATAGTGAAGATACCATGTTTTGCCTTGATACTGCTTATACTGTTGTCTTGGCCAAGGCATAATCTAATTCAGCTTCTTGCGAAGCCAGACACCCGTTTTCTCGACTGTGTGAGTCGCCTCTAGCTCCCTGCCAACTGCGAAGTGATAGACGTGCTGCCCAGTCTGGAAGATCTCCAGCTCGGTCTCTACACCGGCATTCTTCGCGCGTTCCGCAAGTCGGACTGCGTCGTCCCTTAGCGTCTCAGCGCCCCCAGCCGAGATATTCATGGGCGGCATGCCTTTGAAGTCCGCATACAGTGGGTTCGCAAAGGGATCCTTCGGCGAGGTGGTGCCACCCAGATACATCCCAACTGCCATGTCTGCCATACCGGGAGGGCTGAGGAGATCTTTTTCAGCGTTGGTCTTCAGCGATTCGCCGCGATTCTCCATATCTATCCAAGGGGAGAAGGTCACGATCGCAGCCGGCAGCGGCTGCTGCTGCTCCTTCAACGACAGCGCCACCACCGTGGCAACGTTGCCACCCGCTGAGTCGCCTCCTAGCGCGATCTGGTTCGGTTTATAACCCTTCTTGGTTGTAAGCCACTTCCAGGTCGCCAGTCCGTCCTGTCTGTCCGCTGGTAGCGGACACTCTGGCAGCAGAGCATAATCAGTGATCAGTCCATAGCAGCCGGCGCGCTTGGCCAAGTGGCCGACGAGTTTCCGGTGACTCGATGGTGAACCCGCAAACCCACCGCCGCCGTGAAACCAGAGTATCACTTGTGACGACTTTGCTTGCACGGGTTTGACCCAAATGGCTGGCAGGTTGCTACCAGGCACCTTCTCTTCCTCGTAGGTCACCTCTGTGGGTTCCGTAGCTAACTGACCGAGCCGTTCGACCTGCTGGCGTTGTCCTTCGAGGTCTAGCGGCGGGTCGGAGCTCATGAGGCGGCTGGAAATGTCTTTGTACACGCTAAGCGTGTCCTGGGGGCCTCGGTGGCCCGTCATATTGTTGCTTTTTGGGACGCTCTCGAGACGATGTGATGAGCCTAGGCAACTCTGGAAGCTATCCTTGCTAGTCGAGCAATGGCTAGCCTTCTGATGTAATATTTCTTTTTCTGTGGGATGTTGTCTGCCCATTAATCTCCATTGTCTACCCCCTTTCAACTCTTGGAGGTTTTTGACTAAAAGCTCCACAAGCGCCTCGGAGCAGCATGGTATGCAACGTATAGGTTGCGACCGGCTGTGCGGCAGTGTCATGTTACAGAACGAATACCTCGCAGCAGACCACAAAACTTGGAAATCGGCTACCGGCAACAATAACCGAGTATTTCCGGCAGAGGCTGCAGTGGGATTCCGCCTCGTGACACTGCAAACGTCCCGTTACCCCAGAATTTTACGGGAAATGACATTCCAAAGTGATAACAACGAAAACGATTAATGCTTCCCAAGAAAACCATTAGTAGATACCACTGCACAGCTCTGTGCTTAAATGCTCTTGTTCGAGCAGCTATGACGAAACGGGTCAAGTCTTCTTCGGAGAAGACCCAATCAAAGGCCCACCTCTACCACCTACAGCTGCTTCTGGCCTAATAATAATTGTATACTTTATTGGCTCGACTGTGAACTTACCTACGACTGAATATTACGGGGCACGAGATTTAGCCTAAACTCCTGTCCCTATTGGTCTAGGAAGAGTTTATCAGACGCCTCGAGGAACGAAAACAGGTTGATCTGAAACTCAAACACACTGCACCTGGCAAACGGCGTCTTGAGCTTGATGAGCCCGACTCGGTTCTTTGTCAGTGTTGTTGAACATGTTCGCAGAGGCCCTCTGATATCATATCTATGCCTTTCCGTTTTTGCCCTCTTTCTTCTTCCAACTTTCTTCAAAAAGACCTATGAGTCAACGCCATGCATCTCGCATCTCCTGGACGAACGACTGGCTCGCATACAAGACGATGATCCCACGCTTGCTGTTCCCGGTCAGTGTCAACTTTGGGGGTCAGGGTAACTGGCCCAAAGCAAGGTATCATTTCTGGTGGACCTCGCATCCATGGTAGTGTAGATGCCACCAATGCCCCAATTGATCCCATCTTGCGTCACACGGACTGAGCCGGCCCTCGTTTTAAACATTTATCAGACCTATGTAAGAACCGGAGTGCTCATCGGGTGGTGACGAACATTTCCTTCTCAATAGTCTCTATCTCCAATAGAACAGGGTTATCACTGCTGTAGTCCTGCGGGACCTTCATGGAGCCCGGGACGGATGAGTAAAGGCCCCCGCCCACGCAGCCCTCGATGGCAAATTCCGCCCAGGGCTTCGTGGTGGGCGTCAGACTGACCGTCTGCGGTTCTTGCTGCAATTAGAATCATCCGTTCATGGAGCTCTCGATGTTCTCGCAGCTGAAATCGACGATATTGGTTGCATGGGAATCATCCAGCTCTGGCAAGATGCCACCGACGGGTCATTAAGCTTGGCCAGGCCACACTCGACGTGCTGGAGCGCTGCAATCATGCCGAGGTGTTTCGAAGAGCTGGAAATCCAGAACAGGCCATCGGGCTTTTTGGGAAGGGCATGTCTGGCTGGACGGAGTCATAGCCTGGGGTTTGGACGAATATTGAAACGCCTGAAGTTGAATTCTATCAGCACTACATCCCAGGATGATCCGCTTGACTTCCCGCACGTAGCGACTGATAAGGATCTAGAGACTGACCAGTCTGATCGATCGCCGCCAGCACACTGCCGGGCACATATTTTGCGCCTTGTGAGGTCGAATTCGCCAGAAATTGCTCAAAGGCCGCCATGGCGGATACCAGATAGTTTTATGCAGCATATAGACACCCAAAGACTGGGGAGAGTTCTGGAATTCACGTTTGCACATGATCATTGGAGCTTGATATACGACCATCTGCGGCCGGCTTCGTTCCCGGTCTTTGCTCAGTATGTTCAACCAGATAAGTAGATCACTCAGACCTCTTGAACGAACTCGGAGCCACCTAGGAGGAATGGGGATACGGTTGACCCTCTTTCCGGTTTTACCTACCTATGGCCAAGGCAAAATTGACCGAGTGGCGGGCTAACTGGTTTTCGGTTGGAATTGTGTGCATGGTTAGCCGTACCCGTCCTCGATAATGCACACCACTAGTATGACCGCAGTTATCTTTGCTTACCCAGACGGCTGTTCCTTCCCCTGGACATGAAGGATGCTGGCCTGTGCATAATGGGGCAGTGATGACAAGATACGAAAAATCTTAGCGCTGGTGGCCTCGCATAAGCATATACTGTACGCGTCGCATATGACTTTCGTTGCCTATTACCCCAAAGCATTGAACGTCACCACTCCCGTCCACGTTTCTCGGCGTTTCGTTAGTTTCATTGCACTGAAGCAATTCTGCTCCTGATCTTCTCCCCAACGTAGCCAAACATGACAACCTCTAAACGAGACGCCAACGGCGTCAAGCACACCGCAGACCTGGATTTAGACGCCCTTGTCGTAGGCTGCGGGTTCGGTGGCTTGTACACTCTCCACAAGCTACGCGAGATAGGGCTGAATGTGAAGGCTGTTGATGCCGCCGATGGCGTGGGAGGCGTTTGGCACTGGAATCGTACTGTGCCCTCACTCAAAGCACCTTGTCAGAAAGCTGACACTGTCTTCAGGATATCCAGGTGCTCGTGTAGACTCCGAAGTGCCGTACTATCAGTACAGTCTTCACAAAGTCTGGAAGGATTGGTCCTGGAGCGAGAGATTCCCTGCGCACGATGAGCTCCGCCGTTACTTCAAGCACGCCGCATCAACATTGGAGTTGAATGAGTATATCATACTTCAACAAAATGTTGTCGATTGCAACTGGAACAACAAGCATATAAAGTGGACCGTTACCACCGAATCTGGCCTCAAGATTCGATGCAAGTATCTCATTGCCGCGGCCGGCTCGAGCTATCGAAAGCACTTACCAAAGCTACTTGGTATTGAGAATTACAAAGGAACTCTCTTGCATTCCGCTGGATTTCCCGAGGAAGATGCCTTCGACTTTCGCGGAAAGAGCGTCGCCGTGATCGGACAAGGTTAGTACCTACTTCTTCGGACCTTGCTCCAAACTGTTATAAATAACTTGATATTTGTTGTAGGTGCGACTGGTGTGCAAATCACACAGTCGGTCTCCAAGCTGGCTGACACTCTCCACGTCTTTTGCCGGACGCCCAACATGGCCTTCCCAATGAAACAGCGGAAGATGTCGGTCAGCGAGCAAGACCAATATAAAGGTGCATATGAGCAGCTTTTCAAGGCCACCAGGGCAAGTCGAAGTGGCCTTCCATATACCTCGGACCTCAGATCGATGTTGGAGGTAACTGATGAGGAACGTGAAGCGCGCTGGAATGAATTGTGGGCACGTGGAGGATTCAATTTCTCCATGGGTGGCTTCCGGGACTACGTGTTTGATCAGCAAGCGAACGACCTGATGTACAACTTTTGGAGACAAAAGGTTCATGCCCGGGTCAAGGATCCCCGAAAAGCAGAGATCGTGGCTCCTAAGGTCAAACCCCATCCGATCGGCACGAAACGACCTAGCTTAGAGCAGGACTACTATGAATGCATTGACCGAGATAATGTAAATCTCATCAGTGTCAAAGAAAACCCCATCGAGAAAATCACCGTCGATGGCATACAAACTGCTGATGGCAAGGTACACAAGTCAGACTATATAATCATGGCGACTGGCTACGATGCGATCACCGGTAGTTACACGAACATGGGCCTCAAGGATAGAGATGGAGTCGATGTTAAGGAACACTGGAAGAATGGTGTTAAGACACACTTAGGCCTGATGGTGCCTAACATCCCCAACATGTTCATGGTGTACAGTCCTCAAGGTAAGTTTGAATTATAACTTTCAACAACGAATCGAGCACTACTGACGGTTAACCCAGCACCAACAGCCCTGGCGAATGGCAGCACTATTGTCGAATGTCAAGGCGACTGGATTGCCGACGCGATCGAGAAGATGCACGCTGAAAACATTGAGATAATTGAGGTGCGCCAGGACGCTGCGCAGAAATGGGGTGACGCAATCCAAGAGATGAATGAGAAGACCTTGTTTCCCTTGACTGACTCGTGGTATATGGGAGCAAACATCCCTGGAAAGAAACGAGAGCAGCTGAACTACCTCGCTGGTGTTGCTCAGTATGAGGTGGAGTGTCGAAAGGCATTGGAGAACTGGGATGGCTTCATCCTCAACCAGGTGGGTAACAAGACCAAGGCTTCTCTTTAGATTCCGAGCATATTGCTGAGCCGGCGTTCATTTTATATAGCTTGCAGTAGCAGCTGACTAATTGCGCCTTGTTGACTAATCACTTAGTTGTATATTCCTATGAATAGACAAATATATGTGGTGGTACTTTTTTTGGATAGTATTAAACCGTCTACGAGTAGCAAAAGACTTCGTCTTGCTCGGGAAAGGTTGACTTATGTTCATCTTTGAGTGTTTTGAAGACCATGCTCCACATCATCAATCATCGTCATAACAAGTGAAATCTGACTTTAGGTCTCGATATCTGCCTTTTCGATGGTATCCCACTCCTTCCAATTAATCTTTCGGAACTTCCATGCAATGGCCAGAACATGCTCGGCTGTGAGTGCTGTGTTGTGGTTGTTCTTGTCCTTCATGCTGTGGTTGCCACAGCCCACGTACTGGATCGTGGTTCCGCTCAGGCCTTTCTGAACCTCCTCCTGGTACTCCTGCTCGCGCTCGGGCTTCGGCATCATAGCGAACTTTATGCCACGCTCCTTCTTTCTGATGATAGTCGCCACGCACTTGTCAAGGAATCTGGAAGTGGACTCGTTGACATCGTGGTAGCTGGAGCTGAAGGTGTTGGCGTTGGGGCCATTGCAGAAGAAGAAGTTTGGGAAGTCGTACGTGGCAACTGCATGTAGAGTCGAGCAGTACTGCTTCCAGTGGACCTGGAGATCTATACCATCCCGGCCGGTAATCTTCTCATGGTAGAGGAATCGGGACGTGTTGTAGCCGGTGCCAACAATGATGGCGTCGAATTCATGGAACGACTTTTCGCCGGTCTTCAGATCTCTAGCTTCGATGCCCGTTTCCGTGTAACTGGTAACTTGTTCTCTCAAAACCGTGCAGTTGGGTTTAGCCAAGGCTGGGTAGAAGTTGTCGAGGAGGAGGGGCCGGTTGCAGAAAACTGTCAAGAAGATTAGCTGCAAACTTGCGGCTCTGATGGAATATGAATACTGACATTCATATTCACGGTGTAGTTTCTCTCGGAGCTTAGGGTCCGAGATTTGCTTCTCGAGATACTCTCTGGCCTTCTTGTCGAGGAGCTTATTTAGCCAACTGCCTCGTTTAATGATCAGAGGACCGAAGAGCCACCCTTTAGCAATGTCGAGGAAGCGCACGAATACCGCAAATAATGGAAGATATTTCAAACACCACATGAAGGCGCTGCCTGGTGTTAGTTAAGTAGTGATAAAGACAGTCCCTACGGCTGTCTTCACGGCTACATACCTGGAGTGTTTGGCGTCGCCCCTGGGCAGCACAGCTGGAGGGGTACGCATATACACCGTGAGTTCTTTGCATTGGTCCACAATTTCCGGGATAACCTGCGCTGCACTCGGCCCACAGCCAATAATTGCCACTTTTTTCCCAACGTAGTCAAAGTCCTTCTTCCATGTTCCTGTATGCGTCCATTGGCCCTTGAAAGTGTCCAGGCCTGGAATACCGCCAAACTTGGGTCGATCAAAGGATCCAATCGCGTGGATGACACAGTCTGCGGTCCATTTCTCAATGTTTCCGGTCGCTTGATTCTCAGTCTCAACGTGCCAAATGAAGTCATTTTCGTCCCATGTGCAAGATTTGACATAGGTTTTGAACTGTGTGCATCTATCTAGTCCATAACGGTGTGCCATTCTGATGTAGAAGGCCTTTATCTGAGGGCCTGTTGCGAAAACATGTGTGTATTCTGAAACTAAAAGTCAACACTGGCCATACAACTAGCCAAGATCCTCAACCTACCGGTGGAGATCATCATTCGATTAGTATACATCAAAGCAGGGACATCACAAGCACATCCAGGATATGTGTTCTTCGCCCAGACGCCTCCGAACTCAGCCAGGACGTCAAATATGATCAACTCCTCGGGCTGGAGGGTCTTATTTTGGAGCAGAGTGGCAGCTTGCGCGATGCCTGCAACACCAGTTCCCACCTGGATCACTCTCTTATGGCCCTTGGAGATTTTATGCTGTTCCTTCTGGATGTTGGTGTTGTCGATGCCATTCATCGTCGCGTACAGATCGCCATCGACAAAGCCGGCCTCGTCGTCGAGATGGTCAGCGACATGCTCGGTGTATCCATTTGCAGCGGCCATTATGTGTAGATTGTGGAGCGTCTGTATGGCTTGCTGCAGTGTTGGTTTATCTTGTCTTGAAGGTGCATCGTATAATTGAGCAGTGAGCTGACTTATTACCGCTGGCCAAGCTATGTCCCGTTACAGTCAACCCACTAACAGCCACAAGACTATTACTGTGCCGGATAACTGAGTAGGCAACTGTTGCATACAGTAATTTTTCATGCTTCGGAAAGGGATAACCGAGTTCGGCCTACACTAGCAACACCCAGGTACGTCGTTAGATACTAAGCCAGGGACCAGTCACCAGACAACAGCCACGCATAGCCGATGACACAATCCGAGACTCCTTTTGCCTTCTCTCATCGCAGAGGGTTGGTTGTAACCTCGTCAGCCTCGTGATTCGAATCGTAGCGCCACTCATCAGCCTTGTCAGCTGAGTGGTCTTCCCATTTCGGAGCCATTTTGGCACCAATACATGAAACTTATCCTTCTGATTGCAGTATCAACGCCGATTGAGAATATTTACAGCCCCACAAGGTCACGTAGGAACCAAACATGTATCTCGAGTGAATAATCACAGATTTATTTCTTAATGTTTTCGGTGGTCAGCAAATAACTAAGTCAGAAGGTGTGATCGATCAATCTAATGGTCTATAGTCTTGTTCTAAAGCTTCGGTTTCTGTTGACGCTCCTGATACACCTTCTCAACGTCGACAAATTTCTTGAATGCAGCAAAGGCTTCCGGGTTGGCCACCGCTCCAGAGGGAATAACATTCTCGCCGCTGATGATCTTTTTCACGGCAATTTCGATCTTCTTGCCGTTGATCGTATACGGAACCTCCGAGACCTGAAATACGTATTTAGGAACGTGTCGTGGCGACCTTGCTTGCTTGATGGTAGATTTGATCTGTTGTTCGAACTTGGGAGTCAAAGTCTTCCCTGACTCCAGGACTACGAAGAGGAGGACAGACTCATCCTGGTCGCTCGGTCGTCTTTGGCCGACACAGATTGACTCGACTATGCCAGGAATCTTATCAACCACTTCATAGATTTCGGCCGAGCCAAATCTCACTCCAGATGGATTCAAGACGCCGTCACTGTTCACGATTAGAAATGAAAACCAGCTGCCCAAGGAGAACGCCTACGATCGACCAAGCATGATAAACCCTCCAGTCTCCGGCGAACGTTGAATGAAATCACCCTGCACCCATACGTAGGGGCCCAGCTCCTCGAAATAAGAGCTATAATACTTCTCCTGTCCACCGGGCCCCCAGAAATCTATAGGTTCACTCGGATATGGTCTCGTAGTGACGAGTTGTCCGGCGGCTCCGGTGTCCTCAATGGATTCCAACTCTGCTGTCTCGGACTGAGCAATATCGACAGCCATTCCAAGGCACTTGCACTGAATTTCGCCAGCATACATCGGTAGGGTAGGGTTACCACTGACCACTTTGCCATGTCAGTATTACAGACTTGGTATGTAGTTACTGGGGATTTACATGAACATGCAAGATCTGTTCCACCACAAGTAGAGAGCAGATGTACCCCTTTTGGAAATCCGACATCATAGAACCATTCACAGATCTCCGCATTTAAGATACTGCCTGTTGAAGTAACAGTTCGGAGTGAGGATAGGTCCAAAACGTCGCCTGGGGAGAGTTAAAATTTGCAGCAATGGGCCATAAACGAGATTTCATCGTCAGGAACACTTACTCGGTGCTATACCTGCCCTCTTTATCTCTAATAGAAACCGGGGTGAAATCCCCAGCAGGTTGATCCTGAATACACGTGAGTTGCCGGTGGTCTACTGCACATTTGAGACCAACCTTAATTTTTCGACCAAACGGAGAAGCACGAGGTTGTCTGGATAAAGAGGTGAGCCATCATATATCACCGTTTTGCCGCCGTAGGATAGTCCACAAAGAACCATGGCCCACATGATCCAACCTGTCTATATGTAACAGTTAGTGGGTTTGACAGTTTTCGATCAGAGTAAGCACTCGCCGTTGTGTATTGTAATACCACATCCCCAGGCTGAACATCAAACGCGAGGAAAGCATCCTTCTTTACCGAAAGAAGAAGCCCCTATCAATTGTGAGACTCTGAGCAAAATCACCAGAGAGTCCACATACCGCAGCACTGTGAACTATGCACTTTGGTGCACCTGACTGACACTTTTGTTAGGGGCAAACGACTCGGCGTGGTAGGAATACTAACGGTGCCTGAGGAATAGACGATAAATCCTGGATGGGAGAAAGGTAGCCTAGTAAATTTTAACGGCCTCCCTACGCCGTGCTTGAGAAACTCTTCGTAGCCAAGGATTTGACCTCCACTGTCGACCTCTGCGATTCGAGCTTGACTGGGGAGGACAATCAAGTTTTTGAACTCTTCAAATCCCTTTAGCCCTTGCACGATTGCAGCATTCTTGCTTGCCAAGTCCATGGCTTTGCCCTTGAAGACCACAATTGATTCGCCGAAGACGATCTTAGGCTTGATCTGGGTCAGGCGATCTAGAATTCCAGATTCAGCCATATCTGGGGATGAAGAAGACCAAATGGCTCCTATCGAAAGGGTTGCCAGGCATAGCACGACCGTCTCGAGCCGATTTGACAAAACTGCTGCCACCCGGTCATGTTTTTTCACGCCCAGCGATATTAGAGCATCTGCTGCGCGCTCCACAAGGGAATACAATTCACCCCATGTATAGTCCTTGATATCGGTCCCCCCCTCTTGCACCACATGAACTGCAATTTCGGTTGACAGTCTCTCGCTGAGCAGATTTTCCGGAAAGCTCAATTTCACATTGGGAAAGAATTGAGGTGGTGGGAACAATGGCAAACGGCCCTTCGTGTGTTGTTAGCATTAGCCTCAGTCTGCTGCAAAGAGCGCGTACAGTAGGAATCGCATAGTCCAGGTTACCCTCTGCTTTGAGATCGACAAAATGAATCAAATCAACCCAGAACTGCGCTGCGGAAGCATTATCAACAGAGTATTTGTGTAGTTGATAGTAGTCTTGAAGATTTAGCCCTCGTCGCTCATTGATAAAGCGCCGGAAGCGATCGGTCTGGGTATGTACATTCGACCGTGGGCTCCACAGCTGTCTTGCTTTCTTTTTCTGAACAACAGACATCTTTACCGTTCAAGAACGACCATAGAGCGATACCAACGAGGTTCTTGGTCATTATGACGAGTGGAATATCCTGCATTTAACCTAGTCGAAGATTACCCGCCAACCATACTGTTGATAATCTCGTTAGCTTTGAGCCCCTGCCTTCGGGCCGATTAACCGTCCGAATCAAAGCTGTTGTCAGCCAGAAGAGATAAACAACAGCGATTCAATTGTCGAGTTGCCAAATCTGGAAATCTGGAAATGGAGAGAGTCTTAGGCCTTACTCCAGAAAGAACAGCCTTTTGACGGGCTCGCCAGTGTGGGTTTGCTCCCTATCACACCAGCGATCACATACAACCACAAATCCGCTCACGTCTACACGGTCCAGTACAGCATCATGAGGAGTCTTCCGTTGGTTGGCGCATGTTCCTGGGACATCACTTTTCTACTTCGGCCGGACAAAAGTCTATTAGATGAAGCGCTGGTCCTCTATCATTCTCGGGGGAACCGCGTTGTCGGTAAGGAGGAGAGCTCCTGATTTGTGCACGAGTATTTTACTGCCTCATAGACTCAGCTGGAGTAATAGGAAGGGTTTGAGACTTGCCGCCTAACATAGTTAAGGAGAAGGGACCTGGGGTGTCGGTGCCCTTAACTAGTCCTTGGGCCAAGGGGGCTAACGGGCTACGGCGCCATGCACCTACCTCTAGGCCCACAGGGCCACAGTGCCCCTCACCTTGGTACTAGCTTTTGATTAGATCACAAAATAGCTAACCATGAAGGGAGTAAATATCAGAAAAGCGAATCCAAGTGTTTAGATGAGCTGCTGCCGTCAAGTCCTGCTGCACAGACTTGGATAAGCGTGATCAGAATTGACGGTGGTTTGTCGACACCAGCACAAGGCTAGTGCCGGACGGACTAATCGCACTTGCACAGAATCTAACTGCACAAGCACAAAGGAATCTATCCAGGCGCTAGCGAGCATCTGGGAGAGAAGGGCTAGCACCGAGTAGGTATAAGAGCCAGGTCGAAAATATCCGCTTAGTCCTAGAACAGAGACTCTTCATCATCTGGAGGGTTCTTAGAGATAATCTTTCATACTCTAAGTGTCTTATAGACCTTCTCCCACAAGATTCAAGCTCCTATTGTCGCTCTACCCTCGGCTTGGGCAAATTCCTTCATGCTTGTGCAGTTACTCCGTAGATTCTCTGCTTGCGCGATTGGTGGCTCCCACTCGCGCCCCGAGAAACAAACTTCAAGCTTTACTGCATCAAGCTAGGGATACCTTCGTTAGGACTTGGGGGCGTCATGGCTGGAAGCCTCGGGCGATCTCAAAGAATGCGGGGCCCCCGGATTTGTTTGGTCCTGAACTACCTGCAAAAAAGCTCATGCCCCATCTTTCCAACCTCTTTCCACCTTCTTTCTATACACGCGGTTAAACACAGGCAGTCCACGCTACATTCCAAAACTGTATCTAAGAAGCCAGCACGATGTCGTCGAAGGTATCGAAGCCGTCGCAATCGGCCGGCACAAAGCCTACACACACTCGCGCCTCCGTGGCCTGCATCAATTGCAGATTACGTAAGATCAAGGGGGTGGCCCATCCGATAAACTGCGTAGTCCTTCACTCATATTGAACAGTGCGATGTGCAAAACCAGCGGCCGGGGTCAGACTGCACCCCATGTCGAAATTCTCGTGCCCCTTGTTACACAGACGCCGGTGGCGACCGCAGAAAGTAAGTAAATCATCTATCCTGTCAGCTTAAGATAAAGTCTTGACAAGTGTTTGGAGGCGCCGTGGTGGTGGCGAAAACTTGTCGGCAGTACACAGTCGCCTTGCGGAATTGGAAGATCTTTTACGAGGTTATGGAGTACGAAACGCAGAGGTAAACAAGGAGGAGCAGCATCCTACCTTGTCCCGCGATCAAAATACAAGAGTACCTGTTCCAAGTGACACATCGCCCCCCTTGATTACGCCGAATCCTGAACGACCACCAGACGCTGACCCAGAGTCTACGGAAATGGGAGGCACTTCTCTGTTGGTAGACCCTTCGGTCGGAATGCTTGATGGCCAGTGAGTAAAGATGCTTGCGCTTGTCCCCATCGTCCAGTTCGTTCTGAAAAAGGTGGCCTAGACTCCCTACAATGCGCTCTCCGGACTTCTCCAGCCTAGTCGGAGGATGCCAGGACATGTTCAGTATGATCCTCGACAGTACAGAACGATCCATGACCACCATGGTTCAACCAGGACCCAACTTACAAGACATCAGCTTTACGCCACCCAACGACGCCATTAGCCAGTTGTGCATGCCGCCGCCTAGCTTATCCAACATGGTGCCGCCCGGACCGAAAGGCACGCAGACTTCAGATTTCGATGCACAATACTCCTTCTATCCAATCCCTCAAACCTCTCTAGTTGCGGATTTCGACGATTCGGCGAGCTTGGTGGCCGAGGATACCGAAGATGCAACACTACTTAGTACCGATTCAGCACAGCTTCGAAGAGTACTTCTTCAGATATTCTGGGATGTACACCCTAGTGGGATTCTGGTTGTGGACAAGGAGCGTTTCATGAGCCACAGATCAGCAGGCAAACGCAACCAATACTATTCTACGTTTCTAGAAAACGCCATCCTGGCCAATGCGAGTAGGGTAAGCACGTCTAGCTATATTCGACGGCTTGGGGGAGAATTCCTCGAACGTGCACAAGCTGAAGTCGTCTCGGAGCTCGAGAAACCAAACCTGGCCTCGATGCAAGGTCTTAATTTGCTCAGCGAGTGCGTAGGCATAAGAGGTAATGATAGACTATCCTGGATGTACTGTGGTATGTACTTACCATGACAAGTGACTCTGACTTATACTGACTTTCTAGGTATGGCTTGCCGATTAGTATTCGACCTAGGCTTACTTTATAAACCATCTGACCTTGTCAACGACGAAGGTGATCCCCTCGATGCCACTCATAATCTTTCTGTGTTTCTTTCAACCTTCGTGTTCGACCAGAATCTTAGCCTATATTTTGGTCGGCCGCACTCAACGACCATAGTGCAATTGCGCAGCGCTCTTGAAGCCGCTAAGAATACCTCAGTGGCAGAGATTCTTGAGGCATGGACCTTACTGAGCGTGCAAGTCTCGCGGCTCACCGATGTCTTGCACTCTGTCACTGCCGCCGACGCGAAGAATCAATTACATCTCTTCCCCAAATTAGCCGAAGAACTGGATTCTTGTTATGACGCCCTCCCACCGCGGCTGAAATACGATGACTCACGCACCAACGACCTGGATGCAAGCTCGTATGCCTTGAATTTGCAATTTTGCGGAGTTCGAATTATTCTGCACAGACTATGGAACAGGTTACGGGAGACGACCGAAAACAACTCGAATACTGCAGCAGCGCTTTCTGGGGCCGGACCCGAGCAGCAGCAAGGTATTAATCAGGCGGCATGGGTTATTTACTCGAACGCTATTCGTGTGGCGGAGTTGGTACGGACCTACAAGTTGATTTATGGCGCAGAGAAGCTTGTGACGGTAATGTTGATCAACACCTGTTGGGCTACAACGGCTTTAGCCTCGCATGTTCTATCACCGCCCACCTGCAATCCTCCACCTACCATTGGTCGGAAGAACGGAAGTTGCGACGGCGATACAGATATTTACTGGCTTAAATTCTTATGGAAGACGCTGGAAGACGCGCAAGGCTTCTACCCGTTAGCAGCGACTATCCTTACGACGTTCGCTCGCTTGATGGAAGGCACACACCTCCACGCAACACTCCGAGCGCGACGTTACTCTAATCGCGAACCATCGTCGCCATCAGCAATCTTTGGTTCTTCAAATGGGAATAAAGCGCGAGGCTCAGTTGAAGCACTTATGCACGACGTGTCGTACGGTCTGGGCTCTTCCGCCAGGCCTAACACAGCGAGTGACAGCATGTTCGTGGATCTGTCTATGATCGACAACTCCTGGACGTTCAACCAGCATGAGATCACTCAGATGGGCTCTGCTTGTTGACAAAAAAGGGGGAGCCCTGTACGAGTACGATTCATTTTGGGTAGGTGATGGTGGCGAATCCAATCACAAGGCGTACTGGCGTAATGTCCAGCAACACGGCGGCAGCATTAGTGTCAAACGATGTTCTGTATGAGCGATTATCTTTACTTCCCTCAGCATTCATTACCAATCCCTAAACATTCCGCCCAAACAATGATCCTGCCAACCTTCCTGCTTCTAGTGGACACCATGGTTCCAAGAGACGATAGTAAGAAGGCAGGTTAGCATAGAACGCCAACATGATTCAACTGGGATACATTGAGTACAACCCATCATACACCCTTGCAACCCACCTATGACGTACGAACACCAGCATCATGGGCACTATGTAAGTACCTAGGCAGCCAAGGTACCGAAGATGATGCAACCGTCAGCCTTGGTGACTACTACCTTGAACATCTCAGTTGATCGGATTGTGTATTTACACCGCCAGTATTTGCTAGATGCCTTGAAAAATCATCGAACTCCAGAGGTATAGAATACTGGGGAGCCTCTAGGAGAGAGTTACTAGTGTATATAGTCCACCCCCTCTCCACTCCTTTGCAGCTATTCAAACAGAATCTGATTTCTGATTTCATAATTCATAGGTTGGCGGAAATCACCTCAGTAGGTTTGTGTTCCACTTCGACATCTATCACGGATCTTGACATGCAACTCTCAATACTCGGTTGCGCTCGGCCCGATTAACCGATTAACCGGAGGAGGCGTTCGGTTAATGCTCTCATTTCCCGATTGGTCGGCTACCAACGTCGTGGATGCAGCAGGTGCGGGTTCGACACCACACGAGGTTTTCAAGTCGTGCATTCGGGCAAAGCGAATTGGCAATGTAAATTTCTAAGCTCTGTGAATCCACACACGAGGGCGCTTGACCAAGTATCCCGCAAGGCTTACACGTCCACAGGACAATTGCTCGATAGTTTGAGACCACCAACACTGAGTGGACATTTCTAATCCTGATCCAGCTGCAGATACTCCCGGAAGATGCTCAGGAAACTATTTTAAGCCTCCGGATAGTCAGCCTTTACGTGATCACTGTTCAAGTTCCCTCGTGCGGCCATAGAAGCGTGGATTTGGTCTTTGTACCATTCAACTTGGTTCGAAACAGTGAGGTTGCCTAGTATTGGTTGACTTCTCCCTCATCCTCGTCCAGGGAAGCAATGACGCAGGTTGAGACTGTAACATTCCGTACATTGTTAGGGTTGACCATAGCCGGATAGCAGGCTGCGGTAGCCTTAAATTGCGATTCTGAGTGCCATACGAGATTAACAACCTACATATCCCGGTAGAGCCGACAATCTTCAAGAATCTACCTTTGCACCCAGCAGGACCCTGCAACAACCCAATCTGTGAGATTTTAATGAAGCGACTTGAGCTCCTGCATGACCCTATTCACTTTTGAAAAGGCCGGTGGTAGATCTGCGTTAGTGTGGAAAAGATTTGCCCAGCAACTCACCTTTCTCCTGCGTGACGGTAGGATACTAGGAGTTATCAGCCGGTTCACCCTCGAAGAAGTCGGGCATGTAGGCCAGGCGATATCTTTGCTTATCATTTGTGACAAAGATATCAACTCCATGGACCGTTTGCAAAAGCCGAAGAGCTCGTAAATCACGAGAATCCATTTGGTCGCCAAAGTTGGCCCACTAGCATCTAGAAATCAGTGTTGAGCTCTTGTTAATGATTTCGCAAGGGGCTTGATCTACAAGTCTTTGGGCCGCTGACGGTGGTCCGTTCCTCCTGCTCGCTCTATCGAAAGTGAATTAGCCATGGCCCAAGGTCTTACGGGCAGGATAACTAACGTAGTAGACTAACTAGTGCCGCTGTGGCGTGTTGCAGCCCGCAATCTGGTTAGCATCTGTGTAATACCTCTGAGAAATTGAGTCATAGTACCTGACGAACTTGACGCACTCAGCCAGGTCCGTGAAATGTGCTCGAAAATCGCTCAGGGTCTCTTAGGCATCGGCGTCATTTGTTGTTAACGCATCGTCCTACGGTGCTAATTGACGGCATATTAAAATAAAGATTGTTTCTGAGGAATATCGTCGAAGCTTGGAAGGAATGGTGTTCCAAGCCAGGCCGAGGAGATTCAGGTCCTGGCCGCCCATATGGCAATTTTCGAGGCATGAGTATCACTATCCCCATTTGGGCCCACTACTGGGAGGAGTATGGATATCCGTGACGATGTCAATCGATTTTGTACTTTGGCTATGGCATTGGCTCTCCATCTGGTACCTGGCTCACCCAACCTCATCGTGCACACTACCTACATTGATTATCCATCACACTCTATAACCGAGCTTCAGAGCCACTCGTTGATGAACGAGGACGTCATTCTCATGCCCGCCCCCAACCACATGATTATTGCGAGAATTTTTCGGCGTTCCCACACTGTTTGATATTGAGTCCTGCAGTGCTACAGGTTGCCATTGCGTACTGATCTCTAGTCCTTAAGGTGAGATGATAGAACCAGAAGTCGCTAGGACAGCTATTGCCTAAATCGTGGACCAGGCATTATCGATAGGAATAATGGCACCATTGATGTCTATGGCCCAGTCAGAGACTAGGAAAGCCATCAGCCTGGCAGGCCTGTCTGGAGGACCTGACACATCCAATGCACCCTTCAAATGGAGCTCTTGAACTTTGCTGTACACAAGAAGTCAATTTATGAGGCCCAGGCCAAGACGGAGGAAATCTGGATTCGTACCCATAGACTTTCATAGCCTCGTGATCGAGCTTACTGAAGTCCATCTTGCTCTTGATGTTAGAGACGTAACCTATAAAATTGTCTTAGAATTCTCTGACAGCCAGCTTTGGATGTAGTCTGCCTACCACCTGGGCAAATAGCGTTGCACCGGATGCCCTCTTCGTGGTAACGCCATGCGATATTCTTGGACACTCCCACCTACAGATAAATCCTTCTCGTCAAACAACAGTTCTATGAGACTGGAGTGGATAGCTTGACCGTCACTTACCAGGCCGTGCTTGGCTGCCGTGTAGGCCACTCCACATACTGCTCCACTGGTGCCAGCTTTACTGGAAACGTTAACGATGGCGCCTCCTCCTCCCTGCTTTCGGAAGACATCCACCACCGCTTTACAGAGCCATGTTGGACCGGTTAGATTGACAGCCAGCTGCCTGTGCCATGGTCCCTCTTCGAGGGTGTCCAACCCGTTGAAAGTGTCAGAGATGCCTGCGACATTGCACAGGATATCCACGCGGCCAAACGTCGCCAGTGCACCGTCCACGATCGCCTTAGGCGTGGCTGCCTCCGCAATGTCCCCTTGATGGGACTTGAACTTGGGGTTGGTTGCGAACAGCTCGGGAGCCTTGTCAATGTCAAACCCGTACACATTGGCTCCCAGCTCCAGAAAGAGCTTGGCTGTCTCAAAGCCCATCCCAGCGGAGGACCCGGTAATGATAGCGACCTGTAGGCTTCCATTAGTCGGTGGAGTCCGATAGAAAGCTCTCTAGCCACATTCACATACTTTGTCCTGAAGATCGAAACCCATAGTGACGATTGTAGAGTGTATTTAGTACCGTGGACTGAATTTTAAGTCGAAAATCGGTTCCTAAAGTATGACAGAGCTGATCTCAGGCAATAATTATACTCTTTGAGTTACGTAAACTTTCTTTGCTCGTCGCTCGTATGTGAATTTGACAAGGAGGAAACCTTGCCCCTCCGATGCAGGGCCACTTGAAGAAAGATGTGTACGGGACGCGGTTAATCGGACAACATTCTGGAAAGGGCATTCCAACAACAATCATAGTCCTGGACTGCTCGGCTATTGGTGATTGGGGAGCCGATGCCGCGAGAACTCTTGGTCCAGTGAATATCCGTCTTTTAGGACGCTATGGCGCTGCCCAATCCAGGCCTTCTCATTCGGAGGGCTACAATACAAAAGCAAAAGCACTAGCAGTCAATTTATGTTACCCAAACCTTTTGCGCACCCTCCACCCTCAATGCAATGTCGTTGTACACGACTTATTTCTTGAACCGGCCATGGTGGCAGCTGCTGCTCTTTGCCTCTCTTGTGGTAAGATAACTTGTCACCCAACATTGACATTGATCGACCGGCTCAACGATTGTTTGATAGGGTCTGGTCTATTACTTCGTCAATATCACATACTATCTGTACTTCCACCCACTTAGTAAATACCCAGGAAACAAGCTAGATGCGATTTCCAGGATTCCCCACGCCTTGAGGTGCTGGCGAGGCAAGGCACCGATGGAGATGCTTGAGCTGCACCAAAAGTATGGTGATGTTGTTCGTGTCGGGCCTCAGGAGCTCTCATTTCAACATCCTGATGCTTGGAACAGCATTTCTGGCCACCGTATAGGCATTGGGGTTGGAGACAATGACAAAGACCCACGGCAGCACACCGTCAGCCGGAACAACCTCCTTGGAGCCAGCCGGGAGACACATGCCCGATTCCGCCGCGCCTTATCCCATGGCTTTTCATCCCAGGCGATCGCCAACCAGCAGGTTATGATCAACCGATACATCGATCTCCTTGTGCAGCGGCTCGATGAACGCATAGGGCAGAAAGTCGATATGGTGGCCTGGTACAACTGGACCACGTTCGACATTATCGGGATTTGTCATTGGGTGAGTCCTTTGGATGCCTGGAGCAAGCACGCGCCCATTTTTGGGTTACCACGTTCTTTGAGTCGGTCCGGTTCTTCAATTATTCTCGTTTGCTGGGAATCTTTCCAGAGCTCACCCCCTTACTCCGCTTCCTCATATCCGAGGAAACAGTCCGCATCGCTAAAGCTCGCATGGATATTACAACCAAGACAGTAGAACGACGTCAAGCCCTAGGTGGCAACCGTCCAGACTACATAGATGCCCTCATGACCAAGAGGGAGGGAGTTGAACCCCTCTCCCAACATGAGATCATTGAAAATGCGGCTCTTGTCCTCATCGCAGGTTCTGAGACCACCGCCACGGCGCTCTCTGGCGCAACATACCTTCTGTGCAAGCATCCAAGTGTTCTCCGCAAGCTTCAAGAAGAGGTTCGAGGGCCTTTATGATGGAAAGTGAGATCAATTTGGACAATGTCAGTCGTCTGCCATACACTATGGCTGTGATCAAGGAAGTACTGCGCATTTATCCTCCAACACCAATGTCTAACTCCCGTGTAACCCCGCCGGAAGGGAATGTTATCTGTGGCGAGTCTTTGCCCGGCAATGTAGGTTCACACATCTATGAGACCACGTCTCGCACGTTAAGGCCATGCCTCTGCTTACATCCCTGACAGACATATCTCAACATCTTCCAGTGGACAGCGCACCACAACCCAAAGTACTTCACTGATCCTGACCTGTTCATTCCTGACCGCTGGCTTGGCACGGATCCGCGGTTTAAGAACGATAACCATGCTCTAATGGAGCCGTTTTCTGTTGGACCACGGAACTGTATCGGCAAGAAGTAAGTCCCACCCGTCGACAATTGTAAGCATTTGAGTACGCTGACAGGATGCTACAACGTGCAGTCTCGCCTATGTCGAATTGCGTCTGATCCTTGCGCGCATCATTTTCAACTTCGATTTCGAACTTGCACCGGAAAGCGATGGCTGGATGGAGAATCAAATCATCAACACATTGTGGGAGAAGCCCTCGCTGTTTGTAACGATGTCAGCACGTAAAGACACATAACTCCCAGTCTTATGCTTACAGCCCAGCCCTGATGTTTGGGTGAACGAATGGACCTTCTCGTATAATGAATAATTTTCTGATTCTGCCTTTAACCGATGATCTTGACTCAGGTCAGCGAACCCAAGTTGTAGCCCACCACGTGTTCGGAGAGTGTTACCATGTATGTTAAGGTAGGTATCTTTTGCAAGCCATAGCTTCATGTTTAGAGAATCATCCTTGGCTCACATCGTACTATGTAGAGTAGAGATTCTTAATAGCCTCGTGTATAATCAAGTCTAGAGTGAGATTTCTCATGGTTAGATATTCCAACTCAGACTTGCTCATTGACGAACAGGCCCGCCATCCCCATCCCAGTTCCCATGCACATGCTTGTTACCAGCACCCTCTTTTTCTGTCTCCTACACTCACTCAAGCCTGTCACAACTTGTCTTACCCCGGTGCAGCCAAAAGGATGACCCAATGCAATGGCACCACCTCGTGGATTCATTTTATTCCAATCAAGGTTGAGTTTATCTCGACAATACACCGCCATAGATGCGAATGCTTCGTTAATCTCCACCACGTCAATATCCTCCTGAGAAAGGTTATACTTTGCCAGTAGCTTTGGGATGGCAAGGGCTGGTCCAATACCCATGATTCGTGGCGGAAGGCCAGCAAGTGTTGCCCCAACGTATTTACCGAGAATTGATTGTTTCAACTCGATGGCTTTAGATCGTTTCATGAGAAGAACTGCTGCAGCTCCTGTACATATCCAATGATTAGCTAGGCTCTTCAGATAGTGTATAGATCTACCTACCATCCATAAGTTTGCTAGCATTTCCTGCGTTAGTAGTATCGCCGTACTCTGGAAATGAAGGTGGAAGCGTGTTGATCTTCTCGAATGTTGTACCCCACCTAATGTCGTCGCGAGTGACGGTTACCTCTTTACCATCCTTCTTCGTGGAAATTGGAACGATCTCATCGTCGAACCAGCCGCTTTTTTGAGCCAACTCGGCCCGACGACACGTCTCAGTAGCGTACTCATCCTGCTGTTGTCGAGTTATGTTGAATTCTCTGGCGACAATCTCGGAAGTATGAGCTAGACCGCCATTTAGTTTACAAAGTAGCTGATCGTGTCCTGATTTCTTCTTACCCATGGGTATCAAGCAATCCCTTGCGTCCTCGCTGTTGGACATTACATCATCCACGAATGGACGTTCAAAGCGTACATTACCATCAGTCAGAAACTCGGCCCCGACTGCGATGCCAATTTCAATCATTCCCGTCCTTATCTCACTGGCAATCTCATTAATCGCCGTCAAACCAGATGCACAGAAGCGGTTTACACTCGATGCTGAGCAAGTGTTTGGGAAGCCGGCTGCAAGAGACGCAGCGCGGACGTAGTATGGAGCTGTGACATTGCGAACCTAAGTTTCACGTCAGCTGTGTTTCCATCTTAGGAGGCCCGAGAGTGTGTGCATAAGCATACGTTTCCAAGGCAGACATCTTCGACCAGATCTGGGGAGATCTTGCTCTTTAGTCGTAGTTGCTCGATGATTTTGAATATCAAACCATCGAGTTCAGTGTCCTTGAAGGCCCCAGTCCCGGCTTTGCACAGTGGTGTTCGAACAGCTGCTGTGATGACAATGTCGTCTGAGTTCTGTTGTATGCTAGTGCATCAGGTGTTAGAACCTCTCCGTCCAAGGATATGAAAACCAGCAATTTTTCATACATTGAAGATAAACTGTTGGAGGCGGAGTGGACGTGCGATAGCACTGCGGTGAGGCGATTATGTGCCATTGCAATTCGATTACGAGGTTTTCGCAATTTACTTAGATCGCTTTGGTGGACAAGTTGCGGGGTTGGTACTTTGTACACTCCGAAGCCTTGATTGCTGTGGAGTATACCCGAGGCTTGTCTTGTACGGGGTATGTCCAATGAATCCCTTGTCAACAAGGCCTCTCAGCGAAAACTAGTTCCTTTTCAACAGACCAGTCATACACTATTCTTGACCTAAGACAATGGCAAGCACAAGACGGAAGTAGATTACAGGAGATCAAGACGTTGTCCCTCAATCACGACAGCGTGTTTACCAAAAGTTGAGTAGAAGTCACTACCCGCTGACCCGCAGGTTTATCCGTATGCGTAAAGTGAGTTCGAGGCCGGGCCGCATAGACACCCCATTCAGTGAGTCACATCGCCGGCAAAAGACTCGCCATAGTATTGCCTAGGGCGACGTTTCATGCTTTGTTACCGGTCAAGCTTTAAAGCGCGGATTACCGACCTGTGGTGAATCGTTCGGGTATTGCTCAGCCGAAGATCGGATTCCCCATGGGGAAAAGACGGGGAAGAACAGGGGGTTCGAGGATTGAAATTTGAATTCTGCGGAGAACCCAAGACATTATATCACATGAGAATCCACTCCGAACGATGACCAGTCAGTCAATTTGATTGAAGAAAATGTAGATCAAGCTTTCACATTTTCAGAAACTTGTCGGGAAAAATCTGGTTCCTATCTCGATCATGGAGGCAAAGGAGTCTACGCCCGCCGCCTTGCAAGTCGAAACTGCTTCTGGCGCATCGTTACACGGTTTCGATGAAGTATTGCCTGAAGCGGTCGGGGGCCGCACCACTGCTGAGCTGCCCAAAAACTATTACACGAGTTTTAAATTCATAGGAACGGTCATTGTTCGTTCACCAATGGCATTAAGATGATTTCTGGAACTGACAATGTTTTTCAGGCCTTCTCTCTTGGGTATACTTCAGGAAGCTTGGCCTTTATCATGGTTGCAGGCTCTCTAGAGTTCATCAACGCAGAAATTGGTAAAAGAAATCTGCGTCCGAATTAAACGTTATATGAAAAGCTAATTTCGGCCAGGTCCCAGTCAAGATACTATCTGGATCATCCTCGCGATGACTTTGGGGCAAGTCGTCGCATTCTTCACTATAGGCCGTTTTGCAGACATCTTTGGACGACGTTGGTTCTTTATCTACGCCAATACAATGGCCTTCATTGGCTATATTGTTGCTAGCCGAGCGCAGAACATTCCCACTCTTATCGGCGGGGTATGTGACACTCTTGACAAGTACTCAATAGCCTCAAGAGACTGATGATGTTACAGAACATAATCAATGGGCTAGGCTCTGGCGTACAGCTCTCTGGCGCCGTGGTCTCAGGAGAACTTGTACCCAACCAACGTCGGTTCTTAGCGTACGCAATTGTCACATGTATTTTTGCGCCGCTCACATCGATTGGCCCTGGAATAGGCATGCTTTCTATTCACCCGGCGGAACTGTTCAAATCACTAATCTTTTGCCCACAGCAAGGTCCATATGTGTTGATACTGAGCAGGGCTGGCGATGGATATACTATATCCTTGCCATAATCAGTTTCATTGCCTTGGTCCTTCAACTTTTCTGCTACTTCCCACCGAAATTTGAGCAGTTGCACAGACGCGGCAGTAAGAAAGAGACGGTGAAGCACCTTGACTATGTCGGACTGGTCATTCTCGTTGGAAGTGTCACGTCATTGCTTCTAGGCATTTCGTGGGGGGCCAACGATATCGTACGTTCCCATCTGCGTGCAATTGTCGATCAATGCTATCTCGACGAAAGAATTCCTTGATGGGCAAGCCTTCTAATTCTACGTCTTCTAGCATGGCGGTCTGCTTCAGTGATCGTGACTATCGTTGTTGGAGGTGTGGCCTTCATGGCACTCATAGCTTGGGGTGAGTTATCAACGATGAGAACCAATAGGATGAATGCTAAAACCTGACCAGAACATCTGGCCAAGCCTCGCCATCCAACACTTCCTCTATATCTCTTCAAGAATTGGAACTTCGACTGCCTCACTGTCCTAGCATGCGTTGGCTCTATGATGTTCTATGCCACAAGTATTCTCTTGCCACAGCAGATCGCGATTTTGTTCCGACGCAGCGCCTCCACTACAGGATGGATCTCCGTAAGTGCTTCTTTAAACGAAATGTTCCTTCGATAAACCTATCAACACTTATCATGGCTACTCCTGTTGTTGAGTGTCCGACAAAGTGACTGACGAAACTCAGTGTACTACTTCAGGTGGACTCAATGTAGGGTTTGTTCTGGCTGGGGCCTTCTCCCACAAAATTGCACGTGTAAAATGGCAAATCGGCATTACCTCTGTTCTTCTCACAGCCTTTCTTGGAGCATTGAGTGGCGCAGATGGCTCGAATCTTGCGATACCTGTCGTGTTCACCATTATTGGGGCTGCGTCCATCGGATGGATAGAAGTCCTGGTTGGGAGCGCAGGCCCCCTTTCACTTGACGCCAAGGACATTGGGAGTGCGAACGGCGTCCAGTGGGGACTGCGAACTCTTACGTCCAGTCTTGCAAGTGAGTGGAATATCCTTAAAGTGAATCCTTTCCGGAAAGGACTGACCAGATGTTTGATAGCCTCCTTATATGTGACGATCGTAAGTTGTCGCTGACGATTTCCCCCGAAGACCGCTCCTGATTTAGCGGATCCGGACACAATACTAATTGCAACACAGTTCACCAATCGAGTAAGTACGAACATGGCTAAATATGTTGTCCCCGCGGCTCTGGGAGCAGGCCTCCCTGCGAGCTCATTGCAAAGTTTCCTCGGAGCTTTGGCCATTGGTGACATGCAGGCCCTGCAGAGCGTTGAGGGAGTCACGACAGCGATCATCGCGACAGCATCGGCTGCGGCCCATACGGCCTACTACAAATCCTTTCAGACTGTCTACTACGCCAGTATCGCTTTTGGAGGAGTGGCCATCATTAGCGCTTGTATGCTACGTGGCAGGATATTGGACTCGACTCTGACAACGAATATCGCGCGAAAGCTGCAAGGGATTGATAATCAGAAAGACGTTATCGTGGACGTCGAGAAGTCGGAAACTGCGCCGCATCATGTTTGACCGCTAGTCGCGCTCTGAATATGGCCTCAGAACCTAGGACAGTGCTGGCCGTTGAAGTATAATTATTAAAAGGATATGTGGTATTGGAAGACCGTCAGAGGGACTCGTCAGAATTATGTTTACCTATCTCTTGAGCGGCCAAGGTGTGACCGTTTTTCCTCGGCACTTCTTAAACCCTTCAACTCTATACTTTAACGATTGACTCTCCATCTAGTTAAAATATGTCAACCTTTGCGAGCGTCTAGGTCTGTGAACATAAGCATCCGCAAACGAGCTGTATTCTTGTCTGTCTGATCTATGAATCAATGAGGACTCTCCTCTCTTTGTAAATTTAGCGTGGAACAGAGAAAACTCAGTGAAAAGTCGCTCACGTCGAGATTCCGACGTCGAAATCCCTGTAATTGCATTTCGAGATCGACTCTACGATTGAGATGATTAGGCCCTTCATTCTTTTCTGTACGGGTATAGGATGCCCGAAACTTACGTGGTGCAATACACTTGAAATCTACAGTTTTCTGATTCTCGGTTTTCTTGATTTTGGAACGTCCAAATTGGGTATGGGGAGGCATTGATGGTTGGACAGCAGTCGATCTGGGTAGTATTTAAGATTGGTTAAGGAGTTTCTTGCGATGGAAATCTCGCATCACATGCTGTTAACCGAGGATTCATCTGCTCGAGCGAATGAGTAAGCTCCTTGGGTTTTCCAAGGAAGAACCAGTAGGTCCCTTTTTTCTGGGGCATTTGGTACTGGCGGAATTGGTCTCTGGCCATGTTTTGTATCCTCGCATCGTTCAGTTTCCATATCATCGAGTGTCTTGTTGCGTCTGAGAATAGTGGAAGACCGCACTTCACTTCGGTCAGCATGAAAGTTAAAATGCGGATGCTACGGAATCCGTTCGCTGTGCAAAGGATGTATCTTCCAAAATATTCAAACGTGACGGCGAAGGCGAAATGTACAAATAGACCTTTTAGCTGAAAGCCACGTCAAAGTCTCCACTCGCCCGCCGACGTCGCGTTATTTACTAAAATCTGATTACGGAGTTTACGAAACCACCATTTCCAGTCAACGGAATCTCCAGCGTACCGATGTCGATTTTTAATGCCACCGGCTCAAAATCCGCTCGCGTTGAGGAGGTTTTATTAATAATCAAGCAAGCGACGCAAGGGATATCCCAGACGAATCAGTGGCGATTGGCATTTACCAAAAGAAACAAAGCTCATGATCCACTCACCTAAACCGGGAGAAATTCTACCAACCCCGTTCTATCGTACCTACAGGGGAAATATCTAGCCGCGTCAAAACGACCTCAAGAGAACTTCGAAAGGGCCACGCCTGGCCACTGTCACCTAGCTATGCTTTGAATTTCCTTGGGTTACTTTTCGGTACTCAACTTTCGGGCGCTTACATTGTATGATACAACCTGCGCGTTATGTGTGAATAGACTACAATGGAATGATGCCTTATTTCAGATGTACAATGTGGAAGGTTTCGGCCCACAGTATCTTTCCCACATTCTAGCCTACACTAAATGTACTATTAAAACGCTGATTCAAGCCGACAAAGAACCTCGCATGTCTCATAGTATCCGAAGTGCCAGCCTCAAATACTAATGGCGGTAGCTACTTTGTCACTTATAGCCCTTCACATGGAGAGAGACAAATAGATTGAGTGTTTGTATTGGTTCTGGTATCTCAAGGATTCGAATAGGATCGCATCGAGATAGGATGTGAATTAGTCAGAGATGAGTTCTCCATGAATTCCTAGGAGCTGAAAACTTCAAAAGAATGCATTCTTTTCTTCATCGGCTGGTCCCCCTAGCCCGGAAGTCGCAACCGAAAAAACTTCTTCAACCTTCGTACTGTTCACATGCTGCTATTGCTGGATAGAGGGTTTCAGGGAAGGTTTTAGTGAGACGCTCTTTGTAATATTCTTCTTTACCCGCACCCTCACCATCGATGCCATATTTCGTTCCAAAATCTCCAACAAAATTATCATACGTGGCATCAGGCTTATAGGCACATAGACCACACATGATATTGAGGAATTGTTCCTTAAAACCAAGCCGAGGGAACGCATGGACAATCTCTCTATGTTCTTCAACGGTGATCATTCCGCCAGGTTGGTTTGGCCCAAAGAAATCAGCCATGACACCAAGATGGGCGAGGAGGACCTCGGGCTCTTTGTGCAATGCGAAGGAAGGCGTAGCGTGCAGTGCAATAGCATCCCACATAAGCTGGACTCGGTACTTATCCCAATCGCCTGCGAATCCCGTGTTCTTGATGTATGAAGAGGCCATGTTGGCGCTGTCGACCTCGAAGCGTTTATCCTTCGAGAGCAGAGATTTGTCTGTCGCCCATCCCAAGTCATGCATAATATTGCAATAAACGACCAGCTCCAGGTCGAGTGGTTCACTGCCTCTATGAGGAAGCTTATGAGATAATAGGACTGCGAAGTAGGCACTGCGAATACAGTGGTTGACTGTTGTGAGACTCGTCAATTTCTTGCAGTGCTGCAAGGCAGCCACGATCAGAGGAGTAACGGGTAGTTCGAGGCTACTTTTGGGGAGCTTTGGGAGATGAGAGTTAGAAGACATGTTGAGGTTGAAACAGAACTCCTTTTCACGGCGTAGGCTCGAAGGTTTTAGACAGAGAAGAAAAGTCAGGTCCGGAGTCTAGTCTTCTCAGATCAGCCCTGACTTATACCTCAGGGAGGATACTGACACAGCCGCAAAAGAATAAGGTAATTACTGGTGCAGGCTGACTGTCGTAGATCATAGCTACTACGTGGTCTTCCGGGATATTATGGGCAGCAGCCACCTTAAGCTGTACATGTGCTAATTTTGAATAGTCTTGATTTCCTCCGTACTCAACCTTGACAGTAAGACTTAGTTGATGCAATGCTGCCGACTCGCTGCTATACTTGCTGCAACACTAGCATCCTAAAGGTTTGATTTTATGGGATCAAATTCACCTGTTCAAGCTCCAAGGTGATGGTGGCAACGTTTAATCACCGTATCGCACGACCAGAAACCTGTGTCCTGTCATATTCACAAAGTGTTTTCAGTATCTAAGATGGCGCCCCTGCCCAAAGGGAGGACGGATTCTGCGTTGCTCCAATTAGGAAATAAAGCCCAATAGAGTTAGCATTGCCCCTACCGACTTTGAAGACTAGATAGAAAGGTGAGTGAATTGGAAATAGTGGTATTGGGTATGCGTCGTTTCAATTTGTAACATTTAGAGCCCTTCAAGTCAACTCTACACGTACATTCCTTTCTGAAGCTAAGGACAAAAGTAAGGTTCGACCTAGGATCTCATAGCCTATTATTTCGGAATCCTCTAACAGCTTCTCTTAAAGGACAGCGATATGAAGGTAACGCAAGCCAATACCTGACGCTCGCAGAAGTTTGAAGGCTTTCTTCGCCTAGAAATGTTTATAGATTGTAGGATCAGTCTTGCAACTCGTGCGTCACTAAGCTAAAAGCAGTAGTACTGCCAAAACAGATGCTAACGTTATTTCTCCCTTATTCGCCCCTCCTGGTGAACTAGGGTGGTTGGTTTCGCCGAGCATGAAGATCCCACGTTCGGATGCAAGTAGTCAGCCAACATTTCATTTAATCCTTGCCGTATTGACGGTTAGCTGATAAGAAGTATTTCAATATTCCGCGTGATTTAACCTGAATTTCGTGGAAAGGATAAGTCTGTCGCGACGATTTCTCGACATGATGCAGTGCTTGTCATTCTGTGGTCGCTCGTTGGACCTCTCGATCTCCACTTTGCCATGTCGGTATCTCTTTACCAAATGAATGGCATTCCTTTTTACGGCTTCACTGCTGTGGGGAATGCTTTCCGCCAGCATTCCTGTTTGGATGCAATCATATGACTTTTATCCATGGCAACTTAGTCCCCGGGAATAGCTGTAGTTAGTTCTCTCGCAGAAACCGTATATTGAAGGCTGGCTAGTGCCCAAAAAACATTTAGGAACTTGACAAAGATTACTTATAGTCGCGAAATACGCAATAGTCGTTCACACCTTGAAAGGGTTAGTTTCCATTTCTTTGTTACAATTTCGCTTTCCAGCTTGAGGATCGGCAACATCACGGACCACAAAATACTCAACATGCCATCAACAGAGTCTTTCTTTCCACTTCTTCCCAAGAGCGGGATCAGCTTTCCCAATAGCCCTTTACTCAAATCAGCATTGAAATATGCCACGCAGCACATCAGTACCTGCACCTTGAATCATTGTCTTCGTTCGGCCTGCTTTGCGATCATATTGTCGCGCAAACACCCTCTTCTGTCTGGCATAACTCTCGACATGGAGCTGGTTGTGTATTCGTGCTTGATGCATGACCTCGGCTGGGCAACGACAAAGGAGCTCTTGTCCACTGACAAACGATTCGAAGTTGACTCAGCAAATCTCGCCCGCCAGTTTCTTGCTTTAGAGGCTGGTAAAGAGTGGGACAAACACCGCCTACAGCTAAGCTGGGATGCAATTGCATTGCACACTACTGGTTCCATTGCTCTCCATAAGGAGGCAGAGGTCATTCTTGTGCGTCTCGGGATTGGAGGTGATTTCTTGGGGCCGAATATTCCTCCCAAGGGCTTAATTAGCCTAGAGGAGTATAGAGAGATTGTGGATGCATTTCCACGACTAGATTTCAAAGAGGAATTTCTTAACATTATGTGCGGACTTTGCCGTGATAAACCCGATACAACCATGGACAACTTTGTGGCAGGATTTGGTTGCGAGTATGGGTTTGACGGGAAAGGGAGTGGGAAAGAGGACTTTCAACAGATTTTTGCCGAGAAAGGGTCGCCAAAAGCTATTCTGAACCGTCTAGAGGCATTAGCAGCCTATGAGTAAAAAACCCCTTCACTAACAGAACAAGATTTGATATCATTGTTAGATTGGGGTGATAACCGAGACATCAATAAAATAGGATGTTTGATCTACCACAATTACCTATATCTAGCAGTAAACTAGGATGCTCCCGTGCTCGGCCAGGTCTCCTCGATGCTCTATTACGTGCCCGATTAAAACGGCCTCGCTCCCTTTCCTGAATAAGTATAGTAAAGTATAAAGTATAGTTCGAGGTATATATAGTCATGAATGAAGGACCACAAGCGAGAGCGATCCAGGCATTGTTTCCGTAAAGACTCTTTGTTTGAACTTGGTAAGGCATTCCTCGTTCTTGTTTGTCCATGTGCTAGGCATTGAAGGAAACAAAGAAGCCTTGACCTTGAAAGATAGCCAAAATATGGATTCCTTGGTGAAGGATTTTTCACAATGAATTGATGTCCCTTCAAGAATTAAGAGCAAGGTGCAGTTTCCAAGACCCAGGAAGTTCCCTAGGTAATGTCCCAGCAACATGCCCTCGGCAGAAATGGTTTGGAGAAACCTCGGAAAGGGCTTTAATTTCACAGGACTAGAAGAGTCAGTTGATAGAAACTCAATGCCACCCGCCCTTGTCGTCTGAATCTTCTGAATCGTGCGTCATGCTTGGACCAATGACCAGAGTTCCAAAATCAACAAAGGTGAAGGTATTGGAAAGACTTTGGTGACGAACGATGACTAGATGTTTGTAGCCTCTAACCTTGAAAACCATATCATGAGATTGCAGTGGCACATTTCGTTCTTTGACTATACGGCCTCGTGGCCCATTCTGTAAGATGAACCGCTGACATCAGAAGAGGCTGCGAATTACCTGCGTGATCGGAATAGATAGCGTTTCCCTAGTGCTATGGGAAAGCGTGTCTGCACTCATTTTACTTCTCGTAGTCATGTCTGCGCAATGCTCCTTCATATCGGCCAGGGTGATATCGGCTGTGGACTACCTGTGAAAACATTACTTTAAGGATCGTCTCTCGAGATTCCGAAAGTGGGAAGCCAGATATAAAATCAACCAGGCTCTCTACACCACCAAGGACTTCGGCCAGCAACTTATTGTCGGCACACTCTACCAGCGCACTAGCGCTCCGGATGCTAGCAAGCAGAGATTGCATTGAAGGCACTTGAAGGTGCACCAGGCCATGGAGACGGCCAACAATATGAATTTGTTACCGTCGGGAGAGAAGAAGAACTCTGCGTGGGATCCAGGGATACATCGACGAGTTCGACCAGTTTGGGGTCCGAGCTTCAGATCAACAGCCCAACTTTGAATGTTCGAAACGTCTAAAGGCCTCGCTTCTAAGATTGACAAGTCCTTCGTATGCCCAAGCAGGAATTTAGTGTACTCTTAACACACCGACTCAACAGCCTGTTTGTAGTTCTGGGGCCAAGTTTGCGGGCAAAGGTTGATGACCCGCGAGGCTGGCAATAGCGTCGATGGCATCCCGAGGATCTGTTGCCTCAAAATCTGATGTCCTACGAAGCAGCCAAAAAATATATGTGCCAACGATGACCGAGCTTCGTCTGGCGAGTCCCTTGATCTTCCTCTGCCTGCCCAGTCTCGTTTATCACCCATCGCTTCTAAGGAAATGCCGGAGGATGAGAACACAGCCCGGAGCACTCTGCTTGCAAATTGAACGTGCTCAGAAAAATGCCACCGAACCACGAATGGGACCCCTGGGCGTTCACAAAGGACGTGGCTAGAGTAGCGATGATAGGCCACTTCTTGAACAACCCTCTTCTGATGGAAGTAGTCTCTCTTGAAAAGCTTCGACAAGATGTCCGCGTTCTCCCAAGAGCCACCCTCATTGGCAAGGAGTAAGGGATCAGGAGCCGTCCCGGGGTTTTGCTTGCCATTATCGAAAATGGAGAACTACATAGCTAAAGCTCGCTAAAAAAGGCTCGAAATTCGTTCTTCTCGCATTTCATGATCATAGTCTCCGATCCACACGACAACATCGCTGGCGTGCCGATACATATCGGACATGCAGGCGTCTTCTGGTGAACGTTCATCCTTGTTATCCTGATTGATGCATAGGGGAACGCACTCGAACAACGCTCTTCCCCTACTGACTTTATAGTCGCAGAATAGTACGTCTCCTACCATCCATGCTCCTACTACACTCTCGTCGCCTTAACTTATAGAAGACCCCACCTCTTAGGGTTGCGAATGGAAACAGCGAGAAAGGCTGGCCGAGTACAGCGCATACTATATCGAAAGCTAGCGTTACTGGACTAATGAAAGTCATCATAGAGGAGAACAATTATGCCGGAAGGAAGACCATAATTAATGCTTGTTGTCCTAGCTATAATAAGGCCGATATAATACCTAACAGCGGAATTAAGACCCCTGATCAAGGCGCCTAAATGCCAGCTATGCTAGCGATTGAAGGATATATAAAGTCCGAACGGCGATTTCTGGCAAGACGAGAAAATTATTCATTAGGTGTTTGTTATAGCTCTGATGTGCCTTAATCCTCGCCGCCATCCTCCTAACTGTGATATCGTGAATTGTCCAGGATGCCAGGCCTTCCTCCTGACGCCTAATCACGTCCTCTAGAAGAGTTGTTCTATCAGCCATAGCGAATGAAGCGTTTAAAGCAGGGTGGTACTTTCAGAGCGTGTATTTGTACTCGTGCACATCATTTCTTCCATCATCGCCCTTAAAAAATCCCTTAGAGTCCACTATACAATTTAGTATAATCTCGTGGAGCCAATTCCCTCTCTAGGATGGCTAGATTCATCTTGGTTGATCAATATCGGGAGATCTGAGTCCTGTTGGTTCTTCTATCTCTCGGAGGATCCTTGGGCTGAGCTCGCCCGATCTAGGATATCTGCCAGCAGCTCATCCCGGCTAACGCTGACCTTCTCACTGTCAGGAATAGGTCCGCGGTACCCTTAGGTAATGCCCAAAAAGACTAGCTATCCTGCGAGAATACGCAGATAAACTCGGACCTACAAAATATAGTCTTGTAATAATTACCGCGCTAGCGTAATTCATGACACTCACATCCCAGACTCTCCCTCTCTCCCCCTATACTAGGCGACATAAATTTGGATCCACAGCGGATAAGTAAACCACAACTTCGATGAGAGCTAACCTCTTCGGGTGATGAGTGAGAGTGTACACCGAAGGCGAAAGGGCAACCAGAAACTGGACCACCTCTATGGGAGACCAGGTCTCGGACCCTTAGATTTGAGGATACTCAGAGGCGGTTCCGAGAATGAGGATCCAGGTTCGTTTGTTGCTCCCCCTCGGCATAGATTGGCACCCAACCAACGTGGGTGGAAGATGACCACCACGATTCTGGGCATTTTGGCAGTTGCAGTCGTACTGCAACCAAACTGCCACTTGTTGGTAATCCAGAGAAAGACGGCTTCGGAGGAGATTCATCAAGTGGCAAACTGCCATCGTATTTGCGCACAGATCATCGATATCTAGAAGTTCTGTAGTTCCTATATACATCTTCATCGTAGCTATCCAGTCAGGATCTAACCTATATACCTGAGCTCTTGAATCCCTTGCTCGGCGGCACGTTTCTTCATGAGAATATCTCCACCCAGGACCGTGCGGCCTGTCAGTGGTAACTGGAGGATACCTTCCTCGACCAGCCTCTGGGATAATTTGGCGAGCACGCCGTCGCAGCCCTTGGCAACCAGGACGCCCACCGTGACTGGAAGATACTCTTCATGCTTCGTGATGTTGGAGAAGTAACTGGTTTGACCCAGCGGATACACAGAGTCAGGAACCTCGGCGAAGACAGACATTCGGCCTGAGCTGAAGCCAAAGGGCACGGCTGGTGGGCTGAGGTAGCGGTTGCGGTAGTTGACGGTGCCGTCGCCACCGGTACTGCCGACATACACGAAGATGCTGTCGCTGCAACGGGCGGGAGAGCCAGAACGCGGGAGAATTTGGGTATTAAACCAATTCATGAACAAGGTTTTGTTATTGCGGGCTTCGTTGAGCGCCGTCGTTGGATAAGAGTCGCCAAATGCCCAGCGGGCGAGCGGGGCGGGTCGACAAACGGTGTGCGACCGTCGTGGGCGGCGGCATAGTCGCGGAAGAATGGATCTCGGACTAGTTCAGTCTGCTCTTTGGTGATGAGCATGGCATAAGTGAGATTAAGGAGGGTGTTTAACGAGCTGGTAATATTGCGAGGCCGCGTTTCGTTCCACAGCGTGGTCAGGTTGACGGGTGTGACAGGCGCATTGAGAAAGCTGGAGAGCTTGTCGACAAAGTTTACAAGTATGGCTGAGGAATTTGACGCAGACCCATTTGTGGGATACGAGGGCCAAGTGTATATCTGCTTTGGCCACTCTGAAAGTGCGGGATCTGTGTAGTTTGCGCCGTATATCACGGCCTGCGCCGCATCCCAAATTTCGGGGTCTCGGGTCAGGAAGCCTACAGTGTCCAAGGTTGGGGACAGTGGCATAGCATTCGTGAGTTCGACCAAGCCATGGCTGGGACGATTTCCAAAGAGTCCTTGAACCATAGCAGGTCCTCTGATACTACCTCCTGTATCACTGCCAACGGCAACATCAAGCCATTCATAAGCAGCGACAGAAGCTCCAGCACCAGAAGAGGACGATGAAGGGTCTTGGTAGCCATCTCCTCGTGGATTAAACGGAGAATGATAATCCACCCAATCAGCGGTTGCCTGTTCACCGTTGGCGAATTGCGACAGCTTCTGCTTTCCCACGATAATAGCTCCTGCGTCGATGAGTCGCTGAATCGCCGGGGCAGTGACACTGGCAGGTGGATATAGATTCCACCAAGCACGATTTCCATTCGATGTCCTCACGCCTGCCAAATCAAAGAGGTCCTTGACGGCCACTCGAACTCCCGCCAATGGTTTCTCGTTTGTGCGTGTATAGTATAGACGAGAAGGAACACCAATGGTGACAGATGCTGTACCAGGAATTTGCGCACTGAGAGAAGTAAAAGAACCTTCAGGCGTTTGCAGAAGGGGTTCGGAGAAGGCGCCAGTGAAGTCGGAGTAGAGTCTGAATGTCTGATACAGTAAACCCGTGGAGGCTTCCAAGAAGTATGGACCACTTGGAATATCAAGTGAATCTAAGGCTAGAAGGTTGAAAGTCACATTATTCGATGTAATTGCATTCCCAGTTTGTACACTCGGCAAAATAATGGCTGTCTTTAGTTAGTTTGTGTTTTGTGGCCATGGTTGATAGAGACTGTTTCAGCGTGGGGAATAAAAGCTAGTCGATGGACATCCTCATTCCGAGAACTGTGTATCACTTCTTTGCTGCCAAACATGTCGCCGCAAAATTTGGAGATGCCACTTACCTTGTAAGAAAGCATCTTGAAACACATCATCCATAGCCGCAAAGCTCTTTACGGTACAGGCGATCTGCTCAACTCCAATTTCCTTCTGGATCACGGTTACCGGATAAAATCCATGAACAGATGATGCCGAGTTTAACACAGCGAGGTCGAGGGACACGTTTCCCACCGCATATGGCGAGATGTAGTAGTTGATGTCATTGAAGACGGCCGAGAAACCCGTAGAAACCAACTGAGATTGGACGAGTTGAATAAGTTCAACCAGAACAAAGGCGACAGCAAGAGGGTGCCCTTGAGAACCGCTTCGTAATGAGAACATAATGATTGAGGCCAGATCCTAAGCAAGGTCATGAAGCTGGAGAAAGAGTGACCAAATGATGCTAGGGTCCTCATTCTCATGCTTTATCCTGTCTCGGACCTTACAAGCCCAACCGATATTTCCGGATGTGATCGGTAGCAGTCTTGTATTGTGCATAAAACAATGGAGCTGTGAAGCATTATTCTCGATCCATACTCTCTTATCTGTTGGTAACTTGAAAGAACAGGAGCATTGTCACCTCGTCGGGTGCCCATGGCGGACTGGATCCGCGAAGACTTCGTCTAAAGTCGCGATGATCTGGGAATAGCCTTAGGTCTAGCTCCCACGTTCCACGAACCCTGCAAATAGCTGGTAAATGTGGAGAGAGCTATCGCATGGGTGTACCTGCATAATATGTGTACTCGGATAGCTGATGGGTAAAAGAATAAGTCTTCAGCAGATCGATGGCCAAGATAAGTGAACTGATAAGACATTTGATAAGAGCTGCCCACCAGGGACCAAGAAGGGTTGTGGTCGTGGGGTTCTCACTAGGTCCCACTCTTCCTTGGGTTGTGATTGTATTCGTCGTGCTTCTCAACGCTTCTGACGGAGCCGTGCGCGGAGAACAACGCAGTGAAGGCCTCTGTACCTACAGTACTAGTCCCGAGTTCTAGCCTAGGGCAATCGCCTAATTCGGAAGGCATGTTCGAAGAAGAATCGAGGGATTTGATCGACGGCACAGCGGCGGAGGTATCTGCTAGCAATGGAGCAGTAATGCTCAAAGGGCCGGTCACTCTCAGCGATGTTGGTTACGAGGTTGAGCAGGAAACGATTCTAAAGGTAACTGCGTAGCGGCTCAAGTGATGACCGCGTGCTCAAACACCAGCGTCAATCTCAGTTAGATACATTTGATTAGCTCCGTATGGAATGAAAAGTAATATTTAACAGAACAGTAGCGTTCAAGAATACGGTGGAGGATATAGTCCTCGAGCCAATCTCATACGGACCTCATATCCACCCGTCCTGTCTGGAAGAATTGCTGAAAAGGGAAGGTCCCTCCACGATCCGCGACATCCGAAGACATGGACGTAATAGTCAAGGTGGTAGAAAGATTAGAGGACCGTTTTGTCACGCAAATACGTAGGAACAAACATCGATTGATTGCAAGGAGATGTGCAGGAGGTATCAAGGGAAAGCTCCTGAAGCCCCAGATTATGGCCTCCTGGGCTTCTCTCGCACCGATTCATATGGGTGAGTTGTACATTGAACATCCTACAAGGCCAGGAGTTATATCAACCATTTCCTGCAGCATACTATTTACGTGACTATTCACGTAAATCAACTAATCAGCTTGAATCTCAAGATCTTGGCAACCTCTCATGCCAACAAAGAGGCTCTCTATGGATAGGGTGCGGCAGTGCTGAAACTGAGACTTTTACATTGCATGAGCTAGCTCCTTTGCCGGCCTGGTAGAAATCGGCCTGGGAATTGGTCGAGAGACCGCTATCGGTAAACGAATTCTTAGAAGGTCGCCATGTCGTTTGCCAAGTGCTTGAGCGGCAGCGTAGTGAGCGGTCACCGAAACAGAGGACCAAGAGGTGTTTGATGATGAGGCTCTCGAGAAACAAGCCATCTTTCTTAGCAGAAGGCTCGTCGCAACATAAAATGAGGAACATGAAAGAACATCGACTTCTGCTTTGCATTGTGCACAGTACCAAGATATATAGCCATAGGTCTGACTATCATATTTTACGTTCAAGTGGTGTCCAAACCTGTGGGATGTCCTTTACGCTAGGACTTGAAAGGCCATGAACTCCACATCCATTTCTCAATCGTGCCCTGCAGTGAAACCATCGTTCCAACAACCAGTATCTGTCGGCCTAATCCTGTGTAATTATCGACCAGAGGGCTTTACCTTGTCTCATCAAGCAATAAGACCTTGTCCCAAAATGTACCGACGCCGACGCTCAGAAATGCAAATTCCATCGGTGTTTGCTCTCGCCATCACGTGTGTGACAAAAGCTTTCGTTTCATAATCGTGGTTATCATCATTAACTTCCCATTCTAAGCCCAGCGAAAAGTCCAAATCAATCCCACGTACGATCTCTTGGGCATCAGACGTTCACCCCAAAGTGTCGCCACCATTCGCTGGCAATTCTCTGCAACGTCGAGGCAGGTCGCTTTGCCCGAAACAATCTTTTGAATCCTTTCTAGGTCGCTGACCAGCCCTTCTAGATTCTCATACTTGGTCCCGCTCTTCCCTTTGGCTTTTGCATCTTTCCAAACAAGATTGAAGTTTTCCTTGATGCGACTGATCGCCCACCCTGCATATTTGAAGTCATGTCGCTCTGCAAAGAGTCGAAGAAGCATAACATCGACACGAATACACCATTCATGATATGGACACACACATGGTAGGCGGAGGGCCAGAAGACCATTGGAGATTGCCAGGTCCCGTGCTAGGATTGGTCCGAGACGTGTGGTCCTTGGAACAACTGGTGGACGACTTTCAACTCCCCATTGATTGCTTTTGAGACCTCTGCATTCGTGGAGGGAGATGGAAGTTCGCCATTTCTGGTTCCAATACAAGTCTTACGATGTCGATCATCCTGGCTGACATTGACCGATGAATCAGTTCCGTTATTGCGACCCATCTCTTCAGATGACTCCAAGTCATTGTCTGTATCAGGGGTCACCTCTATTGGTTCTTGCTTTGCTTGCACCTTTTCCAGATCCCGAGAAACAGTCCGTGCCAGTGAGCCGCTCCGCAATTCACAGAGTCTGTAGGCACTGATGGCAATCAGCTTGCAAACGCGGTTGATGCCTTCTTGAGAATTGGCCGATACATCCACCAATTTGGCGGTTCTGGTGCGGATTATGCTGCAAGCTTCATAGTGTATCCGTTCATAAAGAGTCTCGCCACTTATGAACTTGCCCTGGGCGATACAATTCTCAGCCTGATGAAACACGTGCTCAAGATAGGCGCAAAGCAAGTTGTAGGAATAAAGACTAGGGTCCTGATCATGGGCGGCCACATGCTTTGCCTTTTCATCACGGAGTGACTTAAGACGTGCTTCGGCTGCAGGAAATTTTCTAGTGGGCTTGACCAGGTCTGGGTTTGCGAGGGACTGGTTGTGAAGATCGAGCTTCTCAATATCTTGATGTAGCCAAGGAAGCACCGCATATTTGACGAAGCTATCCGTGCGGTGTAAATAACGAGGTGTTTGTTCAGCGGAAATGGATAGATTGTACTTCATGCCCCTAGCAAAAGGACATTTGACAATGATCCATAACGCATGAATGAAATCGGCTGAATCCTTATAGCTGCAGATGTAGAACGGAACAGACGGTTTTGCTTTAGATCCGCTAAAGAGCATGACAGGATCAAGTTTGGCCAGAGAGCCTTGGGATCCTATCATAGTGTTCTTCCACAAGCGAGATGCTTGCAATGGACCGTAGGCGGGTATCCCATAGTTCCGGAATTTGGCAACTAGTCCTTTGATACCAGATTGTAGCGCGATGACCTTGTTCTCGGCGTAGAGCACCTCTTTGCCTTCCAAATACAGTTTCTTGCATGTACGCATGACTGCAGGATGCAGTGGGCAGGTATGTAGGACCGGGGGGCAGCCGTTTATGTCTTGATTTCCCTTGTGTTTAAACGGAGGCGAGTCGAGAATACGACGGGAGAATTCCCATGGAAGTTTGACCACATTTTCTGGAGGCGGTCTTCGAGTGTGAGGCTTGCGAGCACGGTCTAGTCGAAGCAGGTAGCGAAGGATTTTGAGGCGAAGCTCGACTGGTAGTCGTAGGAAAGAAGGACGATGGTCTGAGAAATCAACTGCGAGGCGATAGTCAGTTTCGGGTTGGATTGGAGGATCGTGATGGTCATCGTCGTCATCATCATCACATGCGAAGATGAGGCGGAGGGTCAAAACCTCATGCGACTGTAGAGGCATGCTTGCTGACCATGGCCAGCTGCGTTAGAGACAAGGCTGACGACAGAAGCGAAGTGGTTGGCCGAGATGTCTGCTGAAAGCCGCTTTCCTTTGCATGGTAAGTGCGTATGTCGGTCATCAATCTCACAAGAGTCGATGGATGATGGAAAATTCAAGCAAGCGGTCGGGTGAGTGAGTACAAGATCTAACCAGGGTACATGGCTGCGGAGGGAGTCAGGCGAGAGAATGTGAAGCAAAGAAGGTGATTGCCTGCTAAGAGTGACACACGAAAAGGATCAAGTCAGTAGAATACATTTTCAAGACATGACAACTGTTGGTTAGGGATGATGGAAAAGTGGTGAAGACGAAGGCCTCCGGCTTGTAGAAAGAGTAACGGAAGGAAACAGATGTGATGTCTGGATGTAACTTTGGATAACCAGTCAGCGGCTGCCAAAGACGACAGAGACGAGGCAACGGCGACGATCAACCATCAGTCACGATCAAGAAGGTTTACGAGTGAGGCTACCCAGACTCCCAGAGGCTACCCAACGACTACGAGCCCCAACCCTCCCATCTAATTCCTTGGCGGTGGAGGGACGGCGGCATCTTAGTCAGAGGGGAACCTAAGGGCGTCCTGTAATGGACGGAATAAATGCGCCTACCTATACACGCCATTCGTGCTAGTTGGTTCAAAACGGCCTCCGAATATCTGGAAACAAACTCTGGAAATCATAATCATTTAGGTATTAACCTACATAATTCAAGTTGATAAGGTCAACGCTCTGTGATTGTATGGGTGGTCGTCGTCATCGTCGCTGCTGCAGACCAAGGCCGCCTCCCGTGGACAGCCCGCGAGCCGAGCTGAATTCATCTCCGCTCATCTATCTACCCTTTGTCCTGGTCTTCTCTGCTCATGTTGGGCTAGAGATCACGAACAAGATTCAGCTTGTGTCCATCCGATCACCTGCAGCTTTCCTCTTCTCCTTGACATGGGCAACGAAGTCGTCAATAGCCATGGGCCAAGCCCCGTTCTCGCTCCACCATGCCAGGGACTCGCCATCAGGTTCACGTGTCTTGACCACCAATTCTCCAACCATATTCCATAGATCCTTATTGACCGGTCGCTTGCATTGTGATTGGTAGAATTCGTTCCACAAGTTGAGCCAGTCGGTTGCCTGAGTACTCCATTCAATCCCACCTTTACCAGATGAGAAAAACATGGTCCAAAAATCCACGGCCGACTCTACCGGTACGCTTCTTTGACCTTCCGGCTTGGCCAGTTTGAACGCGTTGCGGTAGACTTGTTTGAAATAGGTTGGGTCGCTGACGAGCTTCTTGCGGATTATGTCCACATACTGAGCTTGCCGTGAAGTCGTATCGTAAGGTCTATCCCCTGTTGAGACACTGCGCCAACCAGTGACAAATGCTTCTCGTTCGAATTCACCAATTGAAGGACATTGTAAAAGATCGCAAATCCCCAGATGAGCCACTTCGTCAAGTTCGACCTCGATTGCCGTCAGGTAATTTTGGGCTCCATCAATGCCGATGTTGTCTGGGCTGTCTTTTGGATTATCTGGTGTTTTGGGTGTCAGACTTGTTGGCCAATCCATCAGCGACAACCGCGTTGGACATACCACGATATTGATCGAAAAGTTTATTCAGATTTTGTTGAACCAGTGGCACAGGCACTGTTCCTGAACTGCTCTGGTAAAATCTGCAGACCCCAAACATATTAGTTCCCATGTGTCATATATGACGAGTACAGACCCGATGCTCGTGCCAGAAGATCGCTTTCGAGAGTTGTTCTTCGTCCTGCCGGTGGCGACCGAGAGGTTCAATGGGTGGTTGACAGTTCGGTCAATCTTTGATTGTTGCTTTGGATGGTTCGTCATCTCAACGACGGTGAGGGTGGCTTTTGCCCGTTTGTGCGTAGGTGAGGAACGTGATGCAGCGTCTGTCACGTCACGCTTGCGTTTGTGGGGTAAAGACATGATTGATATAGCGATGGAAGCTCAACAAGACACCAGTAAGCCAGGCCGGGTTGCCTGGATGCAGGTACGAAGATGCATCATCAGTTGAGAAAGACAGAGAGAGCCGCAGGTACGGCACGACACTCGAGCTGAGGCACGTGACTTGGCAGGCGGCAGGGAGGCAGGCAGGAAGGCAGGAAGGCAGGCAAGAACCTCTCCGTCAAGTGACTTGCAGACCAGTGACTCGATGACTCGATACTCGACAATATTCGACGTCAAGCAGGTAGATCTGGATTCAAGGACTCTTCCTCTCGTCACTCATGCATTGACTTGAGATATGTCTTGGTTTTCCTCAGCCATGGCAGCCTTGCGGTGCAGGATTGGGTGCAGACCAACAGGAACAGACTCGCGGTGGTGAGTGGGCATGGCACACACAGATTCAATCGAAGGGAAAATGCAAAGAATCCACTTACGAATCAAGTGCTCTTTCCACATTCCAATCCTGATTCTTCAAAAACTGATAGAAAGGTTAGAGATGCGATGATCCAAAAATTGATAATCCAATAAAAATACCTTTGCTGCAATGCTCTCCTTGGCCTGAGTGAAGCTTGTGAATTGGGCAATAGAGGTTCTCTGAGAAGGAGTATAGGATGGCATGGTTATCGCGCGGAACTGCCTCCCCAAAGAAAGCAGTGAGATTCCAATCGCCCTACCAGTATGGGAGATCAGGCGGCGACTAGGCACGCTGCTGACGCTCTGATGCCAGACACCGAGTTGACCCTATTCTCTGCTGCCTTTGAGAAGACGATTGAGGTTGTTCTAGGCTCAACCTTGATAGTCCGGGGAGTACTCGACTGGCTTTTGCGATGATGAGCTTCTTAACAAATGATGAACATTATACAGGATCCTTACAATTGTTCAAAGCCAACAGAGAACAATGCGTTATGCCAAGCACGAGTTAGTTGACAACGATTCACCATCAAAGCCGGAACAATGCTTATTCCGAACCACAGCACATCGCACTAGCGAAGTTTACCACATTTACCTAGGTTCTCCGTCGCTCTCGTGGTCCTCGAAACCAGCAAGGTTCCCTAGACTGTTCAACAACGAATCCACGATGTTGAGTGTTGATTGAACAATTGTCAATTTTCAGCTTAGGAGGTTATCATGCCTCATGTCAATGTCCGCCCTGCCGCACCTACACCTATTGTGTTCAGTAAAGTCACCACTGAACATAACGACTTGGCAGTGCGGGAATATGTCTCGTCACTTCGCTATCATCCACTTGTTCTCCCCAACAACGACAACGACCACTTCGGAGACCAAGGGACTGCATGAACTCGTAGTGCAATTTTCTCGGTAAGTTGATTGCAGTAGCACCAGTGGCTGATTGCAGGCGGTGATATCGGATCTTCTTCTAACCGAACGAAGGCGACTGTGTTGCCACAGATGATGAAATATGTGGCTGAAGTTTGTGGCTGAGAGCCCCCGCTCAATCACTTTCAATGACGGCACAGGCACAGGCACTGGCGCAGGCGCAGGCACAGGCAGAGGCACACGTTCCTTCCAATTCCCTTTCTACGAGGCACCCAGAGGCAAGAGGCATCAGGTACCTCCAAGGCAAGCATGACAATTCGGCAGGAAGGACTCGAGCCACAGCAAGGACATTACGTATCTGTTATCATCCTCATACCGCATTTATGATATTACCATTATTGCCTTGAGGTTGCTCGATCAACTCAAATACAAGTTCAATGGGTTATTTATGTTATTACATGCCGAGTTCGCACCAAACGAGCTCTGGAATGTTTCAGCAGTACCACAAGAATCCACCTTGGGGGCCGTAAACAGCAAAGCATCAGCTTCCCCTCCAGCTCCTTCGACTCGGCCTCGTTTGTAACTGGTCACTTTCATGCACAGCCCTGCCACCCCTGCATCTTTTGGTCGTAAAATCGCAGGTCCTCCAAGCGTGGAGTCAAGGGCTTTGTTTGTTGGATGCTCATACTGGTCGAGAAGCCGTCAGGCTTTCATACCCAACAGCTCTGATCATCTGGCAAATACGTTCGGTTAATAAGAAACAAAACCCCTTCCATTCCTCCTCCTCGACCATTCTTCAAACCCATCAACTTGGTCTTCGACATCCTCACAACCTAAGCAACTGTCATCTTGTCACTTGAATAATCATGGGTGTATGTTCTGCCTCGCTCTGAACCCCTCCATCGCCCCGCACTGAATAACATTACTGCCACTCAGGTGCAGCGGGCCTCCCTCATGACGAATTTCTCCATGCCCAAGCCCATTTTCCCATCAAGCATCCCCGTTGACTCTTCCAAGATCATGCTGACGCGTACCTCTGGAATAGCTTGCTTCTAAAATCAATGCCGCCAACGCTGCTTATCAAGGGGGACCGCCTGGAGGGCAAGCCCCTGGTGGATATGTGAGTCAACCTTGCGGAACGCCAAATCTACCCAAATCACCTGTCAAGGTTGATGAGCCAAATTTTCATCGAATCATACACTGATCATGAGTGCTTCAACTAGCCTGGCCAACAACCGCAGCAAGGACAGTATCAAGCCTATCCCGGGGGTCCGCCCACAGCCCGTCCCCAGTCAGGTGCTCCGGTAAGAACCTTCCACACTTTGTGACTTTTGCCCGCCACCCTCTTTGACCCCCACGTCATTCTTGTCCCTCCATTCTACCAAGAACTGCTTGCGACATCTTTGATCGCCAAATATCTTCTGCGCCCAATATTCGACGAATAGACTCCTCGATCGCATATCTCGAGTATATTCTCGTGTCCACCATCACCATCTTTATATAATCATGAGCAAATTCTCTCGCCTGTCGCAAGCCGGTCAGCTTGGAGGCTACCCAACACCACAGCAAACTCCCGCACCTATGTCACAGCCTGCATTTTCTCCTCAACCGCCGTATCAGCAGTCTCCGGCATCTCCATACCAGCCTCCTATTCCTCCGAGACCATCTACATCCCCTCAGCCCTACCAACAACCCTCCTGGCAGCAGCCGCAGCAGCAGCAACCGCAACAACAAGGATATGGCCAGCAATTAGGAGTCCCACCTCAAGGAGCAGGATACCAAACCCCTTCGCCTCAGCCCGCGTACACCTCCTATCAGTCGCAGTATCAACCACCACAGTCACCAGGTCAATTTGGACAACCACAATATCAACAGCAGGGTTACGGTGGTTATGGACAAGTCCGTTGCTCTTACAAATATATCGTACCGTACCTTGGTGAACTTGGCTGATTTGATCATCTATACAGGGACCTTCTCCAGGACAACCACCATATCCGGGTGGTCCAGGCGCACCGCCGCAACAATATGGCGGCCCTCAACAGGGTGGGCCACCACAACAGTACGGTGGTGGTCCTGGTGGTCCTGGTGGCCCCCACCAGCGCCCGTTGGTAATGTAGGAGGATACAAGCAACTATTACAAGCAGCCATTCAAGAGAAAAATCTACACAACTTTTATCCTCCGGGACACCCACAACTTGATCAGATTGCCAATCGCGCTACACAACAGGTTGCCCAACTTGCACAAACTTGGCGCATCAGCCCAGAAATCGCGTCAGATATCGTCAAGCTTGCGTTGTACGATGTCATCCTCTACATTGATGACAGTGGTAGCATGCAGTTCGAAGAGAATGGAGAACGTATTGACGACTTGAAAGTGATATTGTCACGGGTTGCATTTGCGACATCTCTCTTCGACGATGACGGTATCCAGGTCCGCTTCATGAACTCGACCGAACAGGGTAATGGTATTCGCAGTGAACAACAGGCTACTGAACTTGTTGGTCGGACTCGATTCTCTGGCTTGACACCCATGGGGCGTGAACTCCAGAACAAGATTCTCGGCCCACTTGTCCTCGGACCTGCACGAAGCGGAGCACTTCGAAAGCCAGTCCTTGTCATTACCATTACAGACGGTCAACCCACCGGTGAAAGCTCGGCCGATTTGGCTAGAATCATCCGCACAGCCTCAGACGAGCTGGCTAGAAACCCTCGTTACGGCAAAGGAGCGTTGGCTTTTCAATTTGCACAAGTCGGAAATGATCTGAAGGCTCGAGAATTTTTGAGCAAGCTTGACGAAGAGCCCAGCATTGGAGACATCATTGATTGTACATCCAGTAAGTTATTCCTCGATGGAGACAAGTTTCTATATATCAGTCACTGACAGGCCACAGATTATGAGGTCGAAGCCGATGAAATGTCCAAAGCCAATCCCCCAGTTCAACTTTCACCCGAGTTATGGTTGATCAAGCTGCTTCTCGGTAGTATCGATTCATCCTACGATTCCAAGGATGAGAAGAGCAGCCAGCAGCGACCACCACAAGGCGGTTATGGGGGACCACCTCAACAAGGCGGTTACGGTGGACCTCAACAAGGTGGCTATGGCGGTCCTCCCCAACAAGGAGGTTATGGCGGTCCTCCTCAGCAGGGTGGGTACGGTGGTCCTCCCCAGCAAGGTGGATACGGTCAGCAACAACAAGGTGGCTATCCCGGCCAGCAACAAGGAGGCTATGGTCAGCAAGGGGGTTATGGACAACAGCAAGGCGGATATGGGAAACCACCGCAAGGTGGGCCCGGTGGCTATCCTCCCCAGCAGCAAGGCGGGTATGGTGCTCCTCCACCACCAAGGTATTAAGCACGCAAGTTTTCGAATGATATACCATGGCTCAATAGGGAGTGAGGACTCAAAGGGCTTCAGAACCTAGGCTTACGGAGGATTGGATTAGCAAGGCTCAATGACAAAAAATATTGTTCCACTCAAGGTTATCTATACGATTATCAAGCCCTCTGTGCCCGTGTTGATAATATCTTTAACAAGGTTATTCTCTTCTTGATCGGTCTTTTTCATCTCTTCGTCCCTTTCCGCCGTCGTTCCCACGCAGTGCCATCTTTACCTTTCCCCAAGATGCATCAGTCCGCTCCCAAGAACCCAAGACTCTTCATACCTTCCCCCTCTCCCCTTTCCCACGTACAATCAATCATTCATTCATACACACATACCATCCATACATCCATCTATCCATCTATACATACATACATACAAAGACAGTCAGGCAACATAACATTCACGCCGCCACCGCACGGCACATGACATCAAATCGAATCACATCACATCACATCACATCAAATCACACCTCACACGACATCAAGTCTCAATGAACAAGCCAACCAACGAGCCAGCCAGCCAGCCAGCCAGCCAGCCAAGCCAGCAAACCAACTAAACATTCAAATGGTCGAGATGCAACTTCCCAAGCGCATTTTAAAGCGGAGATGAAGTCCACGAAGAACAGTCAAGTCACGTGTCAAAGCCCAGCCCCGGCTGGTGCTCTGGTTTGAATACTGTGACTAAGTCACTAAGTCACTGAGTCACTAAGGCAACGAGTCAATGAGTCGTCTGAGTCGTCAAAAGTGGCAGAGTAGCGTAGAGTAGGGGAGGTCGACGTTTCGCACAAATAAACGGACGGAGGGCACGTAAAGAGTCACCAGCGACTAGGTCGCCATGTGCAATAGACTCTTGTGGCCAGTGGCCATTGTGAGACAATGACATGATACGACATGACATGACGATCACACTGTGACTTTGAGAGCGAAATGTGTCCTATCCCATCTTGACTCACTTTCGGTAGCATCGTGGCAGACTTGATGTCACGTTTCTGCGTTTCATTCTCTTGACTGGGAGCTCTGGTTTGTCGTCTACAAGGGGCTATGACAGTTGAGGAGAGACGACAGCTGCGGCTGTATCCTGTATTAAGACGGTGGAATATACAGACAGAGACAGAGATTATTAATCTCAGAACATCAAGACACAGCATTTCTCGGGGAAAAAGGATAGAAAGTCAGGCAGGATCAGGGTAAGTGTAATACAAGGCAATCAATTAGTCGTATGTAATCAGTCCTACAACACGCCCTTCACCTACCCTCAAATTGACATTTCTGATGTGCGATCATGTCTCAGATTCAAGTGTCACAGAGAAAGAGAAGAGCCGACGTTTGTGTACTCAAGTAAAACATTGTTCCTATGATTAGGCACAGCTCTCACCATGATCTTGAGTAGCCCCGATGGGTAATCCAACCATGAGGCATTCAAATCTTCTGGATATTGACGCATGGGTACAGACTGTTGAGACTGTTCAATGAGGTGGTCAAATGACTCAAAGATGGCCCATGTAGCTGTCATTGCTCGACTGTCACACAGCGGTCTGAGTAGATTTGCAGGATGAATACGACCAAACTCTGAGCATAGCCTATGCGGAGCATGAGTGTCACAAACTGCTGCTGTGATCTTGGGTTGCAGAGAGTGGGTGAGCTCAATGTTTTCTGATCGTGTTCGCATCACAATACGTGGTTTATATTATCGGATCCGAGAGTTGACCGAGGTATCGGGAGCCGTGTCTGATAAAGCGAGGCACCAACAGAAGAAACCTCGGATTGAGAAGACTTGGAGGCTTTCAGATGCCAAAAGTACCTAAATTTGTACAAGATAGTCAGAGCCTGATAGGAGCTTGGGAGATACTTCTGCAGTTTGGGGTGGGGAGTGGCCACGAGGTTACAGGGATGAGTAGATGGACTTGTTGATCGTGTTCGGATAACTGATAGGGGAGACTGAGTACGGGGAGTGAGTGTATTGCAACTGTGGCTTGATTGTGTTGACTTTGTCCTATGAGATAGAGACAAAAGCCAGCCGCGAGTCAAAACAAGGAGAATGGTGTCATAGTACGGAGTAGTCGAGTGGGAGAAAGGATGGTAAGCTTTACGTTTTGGGGAATCTCGTGTTCGTGCTTCTGTGGGACAGATGGAATGTTCCGTTCGAGGGCTTGTTGATAGAGGATATTGACCAAGGTGTGGGGACATGATGCCAGGACAGCCGTGAATGAGGACAGGGACACGGGTCGAGGGAGTCGTGCGATGTAATTAGAAGCAGTCTGGACCGTGAAGACTGCAACAAATGATAGAGGATTGAGTTTGTGAGTCAAAGGATGGATGATGAATGAGAATGTATGGGATTTCAGAAATCAAGGTTGCAATCTCGTGTTGCGTTCTGCGTCTCGTGCGTGTGTCGTGTAGGACGTGTAGGACATTGAAATGGGAAGGCACGAACTGAGTTGATTAGCACTTCGCCAGAGGCAGGAAGCGATTGGGCAGTTCTTTGGTCGTATCCGTGCCGCAACTTTGGGTGCTTGGCGTGTGGAAGTTACCCTGATGGAAAAGCCAGAAGCCAGTTGCGAGACTGAGACTGCGGCATGATCATGATAGCAATTATGTGCTTTACACAGCCTCTCAAAGGGCGGAGGAAGTTTACACATGGCTGATTGTTGTTTGTTTTGGCGTGGGCACATTTTGTTTGTTGACCGCAAGTTATCAATTTGCATACAGAGATCTTTAAGCCACCTGAGTGACAGTGGCATGCAGTATGATTAAGACAAGGAGCTGCTCAGCATCACCACTTGGGCACGTACATACGTACATAGGTAGGTACTGATTGCTGGGTACTTGGCAGTTCTGGCTGTCCATGCCGAGAGGCTGTGTAGCAATGTATCTTCTCTCTAATTAGTGACGGTGAAGCCTAAGGTCACCTGAACCACTAAGTGCTTAACCAGCAAATTTTAGTGGCTTTCAAAGAGTTTAGTGGCCTAGTAGAGGTTATCACCCACTTAGTAGACCCTAAAGTCTTCTCCTTTGGGATTACGGACTACGAACTTTCAGCCTTCGGTTCTTGTCAAACTGTACTCGAGACCGCGGAACTTGGCATCATGTGAGGAAAGTCATGGCGCCAAAGTTTGTAATGGATCCTAAATGAGAGCAGGATTGATCAACAATTCAAATAGGGGAATGCAATTACAGACAATGATTACATAGCACAGGCTGTAGTTGTTGATTGAGAACGGAGAACGAAGAACGAGAGGATGTTGCCGCCTTTAGACGTCGGACTTTGGAGTAAATGACTAACGACGTGCGGAAAGTACGGAATACCGCTTAGAGAGGAGGGAGAGTTGGTAAGGCACTGGCGCCGGGGTCGGGATTCAAGGATTCAAGGATCAGGAATCAGGAAGCAGGAATCACAGAATGCAAAAGTCCTCCAGCCCTTGCGATGCAGCCCTGCAGCAAGAAGCGAAGCAGGTCAACGTCTACTGGATAGTTACTGGATAGTTATTGGATAGTTATTGGATAGTGACAAGGAGTGGTAAATGGGGAGCGCGATCCAAGGTGAGGCAGACTTTGGGTGGCACTTGGTGGCATTTGGTGGCAGTTGGTGCTCACCGTGAATCCCCAAGGCAAACTGTCTGCCTAGTGGGTGCCTAGTGGGTACCTGGGGGTGCCTGGGTCGACAGCTGCACGTCACAATACGAGGAATTCGCTCAGCGACCCAATAATAACCCTCAAAGTCAATTGATCGTCCATGCTACCTTCCATTTGAGGTTTAGTCCATACGACAATGTCACCTCCGGCTTTGCTGTCCTTTTGACTCTCCACAAACCCATCGTCGGTGAAGAAAGTCATGCCAAAGTCTTTGGGTCCTCTGGGTGCTTGGAGAGTTCGTGACTTCTACCCACTTGTCCCAAGCCTGTGCGTGTGCCTGTGACTGTGATTCATCTTCTCTACTGTCTACCCAGTCCCCACGTGTAAACAAGTGCAACCCGTTCAACCACCCTTTCCCAAACCGGCGAGGATATGCGTGCCAGCCCTAACAACGACCAGGGTCGCACCTGCCTCTTAGCCTGAGCCCTGGGGCCCTGTGGCCCTATGACCCTGTCACTCTTTTTTCCAAACGGTGAGTCCTGAGTCCTGACTCCTCCTCCTCAATGCTCACTACCTCTGCTTACATACCTACCGCCTCCATCCAAACAGTACATACAAATCGACTTAGCGAGTCCACATGAATTTAACATCATGTAAGTAAGCCCGTTTGAGAAGTCCACACTCTCTCAAATCAATAATATAACCCTTCTCGCATTCCCATCCACTCCTTGGAATGATCATCGGTTCTCGACAACACATCGACACTTCAGTCCTCAAGCCTCAATCTGTGTCCGTGCTTACCACCTTCAGCCATTTACACTTTATCGAATACCTGTTCCCACCAACCCTCCAACCAATTCATTCACACACGGTTTCAGGATTTATTTACAAACGTCGGGGCCTCCCTCGACTCTTGACTGCCAACTGTTAAGAACCAACACCCAACAACCAACAATCATCTCTCTACCACAACAATGCCTTCACGGTGCAGTGCCAAGCTCGCCCTGCTCAAAGGGTATCGACCTTTGCTATCTGCTCCAGCTCAAATCGCCGCCACTCAAAAGATTCTGTCTTCGTCATGCCAGCAAAGTTGTATCTACTGCGACATCTGGCGACTTGCAACCATGATCGCCTCGCATGTTCCACTGACAGCCCGATACAATCTTGTCACACAAACACCCGCTCCCAGTCCCACTTCATCAGCACCCTCATCACCGAGCCTGTCCAGTCCCATTTCTTTCGACTCATCCATGCCATACGCATCCATCGTCTGCGCCAGCAAGAAAATCGAAGCCCACTTCCAGCAACAGAGGTCACAACTGACTTCCATTCTAAGCATTTGCACCGTTTCAGGTGTTGATCAAACGGAGGGTCTTCGTATGGCCCACGACCGATGTTCACAGGCCATTGAACAGTTACTCGACGAGGAGGAAGAGTTGGAAGAGGAACTACTCCGAGACATGGAGGAGATGCAATACGTCGCCGAGTACGAATGTGGTGCCCAATACAACTATGGCTACAGAGAAGAGAGACGGCCGAGCATGGTCCACGTGGGTTTCTAATTGATCCCTTTGACGACCGACCACATTATACCTTGCCTAACATTTGATATGAGCGATTCACTTAGCGAGCACTATGGCAATTCTGGGACAAGGGAAACACGAAAAAGCGACTTGATACAATCTGACCGAGGGCAGCAGCCTGCCTCTGGCAGTCACGATATGACCACCAACGATAATAAGATACCATCTGTACAATAATACAAAGAATTGAATCCAATCCATCTTCTTCTCCGCTCATTCGCTATTGATTGATGAGAACTGCATCCGAAACCAAAAGCTATAGCACCGTACACCGTAAAGCGTACTAGTCAATCAGGTGGTCCGTAAATTCGCACAAGATGCCCGAAACGGATCTCCGTATCGCATACGGAGGCGAGTGGATAAGGCCAACGTGCATTAGCGTCCGCAGAGCCAAACGGTTGTCCAAATGGGCTTTGGATAAGAGGGGCACGAGGGGCATGAGAGCCACGACAGGGACGACAAGCACCTGGAGGGGCTAAGGAGGCTAAGGTCCTCAGGCCCGAGCCCAGGAGAATAAAATGATTTTGGCCCACAATCCAATAATCCTGTTGAAATTCCCTCCAACTATCGGTATTTTCCACTGTCAGTAACTCAATTAAGCTGGTTGGTAGGGTCAGTGCCCTCAGCTCCGACCCGACGGTGCCCTCTGCGTCCATCTTCCCCCCTCCCAAAAAGCCCGCGAAAATCCTCTGAGCTCCGGAAGTCCGCAGCCTCGCAAAGAACGAACGGGCGTCCGTCCGACCCGCTGGACTCGGACGTCGAGACTCCCAAGACGAATCGCACGGATATTGATTGATTGCTGATTGCAAAAGGGAAAAAAGGTTCTAGCCTTGCGCACAGTTCATCTCACTCCTAGGAGTGTTCTCCAATCAGCTTTTAAATTCTCATGTCCTTCAGTAGCCAAGTATGTGCGGTATAATAGTGATCCTAGTTAATCCATCTACGGAGCTGCCCATGATTGCCCGAACCAAGTAAGTTACTCACCAACTAACTAATGCGAAAGAATTCCCTACCACTTGTAACCGAGATCAGATAGAGCCAAGGGCGATCAACCTCACGCATTTCCACCTTTGGACATTGTCAGCTTAAGTCACACGGCAATTAGCGACTACCAATCCCCTGTTCGTTGCGGCAGACCTTCCGCCCCGTTTAACAACAGACGACATACTACAGTACATGAACTCGTGACTCGTATCTTGCAAGTGCCGATAGCACCCGACACGGCTTTCGTTAATCTAGAATTAATGCCGTCCATCACAACTGCAGACAGAGGGGTTTCTATCGTAAGCAGTATCTCGGTAGTGCGTTGCAAACGAGACTGTCGTCATGCTAACTCCGTACAGCCACTACAGTGTTAGGGGTTTGCAAAGGAGCGGCCGTGATGATGCTGAGGCGCATGTGTCCGTGTCTACTGCATGTGGCGAGGCTTTATCAACTTTACAAGATAGGTCGACGGTCACCGCGGTGTACTCAAATCGCAGGATTAACTAAGGAGTTAGGTACTAGGTACTAGGTACGTGTAGGTACTAGGTAGTTAGTAGGAGTAGCGGAAGCCGTAGTAAAAGCAGCGTCTATTGCTTGCCCTTAGCTCCGTAGACGCCACTATGCCGGTGAGTTTGTCCACCACCACGTATTACCGCCTAAGAGTCATGAGATGTGCCTAAGAGGTGCCTAAGAGGTGCCTAAGGTTATGGTAATCGACTAGTTACTGTACTTGTTGGTCGCGGAGAGCCGCTCAAGAGCCCATGAACCCCATCGAGCCACAACTTTGCACAGCCGCACTGACCATCTTCCTCGCAAGACTTAGTCGCTTCTGGACGTCTGTGAGCCAATGATCCACGCACTAGTTGGGTTTTTTAACGAGAGCTCGAGCTCGAGCTCGAGCTTGAGCTTGTGGCTGAGGCTGAGTCCATTTTCTTCAGTATTATTCACAGAGTCACGCCTTCGCCCACCCACAAACTCGCAAAGGAACTTCCCTCAGGTCCCTCAGTCCCCTCAGCCCCAACCCTATCCTGGTGTCACCTCTACTCCGTAGACTCTCGCGGGCCGTCGTTGTGTTACATTCTCTTCAACTTCTCAAACATCAAACACTGATGACGCAGCCCTCAAGTCGTCGACATTGTCCACAAAATCCCTCTCTCTTCTCAAAGCGTCTACCCCAGAATCCATGTTACCTAGTTACTCTGTCGCATCGCATCAAACACTTCTATTGTCGACAAACTTCGCGTCATTTTGGCCATTGTTTCACCTCCGCTTGTATGTTGTAATTGAGGTCACCAGATCACTTCGATACACTAGACGGGTGACGTCGACGAGATACCCGAGATCTCTTGTCTTCTTTCTTCTCTTTTCTTTTCCAGATCTTCGTCAATCTTGACAGCGGCACGTCGGGCAGTAACATTGTGCAGATCTTCTTCTCCATGTGCCTCATCATACCAAGCATCACAATGGTATGTCCACAGGCAGCATCCATGATACTACATGCTACCCTCGAGTCGGTATGTCAAAACATCCACCCGAAAGCTGATCCTTTGGTGGGTACATGAATTTCCGCGAAACTTGAGGACACGAGTCAACCGACTGGTTTTGGATGGCGCCATGAATCAGGGTACGCCAATGATCAAAGTAACAAAAGCTATTCACCTAAAGTTGTTCTGGTATCCTCAGAGAAGCACGGTACAGTACTCCATAGGTGGTGGAGAAAACCCACCTTGGCTACACGTCGGACCTCTGAGCCGGGATTTCCATTCTGTGGTTTACCATCCACACCAACTTACTAGTTGATGCAGCTTCTCGATGTCCTCGGCTTGGGCAGGATTGAATGCCTACGCCAGTGGTCACTGCGGCATCATCATGCGCTGATTCTACACGGGAAAGCCAGGATTGACAAGTTGAGCGCCTTCTCACTGCTGATCACATCCTGCAATGATTCTGCTGTCAAGCAAGACCCCAATTGACGACCGACCGCAGTATGGCATCACTTGAGCAGAACTGCTAGGTCCCTGTACTTTATCTATCTACTTTGAAACACCATGCAACACTTTCTGAAATCCGTCGGGCCGTTGCTCAAGCGCAATGCCGCTGAAAATGAGACCTCATATCTACACATTCTCTATCAGTGCACATTCACACTACCCAAGCTAGACGACAATAATTCATCATCCATGACAGGGTAACTTGCAGATCAATCGTACTTTCCTTGTCATCATCCAAGGAAACTCACTTGGGAGTCCCACATTGTTTGAGGTACGACTTGGCTAGACACGGCAGAGGGGGCGGGAATTTCTTCCTGGCTCCATGTTCAGCCTGCGCCATTGCGGTGGAATTCTTCATAGCGTCTCGAACTTCAAATGATGACTACCGGATCACAACTTGGCATTTGGAGCTTTGTAACATTCATAGACCAGCTGTCACCTGGCATTAGTGAACACAAGCATATCCTCGTAGATAGGCGAGACAGCGGTTTGGGGATTTCTGCAGATTGAACAGGGGCTTCCCGGCTTGATCCAATTCTACAACGAACGCCCAAGTTCCAAGTGGTTCGTTAGGGATTTGCACGCATTTGAACAAGACTTCGTTTCGCACAGTGACTCGTGCACTCCCTAAGGACTTATCCTATTTTGGTCATCCTTGGCCTTGGACGGGTCAGAAACTCGTGCTTTGCCCTGGATCTAGTCTTGAACGTGGACCCGACCTCCACAATAGCGTCCCTAATAGCCAAAACGGGAAAGACGTTGCTAGTGTTATGGTCTGGCCAGTGGAGAACGATACGAGAACGTACGGAGTAGATCAATTGTGATGAAACCCTGGTCCAAGGTTTAATGATCTGCCAGGTCTGACATCTTGCAAGTTGGTGTTGGGTGGGAGTGTTAGCTGATCTGGCGTGACTAAATACAGACTGGGTAAACTCTTCTAGCAAAAAGTCCCACATATCATGCTTTCAGGCGCAAACGTGTTTGTGACCTAAGCTATCACGTCTTGCAATTTGTATCAAAACAAGTTCGTTTCATCACTCACCATCCCTAGGCATTGTACCAGACCAAAGCTTTCTATCCAGACTAATCAATAACACAATAATACACGATTCTCGAGTCTTCCTATCCTCAACACTGAGCTCTCAAAAGCTCACTCTACTCCCTTTCAATAATTCCCGAAATCGGCGATTTCAAGACCAGACGGGCCAGGAACTGCATTAGGCTACCCGAGCTCCATTTCGCTAAACAGGCAAGAATCACGGCAAAGGCCCGAATGGCTATATACACAAGAAAAAGTGGATTATGGCCAGGATCAACAACCCATGAAATCGGAGAGCCGAGTACCTGGACACCCCTGGATTTCTACCCAATCGTTACGCCATAACATGTGGCTGATCCACCCAGTATCCTGAAGAATCGTCGCCTAGATACCAGGATACATTACTCTGATCCTAGATTGTACCCTATGTACGTGAATCATGCAGTGCCTCAACCCCCTCTTCGATAGCAAAACTTGCCTAACCAGCTTACCCTAGGCATACTATGTGAATTCCTACCAACGCGGGCCACGGCCTTCTGCCTCCTTGCCGAGGATTTTAGCCTTAAACTGGAGATCTTTCCGTGTCCATCTCGATAGCAGGATCCCATCTCGCAAAAGCCCCGACCCTAACTAGAGTCCTGGTTCCTGGTTTTCCTGGTTCCTGGACCCGTGTACTCCGTCCATAGCCCTGTGCGGGCATATCGTGGGACGGGGGAGACACGATGGGGCCAATCCGCAAGAAAGCTCTGCAGAAGTCTCGAAAGAGTTAAATGTGATTTCTTCGTCGTGCATGAAACCATCTTCGCGGTTCGAGAACCGAGCGAACTAGACAACTTGAAACAGCTTTTTTTCCCTCTTTCCTCTTGAGTTCCCTCAACGCGGCTTTCATTTATCTCGTCTCATCTATTCCGGCTTATTCTTTGTTTCTATGCTTCTTGGTCGTTGAATCCTGCATCACCAAGTCGCGACCCGTCTGTTTCCCCCAGCTACGCTACCTCATGGTTCGATAACAACGACAATGCGTAATCGAATCGCCCTGTCTTTTGTCTTATTATGTTTCCTCCATTGCGTCTTGTGCCAATCCCTGGCTTTCTCCGATTGCGCTGTGAGCTGGCCCTTGTCCTCCTACTAACACCCATGCCCCCAAATGTTCTACCAGACCTGGGATTTCTAACTAACAAAAACATGTGTACAGACTCGGTGCAATGAGACTGTTATCGCACAATTCTCATCTTGTCAAGATGGAATCCAGTGCTTCTGCGCTGATCAACAGCTCTACGATCGCGTCATCGACTGCTGGCAGACCAACTGCACCGTGCGCGAAGGTTTGAGTATGTTTTGTGCCATATCGCAATCCTATAGTGCTGTGCTCGTGCTGACAGGAACTTTCCACAGCGGCACGCAACATCACGTCGCTCGAATGCGATATCCCGACCGTGACAGAGGCTATGTCGGCACAGCTGTCACTTTCACGTCCATGAGTGTTGCGCTGGTCTTTGTCGGAATGCAGATTCTCGTTTTCTCCACCACTAGACTTTGGGGCTGGGATGATGTCCTTATGCTCTTTGCTACTGTATGTGTGCACGGAGGTGTGGTGATTGTCTCGATGGCTAATGCTTGGAAAAGGTCCTTATGATCGCAAACGCTGTGTGCAACCCTTTTGGTGAGTCTCTTCCAATTATCGCAGTTGTTGTCAATCCTGAGGATCTCGTAGCCCGCGTCTATGGATTTGGCAAAGACGTGTGGAGGATACCTTTCAATGACACGGCTACTGTTCTCAAGGTAGGTGCAGAACACTCCAATCAAGGTCTGGACGGGCTATTTACCAGCTTCAAACAGATCTTCTACATTGGAGGAATCATCTACGCCGTCGCCGTGGCAGTGACCAAAATGGCCTTCCTGTGTTTCTACACCAGACTCTTCCCTTCGTCGCCACTCCAGAAAGTCGCATACCCCTTACTGGCCATCACCTTTGTACAAGGAACGATCTTTACCTTTTTGTTCGTCTTCCAATGCACTCCCATCTCATATGCTTGGATGTCGTGGGATGGAGAAGCTCAAGGCAAATGTCTCAACTTTGACATCGGCGCTGTCCTCCACGCCATCATCAACATCACGTTGGATTTCATCATTTTCCTCCTACCGGTCCGGCAATTATGGAAGCTCAACCTGTCGCAGAAGAAGAAGGTACAGGTTCTACTCATGTTCGCCGTCGGCTTCTTGTAAGTGATACCCCTTAGGCATGATTTTCTAAGTGATCGTCACTCCTTTCGGCCTCCGAAGACTAACTCCTTGGCTTCCAAGCGTCACTCTTGTCAGCATTATCCGACTCACCAGCCTGGTCCACCTGGGCGGCAGCGACAACCCACCATGTATGCAGAGCGCCCCCTTCTCATCCCCTCCGCATGCACGATTTGAATGTTAGCGCGCCCGGAATCCACTTATTTTTTGACCTTCCTGTCGCTTCTTTGTAACGCGACGACGACCTCATTTTTGCTCTGTTCGTGGTGTAACTAGGCTCATTCGATTCGCCTCATCGTCCTCTATCGAGCCATCTCATTTTCATCATGAACCAAGCGCTTTTTGGTAATGATCTCGGCAAATTTCAGGAAGCTGTAGAATCTCGCGCATCACAGATTTCTAGCAAGTCAACGAAGGAGAAGACGATTTTAAGTCGACAGCAACAACTTGAGGCTCTCTCACAGACTCAGCCTGATTATGAACCTCCTATAGAAGTGATCTATCGACCTTTTACACTTCGCGATGAGTTAATGACCTCGCTGTCGCCTGTGCGCCTGTTTTTATTCCTATTCCAGCCAATCCTCGACCTTCTCCTTTATCACACAAATCTTACTGCAACTCGCGATAGAAATCGTCGAAAGAGATAGGTTACAATCACAGTGGTAGAGATGAGATATTGGCTTATTGTGAAGCTGCGAATGGCGATGAATCTTGCTACAACCACCTCAATGGCCTCATTTTGGTCGAATCCACAGGATCCTCCTCTTCCACTAAGTCAGCATCGATTCTTCGCGATTGAACGATATCTCTCTGTCAATTCATCATCTCAGCCTCCTACAGATCATCCTCCTTGGTTTTGGCGAGTTAGCAATGCACTTGAGGTCTTCCGCAGGCGCCTACAGGAGTTCCTCCTTCCTGGAAGTCATTTAGCTGTTGACGAGTCAAGTATCAAGTTTCACGGCCGCAGCAGGCACATCTTTCGCTTAGATCACAAACCTGACAAATCTGGCTTTATTGTCTATATAATTGCTAGTCATGGAGGAGCGATTCACGACTTCCTCGTCTCCTCACCTAAGGAAGGAATCGAGAGCATTCCTCGCGACGGAATTACAGTTGATTTAGCAACAAGGACAACAAGAGCAAGGAAACAAGGCACAACAGGAGCGACAGCAACTGAGGTTCACCTGTCAATGACAAAGAGTGTTGTATATACCCTAGTTTATCGACTAACTCACTTATCTCATCGATCTCAGGGCCTTGCATTCCTTTGCTTTACAGACAACCTCTTTACTGACTCTCACTTAGCAAGAGCCCTGTTATCACTTAATGTCGCTGTCTGTGGAACGATGAGGCGCAATGCGCCAGGCCTAGACCCTCTCCTACGCGCTATTACCTCTCCGGAGTCGAGAATCCTCGCCGACGACTCGATTACCTATCGAATCTACGACGACAAGGTCCTCACTGTCGTCTGGAGAGACCCTGAACGACAGCACTCAGTGCTTTTCTGTACAACAGCCTTTTCTCCATATCACAGAGAGTTAGCACCACGAAAAAGTCGCTTTATAACAAGCCAACCACTCAGGTCAGGCCTCACAAGGATTACAGTTAAACAACCCTCATTTGCGGTGCAATACAACCTTCACATGGGCCACGTCGACGTCGCTAATCATCTCCGCAAGATACACAGCGTCAGGAGGCCTAAACAAGCCAAATGGACGAAGGTTTTCATTGATTGGATGATTGACACAGCCTCTGTTAATGCCTTTTTAGCCTGGAAACAGGCTTGCTCTATCATCGACGAGGGACACCGAGAACGCGAGTTTTTTATGAAAGAGTTGATTACAGGCCTACAACAGAGTCATAATATCACGCACACAGCGTTACAACAAGCAAAAAGCACTTACTGTCGCTAGAATCGCTGTCAGGCGTCAACTTACAGGCCTCGACGAGTGCTAGGTGAGATCGACTTAAACAGGCGTTAACCACCGTCGCGCAGGACATTCGGCTACTGCGAATTCTGTAAGATCCCACTGTGTATCGACCGAGGGTGCTTTCTAGCCTTTCACCAGGCTAGAAATATCCCTTGTGTGATACCTGAGTACATAGAAAGGAAGTAGATGTATTCCTAGGCATATCACGTGTTGCGCAACTTTGCAACACCACAAAATCTCTATACACACAAAAAATGGAGCAAGATTAGGATCATTCGATAGAGAAATTCAAGCGCTATCGAATGACATCAATTACATCGTCTCAACTCTTGTTTCCATACAAAAATGGGTGAGAAACGAAATTGCAGGATGTGACAGGTGGGGCGCGCTAACATTCAAATCGTGCATGCGGAGGGGATGACTCCTGCCAACCTCCCCACTCCCACTCCCTTCCCTGTCCACAGGACGCCTGAACATGTGGGGGCTAACATATCCCATTTTTGGGGTAACCATAACAGGGGACTACATACCACTAGCATTTTGGAGCGACCTGGAGCTCAACATCGGCATCGCATGTCTGTGTATGCCGTCGCTTCGCGTCATCATCCGCCGATACTTCCCCGGCTGTTCTCTGACGACGTCGACATATGATTCAAGAACAGATCAGTATAACAGGCCTTCGAACCGTCCGAGCGACCACGCGAGCGCTATGAGTGCGAAGATGCCCAGGAATGTCACTAGGCAGGTTGTTGTCAAGGATTCCAGCTCCGATCAGATCGAGTTGTTTCCTTATAACGGAAACGACGGGAGAGTTTCTTGATAGGGAGCTCGCGAAATCGGCTTCCACATTATCTCCCGCTCAAATGGCAGTCTGGTTTTTTCCGCTTGGGCAAAGATCCATCTGAGATCTCCTCTGGTTCGAAGCTTGAACCCAGAACGACGAGCAATGCACTCCACCTGTGCCACCGCTCGGCCAACGAGGGACCCGACCGATTAAGAGCATTGGCATCTTGTAGGGCAAAGCCATGACGCCAGGGAAATAGCTCAAGCATCCCGCTCCTGCCCTACGCGACACAACACGACACGACGGCCTTGATGTCTTGGAGAAACCCAAGCAGACTACTGCCCCGGCTGATCCATTGTTGTACAACAACCCAAAACCGAGCCTTGCCTAAGAACCAAAATCGAACTACGAACGACCGAACGACCCGTGACGACACTGACGACTAATACGAAACATGTACGAAAAACAAGGAGGCAGAAATACCTATAGAACATGGAAAGCACACGCTGGTTGTACCATATGTACAAATGGGGGTTTACATTCTAAAAAGGAAAAAGGAACAAGGAAAACTCGCAAGAGATTTACATCGCCGCGAGGCATAGGTGGAAAAGTAACGGCAGAGTTCTGTGCTTGCCGGTGAATAGACGAGCAGAAATCTAGCTTTTGTCTTCACCTTCCTAATTCTTCTTTTCACCTTGGAGTGTTACATACATAAATACATGCATACATAACATGGGACATCACGCGATCATCATCGCCTACGGCCTGGGGTTTCTAACTACCGATTCTCGGTCACAAGTGCTTCAAAACACCTTCCAGGTCTCGAGAGCAACACTGATAATGGTCTGTCCGCCTGGCCAAGAGCCCTAGACAGAGCCACCGTCGGTTGCACCGGTATTGGACTGGCATGCGCAACGCATCTCATCCCGCTTGGTTTGTATGCTCTGTACCTACCTACCTAGTTATGTACTGTAACTAGTTGAGTTCCTACAGCAGGTACTAACCAGGTAGAACTTGCTCCGTACTCCATGCTACGTACAGTAACAACCGTACTATGCATTTTACCGAGCTACCAAACCCACGGACCTTTGAAACCAAAGAACCTTGCACCCCATGCACGGATGCGCGATATCAAACGCTTATCATTTATAAATACATAGATAGGTAACAATATGTAACAAGTATGTACAATCCACAGTTCACGAGTTGGTCCTTGATCCCTGGAACGCGAAGGAGCAAGCGTGAGCGCAAGTACCGAAACTGGTTAACCCTACCTAACTAACCATTGCCGTTACAGGGGAGGTGTGCTCAGCTATAAGTGCCGGCCCTTAGGCCTTGAACCTTATCGTCCCACGCCTAAGCACAGAGTTAGTTAGACAATTAGTTACTCCTGAAGCCTGGACTCCTGGGCATCTTCTGCCCTGCGTGCCGGGAGCCGAAGTTGTCCTCGCCGGCCTATGTGCAAACCCTTTTTGGGGTAGGGGAGGATAGTATTTACATGTCTAACTAAGTAAGTAACTAACTAGTTAGTCAAGTCGGTTACAAGTCCGTCTTGCGCGTCCCTTGCTCGGTTGGCAACTAGTTGAAATAAAATAGTATGAGATTTGGATTGGAAGAGAGGGAGGTATAACTTGGGGATTTGCTCTCTGGCTCGTTAGAGTGCTAGATTTGAGTCTCTGAAAGTAAATCTCCAGGTTTTTAGGAAAGTCCGGAGACTCGAACCTGGGAACACGTGGATTCGGTATCGACGCCAAAGAACTTGTGGTGAGGATAGTAATAAGAGAATAGAGGCACGGAGGGCGGGCGGGGCGTGGTACATACATACCTCTGAGAATAGCACGAAAGCTAGCCATCGCTGTCTATCCGTTCGATGGACATGTCTAACGTTTTGGTATCGAAGTAACTACTCCGTGGTTAGATCAAACGAACCTACGGAGTCAATTAGCGAAATCATTTCCAAAGCCTACTGCGCTTGCCGAGATACCTACCACGGATACCGAGTACACGAGGCAGACTACTCCGTATAGGACGGCATCTAACGCAATCCTAATCACCCACTCGACCGGACCTCGAAGTCGTCGAAAGTCAAACAGACTTTTGGTGAGCATTAAGTATTTGCCATTTGGCTCCAAACCTACCCCAGCGCCCGGGTTACGTATTTGAGTTGCTAGCAGGGCACGAGCAGGCGGTGTCAGCTTTGTGAGCGTCGACGAAATGACTGTCAACACGCACAAATGGATTGAATTGATGTCTGTCTGGTCTATAGAATGATGAGGATTCCTCTTCTCTATATAAATGAGTGTGAACAAGAGAAAATCTCTCCTAATGCGCAAGAAAATTAATAATCGAGTGCACTAGGTAAGTGCTTGTTAATATATCGAATATACGCATTGGCTAGTCGATAGTTCGGTTAATAATTAGTTAATTAGTAAGCACAAGCTAATACACCCCCTAGGGAAGCCTGTAATAATAGGGTTGCCTGTAAAGCTTTTCTCGTTAGTGTAAAGTTAGTTTATATAGACTTTTTATAGTATTTTAGTTCTAAAAGAGCGTGATTTACTATTGAAGCATTTTCCTTGCCTCTAGTATCCTTTTCTATCGATCTTATTATAGCGTTATCGTTATAATTTATTAGAGGTTTAACTACTTTATAAACCTATTATAAGATTACTCTCCTAGTAGTTTAGTAAGTCCGTTAGCGCTTATTAATATTATAGCTACCTATTCTAGAGTAATAACTCTATTATTAACTAATTCTTTTATCTAATACCTATAGATATTAATATATTTAAGTCGAGTTATAAGCTTATAGCTTAGTACTATAAATAAGCGAATTATCTATTAATTATTATAGAAGATATAGATATAATTATAGATCTTAGGGCTTATTAGGAGGCTCTTCCCTATAGATTCTAGGAACCTCTTCTATTATATCGCTTCCTTTAAGACTTCTATTAGAGCGAGAAGCTTAGCCTCTATCGACGACGTTATAATTATACGTTATCGGTTTACTTTCTAACTAAATAGGCCTTTAAAGAGGTAGAAGATAAATCCTTACGAGCTTTTTCTATCGAAGCTATCGCCGAAAGCCGTATCGGAGTAAATCCTAAGTTATTCTACCTTATTATCGCCTTGTCGGTAGACGATTCCTTAGTCCTTAGTACCGCTTAGATACCTAATAACTCTATTAGTAAGTAAGGTATACTTTAGCGATAGATTTCTTAAGAATTATACTAGTTATAAGGCCGTAAATAAGATATTAGGCCTTATTTAGATTATAATTTAGTTAATAGATCTAATCTTTTATTAATAAAGATAAATTTTCTCCGGAGTTACCTATTCCGGATTAGGCTCTAGCTTTTCTAGAGATAGTAGTATATTAGCTAGTTTATAATCCTCTAGGTTAAACCTTAAGGTTATCTTATCGATATAGGAGTCCTAGATTAATAAGAGAGTACCTCTCTATCGGTCTCTAACGATTCGGATATCTAGGAATTAATCGGCTTTTAGTAAGTACCTTAGCTTATAAATCTTACTAAGTTCTTAGATAAGGCCTTTAGCCTTTTCCTTATTATTCCTATAATAAATAAATAGGATATTATTAATATAGAAGAAGACGATAATAAAGTTATTTTATAGTATATAGTTAACTCCTTTAACCTCCTTAAGGCCTAATCTAATAAGTTCTTCTATAAGTTCGTAATACTATAGGAGTAGTAATCTCTTTAATTCGTATAGGGCTCTTAAGAGCCTAAGGACCTTACTGTCGCTAAGCCCTTCTAGGGCTTTAATATAGACCTCCTTATTAAGTTTACTATTAAGGAAGGTATTTATAGCGTCGGACTACTTTAATTCTAAGTTATATCCTACTATAAAGCTTATAAGGATCCTAAAGGTCTCTCCGGTTAAGGTTACGGCGTAATTATCGCTCTCTATATACTATAAATTATCTCTAATATATAGCCTTGCCTTAAACTTCTCTAGATATCCTTTATTATCGAACTTATACTTAAATATCTATATTAGTAGTATAACTAGCGATAACTAAGTCGATACCTAGGACCTGTTAAGTAGGGAGGATATTTAGGGGTAGTATTAGGTAAACTAGTCGGCAGGACCTTAATGTCGCAAGAACTAACTAACTAAATAACTTAAGTCTTAAGGATTACTAAAACTATTTAACTAGGTTATTTAGTGATTATAGTAACTAAGTAAACTAGGTAAAACGAGAATAAGGAACGAAACTTATTAATAGGAGCTAATATCTCTATTACTATCTATCTTCGTTGCCTCCTTCCTCTCCTTATTTAACTCCTACCGATCTTCTAGTATAGATAAAAGGCTTAGTATAGAAATACTATCGTTTCTATACTAAGACTTCTAGTAAGCCCTAATTATATATTATATCCCTCCCCGATTATTAGCGAAGACGACCTCGTCCGTAACGACAGCAATAATAAGAAAAAAAAGAAAGTATAGCTTATCGTTATTTTAATAACTAGCTTAAGTCCTAGCTATTCCCTTAACTAAGTCGTCCCTATAATTTACGGCTTCCTTGCGTAATACGTAGTACTTCCTCCGGAATAATCTCCTTACTTATCTCTCGTCTCCGCTCGTCTATTATCTTCCTAGTAATTAAGACTCCTTCTAGTAACCGCTATAATTTTAAAGTATATTTTACTATTTTATATACTACCCTTACTCTATAATAAGGATTAACTTAAACTATATAAGGTTACTTATTCCTATAATATATACGAAAGTTTTCGATAACCTAAAGTCTATAGTCTATAAGATTTTATTACCGATTCGATTAAACTCGAGCCCTTATAAAGTCCGTATCCTAAGTACTACTAATTAGCCTCCTTATATTTTTTAGGCTAATATCTTCGTTAGGCCTATTAACTCTAGAATTAAGGATAATATATCTCTTAAGTCTTAGTTTAATAATAATAAGAAACTAATATCCTAGAGAATATATAGGTATAATTCGAATCTCGTCCTTATTATAAATATTCTATATATAAGGGAAGGTTTTATTTATTATATCTCTTATTACTATAAACTCTACCGGGTTAATAACCCTTAAATTATTATCTAGAACTAATCCCCTAATCGCTCTAATTATATAGAAGATAACCTCTCTAGATAACTAGCCTAATACTACCTATCCCTATTCCTAAGGTCTATATCGAAGAGTTAAAAGATCTTTATATTTTAGACTATATCCTCTAATAGCTACTACTCCTTATCGAACTAAGATATCTTTATTTTTAAAATACTAGTACTAATACTTTAATACTTCCTCTAAGACTACGAGTCCGATATTCTATAAATTAATAATATTAATAATTTTACTTACTTCTTTCCTATAAGCCTAGGTAATCCTTAAATATCTAGCCGTATATAACTAAGGAATACTCTCGGTAATCTTTATAAATACCTATACTAGAAGAATAGTATCGTCGGTTCGGATTATTATAAAATAAAAGGTATATAGCTTAGGCTCTTAGTTATTCGTTAGAGCCTTATATTTTAATATAATTATTATCTAAGCCGTACTTTCCGCCTAGGTAGGATTCTTAATAGGGTTATAGTAGCTAATATTATTAAGTAAGAGATTAAGTTTAACTCTAGTAGGTAAGGTAAGAGAACTTTACTTAACTCTCTCTTATATTAACTAAGCCTCTACCGGCCTAGTTTTATCCTTTATTTTCTTTACTATATAAATATTCCTTATAGAAACGATAGAAGAAGCTATATTTAGTACCCTCTTATAAAAAAACCTCTTTAAAGAATTAGGTATAACCTAAGGCGACTCTTCTCTATTTAATATTATTCTTCTAGTAGAGATTAGTGTCGAGACCCTAAACTTAGTAGCTAGGGAAAACTTACGACGAGATATAGGTATAGGTACTAAAGATAATAAGCTATCGTCGCTTAATTCTCGAATCTTTCTTTAATCTATTTCGCTAAGAGCTTTAAGAATATCTTTTTATACTTCTTCTCGATTCTTAAGTTAAATATTATCTAGAGTTATAGGCTTTTACTTAGGCCTATAATTAAGGGAAACGACCGGCTAAGGAACTAGAATAACTAGTTCTTATTATAAAACTAGAATCGGAATAGGCTAAGGTACTAGTAAATTTAGCTAAGGTAAGGGCTATATTCCCGTACTATTATTTAAGCCTATATTATTATTAATATACTTATTAAAGTTACTAGCCTTAATTTTAGGTAGCTTCTTTTAGCGAGTCGACCTTCTCGGAGGATCTAGTTCCTCTTTAACCTTAATAATTTATTTTCCTTTTATAGCTTACTTCTTAGTATAGCTAGGCGCTACTACCGCTATTCTAAACTTCCCTTCCGACTTAATAATATTTATAAAGTTATATAGTACTTATCTATAATTAAGCTAAATTCCCTTAACCTAGATTAACTAATAATATTTTACTACCGATAAAAACTCTTTATATTAAGTAAAATTACTCCTAGCTATATCTATCTATCTTCTACTAACTTCTTTAAAGTTAATAGCTCGAAGTCTAAGTTCTTTTAATGTCTTAATCCTACCTAAACTAGCTAACCTATAGATATACTAGTAGCTAGCTTCTCGAAGTAAACGAAGTAGGGTATAACTAGAAAGCTATTCTAGTATTTCTCGAATCGTAACTAAAATAATATAGCCGTCTCCATATAAGGGAATAATTAAGTTATCGACGAATTCTCGATTATAAAAGCTAGTAGCCTTAGTATTATTATTAGTATATTCTCCTTTCTATAAGTTATTATATACTTTCTTCGATCTTATTCTTTAATCTCTAGTATTCTTAGCCTATTATATAATCTTCTTTTCTAAGTCTATTAAAATATTACTCTTAAGAAGTAGCCTAATACTAAGCTATTCTAGTAAAATACGGCTCGCCTCTTCTATAATATATTATAATAAAGTTTAAGTAATATTAAAATCTAAAAGAAATTAAATATAGCCTCTTTAATCGTTTAGATAAATAGCTTCTAGATATTCTATTATTAAAGCGGGTTTCCTAGTCTTTAGGTAAGGTAACTTAAGGGTTTATATATTTAAAATTTTAAGTATATAATTTCTAATAGGTACTATAATATCTTTACTATTATAGCTAAGTATAGGCGGCTTAGGAGAAGGATATAGAGAGGGGTAATAAATAAGATACGAAGTTACTAGAGCTTTAAATAGCGAACCCTTTAGTAAAGGCTTTACTTTCTTATTCTTATTCTTATAAGAATCTCTAGATAGTTATAATATTTCTACTATTTAACTAAGTAACTACTTAAAATCTAGGTCTAAAAAACGATAAGGAGAAAAGGAAGAAGAAGAAAAACTCTAGACTCTAGACTCTAGACTCTAGACTCTAGACTCTAGACTCTAGACTCTAGACTCTAAACTCTAAACGATATAAGTCGATATCTTCTCTTTAAGAAGAGAAGCGATAGGGAAGATTAACTAGGTAAAGTAAGGGAAAAGGATTAAAACTACCTCTAGGACTTATAATTATATTAATAATAAGCCTTCGAGAAGAAGAAGAAGGATCCTAACGAGGGAAAGGTATCGGAAGAGATAAAGAAGTTAATAACTTAAGAGCGGGTAAGATTAAGGTCTATATAGACTAAAACTTTTATATATCTCTTAAGAGATTAACCCTCTCTTTATTACTTATAGTTACTATTTACTTTAACTAAATCTCCTTAATTAAAGTTCTTCCTTACTTCTTTATATATTCCGGAAACGGAAACCTTCCTAATTAGTCTTTTCTTATTAAAATTACTTTATTCTATTTTAGTTTTTCTAAGTTATCTCCTACTATTACCTTTATTTTATACTTTATTTACTATAACTTTCTTCTCGTTCCCTACTCTCTCTAGTACTAACCTACCCCTAACTTCTACTTCTCCCTAGGTTTTTCCTACTAATATCTTCTTAACTTAGACTTATAAGTATTTCTATTCTATATTATAAAACCGCGCTAGTTAAAGTCTTAGTATAAAAATAGTCCGTTTTCGTGCTAAGCTTTTATATAGCTCTACTTTTCTTATCTCCCTATAGTCTTAATTCTAACCTTATCTTATACCTTAATCTATCTCCTTAATTATTAGCTCTTAACCTTATCCTCTTTAGAATTCTTCCTTATTATCTTCTTTATCTTCTTCGACTTATTCTATCTTTTCTTAGTTTTCTTTAACTTTCGATCTTTATAGTAATATTCTCGGTACTTTAACTATAACTCTAGGCTATCTTCTTACTTTAGGTATATACTATTAATCTACGGGTTCTTTAATAGCGGGAACGGTACTTAGAAAGGTATCTATATAGGAATAAAATCGCTTTAAACGGTAACTAGTAAAAGTTCCTCTTAATATTATACTATCTAATTTCTATAAAGTATAATTCCTACGTAGTTAGTTAATTAATATAATTCGGTATAGCCTATTCTAACGAAACTATAGTACTTTTAAACTTAATATATCTATCTACGTAAAAGTAGTATATAGTAGTACTAATATTTCTAGTTATAATAGTTCTCTCCTTATTTAATTCCTCTAATTAAAGTATATCTTCCCTAACTCTCTTATCCTATAAATTCTTAACTTTACCTCTTTTAAATCTTCTTCTCTTCTTTCTAAGGCTCGAGCTCTACTAGTAAGTAAACTACTTATATCCTAAACTTCTTCCTATAGTATAATACTTTAAGTTAAATATTCTAATTTAATAGGTAGAACTACTTAATTAAGATACTCTACCTTATAGGGAGTTATCCTAGTACTAGCCCTTACTATTATACGGTCCGCCTATAGGATAGTATATAAATATTTTATCTAGTCTCTATTATTTAGTAATCTACTTATCTTCGAAAGTATATCCTTAATCGGCTTATATCCTACTTCTACTACTCTATTTACTTAAGGATTATAAGCTAATATTAGTACTTTCTTAATATTATATTTTACTAATAATTCCTCTATTAATTTCTTATTCTCTAGTCCGCTATCTATTACTATCTTTATAAAGATTCTATATCTTATAATAATATTCTTCTAAAGGAACTTTATAACTAATTTACTATTATTCTCCTTAATCTCTCGAGCTTTAATTTATTCGCTAAAATTACTTCTTACTACTACTAGAAACCGCTTTCCTTAAGATAAAGGTATATAAGTTATATTAATATATATTTTAGTCTATCTTTTATTTATTTAAGTTAGAAAAAGAGCCTCTCTTACTCTAGCCTTTAATCGAAATTAGTATATCTTATAGGTCTTAATATACTACGTTATATCTTCGTATATTATATTCTAGTAGTATCGATCTATAACTTTTCGATAGGTAGATTCTTTTATTCGATATCTCGACTTATTATAAAGTAGTCTTAAAACTACCTCCCTTCTTTCTTTCCTATCTAATACCCTTCTTATAGGATTCGTCTTATTTACTATTTAAAAAAGATATCTCCGATATATAATATAATTTAATGCTCTCTTCCTTAATTAAGAAAACTTTACTCTCGATATATTCTCCGGTCTTTTTAACTCTCTAGTTAGGATTTTCGCGATTTTAATCGAGTCTTTAGAATATTCTTCTTCCTTAAATAGTATATCTCTCTTTTTATCTTCTTCTACTCGCTCTCCTCCTACTCTAATCGGTATAAGTCTAACCGAGTAGAACTACTTCTCTACCTAATTATTAATCTCTTCTTTATTTTCTCTCTCTAATAGATCTCTCTCTATAGTAGGACGTCTTAAGAGAGCGTTCGTAATAAGGTTTTTCGCTCCTAGTATATATTATACCTTAAAATTAAAAAGTCTTATTTATACTAATTATTAAATTACTAATATATCTAGTAGATTAGTTACTTATTAATTTAACTATATAGCTAAAGTTATCGTATCCGTTTTAATAATAAAATAAACTCCGTATAACTAGTAGCGAAACTTTTTTAACGATTTTAAAAGCGCTTAATATTCCCTTTTTCCTATATTATATCCCGATTTAGCCTTTAACTATAAGCTACTCTTATATCTTAACGGGTATCGTCTCTTCCCTTCTCTCTCTACTTACCCTAGTTACGCGCCCTATCTAGTTAGGCTCGTATTAAAACTAAGAAATACTACTTCTACTCCTTTCGAATAGTCTAAACTAACTAGGGCTAGCGCTATAGTTAGTACCTCCTTTATAATATTTATAGTCTTATTATAATCTTTAGTCTATTCCTACAGTACTCCTTTCCTTAATAGATAATATAATAGTAAAGCTTTTTATATAAACTTTTTAACCTAGATTTAATAATATATATATATTCCGAGAAAACCCTTTAATTCCGTAGTATTTAAGTAGGCTAGCTATAATAATATCTTTTTAACCTTTTTATTATCCGGATACTATTCGTACTTATTATAGATATATCTAATAATCCTTAAACTATCCTAATAGAACTATAATTTCTCCCCTAAGATTATAGCCCCCGCTCTCTTAATATCTATTAGTACTTTATCTAAATTTTAAATATATTTAAGAATATAACGCCGAACTCCTAGCGCTACTTCTTCTCCTCTATAGTCTATCTTAAGTCCTTTTATACCCGTATTATTAACGAAGGGTTTCGCCCTTCTCGGTATCTAAGTAGCTAGAATCCTATTTAATACTCTTATAAAATACGGTACCGAGTTAGTAGCTCCTTATACTAGGGTTATTTAATATATTATCCCTAAAGGCGTCTAGATTACTATTATATTTCTACTCTATCTAGTAAGTTATAACTAATTATACCTAGAAAACTAATTAATTAACGAAAGTATAAATATTTCCGTAAACTCCTTAAAAAAGTTATTAAACGAAGGCGGTAGATTCGTATTCCTAATAGTTACTCGATTTATCGATATTATAGTAATAACGAGCCGATATTACCTATTTTTCTTTTTAACTAGGAAATACGTATTCCTATACGGTCTATATCTATATTTTAAGATATTCTTTTTTAAACGGCTCTCTATTATTTTAATTACCTCTAGTTTAATTATCTTTAGAATATAAAAGTTCTTTACCTACTAGGCTTTATAAGGAACTATTCTAATTATATAAGGAGGAGTAATTTTCGTCCTTACTCTCCCTATCTCTTTAAAGGTCTATAATAATACTAGCTTATAGTTATATAAAACTTCTAATAGGATATCCTTCTTATTTAGTATTAAGAAATCCCTAATTAGGTATCTTTCTACCCTTTTAGGCTTTAACCGATAGCCCCTTACTACTATATAAAGTCGAGGTAGTAGCCATTAATTATACTTATATTTTAGGGAAAAGAACGCTAGAGCCTTCTTTTTACGAGTAATTATCTTTTCCCTCTAGCCTAATTCTCTACCTAGATTACTACCGTTATTCTTAGAAGGATTCTAAGGTAGTACCTTTATATCTTTTCGCTTATATAACGTATTAATATATATCTTATAGGTATCTCTTCTCTATTTCCTACTTTCTTTTTCTATAGCTAAATCTTACTCTAAGCTTAATATATTAACCTTTCTCGAAATCCTCTAAAATTCCGCCTTACTACTCGATCTTACCTTAAAACGCCCTTTAGGTACTCTAGCTCTTAAAAGTTCTTCTACTTTATCCTTCTCTTAATGATTTAATTCGTCTTCTATTCTCTTATAAGCCTATTAATCTTCGATCTTAGTCCTTATCCCTTTCTATTCTAGTTTACTTAAAGTCTTAGTATAGAAACGGTCCGTTTCTATACTAAGCTTTTATAAGTCCCTTAGTCTATTTTCTATAAACTAGTCTCGCTCTAATCTACCCCTTTTCCTTCCTAATTCTCTACTCCTCCTTCCTCTTACTACTCTTTCTATCGCCTATAAAATATAACGGCCTCTCGATTACGCGAACTAAGACCCTTCTTTATTTCGTTCGCGACCTAGTTTTCCGTACTATCTCTTCTCCTAAAAGCTAATATCTAAATCCGCTGACTTCCCTCTTTATTAAGAGGGATCGATAGTATAAATACTCTTTTTCTACTCGTCGAGCTTATAAGAGAAATAATATAGCTCCCTTTCCCGTTATAGTATAACTCTATTTATACTATATTAATAAACGAATTTCTAAGAATTAAAGAATAGCTAGAGTTAGGTATATTAATAATAAAGGTATAAATTTTAATATTAACTCCTCTAATAGTTATAGTTAGTTTAGGTATAGTTCTAGTAAATTAATATATAACCCTATTAAATCTAATTATAGTCGTATAGGGATTAGCTTTTAATATCGGTAGTCCTAGCTTCTATATAAGTTCTTACGATATAATATTAACTTCGGTACTATAGTCTAAAAGAGCTTATATCTCTCTAATCCTTATCTAGATTAGAAGTAGAGGGTAAGCTAATATCTTCTTTAGCCTATACTCCTTTTCCTCTTCTTCTCTATCGAGTCGTACTAAATTTAATCTCGTCTTAGTAGTAACTCCTTTAGCTATCTTATTATACTCCTAATTCTTTCTAGTAAAAATAAAGCAACGTAACTTACTAGAAGCTAATAGTAAATCTTTAACTATTAAGCCCTCTACTTTTTAATTTAAGATTAATTCGGTAAGCTTTTTAGGACCTTCTATACGCCCTAAAACTTTATTTAGTCTTTCTTTTTTAAGTCTTAAATTAGGTATTAGACGAACTTTCCTTATAGTTATAGGTACTTTACCTATTTCGAAATCTCCTTCCTTAGTCTAGCTCCGAATTTCTAGGACTTCTAGAGATTACGGCCTCTCTTTTGCTACTAGTTTAGCCTATTCTAACCTTTATTTTTTAGCTTCTAATATCTAAATATAATTTCCTCCCTTAAAGACTTTATAGTTAGGAGTCGAGACTTATCTTTCTATTTACTCTTTAATACTTTAGGAATTTCTCTTAACCTATAACTCGCTTCCGAGTCTTTAGCCTTTAATCTTAGATTAGCCCTCGCCGCCGTAATATCTACTATTTCTTCCTTATATTCCTTATTAGTATTCTTATTAATAACTCCTCTATTACTATATATCCCTAGCCGAATAGAGGAAACTATATTTACGCGACTTATTAATATTTTATCTACTAATAGCCTTTCTAAATAATAAAGGTTTAGCTCTTAACTAGGAGGTAGGAACCGAATAATATAAGTACCTTTACTTTTCTAGCCTAAGTAAAGTTTACCTTTATTATTCTTATAGATTTTCCCTTTAGTAATTATTTCCTTTATTATCTTATAATTCGTGCGATAATATTCTCCTCTATAGAAGAAATATAATATTTTATCGGTCTAGTTCGCCTATTAATCTCCCTAATAGGCCGATCCTTATCTTATAAATTAGGAATTTATTACGACGAGTACTCTCTATACTTAATTAAGGCTATTAATTCTCGCTTATATAGCTTTAAGTTTAACTTAAATCGGTAAAATTAACTATTTTTATATCGCCTATACTAGTTCGTCCTTATATCTAGGTTTTAACGATACTTATAAAGTAGGAATAATTCGGACTAAATTACCTCCTATCGTTTTCCTTTTTAATTCTTTACTCTCTCCCTTAATATATATACTCTCTCTGGTTATTTTATCTCTTTTCGGGCGATTAGGTATAGCCTTTACTATCTCCTTAGTATATTCTTTATTATTCGTCCTTATCGCTATTCCTAATTTACTTACTCTCTCTAACGCCTCCTAGACCTCTATCGCTTTACTACTAATCTTTATAAAGTTAAATCCTTCTAGCTTATCTATATCTATCTTAAGATCCTTTATCGTCTTTTCTCTTATTATTCTAGGAAGACCTAATAAGTATAGCGAACTAGTAATATAAGGAGTAATCTTCTAGCCTAATATTATTAGTTTAGCGGCCATTATAAATTATCGGCTATAAGATCGAATATTATTACTTACTCGCCGTTCCTTATCCGCTATAGCTTAAAGGAATTCTAGTATTTTTATCTAGTAATCTTTATTCGTATATTTCTATTCCTTTTTTATTATTTTCTCTATTTTACTCTAGTCTTTTAATTAATATTCTTCTATATATCTTAGATACTTATCTATCTTCGGGGAATAGAATCTAACTACCCTAGATATCTTCGCTTTATCCGCTACCCTATACTTCTTATATATTTCGCTAAAAGTACTTAGAAAGTCGGTAATATTCTTACTATTAAAGTACGGATAGCTACTTTCTTCCGTCGAACCCTAGGGTATTACCCTTACCGTATAAGAATCTAATATAGTAGCCGGTATTACTTTATACTAAATATCTCGATATTCCTCTAAGATCTTACCTATACTACTTAAAGAGGCGCTAATAGGTAAAATAGCCGATCCTTAAGATAATTCCTTTAACGATATTATTATAATAAGCGAAAAGACGATAATAAATAATTTCCTTCGGTCGATTAAAGTAAGCTTTAAGGTCTTCTCTACCTCTCTTAGGTATTTAAGAAGTCCTAATAAGGTAATGTATAATAGTAATAAAATAATTATAAAGCTAATAAGATATTTTTAGGTATTTTCTAACTTTTTAAGGTTGTTCTAGTTATTAATTACTTATCTTTAGACCTTTTTTCTTTCTATTCGCGACGATTTTTTACGTTATTCCTTCCTCTTTATCGATCCTTCCTTATTTCGTTACTTTCGAGGTCCTAGAGGATTATATTTCTATCCTAGAGGGTAACTACTACCTTCCCGGCCCTTCGCTAATAAAAATCTAGAGTACCCCTTCTTCTAGGAGGCTAAAACTATATTCGCGGTTTTTAATTAGGTACCTCTTATCTTACTAAAGTCTTACCCCTAAGCGGGTAAGGCCTAGAATCCCTTTCCGAGGTAATAATTTTAAAGTTCGCGATAGCTTTTTAGGGATAAACGTCGTCGCCGCCCGATAAATACTTATTAACCTATTCTAAATTAGTTATTAAAGGTCTAACTTACCTACTCTTTACTAATTTACTCTCTATACGCCTAACCCTTCCCTTCTTAAGATAAAATTACTTAGGGAGCGTAATAACTAAGTAGTAATACTAAGGTCGTCGGTTCGACTCCGCTAGGAGGCACTAATATAACTAGCGATAACTAAGTCGGTACCTAGGACCTATTAAGTAGGGAGAATATCTAGGGGTAGTATTAGATAAACTAGTTAGTAGGACCTTAATATCGCAAGAACTAACTAACTAAATAACTTAAGTCTTAAGGATTACCGAAACTATTTAACTAGGTTATTTAGTAATTATAGTAACTAAGTAAACTAGGCAAAACGAGAATAGGGAACGAAACTTATTAATAGGAGCTAATATCTCTATTGCTATTTATCTTCGTTACCTCCTTCCTCTCCTTATTTAACTCCTACCGATCTTCTAGTATAAATAAAAGGCTTAGTATAGAAACGCTATCGTTTCTATACTAAGACTTCTAGTAAGCCCTAATTATATATTATAGTAGTAGAGGTTTCGAGGTTATATATTAGGATTTAACCTCTTCCTAAGTTCCTCTTACTTAAAGTTCTTTAATCTTAATAGTAACTACCTTAAGCTATTCCTTTACGAAAGGATAAACCTTTATTTTATACTAGTAGCGAGGTTCTTATAGTATAGAGTCTCGGTATCGTTTATAGGAATTTCCTCCCTTATTAAGTATAGTAGCGAATACTATATAATAGGCCGTAAGTCCTCTATTCTTAGTATTATCTAGTACTATTGCGAATACTTAACGATAAGGTTTTAGTCGTCTTCGAGTGCTAGAAGGAAGAATATTAGCTTTATCGAAGTCCGTACTTATATAATACGGAGGTTTATCCTCCTTAATACTTGTCGGTATAGACTCTCGGCTTTCTATATCGGTTTTAGGTATTATTATCGACCTCTCCGTTACCGTATCGAGCTCCGGAGTAGGATATATACCGGCCGTATAGCTCCTAGGGCTAAACCTATATTAGGGATTCTAATTAGGGTTAACCGATATAGCTATATTAGCTACCGTAAGATTAGTACCGTAAGAAGGAGTTAGTAGTAGAGTAGCTATATTTATAGACTAAATATCCTAAGGTTTAGCCTCGTTAGTACTAAGACTTAGATAAGGCTATAAAATTCTAATATTATATAACTTAGCCTCGTTACTAGCGCGAGACTAGGTTTATAGTAGATACTATTATCGAATAACCTCTATAGTATTACCTATCTTATTATCGATAGTTTCGCTATTATTAAGGCTTCGTCTTCCTTCCTCTATAATTACCTTAATATTATCGATAATAGGGATAATCCTAAGTAACTCTAGAAGTAGTAATTACTTTAGATTATAGAAGAAATTATTATTAAAGATAATATCTCTTACCCTAAGAATACGATATTTTCTAGGTTTTTATATACGATAGATATTCCTTAAATTATATTTAATAAGGTAACCGATCTATATACGCGGCTCTAATTTATCGCGGCGTACGATATCCTTATTAAGAAAGTAAGCCTTATATCCTATTAGGTATAAGTAAGTATAAGTAGGCTTTTTACTTAATATTATCTTAATAGGGGTCTTCTATTACGCCTATCGGTATAGGATCCTATTAAGGAGATATCCCGCCGTTATAATAATCTTAGGCTATAAGTCGGCTAAAAGACTTACCTATACTCTTATATATCTTACTAGAGTTACGATTACGCGCCCGGCTCTCTCGATATACCTATTTTACGTAGGAGTTCTTAGGAATAACCTTTCTATAGTTAATCCTCGATCCTATATAAGGATATTAAAGTCTTTTCCTAATAAGGTCTTTCCGTCGAGCCTTATAAATATAACTTAGCGATTATACTTCGTTTTAACGATATTAAGGTAAGAGGTAAGCGCCTATAGACTATCGCTCTTCCTTAGGAGCGTATATACGTAATTTATTCCTATAACGAAGTATTTAAAGTAAGTAACCTAATTATACCTATTATACTTATTTAATAGGTCTATTAAGTTAAAGGAGACTCTCTTAAAGGGACCTATAGTAGGTTCCTTTTATTCTAAAAGCCTAGAGATCTATTAAGTTACCTTTAATAGTCGATAGGGTTTATAGGGAGTTATTTTAGTAGAGTTCTCGTCGAGTACTACGTTAGTAAATACCTTCTATAGGTATAAGATTAATTCCTTACTTAGGTAGCCTAGTATACGATACTATTCGCTTATTAATTTACGGACTACCTTAAAGGGTTTATATATAGCGAAATTTTAGTATATTTAGTCCGTTAATAGAAGCTAATAATTATTACTTAAAGTAAGGTCGTATAAGGCTCCCTTATAATAAAATAGCTTATCCTTACGAGTATCCTAGTAGATATCTTTACGGCTAAGTCTCGCTAATAATACTAAGTTAGATAGGAAGCCTAGGATATAAGCGACGTCGAGAAGTTATATAATCTTCGTTTATAAGTCGGTTTTAACCGATATAGTTATTATTCTATAGGCTTTAATAGAATATAAGGTTATTCCGGCCTAAACTACTTACCTATTACTTAGTAAGGTCTTATTAAAGCCTCTTAAGTTATTAGTAATATAGATATTAGATCCTAAATTAAGAATCTATCCTAATAAGATATCTCCTTATTGAAGGAGATTCCTTCCTATTATTACTATTATAGCGATAGTAACTTATAAGTCCTTCTTCTTATAGGAGGAGATAAAATCCTTAAACCTCTTCTTAAGTTTTAGACTATTAACGACCTTATTATAGACCTTCTTCTTAGTATTAGGTCTAACTATTTACTATAAGGGTCTAAGATCGGGATTTAGATAGTAATCCTTCTCTATTAGATAGTTTCCTCCGTATATATACTTTCTAGGTTACGAAGGTAGTTAATCCTTATTTAAGGATCGTTATTCGACGTTAAATATAGAGTATAATATCCTACTCCCTATTATCGTCGGTATATACCTATATAAGTTACGATACTTATTAAGGACCTAAAGGAGTATATCTTTCGTCTCTATATCGTCTATCTATATAAGGTAACTAGTTATAAAGCTTTCGTTAATACCTCTTATAGTATTAAGGAAGTCTATAATAGGTTAAGTACCTAAGGCTTCTAAGATTTCTTTATCTTAAGCCCGAGTAGCTATATCTTCCTATTAGTCTATCTAATATAGGATATCCTTAGTCTTTAGATACTCCTTAAGAGCTTAATATTCAGCTAGAATAGTACTCTTTAAGGCTCCTAATAAGGGAGTGACTCGAATCTTTAGTTAAGTAAGTTACTCCGCTACTAAGGTAGCCTTCTTTAAGTATAACTTAAAGTTCGGTAAAATCGACGATATAATTATTTTGCCGATCTTTTTAATTAATTTATTAACGGTATTATACTCCTTAATTTATCTATTATAGAGCTTTTTATCTATAAGGAATAATTCCTTCTAGGCTACTATTAGTTAGTCGAATAATATCGCTTTCTTCTAATATTTTATAAACGTTAGAATAGTAGGTTTTATTAAGGGAAGCCTTTCCTTACGGGAAGGATCTAGATATCCCTAGATATCTTCGCGAACTATATCTAACTAGACTTATAGAATCTATTAAGGCTAATTATCGGAACTTCTTAGAATCTTTAGAACCTTTAAATTAGGAGATATTTCCTCGTTAGATATATTATTATTACTATAATAATTATATAGTCGGTATACTATCCTAATTCGGTAACCGAAATTCGTTTTAGTACGAATAATATTATAAGTTAACTAATTAGGATATCGGAATGATAATACTAAGTGATTTAGCGTAGTAACTTAGTATCGGATATTTTCCGGGCTTATAACTATTAGCTTTATAAGCGTCGACGAAATAACTATTAATACGCATAAATGGATTAAATTAATATCTATCTGGTCTATAGAATAATGAGGATTCCTCTTCTCTATATAAATGAGTGTAAACAAGAGAAAATCTCTCCTGATGCGCAAGAAAATCAATAATCGAGTGCACTAGGTAAGTGCTTGTTAATATATCGAATATGCGCACTGGCCAGTCGATAGTTCGGTTAATAATTGGTTGATTAGTAAGCACAAGCCAACAGGCGGGTACCTGCATCGCATCGCCCCTTACACGGCCCCTGCATTAACGGTAACCCCTACCACACCCACCACACCCTACCTAAAGTTTAAGAGTAGTTAGTTAGTTAGTGGAGTGAGAAAGATCGACGGCCACGTTCGCCGCCGAGCTCTAGTTAAAGGAGGGTTCGCTACTGAGTTCTCTGCTTACTTCTAGTAGTTGATAGACTCTGTATCTAGATGTCAGCCGTCCGACTCAATTGTCAGAGTCATTTTAACAGTGCTATCTAACGATTACGGACGTTCAATCGATGTTGAAGTTCGAGCTGGGTACCCGTGATTCAGGAAGTGCATGAGTCGTGCGATTGACATACGGAGTCTACGTTGAAAGCTCGAAACTAAAGTATGTGCTCTTTAGGTAGCTTTTTCACTTCAACTAACAGACACAGCCGATCTCGGATGGTGAGTAACGGCGTATTTAGTGATGAAACTCTTAGAGCTCCGAGATGTAAACGAGCACTTCCTGTACATATGGAGCTTTATTACCAGATTGCACCTCGTACTCTATATCTCGCTACGAAGAACTCTGTACATTTGTACTTCTGGAGTTTGCATTTGGCTAAGTCGCTGTCTGCGATGCCCAGCCCGCCACTTGAGGATGGTATGCTCCTAGCCCAGACCCGTTCTCGGTCTCCAAGCCCACTAGCCCGCTAGCTTTTTGCCAACCCTGCTGCCGATGTTGGGATGTTGTCCTCATCAGATGGAATTCACATTTACGGCTTGACCATGTGAGATTGCAAGTACTTCATTTAGATCTCGGTAGAGAATATTTGTCGATAGGTGGCGGATTGGTACAGCGCTTGGTGGTGGATTCGCTTGATCAAGCTCTGAGCAACAGACTTCACCGGTGCCGGACGAGCAGCTGGGATCTTGTAAACGGCGGCCCGTGGCGCGGGCTCAGACCCTCCGGGCGTCGTCATTGGAAATCGGTTCGCATTGTAGTAAATCCATCGTCTGTCGTATAGGCCAAGCGTGCCTTTTCTTGCAACTGACTGTTGTCGTTTAGGACGAGGACCCCCTCTCCTCTCCATCATATCCCCTTTTATTTTCAGCCAACGCTCGTCAACCCCTCTCATACATATACTGATTTCAACCAATGTACTCCGCATACTTTGTGAACTCTACATCATCTCTCAGCCTCTGCATGTCATCTTCCCTCAAACCTACGCAAACAGGAAGATCACCCGTCTTTGTAAAGGGCATGGTGAAAGCGCCTCCGCCAAACGCGGCGATACGCGGGCGTAATGCAGCATCAGGCATGCCCAAAACATCACCAAACGACGTCTGACAGCATTTGACATCTGACCATGACGAAATAACTACGTCGTGGTCAAAGTCCAAGTTTGCGGCATACGCGATGCGGGCTCTGTAACCAGGCCGGTACAATAATGTCGCTATGGCGCGGAGGTGGAAGGGGACGTCGGGATGGCTGAGTCGTTGACGTAGTTGAGCTGAGACGTCGCCTAGTGGTTTCTCCCAGACGTTAGTGACGGTATCGTATGCCGACGTCGCCATGTGGCCTAGGTAAAGCTTGTCGAGGCCGAAGTGTCGACGAGCATCGACTTGGCGGACCATGGTTGTGGTCAGTTGATTGGTATTGAAGCGAGGAAGTCGTGCTTTGGTGATTCGCTGCCAGAGGAAGGCTGTTACTGCGTCGTTGGTGGAGATATAGGGGACAAGCTGTTGCTGACTCGCTTGCCGTTTCAATTGGCTGAGAGTATCTGGAGTAAAGGTGAAGATTGAGCATATCGGCGGTGATGTTGTCTTGTCTTGGTTGGTGTCGCCTTGGTCTATCCATGAGTTCTTCTCTTTCAGTAAGAAGTATTCAGCTTCTGGACCGGGTTGGTATTCGTCGCCTAGAAGTGGGATGGCGTTTCGTCTGGGTATATTGGCACGCTTGATCTCATCATCCGAAAAGCGTTCCTCGCGGCATGCTTTGGCGAAGAGGTCGACTGTTTGTCCAAGGCCATTCATGTCCATTGTTGTATGATTTGCCGCGAAGGTAAGTATGATACCTCCAATTACTAGATTGGCTTGGACAAATAATAGCCTTGCGAGCTTGAGCACAGACTCTTGATAGATCGATTCGAATGAAGGTGGGATCAAATCGTATGGAACAAGCATCTGACCATCAAGCATCGAGAGTGGATACTTTGCATTCCTGATTGTTTCCATACTTGGAAAGTCGTTTCTCTGTCTCAAATCCCTGATTGTTAATGAGATCGGATCATCCGAAGGATATATCTTGACCACGCCTGCATCAGCCTCGGTCTTTCCATCATATACCACATGTCCCCTAAGGTGCGGCAGTATTGTTGATAGTGTATCGAGGCCTAACCGGATAGTTCCTTGAGCTTTGCTCAACGCTTCTGCATCAGACAAGGTAAAGAACAATGAGAGGACCATATAGTTCTTGACCATGGGTATGTTGCCAAGAGCATCTTGTAAGTGAGTGAAATCCATCTCTGGATGAGCCTCTTGTTTGGTCGTTGTTGCTATCATGTTTATATTGTGAGGGAACAATCAACCCGCTCCGCCTCCTTGAAAGCCCTACGAGCAAGCCAGCGACGGATGCATACTGGAAATTCAGGAGTTGATATCCTTCTCGAAAGACCAGCCATCCTTGGCATCCTTGGTAGGTATACCAAGTGACGGGGACGGGATCAAATCACGTGATTAGTCTCACATGCCTAAGCCCCTCGTCCGCCGATCGTTCACGGACGTGTGACGGAGGAAGACTCCGAACCGCAGTACGTAAAGGCACTCTGTGAGTCGCATCTGTGGGTTGGGAGTCAGTCTCGACCTCTCGGCCTCCCGCCACTTGCTCTTTATCGGAAACTGGAATTCCTTCGTGCCTTCCAGCTCCACTTACCTCGCACTCATCCCCCACCAAACGAATCCTCTTCGATCCCGCATTTCTTTCTCACCGATTTTTATCTTCGTCAGGACTTTTGCGTAGATCATTCTTGGCAGTATGCTGTTCACGGAAAGTCCAGTAACATAGGCTCTGAACGGAGGACGCCGAAATGAATGCGTGGTATTTTCCCTGCTGTTGGTCATTGTTCTTCATGTGTAAACCAACCACCTGTGACCTTTCTCGGAAGCAGTGCATGAGCTGAATGCCTGGTAGCCGTGGTCCAATACTTAGCACTAAGAGCTGTGTGGACAAGTGGTTCTTCTGGACACCAGGACGTCGTTAATTCGAGCTTCTTCACTGACAGAGTGGAAGTATTCGATGATATGCCAGATGTCCTTCGATGTATCGGCATTTATTTCAATTCGGATAATATCAATGCCTCGCCTCTACGCGTACTGGAAAAGATTGTCAGATTCGCAAGAGGTAATGATCACCACTCGATCGACTTGATAGTGCGAATAGAGCTTCTACCGTCGGCTATCTTGACTTGCATCTGTAGAATCACGTGCTAAGCAACAAAAGGAAATTACAATTCCAAAGTTCAACATCTGCCATGTTACCTCAATCTCCATCCGGAAGTCAGGCACGATCGTTGCTATCTTTCCCGTCGGATTGGGTAACGAGCAACTCCGTGGCGGGCTAAGAGCTGATGTTATATGCAGGTTGAGGAACTGTAGGGGTCACAGTTGATCGCAGGAAGAGCCAATAATATAGCAGGAGAATTGGACGTCATGTGCTTATCAGCCAAAGACTTGGTACTGCTCAGAGGGCTTGACATAAACTCTGTTGTCAAGGACGGCTGTGATGCAAGCAGAAGCATTTGTGCAAGGCTACTGGGCATTTCTTAATCAATCTAGATAAGCCTCGCCAGGACGCCTTGTAGCTGGCAATGCCGAGCCTCCAGGTGCTTGGTTCTAGTTAGTTAGGCTTGGTCAAATGTCAGCCTCAACTCGTGGATTGACTTTCCTAATTGGCGTCCGAACGAATCTGCTCATCGAGATAGATCCAGTAGCGGTGCCTCGTTTAATCAAAAAGCCTGAGATGCGGCCGAGATTTACGAAATCGCGCTATCTCGAGTGCCATGATAACAACCACTTGCCGCGGCTTTGCACCGCGCATATGTACACCACTAATTAACAAGTTAGTGAGGATGAGGCCTTCGACGAAAGTTCATCAAATCCAGAGCAACTAAGTGAACGCTCCACTCTATCCCGTTGGTGCTATTAGCTTATCTTGTGCATCGACGTCTGCCATAGGCTTGACCACTTTGCGATCGCCACTAGGCCAACTTTACCCTTGCCTCTTATCAGTAGCTATGACAGAGTGTAACCTTGATGGCATATGGCGATCAAAGGGTCCTTGCGTCGATAAATACAGGATGCATCTTTCTCTACGGCTTCTCGGTCTGCAACAGTTTGGCTGCAGCGAATTGACACTCTCACGTCCCAAGTCCCACTACGTGTCACCATGGAATCTCCCGGCGAGAAATTAGTCTATGAGAAGAATACCTCTACTGGCGTTGAGCCTGTCGAGGTTGGTGGTGTGTCCGGTGTGAAGAAGCGCTTCCCTTACTTCAAGCTAGAAGTCGCGCAAGAGGAAAGCAGTTTCGCTACCACCAAGAGTGCCTCCAACGCCGATTTTGATCCTATCCCACCATCCAAGCGAACATGGAACTGGGGCGCATACGTTGCCTACTGGATGGCCGATGCCTGGGCTGTTTCTAACTGGGAAGTTGGTAAGTCTCGCACAACGTAATTCTGTTTCTTGTATAGCAGCAAGAGAGAAAACTAGCAATTCTAAGACTCTTGGCGGTATAGCTTCTTCTATCATCGCCGTCGGTCTCAGCTGGAGAATGGCAATCGGTGCCTGTGTGCTTGGTAATGCTGTCATGGGTATCATCATTACCGTCAACGGTAGAATGGGTGCCAAGGTAAGTCGTATTAACGATCAAACTCTTCGAGAAATTTGAGCCGAATTGACATGGAAATCAATAGCTTCATACTCCGTTCCCGGTCCTCTCTCGCATGCCTTTTGGTTACTACTTCAGCTACTTCGTCGTTCTTTCCCGTTGTGTCCTCGCTGTCGTTTGGCTAGGGTTAGTTTTTTCCGAGAAGAATCCTCCATCCCTTTCAGAAGACTCATTTCATTACGCAGTGTTCAAACAACGACCGGTGGTCAATGCATGACTGTCTTGCTCACGGCCATCTGGCCCAGCTATGCCAACATCCCGAATCATATTCCTGAAGATGAGGGTATTACCACGGGAGGAATGATTGGCTTCTTGCTCTATTTCCTCCTCCAGCTGCCCTTCTTGTGCATTCCTTACACTAAGGTATATCCCGGCAAATACTGTTTCCCCTTTTGCCGCGTCTAATGTAATTCAGGTTCAATATTTCTTCGCATTCAAGAGTGTAATCGCACCGATCATTTTCTTCGCTGTTTTCGGCTCCACTTTGCACAAAGCTGGCGGCACCATCAGCGGCAGCGCTGTGATCACCAAGGGCACAACTATTGGCGGCTCGACTCTCACCTGGGCTTTCTTTGCCAGTAAGTCATACTCTGCACGTGGAGGCACTCTCTGGCTCGATACTAATGCTGTTTCCTCCTCGCAGACTTGAACGGCGTATTGGGCAATTACGCTACCTTGGGTCTAAACATTGCCGATTTCTCTAGATACGCCAACAAACCCAGTGCTCAGAACGTCCAGGCTATTGTGATTCCTTTCATTTTCAGTGAGATACTTCCTTTGTCACAGAATGTCTTCCGCGCGTCCTAACAATCTTCTCATAGCTATTGTCGGATTGCTTGGTATCTTCACGGCCGCCGCATCTGAGACAGCATATGGCAGAATCATCTGGAATCCCATTGAGATCGTCGGCCTCTGGTCTGAGTCTGGATCTCATGGTGGCCGCGCTGCATCTGCTTTTGGTGCCATTGGTTTGATCATCGTCACCATCGGTATCAACATCTCGGCCAACTCCATCAGCGCTGCCAACGATCTCATGTCCTTCTGTCCCAAGTATATCAACATTCGTCGTGGTCAATTGCTCGCTGCTGTGCTTGGCAGCTGGGCTTTCGTCCCCGTAAGTTGACCATTCTCTCTGTACGAGGATGTCATCGTCAATACTGACTATCGATGCAGTGGAAAATCCTTGCATCCGCTGCGAAGTTCCTTGCTTTCCTCGGTGGATACACCATTTTCTTGGGTCCCATGACATCTATCCTCATGACCGAGTACGTTTTCTCCAGCTCAAAGCAGGCCCCTGGTCTTCATATTGGATCCTGTTACTGATTCCTCATGCAGCTACTACATTGTCCGACGTGGCAACGTCTCAGTTCCGGATATGTACAACTTCCACGGAATGTACCGCTACTCGCCGAAGTTCGCCACCAACTGGCGTGCCGTTGTCGCCTTTATCATTGGGTGTATTCCTCCTCTTCCCGGCTTCATCAACAACATTGTCGTGGCTGGTGGCGGCAAGACCAACATCTCTATTGGTGGTCAACATCTGTATGTCCACTTTCATCTCCTTCCCTACTCCCAGTAGACCTGCTCACGCAGAGTTTTGGTGCTCATTCGTTTACCATCGAGCCCTCAAAAACCATACTGACAACTCATCTTCTTCCCACAATAGGTTCAGCATCGGCTACATCTACTCCTTCGTCGGCGCCGGAGTCTTCTACTGGCTCTTCAACCGTCTGTCGCCACACACCGAGTCTATCATGGACCATCCCGAGACTGGCGAGGACATCATCGCGGCCCACGATGCCAAGAACGTCCAGGAGCGTCGTGCCAGCTGGGTCGAGCGCAAGCCCAGCCTTGTTACACGATTCTTCTCGGTCTAGATTCATCTTCCCAGAATGTTATTGCGACACCGTCGTTGCAATACCGCGGGAAGTGCTCGGTTCCATCTAGTAATGTCGCAATGTTGGCTACGAGATCAGAATGTCGTCGAAGGACAGTCTTTGTAGGAGTTTGATACGCTTGCACACAAACTCTGTAGAGATAATACCCAATTCCATCCACAATATTCGTCCTTTGTGCTTGTCCGTATTGTGCCCATAAGTAAATTTCAATCATATCGTCACGACTCCATTTCACTACAAATCCCATGCTCGTCTCACCCATTCCCTCTTACGGATCTCCGTACAGTCATGGTCACTCCCTTAGATATACTGCATCCTCGAACCTCAAAAGAATCAGTATTTCAGCCGTATTTCACCCCAAGATCACTCATCAACCTATCCAGTCAGACGCATCAAGAACAAGGACGGGGCGCGAGGATCCCGAGCCGAGTTTCGTATGTCTGTCGTCTCGGCACAGACCTGAGATGGCTCAGGGAAGCTAGCATCAATTGCGACGAAGGTAAGGCGGTCATCGGTCTATGGGTCGGTAATGCAGGTGTTAACACCAGTACCAGTGATAGTGTACTGCAATTCACCCTGGCCTGCCGACTCTCCGGTCAGCCGTTTGAGGTACAACAATTCAGATTCGGATTGAATTGTTTTGTTCAAGCAGACCTTGTGATGTATTGTTTCGTCTCTTTCCTTATCGTGGCATCATTGGACAGGGACGATAGTGAACACCAGAAGGCGAGCAGGAGTTTGATGTACAAGTAGCCATGAGAGCTTTGGTTATATATTTGTCATCCACAGGAGTCACTTTATCTTCAAAGTCATTCATTCCTATGAAGCATTCTTCAATTCCCGCAACTTGGCCATGACTTTGCTAGGCTCAGTCTCGCCAGTGACCTTCTTCATCTCGTCGGAGCTGGTGCGCATGAAGACATTATGCTCCTTCTCCTGCTTGATTGTAAACTTGCCCTGGGTTTCTTTATTCTCATTGGCAAAAGTATCCAACGCCTGTACAGCTTTGTTGTCTCCCGCCACTTGCTTCAAGAACTTGACGTTGGACTTGGTATATTCGTGACCAGGGTAGACTTTTGTGTCGTCGGGTAGTGCGGCCAGAACGACGTTCAGCGCCTTTTCCATCTCTTCGCCGTTGCCCTCGAAGAACTTTCCGCATCCGCCGATGAAGAGTGTATCGCCGGTAAAGACGACTCGTTCGTCGGTCGTTTTGTCTTCCATGAAATAACAAATGCTGTCTTGCGTGTGACAAGGGGTGTGCAAAGCGGTGACATCGATGTTCTTCCCGATCTTGAATTTGCTCTCGTGAGCGGGTGTTTTGGTAACTCCCTCACAATCTGATCCTCCGATGATGGGTATGCGCGATGGTAGAGACTCTAATACTTTGATATTTCCTCCGGCGTGATCCCAGTGGTGGTGCGTGTTTACAATTGCGGTGAGATTGAGTGACTTTGCGACCGAGGAGAGGATAGGAGTAACTCTAGACGGAGAAATGGTCAGTGAAGGACTGGTATTAGGTGGAGTATGTTTGGGTATGATATAAAATGTCTACTCACTCTGGTGGATTCGCAGGATCGATGATGACAGCATCTTTGGTCTCGTCGTCGCTCACAAGATAGGCATAGTTGTTAGACGAGCCAACCCCTACAGAAGAACCAGCTTGTCAGTCCTTATTACTCCTCTTGTTGTGCAGACAACATATTTTTTCCGCCACGTTGCGTGCTCTATATGTGAGGCAAAAGGCACGAAGCCCGCAATGGTTTTCTTAGTTGTGATATGGACCAAACGTACACATTGGAATACTCTGGATATGCATCTTTCTGACTGGCTGTTGCGTTATCGATGCTGACTTTCCAGTTGTACGATAAAGCTGCGGGGTATTGACGGGCTTGATCAAAGACGAAAAGGCAACGGTCGTGGAGAAGATGGGTCGAAGGAGGCGAGGAGTGATCATGAAAGCAGATTTGGCAGGATGAGAATGGCAATGAGACCAAATACAGAGTCGAGTGTGTCAATTGGTGGTATGTGATTAGTTTTGTGGTCAGCCAATATCCGAGATTCATCATTGACGCTCTCAAGATGGAATCAGATGCGGAGAAGTGCTTCGGATCTAGACTTTTCTCCGCACTCCGAATCGTCGGAGTGAAGTTCCAAGTTGACGTCAATAATGAATGACAATGGCTATCGCACACACACAATGGATATAATCAGGCATTAAAATAATGATGTATCCTCGTGAAATCTATCTCTTTTGCGAGTGACCATCACTCTAGAGTTCCATAATCGAAATTGCTATGTCGCCTGCTCAAATGCGCACTTTCGCTCAGTAATCGTTGGCTCTGGGCTAGATCTACCACTTTGTCCTTGCCAGCCATGTTTGGTATCCATCCTCTCATCCATCCATTGACCCTTTCCCAATGACTGTAGCCCTTGCTGTCCCTGACTTTGATAATTCTTGCTTCTTGTTCACCGTAAATCACAAATTGAACTCCCATCAATGCATCCATGCTCAAACATCCTGCTGAGCCGAGAAAGAAGGGAGCAGCTCTAGCGATCCATGCCCAACGCTGTGATCCCTCAGCATCAACCCATCCATGATGCCCATGTGCGCCATAATCTCCCCATGCGTTTGGATTCGTCATCAACGATGTCGAGTAGAAAAGATTGCCACAGAAAGCGGCTGCAAATAGGAGAGGTGAGAGACCAGCGGTAGATTGCCTCTGCCAATTCTTGTACAACTGAGGTAACCGGGAGCCGAGGTAGAGAAATGTCGAACACCACGATAAAATAGTTCCTGCAATTTCGAGTGGTGTCTCGACACGGAAGAGGTGAATTCCGTGTTGATAGTGCAAATGTGGAAGTGGTAATGGGGCAGCTGCCGCGTTTGATGCCAGAGAAGCCATCGTGCCAGCGTATAGAAACGTCCTCGGCGATGCAGAACTCATCCAGCTTGACCCAAATCTATCAGGATCCAAATGGGATCTTTGTGGTGTTCCGTTCTTCTCTCCATAGCTGATTTGAGAGAATGTAGGTATTTCCACATTTCGAGGCCGGTCGATTTTGGAGGTTCATGTTCCGAACCTTCTAATAAGGGTGATTCCTCCATAAAACTGGTATTTATGGGGCTGAGGCCGTTGATGATGGCACTATCTCCATCATCCAGCTCACTGCTGCCACTGGAATGCAGGCTTTCGGCGTACACCCACTTGGCAGCATGCGTGTACCAAAAATACTGTATGACAAGACACACATCGACAAATACGTAGTAGCTGGCTATTATGATCTGCCAGCCTGCTTGTCTAGTGAACAGGGCCCCAGTAGATTTGTCAAATCCCCCAGTAGCCATTCAGCAAGGAAGAATATCGACAACCCTGCGGTGGACTTTATATGATAGTTCTTAAAAATCTGAGGCATCTGAGCGAACAGCCATGAAACAATAGAGAGGGTTCCGAGTAGAGTGGAAAGTGCAGCGAGGGGGTTGGAATACATATTCCGAAGTAGGAGGAGACACTGAGGAGGACAGATGAGGTGGGAGTACAATGCGCAGGAAGTTCCGGGTCCAGTAGGAACTTGAGGAGTATGGAAGCCATGGTGGATGATGGCTGAGAGGCTCGTCAAGCGAAGATTGTGGAAACGAAGGAGTGGTGCCCTTATCACAGAAAGTCAGAAGTAGGCCGCCTCTCCAGTTCGCTCGGGTGATCTCCTCGTCATCGACTCTCACACAAAGGGAGATCTTCTTAATGTTTTCCCCCTCGCTGCTGCTACGACTCGTCCCGAGAAAGTTGGCGTGTGCAGGTCTTCTATGGCCTTTCTGATATCTTGACAGGCTCAATGAGGTCGTGATCGAGGCTAGGGCAGGCGAGGGCAGATGAGACTTGGGGAAATGGTTCCTCGTGCTAAGTTAATACGGTAGCTCTATAAAGAGGATACAAAGAAAAGAGATAGAACGAAAGGCATTCAACGTAGAGGGGCATTAGTGGGATACTCAGTAGTGTTGTAATGTGTGGACGTGTCCGAAGCACGGAGCAGGCACACAAGAAGGGAGATTCCGCAGTTGTATCAGTTCGGCGGTCGTAGGAGTCACCCGATAAGGCAATGACACCCCCTTGCCAGGCGAGTCTCAAAGCTTACATGACTAGGTCAACAAGCACCAGGGAGCGCTAGGCGCAGTGGATGGGACGAGCCGAAGTTTAGACTGCTGATTGTGTGCAGATGACATGGTCAGTGTCAGTGTGTGAGACGACGGAATTGGTCAAACACGACTGATCAGGTTGAAGGACGAGTAGAATTGGTCGGGTCGAACTGCGGCCTCTGAGGCTGTAGTGAGGGTGTGGTACGGTCGCATGAACAGAGCCCGAATGTGGAGAGCGGAGGAGCTTGAACCGATCAAAAGCAAAGGCTGTAATCAAGCCCAAATCACCAGTTTGGAAGGAAAATGAGTTGTCACTGATAAGAGGTTGTGATGGTGGCCGAGCGAGGGCCCTCACTGGGCCTATTGGAATTTGGGGATTGTCTGCCTATCTCGATCTCTTGGCGTGGGAGGAGATGAGCGTTGCACGCAGGGGAGCTAACCTATTGTAGTTAGACACACACAAGCACCCACAAAACTCGACTCACACCAGAGCCGTTCAAAATCCTGGGGTTGCATGCATGGCTGGGCCTTCTCGTCTACTCCCTACACAACGTCTTCTGCATAACAAGAATAAAGCGCATGGTTATCCCGAATCAACCCTCGGTTCTAATAAGCCCTTCCAACTCGGCCAGCATGAATCAATCAGAGTTAGCCTGCACCACCGGAGCACGATGCAGATCTCCGGAAATGCCATTACCCAACACAACACCATGACCCGCAGAAAACACCCGCTATTCCCCGCCAAATTACATGATAGATTCGTCTACTGGTATCGTGTGGATCACAAGATTCACAACTTCAAGATATTCAAGGCGAGCCAAGTCATGTGTGATATCCAATTACACTAACCCATCCACCTCAAGGAACTGATATTTGATGTCATGGAAGTGCTTCCGATTCACGCATGCTCCTCGGTGTCAATGACGGTGTACTCGTGTGTGTATGGCGGTCTGCGGCACGTCTTAGTTCCGGATCCATATATATCTCTTGCATTGCAATATATGTGGCATCTGCACCTACTTGGCAATGTTTTTAGCAGTCACGATACCAGCAGCGCCGACAGCATAGATGGACAACCAAGTTCTCCAGTCGCCCTGTTGACCCGCGGCAAGAGCAACAAGGTCGTAGACCAAACATCCTCCGAAGATCCAGTCACTTGCCGCACTTGCCACCCCAAAGCCAATTCCGGTAAGAACTTTGATGGGCAACGTCGCTGGATGATTTCTGAAAAACGCAGCTGAGCCATTATGTAAGAAATCGAGCACTCCGATGCCCGCAAATGTTTTCGAGACAATGTGAGTGAGAACAGACGATGTTGATCCTGTGTTCATTGGTGGTAAACGGGAGGTGATATAGTACAACTGGGCAATGGTATTGACTGTTACAAATCCGTGCGATATATCGAGCCTGTTCGAGTTCCACGCTACCATCCACGCTGCTCTTGTTATTTTCATGGCAAGATCCAACCAAAGGTTATCACTTACCAGCGATACAGAGATTGCCCAAAGAGTAATAGGGAACAAAATCAACAATCTGATCTAGCTCAGCGCGTTCAGTCGGTATACTGGGGTTCAGTTTCCAGAGCCGATAAAGCCATCCTCCTACTTGGAACAGCTGTTGTGGAAAGAAGAATCCTGCAATAAAGAATGGTTGAGGGCTAAAGAATGAGAGGTTCTGGTCGTGAATGTCCTTCATGTTGGGGGTAGATAACATGCCATATTGCTGGCATGCAAAGTCAATCAGGAAACTCGCCGGTGCCAACCATTTGGCTGTGCTGTATGATATGCCCATGTTTACTAGTCTTTGTGGGTTTCGCCAACGAGTAGGGAAGTTATCGAAAGATTCAGAACTACAGGTGGGACACTGTTCACGATGAAATGTATCCAGTGCGGTAGGGTAAACATGGCTTCAAGTCATGTCGTCACCACTCGAGCATGCTGCCCTACGCGCCGATAATATCCTACGTGACATCCATAGGCACCCAAGTTGCATGCTCAAATCTATGGGATTGACTGAATTGGCAGTGAACTCCAAAGCATAAATCAACGACACAATCTACCAAGCTTCTGGCAATGTCGCAGTGGTCTCTCAAAACCTCGTCCGTGTTGTCTCTGAGGCGTGGGCTGCGGGACACGGATACGGATCCGGAGTAACCTTTTCCTCCGGTGTCCCAGCCCGACAGCTCATGCAGCTTCACGTTGATCAGATGAACGCACATCAAGTCTCATGCTCTCACCACCATCCAACCTCTCAATCAAAGTGCCGAAGGAACTCCCTAGCCACGCGTTCTTATTGCCCTACATGTCCCTGGAAGCCATACTAACCCATCCACGCAAGCTCGTGGTGGATTCACCCTCGGTAGTCACAAATACACAGTGACGAACGCGTCTGATGTCACAAGTGCACCGGAGAACTCTTACGCTGCACCAATCACTGTCCATGTTCCAAAGCCGTTGTTGATGTAAGAGCCGCGGATGAAATATGTCGGATTTCGCATCCGTCTGCGACCCACTGTTGCGGAGGCTGTTGGTTGATATCGACATCCTTGTTGCTGCTTGCACCTTCTATGGATCAGCAGATTTTCATACATGACGAAATGATCCGTTAGACCTGGATGCTAAATACTTCTGTTTCAATTGGGCAAACGGCCGTGGACTGTGCAAGGTATGAGGAAAGTGTCCATCGACTGCAACCGTGAATTCCTTGCCATTGTTGGAACACTTATATCTGTCCCACCATCCCTCAGTAATTTCTATCCTTTGTCCAAAATGGCCTCTTCCGTAGCAAACACAATCCGAAGTGTTGGTGAGACCGTTGCAAATACCACAAGCGCCATGGTGGACAACAAGAAAATCGCTGATCTGCAGAAGAACATAAAGGACTCGCACAGCAAGCAAAATACCACGACTGATTATGGTGCCAAAGTCCCTGACGTTGACCACTGGCTCAAGATCGTCGATGAGAAGGGCGATAAAATAGGACCGCATCTTCTGGAAGATCATATTGGGCGTGAGCGAGTATGTTCTACAGCCTCAAACCCCACCTGTGAACCCTATACTGAGACACTTTACTAGATCCATAGATTTGACCATGAACGCATCCCGGAGCGTGTAGTGCATGCTCGTGGTGCCGCTGCTCATGGCCACTTCAAACTATTTGAGAGTGCAGAAGATGTCACCACTGCTGGTGTTTTGACCGACACTTCCCGCACAACTCCCGTCTTTCTGCGATTTTCCACAGTCCAGGGCAGTCGCGGCAGTGCTGACACGGTAAGGGATGTCAGAGGCTTTGCCGTCAAGTTCTACACGGACGAAGGCAACTGGGACATTGTCGGCAACGACATTCCAGTTTTCTTTATCCAGGAGTCTATCAAGTTCCCAGATCTCGTGCATGCTGTCAAGCCCGAGCCTGATCGAGAAGTCCCACAGGGGCAGACTGCTCACAACAATTTCTGGGATTTTGCATTTCTTCACAGAGAAGCTTCACACATGTTGTTTTGGGCAATGTCGGACCGTGGTATCCCCAGATCCTATCGCATGATGCAAGGTTTCGGCGTCAATACCTACGCATTGATCAACGCCAAAGGTGAACGCACTTTTGTCAAGTTCATCTGGACGCCCGAGCTTGGTGTCCACTCTTTCGTATGGGATGAAGCACTCAAACTCGCTGGACAGGATCCCGACTTCCATCGGAAAGATCTGTATGAGGCTATTGACAATAAAGCTTATCCTAAATGGAAGCTTGGTCTTCAACTGATCCCAGAAAAGGATGAACACAACTTCGATTTCGACATCCTTGATGCAACCAAAGTCTGGCCAGAGGAGTTGGTTCCTATCAGATACATCGGAGAACTCGAGCTGAACCGAAATGTTGATGAATACTTCACGGAGACAGAGCAAGTTGCCTTTTGTACAAGTCACATCGTCCCAGGCATTGACTTTACCAATGATCCGCTGCTGCAAGGCAGAAACTTCTCCTACCTTGATACTCAGCTCACACGCCTTGGGACCAACTGGCAAGAATTGCCTATCAATCGCCCTGTCTGTCCCGTGCTCAACTTCAACCGGGACGGCCAGCTGCGCCATACTATCACAAAGGGCAAGGCAAACTACTGGCCTAACCGGTTTGAAGGAAATCCCCCAGCAGGCCGTGGCAATGGCGGCTTGGACCATTATCCAGCCCAAGAAAGCGGAATGAAGGAACGCAAACTCACCGCAAAGTGGAAGGACTATCTATCCCAAGCTCAACTATTCTGGAACTCCATGTCCGAGATCGAGAAACAGCACATTATTAGCGCCTTCTCTTTCGAACTCGATCATTGTGACGATCCAATCGTCTACGAGCGTCTTGTCACTCGTCTGACAGAAATCGACCTTTCTCTAGCCCAAGCCGTGGCAGAGAAGTGTGGCGCACCAACACCAACCAAACAAGCCGTCACAAACCCAGGCAAGAAGGCCAAGGGTCTCAGCCAATTCGATTACCTTCCAGAAGTGCCTACAATCAAATCTCGTCGCATCGCAATCTTGATCGCAGATGGTTACGACGCGGCATCTTACGATGCGATGAAGGCCGCAATCCTCTCGCAATCGGCACTGCCATTCACCATCGCCCCCAAGCGACAGGAAGTCAAGGCATCCAATGGAACGTCTTCCACCAAACCCGACCACTTCTTGAACGGCATGCGATCGACCATGTTCGATGCCATCTTCGTTCCCGGTGGCGAACAGTCCATCAACACCCTCAGCGGCATTGGTCTTGCCCGCTTCTGGGTCCGTGAGGCGTTCGGTCATCTGAAAGCCATCGCTGCTACAGGTGAAGGTATCAAGCTGGTTGATCTTGCCATCAGAGAAGCCGAGGGAGTCAAATTGGCCAAAGAAGGCAGTGATGTCGTGGAGTGGTATGGTGTCGTGACGGCTCAGAAGCCGGATACTGGTTCAAGTATCAAGGACGCCATCAAGATTGGTAAAGAAGCCAAGGATCTCATCGGGCAATTCTTCTATCAGATCGGTATGCATAGGAACTGGGCCAGAGAGCTCGATGGCTTGTCGTCGCAAGTGACGGTCTAGTCAGGGAATCTTTTTGGCATTGACTCAAAAGTTACCTGTAGGAGAAGGAACTGCTTCAAGCTCCTCCTCCTGTACCTAACTACCTTTTCAGGGAATCATAGCACTATGGAAAATAGCATACTTAATAATGTGAAACGCACGTCTACTCCTCATCGGGAACAATTAGCGTCCCCTGTAGATTCAACACCGCACTGCCACTCAATAGCACCTCATCAATCTCCACTCCATTTTTCCCAGTGCCCCTTTGATCCTTTGTACCAACCTCGATAAAGATCTCACTCTTCCTCCCCATCTCGACGCCCTGGGTAATGCGATAGCGGTACCTGCCGGCATTGGCTTCCTCGAGACTCAAATAACTAGTCAACGCGCTCGCCGCACTACCCGTGGCAGGATCCTCGCGGCTGCCGAACATGCGCGTGCGGATATCCCTGACCTTTCCCTCCCCAGCACTAGTAGCAGCACTGCCTTGACCTTCTCCTCCATCGACGTAGCCAAGATCGACATAGAAATAAGACGCCACCAGGCCTTCCCGCCAGCCATCGTCAAGCGCCGCTTTCGCACTATACGTGCTATTCGGGCCGAGGAGATTCGCCGAAACTGCGGCAAGCTCCTCTAGCGATTCAAGGCGAGCCAGAATGAACGTCATACCTCGAACGATGCTGACTACAGGATACGAGCCGAACGGGCGGTCCGCGAACGGCGACGCGTGAACCCTCACGTTGTGCGCGACAGATATCTGCACACCATTAACGCTCGGATTGAGTGTAAGCTCCAGACGGCCGGCTTTGGTCTGCAGAGCCTTAATATCCTGAATAGATGGTATGGGCGAAGAGGCATTGGCGGCGGCGGCAGCATCCTCGTCGTTGCCCCCCGCATCGAGCAGTCGCAGGAGATAGTTTGCCGTGCCGACTGTTGGGTGACCGGCGAATGGGACTTCCGCCAGTGTGGTGAAGATATCGATGCGGACGAGTGAGTCGGATTTGTCCGCTGTGGTTTGTTCGTGCAGGAACACCGTCTCCGAGAGGTTGAATTCGCGTGCGATGCGTTGTTTTTGACTCTGGTTTATTGTTGTTGTGCGCGGGACCCGCACAATTGCGACAGGATTGCCAATGTAGCGTGTGGTGGTGAAGACGTCGAGCGTCACAAAGGAAAGAGTGCCGGCCATTGTAACTTGTATCCAGATAGCTCAAATATCATGAAAGCTGGAAGAATGGCTATTGACAAAGTCTGATTTTTAATGTTTTTTCGCGTCCGCTGGCAAAATGGTGTATATACTCCGTAGATCGAGGCTGTGAGTCATCAGGGGCTAACCTTAATGTGGGTATACTCCCAGGGCGCGTTTCCTGCCTGACGGGCCTTGAACAGCACTTACAAATAATGCCTGCCAATCAGGTTGCATGCGAGTTTCAATTGTGTGGTCAACTCAGAGATGTCGCAATTTTCTACGTCTGGGCGCTACAAGCCGAGTTTTTCATCGTTTGGAGAATTCAAGTTTGCAGCTAAGGGCGTATGGCACCCCAGAAGTCAGTTGGTCATCCATCCGCATCGATTCTTCGGTGCACTCTTTCGTCGCCGCCGTTGTCCATGACCGATATACCGAAGCCATCAGTATCTTCATCTCAACCATGGCGATGCTGCAGGCCATTTTAGTTGCGGGAGCAAGAGTATTCTCTGAGTAGGAGCACTTACTGGTGTCCAAGACACATTCGACCACCGGAGCTGAATGGCCAGAAATGCGCTTTCATATTCCTCAGCTGTGTCTCATCCTTGGTCAGCCACCTCTCTGGGTCAAAGCGATCCGGCTCAGGGAAGACATCTGATATGCGATGAAGACTGTATGCCTGACAACCCACTGTCGTACCAACAGGGATGTAGTGGCCAGAAATCTCACGACCACCTGACGGAACGACTCGAAACAACGTCATTGGCACAGGTGCACGCCATCTGAGACCTTCATGAATCACTGCGTCGAGATATGGCAATTTATCCAGTATAGCGATCGGAGCTGTGCCCGTCGAATCATCAAAGGCGTTCGCTATGGTTTGAAGTTCCTCGAATAAACGATCCTGAACATGTCTATATTCTGGCGTCGATATCCGCCACATAAGGATACACATGGCATCTCCAGTGGTATCGACGCCAGCGACCAGATGATCCATACATTCTGCCGCGACTTGGTTCTCATTATCTGGGACGACCTTGAATAGTTTAGAACAGGTTGAAATCGGGTCTTTTTCCATCTGATCTTGATGAAACCCAACAACGCTATCCTTTCCATAATCGTTCAGACGAGTGCCTCGGACATGGAAATCAGATGACTGGCCTAAGAGTCTTCTGGAGGCCCTGCAGATACTGTCCCAGATAGACATGATCGGCCCAAAGTAATGGATCACATAAAGTCTCGTTCTATGCTTGACACCCGAGAGGTCGTAGACGAGACCTCGGTGGTCAGGCACTACGAGAGTCTGAGTCCCTCGCGTGCCGTATAGATGACCTGTAATGCAGCTTGAAAGATGAACATTAATTCTTCGAAAGAAATGGACAAGCGGCGGGACTTACTCGAGCGCGTAATAGTGGAGCCAGGTATACACATCCAGCTGACCATTACTTCTGCTAACCTGTTTTACAAAGTTTGAAGCATGTGTTTGGATTTTGCCTGAAACTTGATCCTGCATCACATAACTTTTGGCATAGCGATCCGCAACCAGTTTCTTTTTTGCCGAGTGCTACAACAGTCTCAGCAGAAGTCTCCCCAGATATGATCAAACTCACACTATTTCGATCCAAGCTTGTAAAAGTATTCCGCTCGTCATAATAAACAAACATGTCATAGAAGCTGCTCTTTGAAAATTCCGATCTCATACCATAGATCTCTTTCAACGCTCCATAGGAGTTGAAGGAGACTTCAGTTGGAGAGATACGGACTGTTGGACCATATTTATCATGCAGTTTGTCCAACGTGACAGTTCTATCACCTTTGAAATCGTGGTACATCAGCCAAAGGCCACTGAGCGCTGTAACCTTTGGTCCTGGTAACCTTGCAAGCGGCGAGAAGAATATCCGGTAGGCAATCCATAGCCCTGCGACAAACAGGAGACTCAAGAAGACATTCGTGGGTGAGGAGAACACTGAAAGGACTATCAGCATTTTGGCGATCGATCCAAATGAATGAGCCGTGAAGACGACTTCCAGGAGAGACCCGCTAGCATGAAACTTCTTTCTCATGGCGCTCGGAGATCTTATACGCACACAGAGAAACAAAAACCACGGCACATAGCGCACGTCCATCTCAAGATCCCGATTCGTTGTATTTCCTTGGAAACATGATGCCCAGGTGCGGCGATGAGCGTAGTTTCATAATGCCAATATGCTGATTGGCTGGAGGCGGCATCACTCTCCATTGCTTGATAAGATAAGCCGCGTGTTGTTATCTGGGGCACGGAAACACGTGGGACATGATGAATGCGGAACGATATCTCAACTTCCTTTTCAAGGATGCAGGATCTTGAGAGTCGCTTGGCAGCGGTGAAGCCGGAGAAGGAGAAGATCAGGAAAGTGTTACTGACCATTGACCTTCCTTAGAATCTAGCCAGATTTGTGGCGCAATGACCTATCCCAGGATAATCCAACATACACCCATTCATCCATTTCGTAGCTGTGTGCCTTCTAAATGTGCAGGGCATTTGAATGAGCATGGGTCGAGTATGAGTTAGACAAAGATCTCCCGGGCGTCCATGGCTGGGGCGAAGTCGAACATGAAATCTTCTGTTGTGTGAAGGGGATCAATTGCACCCTTGTCGTCCTAGAAATATAGCCATGCCTGCCCCGCACATGGAGCTGCTGTCAAGAAGCAATAAATAGGAGGGGCACAACCGGTCAGCCTCAAAACTTTGGCGCTACCTTGAGTCCCGGATGTTTCGATAGCTAGGGTTTTCGCACCACTATCGTCTCCCGCTTACTTTGGGCAGCGATCACACCAAGCCTCCGCGTTCGCTGTACGCTACAGTTGGCTGCAGCTGGTTGCAGCGTGTGGGCATGCGCGCACGGAGGGGGTCGGGCAATTTAGGCCACCAGCAGAGAAGGTATCTATGCATGATGACATACACACAATAACGTACAGAAATCCACATCGATTCAGATTATTCTCATCACAATGGGCTGTCTGCTATATGTACATGCTTCTGGCATCAAGGGGACCATGTAGTAGCAAAAAGACGCCTGGCGGGTCCACATCGAGCTTGGTCAACATGGACCATATCTTCTCAGCAGATGAGCAGACCAGATTCCAGCAGTTCATCCCGGCTTTACCATGGCTAGGCTACGATCACAAACCATCAACAACATTTGGGAGATTCAAGGACTACGCCATCCAACGAGGCTGGGACAAGGCGAAGCTACAGAGCCTGAAGAAAGGTCAATTGGAGGACTTGGACAAAGCAGCTTTACTGCCTTTCCTGCAAAGCTGGTTCAGCCTCGGTCTCTGGGAGGCGGCGTTGGGGCAAGGCCTGAATCTCGGCGACTTCCTGGTCTCGAGGCCGTCGAAGAGCTTCTTTACAAGCGAGCCGGTATTGAAAATCACCGAGGATCTGAACAAGCGGTTTCAAGACGGGACCATGGATGATCCTGGCAAGCAGGACTTCATCGATAACCTGGCCCGTGTTCTCAGAAAAGCAAGTAAATGGAACAGGATCCTCGCTGAACCACGCTTCATCGACGGTAATCAAGATTTCTGCAATGCCGACTATCAAATGGTACACCGTATATTCTCTCTTCTCGGGGTGGCGCTGCAATATCTTGGAGAGCAACTGACGGGATACACAAATCAGTCGGCAGCTGCGCTTACAAATTTATGGTCCAACACGAAATTCAACGAAAAGGACCTGGTGGAAAGGATGGAACAAAGGGGCTGGTGTCCATACATCAGAACGATGCTTCATCCTTTCAACCGCTTTGTTGTGGAATATGCGGCTGTGGTCGGACCTCCTTCGACGTTTTACGAACACGACAAATGCTCTAAGCGACAGTGCATCAGACACAACACGGATGAGACAACTTATAAGCCAGCGCATACTACGCCGGGATGTCAATGTTTATCTGTCAAGCCTAATCTTGCAAATCTCGCTAACATTCTTAATGAGAACAAAATCCCGCTCGTGGATTTGAGCAGCATCTGTGAGACTGAGAATCATAAGCACATTGCAGTGGTCCGAAACAAGACTGGCGAGGTCGATTTCACCGCAATTTCTCACGTCTGGTCAGGGGATTAGGCAGTACTGCTGAAGAAGGACTCCCAGAATGTGCCCTTCGGCAGGTTGGAGACTATCTGCCATCTACGAACGGCCAAAAGCTGGTATGGATAGATGCCCTCTGCATTCCCGCAGAGAAAACACTTCGAAAACTGTCCATCATCGGAATGAACAAAGTGTATAGCGAAGCTTCGAGGACATTGGTGATTGATCCAGAATTATCCAGAGCTCCGCCGGAGAATTGGGATTTGAAGCAGTTCTTACTCTACATCATGACTTCAGCGTGGATGCAAAGAATGTGGACTTTGCCAGAAGGCCGGCTATCGAAGAACATTCACCTAGCGTCAACTGGGGCTGATAGTGTATGGCTCTTACAGGTATATCAAAGCGCCAATGAAAATTGGGACAACCCTGTTGTGGGTGCGTTGTTCAGAGATTTATATGGCTTGTTTCAATTGGAGCCTCTGAATTTGAGGTATGTCCAACAATCCACATGTTATCGAACCACAAGCAAGGTCGCCGATGAGATTCTTGCTCTCTCCACTCTTTTTGGCCTCGATGCTCAACCACTTCTGGAGAAGGAGGATCTCGAGGAACGCATGTCTATGTTTTGGCTTGCTGTTAGCCATGTGGTCTCCATCCCCGTGAACATTCTCTACCTCAGGGGTCAGAAGTTGCAACGCCCTGGTTTCCGCTGGGCTCCAAAAAGTCTGCTAGATTCAGGTCGACAACTCACTTTATCTGGAGATGGCAAAAGTGGACTATCCAGTGCCAACATTAGTGAAAATGGAGCCTTTACAGCGACTTTGATGGTCATTCGGCTAAAGCAGAAGATTTCACTACTTCTGAATGGCGCCACTCGCTTGCACATCGTCTTCGTTCCGAGCCCCTCAGAAAATGTGCGGGTCAGTGGAGAATGGACGATTCTTTTCTATGACGATACAGGTGAATCGTTAGAGAAGGAAGGCAGAATTGACGATATCGATGCCTTTGCTGTAAATGTATGGAACAGTGAGGCGAGATTCGGAAGAGATCTTGCTGCTGAATTAATACCTTCTGTTCGCACTGCGCTTGCCATGACAGAAGACACTGTCAGAGGTGATGTTCCACCTTCTCATGCGTACAGAGCCCGTCACCGTTGCCAGATATCACCGATTAGAGTCAGAGGAGAACGACTTGCAGAAGGCGTTGCAGGCTGGGCAAGGATTTCAATATCCTAGGAAGTAACCATGGAGACAGCGTCTTAACCTTCCGACTGGAGCGTCCAACACATAGAACAGTGAGCGTGCTCAGTGGACGAATGTACTAGAAGGACTTTACACTTAAATCAGGTTCGCCGAGTGTGGTATGTATTGCAGAGGCGACATAGATCTTGCTGTGATTGATGCTGCGTTTGTTGGGCACTGGATCCGGAGATAGAGCTATTTTCGCCCGTCGAGCCTATGCCATGAGACGTGATGTCGCTGCTAGGCACTTCAACAACCCAGAACGATTGTCTTGATGAATCAGACAACGAATTACTACGGTGAGAGAGGACGCTGTTATTGCCTCTCGATGGACTGGGGGTACCGTGAGTTCGATCATGAGAGCCCGAACCATTGGAACGCATGCTCGCCGTAGAAGTATCAACCTGCAGGCCGAGATGCTGACGTGCTGCTTGTAGTGTAGGCTTTTCGCTTCTCTGAAACTCTTCAACATCACGGAAGAGAGATCTTCCCCACACCCTGGACTGCCCAGGAGCATAACTGGATTCGAATGTATGTGAAGCTTTCAAGTTTTCAATCTCCTTGTGAGCTTCTTTGACCATTCTTTTCAAACTGCGATTTTTGTCTGATAAGATCTTGCTAATGGCAGAGAGTCAGTCTCAGGTGGTAGAGAATCAAGATTAAGAACACATGGACGTACAGTTTAGCCAGCATCTCCTGTGAAGGTGTTTCATGTCTCTTTGCCATCTCATTTAGTATCCTCACCTGAAGTTTGACGGAGAGGACATTCGTGATGAGCGTGACATCCACTTTTATCGTATTGAGCTTAGCCAGCAAATACTTGATATCGCTCTCGTCAACGACTGTCCACATGATACGTGCTTCCCAGTGTGCCAAGATGGAAGCATATGGATCCCCAAGCTCTTTTATCCTCTTGAAGGACTCTTTACTCTGTTCCAAAACTTCAGTGGCCCCACTATTGAGGCTGGTACTGATTTTCCTAATATTGAAGTCATCGTTGTCAAGGACGCCGTTCGTTTGCAAGTCCGACATGGTCGAGCAATATGAATCGAGGATTTGCGAAAACCCAAGCACAGAATTTCGGAGATGCTTGGCTTCCGGCTTGACAGTTCGTAGCGAGCGAAAGGATTTCTTCCCGACCTTGAATAATCGGGCAGATATCTGGAACAGGGAATGGATTGCTTCATTGGCCTCCACTTCAGCTGCCATATTGAAGTTAAGAAGCCGCTGGTGAAACGCAGGGCGTAGTAGGATTGCGGCAAACTTTGCCAAAGAGTCAACGTTTGGTGAATAAGGGGTGTGTTTAATGCTGTATCAGTTAGTCAGGTGGAGTGTCCCCACGGCTTCACAGGCGCATGATAATATAGAGGGTTTGTCACTGTGCAAGTCATCGACTTTTGGTGGTCTCTAGGAGATTTCGGCCCTCCTGAACAGCAAAGCTATCGTCGCAGTTTTAAAAATAACAATATCCACAAAATTAGGCTTCTTCGCCATATAGATTCGATGATGCAGATAGCTCGAGACAGCATCAAAGACTTCCACGAGATTCGAGTTTGTGCTATGCATGAGGCTGCATTTGCAACAACGGCAAAGCTCGCTCAACTGTGAAACGTCCATCATTGGTCAATATGCTCTAGCATGACATGCAAGATCAGCAAGTCATCGACTGGCGTTGTCTGACCGGTCGCAATTGCATAGATAGCATTTCTTGGACAAGAGAGCACGTTCTCCCATTGGGAAATATGCCTCCCCATCATGTTGACCGAGCATTGATTGCTCGCGAAAGACTGTCTTCACATTGTCTACCCTCCAGTGCGAGGACCAAGGAAATCGCAGTAATCAGCGGACAGGAAGTTCTAACCAATAGGATTGGATTGCCACGTCAAATTGTGATTGCATCGATTTGTGGTTTGTTGCATCTCCGCAGCGCGGGCAGACAGGGTAAGAAGTACGAGAAATAGAGACTTGAAAGATGGAGAAGCACATGGTTTTGAAATATTAACGCCGCTTAGATACGATAATGAGGTATCAAGTGTAGAAGAAGATCCTGATCATTGCAGCGATCATGTGTTGAGGCTTGAGGCTGACCAATCATTGTCCGCGAAATGCAGCTGAGAGAGCTCTTGTCACGTGACATTCTTGGCATATCATCCCAGTGTGGGGACCTTCAACTGCGGTCGCTCCATATCAATCACCACAGGGAGCCAGACACTTGCGGAAAGACTGCCAACACCACCATGTCTTTTCTCCGGGCTCAGAGCTCTCGACGGCTCTGCCGCTCCTTTGCCCAAGCTCCTCGCTCCTCAAGATGTCTAACAACCACCGCACCCCGCCGCCTCGGCGAGCCCGATCCCAAAGCTATCCCCGACGTCGAATCCATGCAAGCGACCGAAGACCAAGCAACATTGGTTGCAGTTGACCATCAACCAGAGTCAACTCTCGAACAATACCATCATGAACACCAACCGGACTACGCAGCGACAGTCGACCACGGCACGTCGACGTACTCGCCCGTACCGAAAAGAGTGATGAACGGAAGCGAACCGGGCGAAACCACACCAGCCGCAATCCTTTCAGGAGCACCAGTTGACCTCCAAGCCAGAACAGTCAGGTAAGAGCAGAGCACACGCCGTACACATCCACAGGGGAAAAGGATAAAAATACTAACCTTGACTCTCTACGATATCCAGAATCTACAAAGCGGCCAAACCAGCCACGCAATCCGGCACATGGGGCTCCCACGCATGGCGACTAGACTGGGACGTGCTGTCGAAAGGACACCGGTGGGAGAACCCGCTGATGGGGTGGCAGTCGTCGGCGGATTTCATGCAGGGAACCAAAGTGCCCTTCAAGACCAAGGAGGCAGCTATTGCGTTCGCCGAGAAACAGGGTTATGAGTGGTATGTCGCCGAGCCAAATGAACGCCGCTTCGTGCCTAAGGCGTATGCGAACAATTTCTTGCACGAGCCGAAGCCGCTTAAACATATTAAGACAAAATAGGACAGGGATAGAGAAGCACGGAGTGAGGAAGGGTGAGATGTGATGCGCTGGGAGAGGGTAGTGTGTGGTGGTCGAGGAAGGCGGGCTTAGGTCGAACGTCAACCGTCAAGTGGAGGTTCTGGTGAACTTCGCGCAAAGGATTGAGCCCCGGTATTGTACATATGGTATGAATGACAAAGGAAAATTCCAAGGATTTGTCTCCTTTGATTGCAACGGTGTTGTTCTAGAAACTGTCCCTTTACAGCGTTCTGATGACGTCTTAGAAGCCGCTCAGTCGCAACGAACTGATAACTATGAGCTCTAACTCCCAGGCCGTCACAGCTATCTTACGTCGTCTGAATATGAGAGGTGCATGAGCGAAGTCACAATTTGGTGATGTCAATCAATCACTTTGGCACGAAATGAGTGTAGACGCGATGCTCTTGACTTCAGACTAGCCTCGACTCTAGCACTGACAATAATATGGTCGAAGGAATGGAATGGACGTGTCATCGAACTCGTATTTTGGATTTCACGGAACCCGAAAATCATTCCGAGTATTACAATAATCATCATCATTCATAGTCACTATAATGTGACATAATAAGAAACTTGCTTGCTTGCTTGCTCAGCACGACAGAGAACAATCTCAAGCACTAACTAGTTATACAAGGATATCACAGGAGAAGTACTCCATTCTACCACTGAAAGGCACGACTCGAATTTCCAATATAGTGATTGGTCATATTCCTTCTCCGAGACAAAATCAAGGTCGTCGAAACCTCAGCTCTTGCACTCGACACCACCGACTCCTGATCCAGCGCCGCCAGCGCCCACGAATCAACTAGTAATTATGCTTGGCGGCATTCTTGTTAACGTCGGCCGCGCGCTTGTGGCTGCCCTCGTGGACGGCGTCCTTGACAGCGTTACCGGCGGCCCGGATGCGTGTACCGACGGGGACATTAGGATCTTTGGCAACTCTAGAGAGAGAGAGAGAGAGGAGTTATGTCAGTATATGCAACTTTGGTTTCATCGCTGGTTGGGGAAAGGCTCTTGGAATCCAGTACGAGCCTTATGTGAAGGGCACAGGTATAGGTATAGAGCTTACTGCTTGTTGGTCTCCTTGGAGACTTGATGTGCGTGACCCTGAGTCTTGTTGGAAATCCAGTTTCCGGCTTGTCTGATGGAGTTCATTTTGAGTTGTGGGGACAAAGGTTGAACCAAGGGGTTTCAGGTAGGTGGATATGGATAGTGGTAGAGTTGGGAGGAGATTTTATATGATGGTTTAAACTGTTGCTTGAAGGGTGATGGTATTCAGTTCTCAGCTTTCCAGTGGTCGAGAGTGTCAGACCTCTGGGTATATATACACTTTCTTGATCATATTGGTGTACACCACTACCAGCTTACCTTCCCGCGATCAGATCCAGGATGACTTCTTTTTGCAATGCCGGCAAGCACGATAGTGGTTAGAGCCACTCACATCTGGTCAACAATGGCTTCGATAGGGAATACAACGATGTCATCTTGCAGCAAGCCCTCTCAAGGCCGGCTAAGCACAGCCCCCCTCTCTCTCCGATGAGCTTAAATTGCATGACACAAGGACCCAAATTGAGGAAAAAGGATGCATGGTCAATGAAGTTTCACAAAAAGCCAGTACTTGGAAATCGGCCCTTCAACCTATGGGAAGACGGCTAAATGGACACAAAACCTGTTTCTGAGGCAAATGGAAACATGGGAAAGAAATCGATCGAGATGGGTCGACGTCGGGAAATCCCAAGAAGCTCGAACTGAACGAGTTAGCGGCGACGGCATCTACGTCATCGGTCATTTTTCGTAGGAGCTAGCTTCGTGGTATCCCGCAGCCTTGCAGCACTCACAGCACTCCAACATCAAACATGGTGACGCCACACAGTCAGCGGATCTGTGCAATTGGTGGTCTTGTAAGGCGCTGACAGAGCAGCAAGCCAACTGGCTGCTATTGAAACACGCCTTGGTCGGAGCATGGACAGTAGCCTTTCTCCATGCGCCTGCCCGCAAAGCCTTGCCAGTCTCAGGGCCTCAGCTGCGAAGAGGCAACTGCGAAGCGTCATGCACAGCTGCTGGGGATGCAGGCGTCGAAAGATTGCTGTAAGGGTCTAGGTCTTCAAATGGAGCTGTCTCTCAATTGTAGGTTGTCATCGCGATATGCGAAATACCCAAACTAGCAATCCTTCAGCAAGTCTCACGGAAACGAGTCAAAACTCTATATTTGGTCTCCACATAGGCCGTAGGCTTCTCTAAGTACCATATCTAAAATATCATAACACCAAGTACTTATTCAGGACTGAATGCTTGCTTCAGTCATTCCTTGTCACGATGGGCTGGGTTTTGCAAAACATTTAAATGTTCAGTATTGCAATCTAGAAGATTACTCATATTGCTTTAAGAAGTCCAATGCTTGAACCAACTCTCTTTGTACGGTCTTCATATGCTCTTCGCTACGAGCTTTTACTGTGACCTTGAAGGGGAGTGGGCTTACTAGGACTGAAGATGTATAGGCATTCATGTCAAGGGCTCCTTTGGGTTTGCATGAATTTCAAAGGCCCAGATAAGCTTGGCTGCTATCCGCCACATGTTTCGCTCAGCCAAGTGAATACCTGGACACATGCGTCGACCAGAACCATAACCATAATGGTCTGTATATATCTATTAGTCATTCGCCATGAAACGAGCTTAGCGCAATGAAAACATCGACTCACCTCGATTTTCGTAGTCTGCTGAAGTGGCATACTCATTCGCAAATTTTCGATGGCCCAGATAGCGGTCAGGGTTAAACCTCCAAGCGTCCTCGTAAATGCTGTCGTTTTGGTGTATAGACCAAATGGACATAAAGACCGTACTGCCCTTGGGGATGAGGTAATCGTCATAAACATCATCTATCTCTGGTGTCAGCAGTTTTCGACAATCAGATAACACTTTAAGATCATACCTTGTGTAGCTAAATGAGGCAACCCAGTCCGAGCACTGTGGACGTTTTAGCGTAACCCGATAGATTTGACATGGACGCAATGATACATACGTTGGTCGCCATCGCATACCCTCTTTAACAATACAATTGATGTAAGGGCATTTATCGAAGTCTGACAAGAGGGGAGCCCTCTCCGCTCCGCAGACAGCCTCAAGCTCTTGATAAGCTCGATTCTGTACTTCAGGGTGCGCAGCGAGCGCAAGGATAAGGGTGAGAAGATGGTTCGCCGTCGTATCGGCACCGCCCTCTACCATCTCACCGAAGAGATAGTTAACCGCATTTTCATCCATTGGCCAGCCGTTTTGTTCATATTCTTCAAGTTTAGTATCCATAAGACAGTCTCGTTTTTCTCCCTTGGCACGACGATTGTTCACAACTTCTCTAGCACGAGTCCATAGGTCGTGGCGTCTTCTTTTCACTTCTTGAGCTCTCGTCTTCCACTTCCCTGGGAGATACCATAGCCATGGAAATTGTTCTATTGGCGGGTTTGCGCCAGGCTCAAGTAGAGCAGTCCACTACATACCTGATTCAGAACTCTTGAATTCGATATAGGTATGGAACACTTACCTCTTCCATATGCTCGTAGAATTCTTTATACCAGAATGAGTCCAGGTCAGGAGCACGGTGACCATACAAGAGGCTGCAGAGTACGGAGACGGTGTATAACTTAGCATACTCCGGAAGCTCGTCAGAGTGTTTGTACACATTAAACATAAGGCAAGTAGCTCTGATCATCTATTAGTGTTCGGGCAGGGTACAAACCACGCAATGGCCTTACTCTGCTTCTTGGACCCTAAAGTGATGCCCGTCGAGCTGTTTAGGGCTGAAAAACCGCGTTGCTATTGCGCGCTTTTCTTTCCAACCCTTGCTGTTCTGTTCGAAAGAGAAATGATTTTCATTCGTCACCCACATCGCAACGTCGGCTCGCGGGCGGTCAGCATACACAGCACCACGTTTGTCGAAGAGTGTATTGACAGCCCTGCGGTCAGAAATGACAATGATGGTACTCGAGCCGACCTTTAGAGAAAAGATCGGTCCATATTGAATTGACCATTCCTGAAACCTGTCGTGGGAACTTTAGATAGTGCCTCATTAAAAATCGAGATATACTTACTTTTTGGCTATACCAGTTGTCGGAATCAGGTGTGCATTTCCCAGGACGGGTATGACAGGAGGGCCAGGAGGCAGGCGAGGGTCCCTCTTGCCAATCTGAGAGATTCGATATACCACAGCTATGATGACACCAAGAAGAAGGAATCCTGTGAGCGACATGGCAACACTAATTGTAATCCAAAGATCCAGAATAGTAGTCTATCTGGCATTTCTCGGTCCTGAATTATATTGCTTAGTTATAACGGTGTATCTTCCTGCATATGATATAACATTTGAGTGCAGATGACACAAAGACCCGACCTAGACCCGACCGGACTCTTTTCATTTGAAAGGAATTGATCCTAGTGCCGGTTTCAAGAAAGCAGGTGAACTCCTCTGGTAGAGTTTCGCATCACTAAGCGAGATGAAAAAATTATGGCGAGAACAACCCGCAATTACTCCAGGCAGATGTGATGAGAGAAGATTATACCATATGCCTAGCCAGATTCACACGGTCACGGCCACCTACAGAATCCACGTCCAATAATACGATTAGTACGTGAAGGCAGATATACTAAGCTAGGGATAATTTGTGGATCCTACAGAATCAACGTCCAATCATTGCATGAACATATACATAGTACGCTAGGAACATTTTGTGGACTCGAGACCAAATCGAAGGCATTTCGAAGGCCTAAGTGAAGGTTGTCGTGGGGCAAGATCTTTCTCGAGGTCTTATCCGGCTACATGGCTGCTGACATACCACTGAGTTCGAAGGACGTTTGAGGAATTTACCGAACTCGCTATGGGGCTTCTATCTTCAAGGTGTGAACAAAGATGCCATACCTTAGACCACATCAGGTCATCAATCGGAAACATTAGAATAATTTCAACATTTTAGTGTGTTCTCATCTCAGCTTTATCAAGGACTAATACACGCCCTCCTCTTGTCTCAATTTGCGATCGTAGCACACGATAACTATGTAGAATGAGGGTATATCTAACATGTCCACAAAGCTAATTGCCTTTGAGATTCCAGGACGGTTCTCAGCCAGAACATAGGCAGGGGCCCAATCTCAATGCACAGTTCTTAGGTAGAGCTTTACCACGAGGCAAGGAGGACAGGGACCATCTCCTGATGCGTTAATATATAGATGCCCCTTTTTCTGTAATCGTCGCTATGCTACGGTTATTCCTGTTATGCTCAGCCTTGTTTTGAAAGGCAGAGAGACGCTAAATGAGCATTATCCTTGATACTCTACTTACTCCCACCTTATATATGTTCACAACAGACCAAGTGGAAGTGAAGTACATCATACCCGACTCGCCTCATCAAGTACATAGTCATTGCTAACCATGCTGCCACAATATGCCCTATCGAGGCCCATGATTCCTGGAATGAAATACGGTGATAGTCTCCATCACACAATGCTATCACTGGTTGGAGAGTTCGAGACATGGTCGTGCGTCTCCTTCTCAGTGACACCACGCTCAAACGGAAAGGGTGCCGTGTCTGAACCACTTGAATCATCGCGAGAGATTGCGATATAAAGGCAAGCCGAATCCAGGAACAATTGAAAAACGAAGGTAACCCCAACCAGGTAGAAAACAGCCCGTGGTAGGCAGTGCCCCTGTCTTGTCGAAGTGAAGTGCTGTTGTCGGCACAAACAGTATCGGTGCGATAATGTTGAACACAGCCATGAACTTGGGGAAAATCGGATTTGGTCGTTGATCAATAAGAATCGCGTAGGCAAATGCCCAGTTCTGAACGATGAAGCTTTGCCAAGGCATCAGCAAGAAGAAGAAAAAGAGGTCGGTTAACATTTGTGTGATTTCTGGGTCCCGCTCAAGTCGATAAGGGATAAGGCCGAGGATTTGGGCCGGAGTGATAAACGTGAACAACCCGGCAGCTCCTGAGGCAAGCTGCAAGGCACTGACAAGATAGTGTAGGTTGGGGACCCTTCGCATCTGTGCGGAGATTGAAGCGGTATAGGGAGATAAAAGGTGGCAGATATCATCATAAGGGCAGAACCAATTTTGGTTCCTTGCTTATGTTCCTGGAAAAAGGCGACCGTCTGTTCAGGTGTCAAGTCTGCCCTCACTGGAGGAAGTTGCCGGGCCGCGACCAGGGAGAAGAGGAAAATGATACCGCAGATGGCGCCACAAACAGGTCCACAGAAGTAATGAAATGATTTCTGGCTCATCAAACGACCGCGTCCAAGGACACTAAATGCCTTCTCCATGGTTTCGTAGTATCGCCGGATTGTGTGGGCCATCTTAGCTGACGGAAGTGATTTTGACGTAGTGAGCAGTGTTGACTTAGTGAAGGGTTTGAAATAGCATTGTAGGGGTATATCCAACGAAATATATACAATAACGACGTAAAGTGCAACCCCTTCGATGTCGATATTCAGAACATCAGAGACGATATAAAACATGAGTCTCGCGCATTCTATTGGCTCCAAGCTGACTCGTGGTTGTTGTTTTTTCATGATTGGCTAAGATGGTATCCATACTGGGGATGCGGGATCCCCGCTGCCGGACGCATTCGCGGAGCATCTGCGGAGCATTCTTTTCCTAGTGCTTGATGCTTGAGTTCCTTTGACATATTGCACTCACATATTGTGTGTACCTCATGCAGTCCGCCCCACTGCGGATTGTCCTGGATCCACAAATTTGTCCGACCGAAGGAGGCACAATCACGATTAGGGCGAGTTTGGGGAATCGAGAACCTGTCATAAACAACACCCTTTAACCAATATCCAACAGATCAAGTCACCTAAAGCTAAGTTGAGCTCATAAAAGAAGGGCCAAAGTGAATTGATAATCCGACCTGGATGGGGAGATAATTCTAAATCACTTACAAGAGTCTTGACTGCACCCAGGCAAGAATTACAATGTCTCAACAATGTACCACGTCTTGATGATCAAATTTTTGCATTCGGGAGTATCAGCAGCGATCTAGCCTCATCCTCAGCTGCTTCATTGGCCTGAGCCAGCTGAATTAGATACAGTGATGCCCCCCGGCTCATAAAAGCATATTTTCGGCACGACAATCAACGACAAGGGTGGCGATGAAAAGCGGACTATTTCCTCGATTCTCCCTCAATTCCATTTTATCATGTCTGTTTACCCACGAGTGGTTTTGTTAAGGCAATTCTTCCTAGTACTCGTGCATTCGACAGTTTTGAATGGCTACCTATGATCTTGACAACAGCGTTCCCCGTCTATCAATACTGGCGTGTAAAGTCTGTAGGCAGTAAGTTTTCATTTCACGAGACACCTTAGTTGAATGCCATGATTTATTTTTGAGTACTTTCACGGGCGACCCTCGCATGAACATCGATAAAATTCTCAGACAGCTGATTGACTTCTCAGGAGGAAGATACGATGGTATTGGCCGCCATTAGACCCTTCCTGTCTCTATTTCTTCTGAACTAATATTCTCATGCGAAGCGACCGCGAGCTCCCGATGTGCCTGTTCTGTCGCAGGACAGAGCAGCATTGTGATTACCCACGGACTCGCCTTAGACCTGGACCAAAGCTTGGTACGGCCATTAGACTGACAACGGCGACATGTGGTTGTAGCTAACATCTAGCAATAGGACTGGCGCATCGGCGCCGCCAGTGCATGCGAGCAAGCCCCGAAACTGCCATTGCGGATACTTCCCTTCTTTTGAATCCTATACTTCCACCGCACTCATCACCCATGACCAGTTTCTCAATGATGGCGGCGGCAGCATCTGGATCTGAATTACCGTCCTCGGAGTTGCATTCCACGGATTGTAGGTTGCTTCCGGGCAGTCCAGAAGCTACAGCTTTCAACTTTGCCAAAGCGGTGAGCCTGACCTCCCTTTTCCATCCGTCTCCAGATGACAACGAAGGATTGAAAAGACACGAGCAAAAGCATTCTCGGCCAGGATTTCTGATCAGCCTTGCTGGGACTCAGCAAAAACTGGCGAGACTTTCGGAAATCCTTGATTTGTCCATGGAGCAGATCCAATCGCAGTAAGTTCTGTCTCTGCAGGGCCGGGCGAGTGAGAGCTATGGGCCAGACCCTCGAACATGAGGGCTCCGATTGCTCAAAAACCTTTTCAAATACATGCTGACAACGAGGCTCAAGGATCGATTTGTATTTTGAGAACATGACTACTTTTTCGCTCTTTCACCAGCCTTCATTTGCCGACAAAGTCCGGGACATTGAAGACCACTCCCTTCTCGTTGCATTATTCGCATCGATGCTCTCATTTTCGACCAGATTCGTGGCGAATTATGAATCCGCCAAGTTCAACCACCGACGATTTCACGAGCTGTCACTCAAATACATAACGCTGGCCTTGGATTCTCATGTCAACAAACCCCCACCACTATGTCTTCTTCAGGCAATGACATTATCAGCGTTCTACCAGTTGCCACGTGGAGTTTTCGGACAAGCTTGGAGATTTCTTAGCTCGGCTGTTCATATCGCTTACGAGCTTCGTCTTTACCTGGTCGATTACGCAGGGCCCGATGAACCCCTGGTTCAGGAACAATGTCTATGTCCTGGTCGCTGAGCGAAGAGCGCCGTCGTTGCTGGTGGGCACTCTGGGTGATGGATCTGTTTGCGTCGACGGTGCAGCGGGCACCCACTGCTATTGACTGGAATATGAATGAAACACACCTGCCTGTTTCTGATGAATTCTGGTTTACGAACAGATACCAGGCATCTTGCATCTTGACAAAACAACCTAATGAGCGATGGCGGAGACTTCAAGACTCTGGAAACGAAAGTTCATTTGCATGGTTGATTGTCATATGTTCATTGATGCGCGATGCACAAAACCTAACACACGGCAATATTCAAGGTGTCTTCTCTGACCTCCAACCGCGCGACAATGTTCCCAAGCTGGTTCGCCACTTTGCCCATGCGTATAAGCGAAAGATCTCCGAAGAAGATTCCCAACGACTTATCTGTCTGGTGGAAGCATTTTCTTATACCATGGAGGCCCTTCCGGATGTGCTACGTTTCCATGGCGGAATCCTCACCTTTGGTACGGACAAAGATGATGAGGAAGAAGCTGTTTTAGTACGCCGAAGTTGCTCTGCGATATACAATATCTGGATGGTGGCAGAATTCACCCGCTTCATGATATACCACCACTATGTGTTCATGAACATTCTGAGCGGCGAGATACTGTCATCTTTGACACAAGCTTCATTCTGGAATGAAACATCCACAGTGGAGAACGGGTTACAAAGTTGCCTGGAGGCCGGTGACAACGTCTTCAACCTTCTGACAAACTGTGCCGAGAACCATGTGAAATTCGTCAACCCATTCCTTGCAAACACGATCTGGCTTGCCACTGCGTTACAGGCTTTCAGGAAGATCTTCGTCAGCGACTCGACACCAGTATTCACTGAGACCAAGTACGAGCGATTACGTTCAACATACATCCAATTCGCCCGGTTTTGGGCGGGCCACCCATCTCCTTCGAGACCTTGACTCCTTGGAGACGAGACTCGAACTTCGCCAGAGAGAGCTTCATCAATGTGAGCTGAGCTGGAGAACTGCTCACAAGAGTCAGCAGAACTTGTCACGAAAACAGAAGGAGCAAGGCTCACTTGGTTCGGCGGTGGCAGAGCGGCAATCTGGCTCTCATATCCAGCAGCAGTCCAATTTGGGAGCGCTTTCAGGCGAACCCCCAGTTGGTCCAGGCACAATGTTTTCAATTCAGGAGCTTTCCAACACCAGCGATGTTGGTTTATTTGATTTAGGGAACAATCTGCCACCTATGACCGATTTGGGGAAAGAACTGGCACCTTCTGGCAGCAATGTGCATGACCCTGGAGAAAATCCCGCAAGCAGTATACAAGACGATACGCTTCTCCAAGACGCATTGTGGTATTCGGCAGATATGATAGGAGAGCTTTTGCCCTGGTGACATCTCTATCAATGCAAGTAACGTAGAGTTACCGCACCTTGAAATGAATCCGAACTTACCACTCTTGAGTTTCCACCCTTCGTATTCACAATGATTAATTAAAGATGTTGAGGACTTTTCCTCTCTGTCTGAACCTAAATTTAGAGACTATTTAACACATGTTGGCTTGTATAATCCTCTGACAGGCGTCTTTACAACAACATCCCCCTTTTGGAACCGTACGCACGCCTTGCCCTAAGCCTTGACGCAAGCAAAACTCTTCGGAGCAATCAGATACATAGTGTTATCTTGCATCTTCTTGGATTTATTCCACCAATGAATATCACCCCAGACAATCCCAGGGATGTAAATCCAATCGTCCATCCATGGGACTCCGATTCCGGGTTTTGCAGTCTGGTTGCAGTCTAATTTCTCGTATACAGTGCACACGAGGCCATGATCGGGTCTTAAAGATCCTTGGTTTCCATCATACGCCCTATGAACATGCAATGTTAGCATTACTTCGAGGTAAGAAAAAGGGGCGAATCAACGGTAAGTTTGAGTGCGAGGTAGTACGTACCGGTTATAGCACTTCAGCTCCTCGAATTTGAAGAATTTGCAGGGCGTTCTGTAATCTCTCTTGGCGCATTCCAAGATACCCAGATAGTCGTGAGGGCCAAGCGGGTCTTCCCCACGAGCATAATTTATGTGTGTTCCGTTGGTGAGCTCGTCGTCCGTGGGGAATTTTACGCCGCGATTACCACGGGGATCATCTTTATGAAAGTCCTTGAGAGAGTTCAGGTAGTCGATGTGTATGAGGGCTGCTTCTTCCGCGTCAGGAATCTCGTCACTGCCCTCGTCTTCATCTCGAGGGACCATGCGACCGTTCCGGCCACTCGGTCCTCCATCTCCGCCAGGTTGGTCTTGACCCTCAGAGCCTCCGGGTTGGGCACCTGGAGGACCAGGAGGACCATTACTGCCGGGGGAACCGCCGGGAGGACCGCCTGGAGGACCGCCTGCAAAATCAAGTGGGGGACCGTTACCATTTTCGCCGGGAGGACCGCCGGGAGCACCACCTGGAGGGCCGCCGGAGGGACCACGTGGAGGACCGCCTGGAGGACTACCTTGAGGACCACCCTGTGGACCGCCTGGGGAGCCGTTTGGAGGACCACGTTGAGAGCCAACTGAAGAACCGTCGTTACCAGTTCCCGGGCAGGACCGCCGGGGGGTCCGCTATTACCTGGAGAACCACCTGGAGGACCACCTGGAGGACCACCATGGAACCCACCGGGGGACCGCCTGGGGCAGCGCCTTGAGGGCCAGTTGGAGGACCATTGTTACCCTGAGCGTTGACTCCGGATGCGCCATTGTTCATGCCATCACGGCGCCAAGAGGTCTCTCTACGACGAGGAAGACGTTTCTTCTCTTCTGAAGAATTGTTTGGATCGTCACCATCACCATATCGAATGCGCCGCCCAGGTCCAAACTTCTTGGCCTCAACGTCGCGTTGCATGACACCAGCTGGTGTTCCTTTATCGTTTGGACTGTTCCCACGTGGAGGACCGGGCGTACCTCCATTGTCTTGAGTCCCGGGCGGTCCACCGCCATTCTGGTTACCAAGCGGTCCGCCGTTATTTTGATTTCCAGGTGGTCTATTCCCATTCTGACCCCCTGAGGGACCCGCACCGTCCTGATTTACTGGAGGTCCTCCACCAGTTTGAGGGCGGCCACTTTCGGGCCCTCGACCACCAGGACCTTGATTCGCAGGAGGACCGCCTCCGTTAACAGGTCCGCCAGCTTGTGAGCCTTGTCCTCCCCAGCTATCACCAGGCGCTTGGCTGCCTTGGGACCAGTCGCGGTCATGTTGCTCAGATCCGGGCGGGGCAGGGCCTGCCCCTTGAATGTTTCCGTTTCCACCAAAGTTTGGTCTGCTTCCGCCGTCACCGATACCACCAGGAGGTCCAGTACCTGCGCTCATAGTTCCGCCAGGCGGACCACCGCCCGTACGCCAGTCTGAATTGCCTGCCCATGTGGCACGAATGGTAGCAATGCCAGCCAAGAGTATGACTGACCGTTTGACGGCCACCATCTTTTATGAAATGTAATGAAGAGACTTCGAATTTGACACAGTAAAGAGCACAAGTCTTGTTAGAATAGAGAAAGCATTGGCACCTACCTTGTGCTGGAATAAGTAGCAAGCACGCGTGCGTACGGATCAGTCAGTCGGTCGTGAATTCAAGAACATCTTTGTTGACAAAGATTGAACAAACGAACGTGATATTACGCGCATGTCATAGAAGCCCTGGAAACCCGCCGTTTTCGAGGGAGTGGAAACAATTGTGATGAACACCTCGAGTCCTCTCGCGTCAAGTCTGAGTATCCCAAGGCAGGGTGTTGGTGTAGAGAAACAAAGACTAGAACGTTAGTATTGTTCTTGCAAGAATGTGTGGACTGGTGTTAGTATTGTTCTCATATTGAATGATTTCCCCGGCCCGGCAAGTCCCTGTAGTCAGCATGTTCGAAAGTGAACTTGAAAACGGAAGTCTGGAGGGTTGAGGCATCTGCAAGGCTCCATGTAGATACTGAGTAGTTCAGTATCTGGTTCGTGGATGGTGTGATGGTTAAAAGTGATGTCTCTCGTGGTCTCTCCACTCTGCAGCTCCGGACCGGAAGAACTCATCGGGCTTGGCAGAAGACACAATCACGGAGACGGCAGTAAGCACTCCACGGCACTCGTCTCGCCATGTAGGCACCTCAGTGTCCCGGAATTTTGGTGTCAACATATACTGGAGAATAAGTACAACATATAAAAGCTAGAATTGCTTGGCGAAACTCCCGATTCCAGCAGTAATACTAGGTCAAATTACACATTCTGATCATTGAAGGCCACTCTCGAGGGGCTCATCGGCTCTGCGTTGTTTGTGTGATTCAGAAAGTCGTGGGCCATCGACGTCCATTATGAACAGAAAACAACGACGAGCAAAAGAATCATCTGGTTCATCGATTAAGACGGCTGACGACATTCCACTTGCCAGACCGGTGAAAGGAGATTCGAAAAAGACCAAAACACTCCTTGAGATTGCGGCAGAGAGGCAGGCTCAACTAAATCCAGGGTCAAGAACGGTGGACAAACCTATTGAGGCTAGCAATATCATCGAGTTGAAGATTGGCGAGGATGGCAAAGTGATTCCGAATGCGGCATTAGACTCGCTCGAAGTCGAAGTCGATGGCAGATCCGAGACACCGTGGCTTGATGCGGTGTTGATGGTCATAAGTCTTGGGGCGATTCACTTTACCCTTGAGGTGTTGACGGTGCACCAATACTCGCAAGAGCTTTTATATCTGCCGATTGTTGCACGCACAGTGTTTGTTGCATTACCGACCTTGTTTGCAGTGGTTACCTTGTTTCATGGGCTTCTGTTACCTATCTCGGCGGATAGGTTTTCGAAGAGCGTGCGAGTTTGGATCAACGTGGTGCAACAATTGTGCTATCTGATAATTGCAAATGTTGCAGGATGTTACTTGATTCAAGTGACAAATGATCGAGGGTACTATGCGGTAATGAAGACGGCCCCGGGGATTGGGACGATTTGGGTATGGACAGTGCTCGAACTGGGACTTTTTGGTGCTGTTGCAGGTGTTGCCGGGCCTGCTGTGTATGCGTGGTGGAACAACTATGGGATCTTTTGATCGAAGCATGAGTCTGGGGATCACAAAAGCGAGGATGCGTTGTATCGGAGCTCCGGGGTGGTGATCGGAGTCAGGCCGGAGAAGATCACAAATATGTCTTGGCCAACATGGCAACCTTGTAATCCGAGTCGGATGTACGAAGGTGGAAGGCCACTGAGAGAGTTGGAGGCACCTAGAAGGTTTGCAAGAGGGTTTCGGCTGGCGCAACTAGGGCGAATTCCAGTATCGGGATGAGTGCCGTGGGTTCTGGTTGATGGGAGCCTCGTACCGAGTTCGGTGATGATGGGCCCAACAAATGCATGTTTCATTCATGGTCCTCAGATGAGAGACGGGAGAAGCGGGCGAGGCTGGAAAGGGGAACATGTTCAGCCTCCGATGTCGAGTGTTTGACGGAGCCGACGAGGTTGAAATTGGACGGAGAAGACCGATGTATTGGTGACAGAGGGATCTACTCGGTATGCAATTGTGGTACGATGAACTAAATATGGTCATGATATTACGGCAGACTGCACCATTGTGCGCCAGTGTGCGCCCTATGAGTCTGGGTCTTTAGAGCGGTTTTAGCGAGCGAACGTTTAAGAAGTGGCCATGGTGGATATTATGGGATAATTATCGAGTAATGAGATGCACGCGTCAGAGGCATCGACAGCGAGTGTGGACGACACGTGGGAAGAATGGCAAAAAATTTTCACATTGGGGCGGCGGAGGATTATGGCGACAGTACGACTCATAATGTCACCTTTGGGCCACTGCGATTTGGTGCCTTGCCGGGGGTTCTCCGTCGATGCCGTGGGAGGTGCCTTGTTCATTAGTAACTTGTTAGGTGCCTTGTTCAGTGCCTTATTAGGTGCCTTATGCCGTGCTAAGTGCCCGTCACCTAGCCTGTGGTGCCCTGAGCCGCTGAGCGGCAAGACTTCCTGGAACGGTGATGTAGGATGGAGACTGGATCCTGGATCCTGTTTTAGTCACCGAGTCAGACACAATTGCTACTATGGAGTCTGGGATGTCTGGCTGGAGGCAAGCGAAGGCAATCAAAGACAATCAAGGCAATTGCGTTTGGAGGACAAGGGACAGTGCGTGTCATGTACCCTTCTCACGACTCTGTACTTTTTCAGCTCGTAGATTCCCCAGGTATTCTCACATGTTCCGCGGACAAACGAGAGCAAATGCGGCATCATCAACAAACGTCCCAAGCGAAGAAAGTGAGGGGAAAAATGAATCCAGCTTGAACTTTGCGGGGTGCAGCAGAGGATTTTCTCATGTGGCTGTTCCAGGGCGACTTTATTGGATAGAGAGGGAAGAGAGGAGGAGAGGAAGACCAGGGGGATGACAGGCGAGGTGACAGGCTAAAGGCTGAGTGACAAGCCTAAGAGACAAGCCTAAGTGACAAGCCTAAGTGACAGGTCCATGGTAGCGAGGGGAGGGCCGAGGGGAATCCGGTTTGGGCGTGCGTTTAACAGTGTCAGACGCCTAGAAGCTCCAAGCTAGACGCTCTAACCAACCAACCAACTGACTAACCAACTAACCAACTTGTCAGTTAGCCGAGTTAGCTACTAACTAGGTGGTTAGTGTACCTGGGTGGGTAGGTCTCGTAGGTCTGCTGATGGGAGTTTTTCTCTTTCCTCTTTTCAATGTCAGCTGCCCATTTCTCCCTCATCCATATCCACATCCTCCATCTAGCATCTATGGAGTAAGGCCACTGGACCTCTCTTGGCCCTGTCGACGCCTTGGGGCACGGGTAATTCCTAGGGGCCATGGCTCCCAAATTACAGACAGTTACTTGCAGTCCCTCTACCGCCCGTCTGTCTTTTTAGGTGTTGGCCTTCGCGGTTGGCTGCTCAATCAAGAGTCAAGAATACAGTATTTCGTGACCTGGGGAACCTTGGACGCACGCCGTGTCAGCTGAGGATCAATGGAATGAATCCCTTCTACCAGTCAGAGAATCCCTCTGTTGAGCTGACGCAGCCCGTCCGCTTTGATACCCTCCTCTGCATTCAAGTCATAGTCAATATTAAGGACCGAGTATCTAGTTTAACTACCTCGAGTTAGTTGGGTTAGGAAGTCATCGTGACCACTGACCACTGACCAGACCAGGATGTCTCGTCCAGGATTTAGTCTTCCGTCATGATTTTCCTGATGGCGTGCCATGTGTCGTCGTACACGATCAACCTTTTCTGCATCTCGACTCGACTCGACGCTTGTGTCTTCCGGAATGCCTGCCCTGGTCCACATCCATCTGCCCTTCTTGAACCTTCTTACACTTTCTTACACAAACTCATCTAAACTTTTCTCCAGGGCGACGGGTACGTGCATCCCACCAGGCTCAATCGAGGTTTCCATTACTCACACCGAGCAACTCGGACACATCACGCCAGAATCAACAAAACATACAAAGACTTTGCATCATGGCGCAACAGAATACATTTACAATACACCATTTGCATTCTTCGCACATTCACTCGACAATCTTCTATACCTACCTGAATATACCTACGTACACACGTACCCGTCGCCTAATATCCCTCGACGCATTTCTTTGTCGCCTTGGCATCACCTACCGGATATTCGATATTCCCTTCCGACCGCTGGGATCCAAGTCGACGAGTCCAACACTCTGATGCAAGATCAAGACCAAGGTCAATAAACACACACGACAATACCAGTCCATCACGGGACAAGAGAGGCGACAAACACAAGGCACGAGCGGTCATCGTCCACCGGCTCGGTCTGCCATTTTGGGTATCGCACACCCTCGGTTGACTCCGACTTAAGCCTTTGATTGCAGGCTAGACACGCCGAACACGCCTAAGCGGGTACCCATTATTACCTGTGCATCTGCGCCTAGGGCCTTACAAGTTAGCAGCCGGACCCAAGAGTCAAGCCCCGTCGCTCCCAAAATCCCTCTAGTTACTCCAGTCTCCAGGCGGGCCTCCTTAGCCCATCCCCCGCACCGCACCCTTCTCATCCATCGTCATACAATCCGCCACCATCGACAATTCGACAATCTTGCTCCATCCAAAAAAAGTTCATCTTGGCACTTCACCACCAACTCAAAACCCAGTCTAGATCCCATCATTTGACGGTCATGCCTTCGCGCATCCAAGTCCACCAAGGAACCACTGCCCTCCTCGACTCTCTCCCACCACCGTCAACGACGTGGTCAATGCTCTACAAAGAAAATTGACTGCAAATCCCTAGATTCTCTTCCACACACTTCTCCCAAGTCTTCCAGAAGACCTTCCTTCTCAATGGACAATTTACTTCATCATAAAAAGGACAAAAAGCGCGATGAATCCAAGGAGCGAGATTCACGCGATCAAAAACGCATCTCCTTGATTTCACGCTCCGCCAACAAGTCCAAAGACCGCAAATCTGCTCCATCTCCCAGAGCTGGCCCTGTCAGAGTCGCCCATTTCGAAAACATCACCGAATCTCCCCTCTAGTTCTATACGGCAATGCCAGTACTTCGACCGGAGCTCTCCTATCAGGACGATTAAAGCTGCTGATCGATGACCCCACCGGTCAAGTGCGTCTGGAAAAATTCTCCATGACTCTCAAAGCAACAATCACGACCAAGAAACCCATCGGCAAAGATTGCAAAGAATGCATCGACAAACCCGAAGAACTCAAGACTTGGAACTTCCTCTCCGAACCAAAGACCTTTTTCAAGGATCGCGACAACCAATTCCCTTACTCTTACCTTGTTCCCGGCCACCTACCTGCCACCTCTCAATCTCAACTCGCCACCATCAGCTACGCCCTACATGTCACCGCTCTCTCCGCTCACGGTGAGAAGATTGACTATCATCAGCCTGTCACCATTCAGCGTGCCATTCCACCCGGCCCAGAAAAAGCGAGCATTCGAATCTTTCCTCCTACCAACCTGACCGGTCGAGTTCAATTACCACCTATTGTGCACCCCATTGGAGTCTTCCCCGTAACCATGTCTCTGAGTGGTGTCGTGGAGAAGAAAGCAGAGAGTCAAACCAGATGGAGACTTCGAAAACTCTCTTGGAGGATCGAAGAGCATAGCAAGGTTATCTCAACTCCTTGCCCAAAACACGCCCACAAGGTCAGTGAAGGCAAATCCATTTTACACTCCGAAACCAGAGTCCTCGGCAATGACGAGCTCAAGGGTGGATGGAAGAGCGACTTTGACACCATTGGAGGTGAGATCAATATCGAGTTCGAGGCATCATTAGCCGCCAGGTCGCCCCACCGAGCCACTTGCGATGTCGATACCAGCAGCTCCGGAATCGAGGTCAAACACAACCTAGTCCTCGAACTCATAGTGGCTGAGGAATTCTGTCCAAACAAGAACACAGCTCTAATAACCCCAACTGGTGCCGCCCGAGTTCTTCGAATGCAATTTGCCCTCATCGTCACCGAGCGTGCAGGTATGGGCATCAGCTGGGATGAGGAAATGCCACCAGTCTATCAAGACGTTCCAGATAGTCCTCCTGGTTATGGTAGTGCCGACAAGAATGATGGAGCATGGGGTGGTGCAACAATTGAAGATTATAATGGTCCACCATTGGAGTACGAGGATCTCGAGAGCATGACTGAACAGCCTAGTGATGCACCACCCTCATACGGAAACTCTGGTCTACCAATGCGGGAACGACCTACTTTCACTAGCCGAACTAGTTCTGGAGAAGGTTCATCCACCAGACCCGATGATAGACGACGAATTGGTGGTTTTACCATCGATGAACTAGGTGAAGAGCCCCTCAACTCACTTGGCGTCAGCGCGAGCCTTCTGTTGATGAATCTGCCGGGCCGATCGAAGAGTTTGAAGAAGGAGTCGCTTCTAACGCTACACCCCAACGCTGATAAGCTATTCATAATAACGACGACAGTATAACTGTCCACCTATACCTATTACCCATTCTCCACAACATGAACGATATCATGACGAAAAAGTATTCATGAAAGAAGATCAGAATTATTTTACGATCCATCGGAATTATCACGGTCGCGATCTTTATGATACCCCTAAGTCTGCATGGTCACGGCGCCGAGCAAGCATGTCATCCGGGTTGAGCATCATTATTTTTGGGAGGTTTGTTGCGTTGTCCAGTTCGATTGATATTTGGGCTCAATCGAGATTTAGCAACGCGGTTTCAGCATTGGCGGTGGTTTTGTTTATGCACATTCTTCGAATGCGGTCTTGAAGCAAGTATCTTATTCATGAAAGTTTTCAAGCATGTTATCTCGTCAGGAGACGATTAGAATTGATAGGCACCCTGTGATATGGTTGTTGCCCAAACATCAGGTGGGAGAGACAAAAATTCGTCCCTCGCCAATAGCTATTCTACATTTGATACACCAATCAAACACATTTGTATCATTTTTGAAACTTGAACATATGCTCGTGACATGTCCATTGTTCCGATTCGCTATCTCATATCCTTGTAAATCGTTTCATAAACCATACAAACAAAAGCCGCAACTTGTGACCCTCAACTTCTCCGGTTCTCCCTCCTATGTGGCCATCTCCGATCCCTTTCAGGCAACCCTCTCGCGGTGATGCTCGGTATAGCGATCTGCCCAGAGATAACAACTTCAAGGCACCATCTCGGCCAACGATCACATGATGTTGCACCAGTTCAAGCAGCCCGGAGGCCTTGACCCGAGCAGCATGGACACCCTTGTACGGAGGTAGAATACTACTAACTAGTTAACTAACTTGGTTAGGTAGATACCTAGGTATGTCACAATCGATAGGCTGCAGCAGAGGTACCGCTTCGACCAAATTTCCATGGTCACGTGGATGCGGGAAAATGTCATGCCGAGATCCGGGACGCCAGGAAGAACGTTTACAATTAATCAAACCCAAGGTATCACCTGATTGCCGACTCGACTCATCCCATCAGCCATTCAGCAATTCAACCATTCAGCCATGCCGCAAAGACGATAGGGATGGAACCCAAGGACACACACACACAGAGAGAGAAAGAAAAATCACTCATCAACATCTCTCGGGTCATGTTTATCCCAGAACTCTTCATACTCGTCCCAACTCATCTGGGGAAACTCAGTCGGTCTGGTAATGGGCACGAGACTGACGCCTCGCTTCTGGAACTCTGCGAGTTTATTCCTCGTGGCCTCATGGGTTTTGTTGACCGAGTAGACCTTGACGCGATGGCAGGAACTCGTGACGTGCAGGCCCCAGTTCCACGCGCTGCGCACCTCGAGCGGCTGCGTGTTGAGCGAGTTGTCCCAGCAGCGCACGACGATCTCGATCCACCCTTCGACGTCGACGGGGATCGAGTACTCCCAGGTGCGCCACGCGAATTTGTGTTTCGTCGATAGGTTCTCGTTGGGCACCGCGTACCACGAGAAGCCGCCGTCGGCGGACACTTCGACGCGTTCCGGCCACCGGCCGCCCCCTGAGTACGCCCAGCCCTTGACGTCGATCGACCCTTCGTGGATCACGACTTGTTTGTTCCAGGGCGCCATGATCGCACTGGACACGGGCATTTCTTGGATCTGGATTCCCATCGTTGGCTTCTGGTTGTGTTTGCCTACTTGCTGGTTGAAGTAGAGGTATTCCTTGCTCTGCACCGGTGCGCGCGTGGGTTTTGACAGTGCGCGGATCCGGTAGAGCCATTTCACCGAGCGGGCGCCGATGTAGCCCATGACGACGACGCGGACAGGCGCTCCGTGGATTTTCGGGAGCGGTTCGCCGTTCATCTCCCACACGAGCATGACTTCGTTGGCTTTGACTTTGGACCACGGCACCGAGACCAGATAGTTCATGACTTCGTTTTGTTTGAAGTACGTGTCTGCCCCGTGGAATTCGAGATGTTTGCCGCCCTCTGCCATACCGCCGCACGCCTTGATGACTTTCTTAAGTGAGATGCCGCCGTACTTGGCCGTGCCGATTGCGCCTTCGGCCCATGGCGCGTTGATCATCTCGTCGCCTTCGCCAGCGTATAGCTGGATCTGTTCAATCCGTCGAGTCCCCGAGCATTGGATGGTGACCAGCTTCTCCATGCGCGGGAAAACAGATTCATCCTGGAGTTCGGCTAAGGTGAAGTTGCGGGGATTCTTCACCAGGCCATCGAGTTTCAGGAACCACTTGTCCGCTTCAATGTCGGGAATCCCACCGTGGTTGCGGATGAAGTGCAACGAATTTGGTGTCACGGGCTTCGCAGTCACAAGTCGCTTGGGTGGTTCGCCGTTGTACGGGAATTGCAGCAGATGCAGCATGTCCGGGTGTTTTTCCTGGATCACCCGTACCCAGGATTCTTCGGGGACGGAAGTCAATGGGCCTCCGATGGCTTTGTGCCATGCTTTCCAACGCACTCCCTCAAGGACAGGGTTTGAGTCGGGGATTGGTCCGAGTTGGAATTCGGGCGGAGGGGGAAACTCGTTGGCGAGCATGATCTTGTTGGCTTTGGCTTTCTTCTCGGGATATTCCTCCCACTCGATGTATCTGGTTCAAGAGCACTAAGTCAGCATACCAGTTCTGTTTTCTCGACGAGCGACATATGCTCGATTGCGACGAGGTCAAGGGTCAGGTAAGCTTACCCATGCCACCCCTCCCGTTCTTCTGCGAATGTGATACTCGGATCATCGTCGTTGGCAATGGCGTCGGCTTTGGCCGCGTCTTCTTCATCACTGCTGTCGGACTCTTGGGCGGCATGTTTGGGATCATTGCTGAGCGTCGTGGTGGTCAGTTTGTTGAGTGTCTGATCAATCAGTGGCAGCTCGGCTGGTGCAAGGCCTTGCTCGAGTTTCCACTCGTCGCCGGGCTGTGTAGAGATCATGGTCAGCTTGTTTGTCTTTCTTTCTCTGTAGTTATCTGGCGAGTTGTTGTGGTGGTGGTGGTGGTGGTGTTGGTTGTCGTTGTCGTTGTCGATGATGATGATACTATGCGTATTTGTCGTGCTTGTTGCCCGATGCACTCTCGACGGAAATGGAGGAAGTCAAGACTACTACTGGAAAGAAGAATAAATCACGAACCTGCACATGTTTCGCAATTTCACGACTCGGGTGGTCGATGTTCATGATGTCTCTCTTTCCCTCTTCTCTTTTCTTTCCTATCCCTCTTATTGCTCTGCCTGTTTCCCAAATTCCTGTTGCCGCCGGCTAAATCTTTCGTGTTTTTAAAGGTATAACTGTCGATTGCCACTGGCTGGCGTTGCAACTTGCCCAATGAATGTGACGCGTCCTGATCTCGCTATCGTCCAAGAAGACAGATGAGAGGGGAATGGGGAATCGACAATTCAGGTCAACGTCGCAAATGCAGAAGGGAAAGACCCAGTATCAGTGCTCCTACTAGTTCCAAACACCGGCAGGCCAGGTTAGGGGAAGTTGTTAAATGGAATGGGGGAAAACGTTGCGCTCATAAACAAAAAAACAACAATCCTACCTACCTACCTACCTACCTACTTAGTATCTACATACCCACCAAAACCCATGCACAGAGAAAACGTGTACACCGATAATGACAGTAACAATTGGCCGAAAACCCACTGAGGGATGGGGATGGAGGGGCAAAGTCTGCAGATTCCATTATTCTGCATAGCTCTCGTGAACGATGAACCATTTCTCTCTCTCACACACTTCTTTCTCTAACGTCTCGATTCTCGATGCCGGTTACGAGATCCCCACTCTCCTCATCGGCCCCGCCCCTCTTGTGCTTCGTTCCCTCCTGCCCCTCCAACGAGCTCGCTCGAGTCCAGCCTATGCATTGAGCGTGCACTGACTACACTCAGGCTGCAACACGACATCGATCCATCCATCCATCGCATCCTGGTTAGAGGGAAACAAGCTTGATCGGCACCCACGCAAGGGAAGTCCTTGTTCCAGCTTCATGGTTTGTGCATTCAGCTACGTAGTTGGGTCAATCAGTTAATTCCTCCGTACCTACCTACGGATGTACACATGCAATGCGTATTCAGAGTCTTGGGGATGGTCGATCCTGTCCAATCGGGAAAGACAGCGCGTTGATGTCATTGGTCGGAGCTAAACTATCTACCCAGGGCACCTAGTCTGGCAGCTAACGCCCTACTCTCCCCTCTCCACCTGTCTGGAGGAGTACATCTTTTAACCTGACGGGTCGATCCAACCAACATGCACGTATTTGTGCTTCCTATTCTGGGTCCGGGATGGCTAGGGTAGATAGTGCGAAAATAAGACAAAACCTTGGCTAAGCTTTCACGAGCCGCGTTTTTGTACCTGAAATCTTTTGGTTTGTGGTGATGGGGTTGATTGTCAAGGCCGAGAATCACTGGGGCTTGTTTGCCGGACGTGCTCTCCTTGACGCCGTGCGAGGTCGTAGCATCCATCTATCTAACTAGTCATCCGTGTCCCTATCCGTGCCCCTGTCGTGGAGGAGTGAGACTGAGAGAAAGCGAGGAATTGCACAGAACAGAGGCCATCATCTATGGAGGACGACTCCACTGAATTTCATCATTGTCGTTATCCTCAGCAGCCCTAGCATCAACATCAACATCATCGTCATGATTCATAGCAAGCAGCATAAAGAGAGAAAAGCCCGTACGTAGCCGAACAGCCGCAATCCCACCTCCACCTCGATTTGGTAAAATAGATAGTTCAACAGTCAACGCAACTAACAATGCCCCTCCCTCCCTCCCTCGCTCGCTATCCATTCCTACAAGCTTACAAGGATACCCGGCAGTTCTGTGTCTTCTACTGACTGGTCTCGTCTAATAAGTGCACCCGATCACTGCATGAGACAATGATGACGTTGAGCGGTCGCGAAACCCGTTGCTTCGCCGGGAATGACTCAGCGTTGGATTGCCGTTACCGCTGGACCTATGGAGGGCGTGCGAAGTGGAAAACAACTCCTCTCCCCCTCTCCTCCTCGTATCGGATTCCCGGGTCACTGACCCCGTTAGCATCAGCATAGAGGACCAGTTTTCTTGAAAGGCTCTCATCGCTAATCGCGGACGTTGAAGACTGGCCGAGTGAATGCCTTCCGACTGACTACTCCGTGGGTGGCAATAACGTGGGACCTTTTTTGTCGATCCTGGGTTTTATTTATGTTGACGTAGTACTGCGTAGGTTCGATATGATGCGTGGATGGGTCCGGAACAAGGTTCTGCCAGCTTCCGATTCGTCATTTTGTCTCATCCATCAATTTTCCCTCAAAAGGTACTTTCCAAGCTCGAACTTTTCCGGGGCTTCCAGTCGCTCCATCTCCAGTGTCGACTCGACCCGGTTCGACTTGTCATGAGTGACCTAACGACCAACGTTAACCCTTTGCAGTACACGTCTACGGTCACGGCACGTGGCGCAAAGCCTCTGTTGTTGTCAAGATCAATCTAGAGCGTGGCACTTGACCTATGTACAAGCGAACTATGTAACTAGTTAATATGTCCGTATACCTTGGGTGTGTACCACGGTGACATTTTTAGTTCTTCGAAACACTAACTCTGACATCGCTGTCAACAAGTTCTCTGGCTGCTGTTCAGCCAACTAACTAGTGAGGTCCTCCTTGCTCTGTGAGGAAATCTTCACATGACGAGTCCGCTTTGGGCGTGGCCTGGGGGTAAGGCTGACAAACGGTGCATATTCAAGCTGAAAACTCAATATTCAGGATCCATCCAGTTTTCCCAGGATCTTGGACTTCTCAATGCACAAACGTTGTGGATGGTTCGACATCTCTGTGGTGGACAAATGTAGTGTGTGCATTTTGGCAATTCTCGGTGGTGACAACGTGTGGTTTTGCTTGCATGTCTTGCCAAAAACACATGTCTTTCAAGCGTGAGTCCGAAGATGGTAGATATTGAGAAAGATTGGTCATTAGGTTGCATACAATTCATTACCAGTAACCTACCACGAGTGCAAGGATATCTGTACAAGAACAAGTGCACAACCTCCAAGTCTTCAACATGATATGTACTATCCCGGCCAAGCGAGATGCATGCTTCGTCTAACCAAGTAGCATCTCTAGCTCCTCGATCCGTCTCTTTTTCTTTTCATCTTCTGATTGGCCTGCTCCAGACTGTCCGACACCAAGTGACCCAGCTACAGCCATTTTGCGATCTTGTACTCGCAACATCCTTCCTTCTATGCTTTCCTTGGTGACAAATCGTACTACTTCGACCTTTTCTGTTTGACCCATTCTGTGTACACGATCAATGGCTTGTGCTTCGACTGCAAAACTCCACCACGGATCCATCATGTAGCAACGGCTTGCAGCCGTCAGATTCAATCCCACCCCACCAGCACGAAGAGAGAGTAGCAAGACCCGAGGTGCTTTAGGATCAGAAGCATTCTCCGCACTGAATGAGCGAATCACCTGTGCTCGAATTTTCTGTGACATGGTCCCATCGAAACGGAGATGTTCAAATCCATGCTTGGTGAGCTGAGCAGAGATCAAATCAAGGAATGAAGTGAATTGAGAAAAAACTACAGTCTTGGTGCCACGTGGCAGTGTTGACAGATTTTTGAGCAGGGCCGCAATCTTGGCCGAAGTCGACGCAGTTGGTGAGTAAGGGTGTAATCTTCGTAGAGATATCTTGGTCGCTTTTGAAGTGGTGTTATCGGCGTCGTATAGATCTCCCTCAGAATCAAAAGCCTCAGAGGGGCTGTTATGCTTGACAATTTCAAACACGTCGCGAGGATTGATTTCTTCTCGACATTGAAAGCAGCGAGGTTTTTCTCCTTGCTCAACCTGACGGTTAATATACTTCTCCAAACAATCTTTACAAGCTGAATGCCAACAGGTGGTGACCGCAGGATTGATCATTGGCTCTTCATAACATAATGTACATTCACCTCCTGAGTCATCTTGAATTTGTCGCAATGCGTTGGTCGTAAAGGTCGTAATTGGATCTTTGACAGATTCCTTGTCTGCGAGGTTTGTATCTTTGGTGAAACGATTGATCAGGTCTTGTAGGTCCATATCATCAGCGAAGCCATTGGCATCGGCTGCAGCAGCGATCGCAGCTTCCTCCTCATCAGCAACGATATCTTGATTCCTGGTCAAAACAGGATGACAGCAAGATTGGCGTAGACGTAAGATCTGGGCAAAAATTGTTGTATATGATTTCAATAGTGTGCCTGCTTGCAACGACTCATTGAAAGCTCGTTTCGCGCGGGTAAAAATCAGATCGTATACCTCACGTTCCGTCTGCGAGAGCTCAACTTCCTCTATGGTAATTCTTTTTGGTGGCAGGGGCACGAGAGCTTCACCCTCAGGTGTTTTCATATCTTTTGTCCGTCTGAGCACAAGTGGCTCTAAGACGGTTTGAACGACGTTCAGTGCACGAGCGATTTCCTTAGACTCGAAGGGCACCGTGATAAATGTCTTCCAGAACGAGAAGTTGCTCCATGGTTCCACCTTGAGAAATCGAACCAGACTGAACAAATCTTCTAGCCGATTAACAATTGGAGTGCCCGTCAAAACCCAGCGGTGTTTGGCTTTCAGCTCGTAACAAGCCTTGGACGTCTTCGCTTGTCTATTTTTGATCGTGTGGGCTTCGTCGAGGATAACCCGATGGAAGTCAACAGAGAACAACCCACCGTGAGAACCACGATCACCTCCAGCTGCTGACACCTGGCCAAACTCAGATAAAACAACACCATAGCTTGTGATGATGACATGAGGTGCAGAGCTCGCATTTGCAGACGAACAAAGAGTTTGAAGGTCTGCCGACTTGTCATTTCCATAGTAAACAAATGTCCTCAGAGTGCCAGGTTTCGAGCATTTGATTGCTTCGCTCTCCCATTGCGCCAATAGCGACATTGGTGCAACGACTAATGTAGTACAAGGTGCAGGCTCGACCGACGTCGATGATTGCGGCATTCTTTGTAGCTGATTGATGCTTGCTTTGTTCTTTCTCATCGTATCAAGATCAATTTGAGATCGATTAGAATGAATAAGGGCGTAAATCTCAATTGTCTTTCCAAGACCCATTTCGTCGGCCAAGATTCCTCCCAGGCAATTCTGCTCTTGGACAGGAAAATCGAGACCTATCTCACCAGAATAAAGGTTGACATAAAACTTGTCCTGATTCTCCACAACTGGTAAGGGTTTATCGTCTGCATCCTTGATGGGCCAGACATACTCTTCCCATAACGGGTGCATAGATTGTTGTTTATCCGACTTTTGCTCACGCTCTTTTCCGAGCATCCAGTGCAGCGCTTGCCGTTGATATTTTCGCAGATCCAGAGCAAAGGTTGAAGCAGGCTCGGCTTCTGGTGTATTGAAATCAAAAGACTGAGCTTTTTGATACAGGGCATCTAGTTGATCTTCTTCCAGTTCTTCACCTTCCTCGTCCTCGGAATTAGGAGTTGAGGTTCCAGGTTTACCCTTGACATCTTTATCTTTATCGTATTGCTCAGCCATCTCTGCTGCCTTCAGAATACCATCCTTCTTGTGTTTGGCAGTTGTCTCGTTAGTTGCTGTTGGATTAAGATTGACCTCTTGAAAAAGCCTGACCAAAGCAACTTGTCGCATGCGGAGGTCCTTCTCCTCCATACTTTCCTTTTCCTCGAAGAATCCTGTTGCCCTGTTGTCATCTAGCGGCTTAATAAAGGCTGTCGACTCAAACGCCGATTTGAGGAGATAAGCGCGAAGCTGAAGAAAGACCGTATCATTTACTCGAACACGATCTGGAGCATAAACACATGTACCCTCGAATCGACAAACTCTTTGGTCCAGTAACGCCGACACCCATTTGGCACTTTCTTCGGGCAGGCGACCTAATTCCTCGCCTCTCGCATTCGTGAATCGAGTCACGACATCCGTCTTCGGACTTCGACCCACCACAGGTACCAACTTGCCACCTCTTCCGACCTTTGTTTTGGGGCGATCTTTGATCTTTCGATGCGAATAGGTTCTCCATGAGCAATTAAATGAGTTCCGCTTTTTGTCATCCAACCAGCAACCCCAAACGAACCAACATATCTTTCCTTGGGCATCGACTGGAGGGGGATTGCTTTCGGGGCATCGACAACTTCCGTAGTGGGTTGTCGCGTAGGGTTTGGGGTTGAAGGCTTCCTCGAGGTGGCAAGCCAGTTTTCGACTCCTCTAGAGGGAATTGTAGTAGTTGTTATATTCTGCCATGATCCATCCAAGTACATATTGATTGCCCTCTCAAGATTTCCACTGGCCGCAGCCTGAATTTTTGTGACGATATCCTTCGCCACGTTCTCCCCAACGAACGCTCGAAACGTATCGATGTCGAAAGTTGAATCTTCAGCGCCGCCATTATCAAGGACATCGGCCGGGTCGGTTTGGCTGGAATGTTCGTGGAGATTTGACGAGGTGGCGGAGGTAGGTCTCGAGGAAATCACCGGTTGCTGGTGGTCTTCTGCTTCTACAGGATCATCGACGAAGAACCGACGCTTCTTCTTGGGTCGATCGTCAATCTCCATGAGGTAGATGTCAAGAAAGGATCGTATATCTCGCCTGGTGTCGTGACTGGAGGCAAAGGAAAGTAAATCAGATACCAATTAACGCGTCGAGAAACACGCTAGCAGAGCGCAGTCACATGACCAGGTAAATTTGATCTACAAACTTGAGAAAGAAGCTTGGATGAGCGCCATGCAAATCTAGGATAATCAGAGTTGGGTTTTCGGTTTATATGACGTGTGGCATTCGAGGCGTATATCATTGAAGTGATTGTGTGAAGCCTGATGGAACTGTGCCGCCAATAACAAGTACCTGAGGACGGTGATTACACGGCTGGTGCTGCTCTGCATCTATTGATCCCTTGTCCATCGATGGCGACGATGGCGACTATTCATCACGCTCGTCCGGTGAAGCGAATCATCGGGCCAAGTCAAGCCAGAGAGTTCTTCTTGAAGTCAAGACGTTGTTTCTCCTCCACTCCACGTGCAAAGCTATCCCTCGAGCCTGGTTCTCCTGATGTCAAAAAGGCTCAGGCGTATTGCACAAACCTTGTCCGGTACGCAGTATAGCCTAAGGTTCAACAATGTAAGCATTCTGTTCTAACACCATATAGTACCTATGATTCTCCATCATACACTTTGGCCCATTTCATTCCAGCTCATATGCAACCGGCTTATTTCGCTATAAGAGCATTTAACCTGGAATTGGCCAGAATCCCAGATGTTGTCTCGATGCCACAAATCGGCGCCATGAGGATGCAATTCTGGAGGGAGACCATCGACAAAACTTTTAAACGCACTCCTCCGCTAGAACCGGTTGCAATTCTTCTAGCCTCGTACCTTGACCAAGGTCATCGATTGAGCAAAACCTGGTTTCACCGCATCACCACAGCGAGAGATCGCAAATTGACACACCCAGAGTTTACCAACATGGAGGAGCTCGAGTCTTATGCAGAGTCAACATATTCAACTCTCCTCTACCTTACCCTGTCAGCTTTGCCTCTCGAGTCTTTGACAGTAGACCACTTAGCATCACATATTGGCAAAGCGGCTGGCATCACAACTGTACTTCGAGGAGTACCATTATTGGCTTTTCCACCGCCTCCAAATCAGCATTCAAACAATCCTGCGGGAATGGGATTATCTCCAACCCGTGAAAAGCAAGGCGTGATCACTTTGCCATTGGATGTCATGTCCCAATGTGGCGTAAAGGAGGAAGATATCTTCCGCAACGGTGGGAACGCAGCGGGCTTGCGTGATGCTGTCTTCTCAATTGCAACTCGTGCCTCTGATCATCTGATCACAGCGAGAACGATGCTGAAGAATGTTCAAGAATTCAAGGATCCTGGTCATGAGTACGAACACATAAATGACGAAGGTCACGAATATGGTAGGGATGACAACGATGTCAGCGCACCGGCTCAGAAGAGGAAAGAGGACAAAGACAAAGCCTTTGGAATCGTGATGGGGCCCGCTGTTAGCACCCAATTGTGGTTGAACAGGCTTCAGAAGGTCGACTTCGATATCTTCCACGACAGTCTTCGTCGGGCTGAGTGGAAGCTGCCCTTTGTTGCATGGATGCGCAACAGAAAGGGTGAATTCTAAAGTATTGCAACAAGTTCGTACACTTTCATGATAATTCGTATCTGGATAGTCCCGGTTGAACATTTGCTCGATGAGACTCAGGCATCAAGGGTATTCCTTCGACTTCTGCTCACAATCATGGCATCGCCCTTCTTGCCAAGGATAGCTTCAATTGCCCCCACAAGAGCCTGGTGATCATAAAACACGATACCCTTCGCACTTTTCCGGCCATACAATTTCAGGCAATCTATCCCTAGAGATGCCAAACGATCCCGATCGACTTGTGGAGTTCCCTCACCCGACAGATGGATGACGTGCGTCACATATTTGCGATATATCGAGTCTCGGCTAGTACGATATGTGGCGGAGGAGACGTGTGGTTGGGGGTGCAGCAAGTTCCCCTGGCGACTGGTTGGCGATGAAGTCGATATAGTTGAGAGCGTTTCATCCGAGCGCGTAGCATGCAACAAAGGCCTCCAAGCGTTTCCCCTGGATTGCTCACCTGCACGAGCGATTGCTTCGACAAAATCAAAGGCACTAAATGGACAGGAGCTTGGGCCAACCTCGCGATCGAGCGAGCCGTTGAGTATGAGGATCTTGTGACGGGCCGGCGTTGTTCTTAGGGCCTCCCCTACACCTTTCAACACGATGGACGGAATGATGGATGTAAATAAGGATCCTATTGAAAAGATCACAGCCTGCGAATGTTTGATTGCGGAAAGGACGCGGGGATTAGCTGGAGGTAGCATTTCTTGTCCATAGGGGTTGATGTACCAGACCCTGTCGATACGAGCGGGCAGATCCTCATCCTCGTCTTTGCTGAATTTTATGTTCCTTTGTCGGAGGCTAGGCAATGTCCCTGGAATATTGGCATCTTCGATATCCGCTGTGTGGTCAACACTGCCTCGTATCCTGGCCCCAGGTAGCATGTCCGTTGGAACTGCGGGCATATTCAGAGCAGTTGCTTCAGCAGGATGAGAAATGTTGTTCTGACCGACAATAACTTCGCCATTGGCGAGCCCAGCGGCAATGTGATGGGAGAAATTTGAATTAATACTGGGTATGACTCGCACCTCACCATCTGAGATACCACATATACTGCTCAATAAGTAAATTGCCGACTCAAAGCTTCCACTGAACAGTCTCGCACCAGTCAAGAATAGATTGCCGACGCTGGCCGAAGTAAAGTCAAACGTAGACGTGGGTCTGGCCCGCTTGAGGATCTCGAGGTTTAAGAGATTGAAGAACGACCTGATCAACTCTTTCTTGGCGGATGGAATGGCGCGCCATAGCTCAGAAGTGCCAGAGACAATCAGCTGCCATTCTGCAGCTGCATCAACTGAAGACGTAGATGATAAACGATGATTGAATAGCGCCGATATGGCCGACTTCTCTGGAGATGGCGGATTGACAGGGATGAGTCTGACCAGTCGACTTCGAACATCGCCAATTCCTGGACCGCCGAAGACTCGAATCAGTTCGGAAGAGGAGCCTCCATTGTCACTGATCGGGATGATGTAGCTTAGTGGACAGTTCTTGTTTTCACGCACAGCCTCGAATACATCGACGAGACTGTTGGCGGCGCTTCCTCCAGAGAAGACAACGATGCCTTTGGGGTCAGACATTTACGACCCGAAGTCTCAATTAGATAAAGGGACGAGAAGACAGAAATTGACTGCCCCTTGTATGCTGGAGAAATATTCTTGCTGCTCCTATTATTGCAACGGCAATATTACTTGACATGTTCAGCCTCGCCCAGTCAGGAAGTCTGTCGGGATCTCTCGTTTGGGAAATTCAGCCGTGGGAATTAACCCTTCATGGAAGTTCTCCCTGCGAATAATGTAGTTACTACCGGCCGGAGCAGAGAAACTTGCACGATAAGAGAGGCCACTGTTTATTTCAGGGTTTCCAGTTCCATTCGAATGTATGGTCTTGATCTATTAGCCTTATCTCGATAAGTAAGGGGAATGTGGAAGGGTGTCCATGTCGAAGGCGTAGACTACTTCCGTCTGTCATTTCATTTTCAAGTAGATATGGGTTCAGGTCTGTGCAGATTGTTCATAATTAGTCGATATCACGCGAGATAGATTTTGTCAGACAGCCAGAATTTCCATTCGCCAGTCCTCCAAAACTCTCGCCTGTTCCGCCACAAAAACATGATTTTGTCTAGACTCTAGACCGATGGACCCAACTAGGACAGCCACGATAGCCCCCTTGATTCATGTTGGTTATTCTGGGGTCAAAGGATTCCCACAAAGCTTCCCAGGAGCGGCTGCCGTAAGCGAAGGATTTTCTGGTAATATCGATGCAGGATTTTACTCAAATGGCCAACAATGCACTGAAACTGCTCTACGTAATGTAGAGAACGTCACCGCGATTGAGATCTTCTTGCACCACTGAGCTCGCATTTTCCAGTTGCATTCGCTGACTCCACTACATAACCAGGTCAGCGAACTTGCTATCCTGTAGTTCGCGCGCTTCTCTTCCTCGTCGTGGTCCTGCACATATGTCTCTGTCATCCTCCTGAAGTCATCGACCTCCCCTTCAATCCCCAACCTCCAGAGCAGGCGGCTCTGGACCTTCCAGCACGGGCAACGGACACTCAATCATGGGCGCTGGCGGACATGGTAGTCATGTCGTGTCGCGTCGAAGTTCTGATTCGACCTCAGAAAACCACTTGACAAGACGGTCACGCGACCACGGCCACCATGGCAGAAATTCCCACGAGGCCGATGTCGACGTCGAGGCGCAGGTCGCGGCCGCGGCGAATCAAACAGATGGTCCACATCATGTGCGGATTCTAGATAATCCTGAGCACCACACTCGAAGCGGCGAAAGTCCTAATGGCACCTTTCGCCTTCATCGAAGCGACACGGCCATGTCGAAATCCACTGTCAAGAGCTTACGCAGGCGTGGACGAGCGGACACTATTATATATGGAGCCACAGAAATGGGTCGTACATCGGGCTGGGCGCCTGGACAAGAGCCGGGCATCGATACTAGTGATCCCGCACCCCCTTACACACCTGGTCTTCCAGGCAATAGCGATTCTGTACACTACGACCAATTGCATCAACGATGCGAGATCACGGTGGTAGATTTCAGCAGCGATGCAATAGAGACTGTGGATCTGGACAATGAGAACCTGGAAGATTTCTTGAATCAAGAACCTCGAGACTGGTCGGAAGTGAGATGGATCAACGTCAATGGACTGTCCTGGGATGTGATCCGCTTACTAGGAAACCACAAAGGTCTGCATAGACTGGCAATCGAGGATCTCATGCATACCAAAAGTCGCACCAAGGCCGACTGGTATCAAGACCATACATATATGGTTCTTCCTCTACAAAAGCTGATCAATTTGGGAGATCACGATTCGGATCGGGACGATGATGCGTCTGACTATGGCTCCGACTCTGGCTCTGAGGGTGGAGGTGGTGATGGCGATTCGCAATATCGAACCCGGATCATCACAGAACGACAACGGCGGAAACGTGAACAAAAACGTCGAGGCGCTGTGGCATCACTGTGGCATGATTTTTGGAAACCAAATAAGACGAAAAAGAGTGCCCCTGTCAAAGCGACAACGGACCACAGCAATAGACTCGCCCCATCCAACAGCTTCAGAAATTCCAACAAGGTTGATGTCCCCTGGGCACCGAAGAATATTCGATCTATGCAGAGATATCACTCGGGCCCGAACATGGATCGAGTCGAATATGTAAGTTCATCAATATCCATCCTCTGACTTTGTCCAACCGTCAGTCTGACATGAAGTTCTATGCAGATGGAGCGACACGCTGTACTAGGCGCCAAAGGCATCGGAGTGTCAATGGAACAGGTATCGATCTTCCTCTGCGCCGACAACACAGTCATCTCCTTCTTTGAGTACTCGGCCCACGACGTCCAAGGGCCCATCATCCGGCGACTACACACCCAAGGGACAATACTCCGTCAAAGCGGCGACGCTAGTCTCCTTGCACAAGCCATTCTCGATGCCATCATCGACTTAGCCCTGCCGGTAACGACGGCGTACCAAGACGCAATCGGCGATCTCGAACTCGATGTCCTGACTGACCCAGACATCCATCAGTGTAACACGCTGTACATCTTGACATCCGAGATCGCGACCCTGCGCAACTCAATCGCGCCGGTTGTCCAACTGATCGGAGCACTCAAAGACCACAAATCCGACGCATCGACATCCCTCCAGCCATCGTCACGCGTTGTAAGCCCTTCCGTCAACGAACTCCCCACGAACCCACTTTCATGCCTGCAAACCGGCAACAACCATGGCAACAACCCCAACTCCCTGAACCCAGGAGCCCCCAAACCCACCCTCGGCATCCTGCCGTCAGGCATCCGCATCTCCGCACTGACAACCACATACCTAGGCGACGTGGAGGACCACGCACTCCTGATCCAAGATTCATACGACCAAATGCGGCGCTCCGCCGATAACTTGTCGGACCTGATCTTCAACACTGTCTCTGCCTACCAGAACGAGTCGATGAAACAATTGACCATCGTGACATGTTTCTTCCTACCACTAAGTTTTCTGACCGGATATTTCGGTATGAACTTTGAGCGTTTCGCCGCCGTGCAATTGCACAGCGATGCGTTTTTCTGGAATATCGCTATCCCCGTTAGTGTCGGCGTGTCGCTGATTTTGATGCGTGATGTCATGGCGCGCACTGTGGTCAAGTGGGCGAACAAGACGCTGATTCGGAGGGGTCGGAGACGCAGGTTGGAGAGGGTGGGCAAGAGGTAGCCTCTTAATCATATGCCGGCGCACCACGAGAAACCCTGATCTTGATGTGCGGGTGTTATCACTCTACTTTCAGACTTGGAAATGGCTTTGCGCGTGGAACCGGCAGGGGGAAGGAGTTTTCCGAGCCACCGTGGAAATCAGGACCAGTGAGAGAGAGCTGGTCTCTTTGTATGATGAATGCTGTGCTGACCTATGGGGACGTCTGTGCGAGGACGGGTGCCATATTAGCATGCGACAGTTTGGAATTGCGATGGAAGAACTAAACTTGCACACCGCACATCTCTTTGTACAATATCGGAAAGTGGACACAGATTCGATCAGTTGTGCAAGATAGAAACGGGACACGATCGTAGTTTTAATCCTATCGAGTGGAAAGAGGCCTCAGTCTTGTGTTCATCGAGACGTCAAGTGTGACTAAATATTAAAATGGATAGGAAAGAAACAGCGATTCCGACCTTACAGGGAATGACGCTCTGTGACTCAAAATCAATGCTTTCTATTGCTCGTCTGGGTCATGGAATTAATTCGTGGGTATCGTGCAGAAAATTGAAACAAGCGCTTGCAGTCCTCCATGCACTTCATGTCCGTTCGCTGGAGGAATCTGAACGTGGAAAAAAGCCATCCTATCCACAATGGTCAACAACTATTCCGAAACCGGTTCTTCGATGAATGCTCCCCAAAGTGCCTCTTCTGTGGTTTCTCGCCGTCGAGCCTTGCCTGCCCGAACATTCTCCTTGTTTCTTTTCAACGCAATGGGTTCATCATCATCGCTCAGTGTTTCCGCCTTTGACAAATTGGCCTTTCCTTTTCCCTTGTCATTTGGATCCTCGCGTTTTCTCTTCAGTCTCACCATAAGTTTGATTTCCAAGGGAACTAGATGTCGACCTGTCCCTGAATCCTTTAGATCCAGCTGTTTACGACAGACGGGACAAGCGCCCTTTGGTTTCCTGTTTGCCGGCATTTCTTGGCGACGTTGATCAATGGACCAATTCAAGGTGTCGACGATACATCGATGGCAAAATACATGTCCACAAATTGTTGAAGTGGCGTCAGTGGGTGTTTCCATGCAGACAGGACATTTGTAGGCAGTCAAAGGCGTCCGGCCTGACTCATTGCCATTGTTCTGCGCCAGTATGGCATCTTGTCGTTGTTTTGCGAGAAGAGCAGTCAATGAACTACTGTCATCAACTTCAGTGAGATCAACAGACTCGATGGCTGGGTCTTCAGCAATTGTGACGGGAGGTATCGTTCGACGAGGAGTTCTCGAAGACATTTCCGAGGAAGACGTGGAAGGACGTGACATATTTTCCTGCTGTACGTGATTTCGCTCACGATTTCTAGCCTGTGTACGCTCCCAGTTGAGGTGATTGTCTCTCTGTCTATGGATAGCCTCTTCCTCTTGGAGAAGATTGACGTCTGGTAATGCAGGGAAATTGGAGTGTGGGTCGATGGCGTGGAATCGGGGCAGATATGACCAGATGCTAGGGTGTTGAATGGCGAGTGCAGGATGGAGAGGAGGTGCAGGGTAAACAGGTTCATTCAATGTGTTGGAGTTCAAGCGTCTGCCATGCGGCCTATCGTGAGGATGTGTGGCATGTTCGAATGGGACTTGATTAGAATTGTTCGGACTGCTCTCGGTCAAGTCAACAGCGAGGCCTTGATTGATGGGTCTGATGGCTTGAAAGGCTTCTTGAGCGTTTCTCAAAGCCCTGTTGGCAGACTGAAAGGCACGGTGTACGTTCTGACTGGTGTCGTCGTGAGGTGCGAAAGGCAAGTTGATTTGTCTGGGGGAAGAACCTGCTGCTGAAAACCAAGCACGGAAAAGTCTAGGAGAGGGCAAGCGAGGGGGTTGATGAGGCCTGTTTGGCGTAGAGGGTGTAGAAGGAGCAGGAGAAGACGGAGGAAGAGGATTCAAGGGTAGCAGATCCAGGTATGAGTTGTGGTATGGTGGATGATGGGGTGTTGGTGGTTGAGGCAATCGAGATGAGGTGTGTGGAGTGCGTTCATCGTGGTCGGAGTCGCTTCCATCGCTATCGGCGGCAAATGACGAGCTCATGTCGGGGTAAAGCAGAAGAAGGGATTTAGCAGCACTACATGGCGGGCGTGAACGAGATGATCATATTCCGATCAAAGGAAATGAAGAGCGGCGAGGACATCCGAAGTCCTTTGAAATTTGAAACGTTGTCTAACAAGGCTGGCATCGGCGATGCAGTTCGCTTGACAAAGCATTGCATTGGGGGTTCACATCTTGTGGCTTCGCCGTTGCCACTGGAAGGTGTGGCGGTGACGCGGGGTTTTGGGATCTTGAGGAACTTTTAGGCCTTTGCCACCTTCGGTCTTAACTAATCACACGCCTATTAACCCCGTGGACCTTCCATTCCTGAATCAAGTTCGAGTCGCTCTTGCCTTCGGTGCATACAGTTCCCCACGTGACTTCCACATACTTTCTACCAGGTGCCTGCTATATCAACGTCGCTGGCTTCGACCTCGACTCAAATGATACTACTCACCATATATCCCATTAACAGTGGTAGGTACAGCTTCTCAACCTGTGCCGCTGCCACCAGGTCTGCTTGCGGATTCCCATTCGTGCAAAGCGAGTCGAAGCGAGTCGAAGCGAGTCAGACCTGGATCACAGGGAGGCATGTAAAAATCAGACAACTCGACTCCATGATGACTTGGCCTTGACTGAACGACAAGCCAGCCTCTCCGATAGCCTATCAAATTGCGTAAGGCCACCTTTACTGCGTCCAAGGCCTAGCCAAAGCACGGCCAGGAACGTCTAGATGGATCGGCAATCTCGTCATTGCGATATCAACTTGGACTTGAAACAACACCACTTCCTTGGCAGTCCTTCACCCGTCGGTGGGCCATCACCCGCGCTCTAAATGTCGTCCTTCACCATACAGTATGTTTTGCCTTCAGCTGATCATAATCTCACCTGCCAGGCAAAAAGGCTCCTCTTTTCAGCTTCAAGCATGTCAACCCCACAATCATATAGGAGCTTTTCCACGTTGCTCGGAGATTTTATGATGCCGCTGGGACCACCTTACTCGCCAGTGTTTCATTGTCAAAGAAATACTGCAGGGCACACAGTTTCCAGCATATGCCTGCTCTTGTTAGTGATTTACCCTCGCTCGCTCGGCCCATGTACTTTGATTCTTGCATCTACCAGGATCTCCTTTGCTGTATCCCCGGACAGGATTTGTTCGAGGTCCATCAGGTATTTCGCTAATGCATATCGTGCTACATGGCACCGTGGAACACGTTGAGATCTCTGCCTTGAGCACCCCGTTTGCATCAAAGAGGAAATTTGGGGGCACTACTCAATTCCCATCTTCAAGCAGGTCTATATAAGTTTGCTGATCTTCGTCATGATGCTGTTACCCATCAGGCTTCTCGTTCTTGTCTATCATTCGTTTTCTTTCATCTCAGCTATTGAGTAGCTCCAACTGCTGGAACAGTCATTCTTTACCAACCACATCATTGTCTCAAAACCACGCCATTGCTTGTCCTCACCAGACCCAACAATGCATTTGACATTTCAGGCTGTCGTCTTTGGACTTGTCTCCGGTGCTTTGGCACTAATTCCATCACCTTTCGAAAATTATGGCGTGACTCATTCTCATGAAATCAGGGCAGCAAGCTCCACCTTCCCGACTGCGTCTGGAACCAGCTCCTTGAGCTCGGCCAAGACTGTTACTGGTGTCTTTGACGGAAAGATGTTCCGTTTCGATCGTGGAAGTAGGTCACCTTCTCCCTTACTTGTTTTTGAAACAACCTGACGGTTATAGCAACCTGTGGAGGTCAAGCTGAAGGTGGCACCAAGGATGCTGTCTTCATCGTCGAATCGGGCGGCACGGTCAAGAACGTCATCATCGGGGCGAAGCAGAGCGAAGGAATTCACTGCCTCGGCCCTTGCACAATTCAGAATGTTTGGTGGGAAGATGTTTGCGAAGATGCCTTATCCATAAAGCAAACCTCTGGTACTTCATACATCATCGGTGGCGGCGCTCGTGGTGCAGATGACAAGGTCATTCAACACAATGGGGGAGGCACCGTCAGCATCAAGGATTTCTTCGTCGATGACTTCGGCAAGCTTTATCGTTCCTGCGGAAACTGCAAGACTCAATACAAGCGCACTGTCGTCATCGATGGTGTCAAAGCGAGCAAGGGCAAGACTTTGGTTGGAATCAATTCCAACTACGGCGACACAGCTACCATCACCAACAGTTGCATTGCCTCAACTGTCAAGAAGATCTGTGCTGAGTTCGAAGGCAACAACTCCGGCAAAGAACCCACAGAGATTTCCAGTGGACCTAGTGCAGCTTGCAAGTTTTCCACCGCCGATGTGACTAAGTGCTAAACGAATCGTCGGTCTACGCTTGGGAGGGAAATGCCACAATGGGCCGAGTGAATGTGCACGGCCAAGGCTTGAGACCATTGTCTGAATGGATTGTTGATTTATATTCTTGTACATAAGTTTTTCTAGAACGATGTATTCATCTAGGCTGAGACGCCGAAACCCTGAACAGGCAACCTGATCCGTGACTACATGTTAGACACATTTTCGCTAAGAGAGACCTCGACACGATGAGCTCGCTAGGGCATGCTATACAAAACGGATATCAGCGCGAAGTTAAAAGAGCTCACAAGCTCCCCAGCTTCGATATGACCGTCGGACTTTTTCCTTGTCGTTGAGGTCGGCTGCAGCTCCCAAACAGATGGCTGTTCATGACCGAGGTGAAAAGTCACCCAGAGTCTAGCTGAGTGAGCGACTAGGTAAAGTTTCTTCTCGTTCGTTGGATCTGTCGTCTCCACAGGTCCTGGTAGCAGCTTCAACGTTCGAGATATGACTTGTCTCGTGCTTCTTTCCCTCTTGTACTTGCCGTCTGTCTGTACCACCTTATACAACTTCTATGCATGAGGCGAATGATCCGAGGATACCAGAAGTGATCCGTCCAAATGATCCGGCGCAGGAACAACAGATGCACCAACAGGTAGCCGAAGGGAGGGGTTGAGCCAAGAGCCCGAAAGTTTGGTCGTGTGCTCGATTGCCTGATCAGGGCTAATCAGACCTCATTCCAGCAAGGCTAGTTCCTGGGCGTACGACGTTTCTGCAACCTTGATATCTTTGCTTTTTGGAGCTCCCCTCTTGCCCCGGAAACTGGTGCCCAGGTAGGTAGCTCAATGCAGATGCTGTATGACGATGCACGATAAGATAGCAGTTGAGCTGAGAAGGTGCTCGACTCTCTCTCGGATAAAAAGCTCTTCTAACACAGGTCCTTCGCTGCTCTCGCTGTCATAACTTCAAGTCGATTCGAGAGTAGATTTTGCCCTCACGTATTTCTTGAGCAGTCCTTTCACCGCAAAAATGAGGTGGTCCACTGACAAGCTTAGCAAAACCACATGGTTGTTGGTGGCAGCTATCACTGGTGTCAATGCAGTCCCAATCCTGACGCCGCGCCAACCGACACAGCTCACCCACTGGCCAGCCGCGGCAGCAAACACTTTGAATATCATGATCGCGGCAAATGCTCACAAGGGAAACTATGCCGTCTTCGACATGGACAACACTAGCTACCGGTACGACCTGGAAGAATCCCTTCTGCCCTTCCTGGAAGGCAGAGGCATCATCACACGCGAGACGCTCGATCCATCACTGAAACTGATCGAGTTCAAGGACACAGCGAACTACACCGAGACGCTGTTCAGCTACTACTATCGCCTGTGCGATATCGACGACAAAGTCTGCTACCCCTGGGTCGCACAGGTATTCTCCAACTTCACCCTGCGCGAGTTGAAAGGCTATGTCGACGAGTTGATGGCCTTCGAAGGCAACATCACAAGCACGTACTATGATGATGACGTCGTCACTGACATTACAATCAATCGCCCGCGGATCTTCGCTGGCCAAGTCGAGCTGTACAACGTCCTGATGGAGAACGGCATTGACGTTTATGTGATGACAGCGGCGTCCGAAGAGCTCGTGCGCATGGTTGCGTCTGACCCCAAGTACGGTTACAACGTGCCGCCGGAGAACGTCATCGGCGTCACTACGCTACTGAAGAACGAGACCGATGGCGAGCTCACCACAGCGCGGAAACAGATCGAGGACGGAGAGTACGATGAAGAGGCCAACCTGGATCTCGTCCTGACTCCGTACCTGTGGACGCCCGCGACGTGGTTCTCGGGCAAACAGGCTGCTATCCTCGAATATATTGATCAATGGAAGAAGCCTGTGCTAGTTGCCGGAGATACCCCGACTAGCGATGGGTACATGCTATTCCATAGCGTAGATACCCATAAAGGGGGTGTTCATCTTTGGATCAATCGCAGAGATCGCTATCTTACGCAGATTGAGGAGATGATATCGGAGAATTCGGCAGCCCAAGCGGCTGAAGGCTTAGAGGTGACCGCAGATAAGAACTGGGTCATCGTCACACCGGCCGAGATCCTGGGATCGTCTTAGTGCTCTGGAGCCAGTAGTAGTGGGAGACAGAGGATTACGAGACATTTACGAGACCCCGGAAACGACATCTCGATACTGAACAAATGAATAATTTATGATCTTAATACTGGAATATTCAGTCCCACTGCCTTCGTTTTGATAATTCTTTGCGTCGAAATTCAGTACACGGGACGTGGAAATGTCGTTTAAACCATCCTGTCCTGAGATCAAGTTCATAAAACACATGATAGTTCACCGTCCTCGGAGGTCCGTGGACCACCATGGATGTAATCGAACCCTCATCCCTAACTATTCACAAAAAGCCTCTATGATTACGAACACTCCTTTGGTCTTTGTTTATAATGTATTTGTAAGCCCGGCTGGTTCTCTTACTGAATCGTGATTTGAAGTGCTTTCACGTCTGGATTTTACAAGCAATTCGACTCGACAGACCGAGGTTCAACCTGTATATAATCTGGCGAGACTATCGTCGGCTTCTTGGTGCTTCTCAACTCATATTTGATAGCATATCAACAATGTCCAAACTAATTGTCGTCATTGGAGTGACCGGTATACAGGTACGTGGCCAAGTTTCTGCAACATATAACGTCGAGGACTGAACTTATGGCAGGGATCTTCTGTGGCGAACACTTTCCTTCGTTTGAGTGAGTGGAAAGTTCGTGGCATCACACGTAATCCTGGAAGCACGGCGGCCCAGGCTCATGCGGCCAAGGGAGTTGAGATTGTCAAAGGAGATCTCGACGACAAGGGGTCACTACTTGCTTCTTTCAAGGGTGCGACGGCAATTTTCTCAAATACTGATTTCTTTGGTCATCTTGGAGATGCACTGATCTCGCCTGAGATCACAAAGGGTCGGACGCCCAATCAATACGCATATGACCGAGAGGTTGAGCAGAGTCTCAATATCGCCAGGGCAGCTGCTTCAACCTCAACTTTGGAGACTCTTGAGCGCTTTGTTCTCTCGTCATTAAGTGAAGCCCGGAAATTGAGCAAAGGGAAATACACCAAACTATACCATAACGACTGCAAAGCAGAAATGATACAGCTGATCCAAGATCAATTTCCAGCGCTCGCGGAACGTATGAACTTTGTGCAGGTTGGCCACTATGTTCGCAACTGGCAAATATCGCCAGCTCTCCGGCCGCAGAAGCAGGCGGATGGTAGTTTTCAAGTCAGAAGAACCTTTTCCCCGGAGTACCAAATGCCATTCATCGTCACGCACAAGGATACTGGTGCGTTCGTTAAGGCTCTGGTGGATCTGACTCCAGGAACACACTTACTAGGGGTGTCAGAATACATGACTTGGCCAGAATGGACAGAGCTTTGGGGACGTGTCAACGGAGTAAAAGCGACATTTGTGCAGGTCTCGGAGGAGGAATACTTTGCAGGTATGCCAGAAGCTCTGAAGGAAGAACTCATAGACTCATTTCGGTATGTGGAGGAGTTTGGCTATACTGGTGGAGATCCTGATGTTGTAGATCCCGAGGAGGTAAGTCATCCAGCCCCCTTTGGCATTATGGCTCGCTGACCGGTCGCAGCTTGACATCAAAATCCCACGGACATCAATGGAGGAGTACTTCAAACGAGAAGACTGGTCATCGGTCTTGTAATTCTGCTTGTCTCCGCGGTCCCGAGGTACAACGCACCCGACAATCGCAATTTGGCGATGCAAGTAGTACCAGCATCACTGATGATAGCTGCAACGAAGACGAGAATAGATTGTATGACAGAAATATTCTCGGGACATCCGCTAAGAAAGCTTGGCGAGACTACGTGCATCTTAAGTTGGAGAGGATCAATCGATCTTTCGTTTCGGTCTACTCAGCTGTGTTGTCTGAGCCTCGCCCTGCAGGGGGCTGCCATGTTGATATCCTCGACAGTCGCACAGATGTTGCCAAAATGGTGATACTGTAGAGGGAAGGAGCGCTCACGCATGCTGATCTAGCTCCTGCCGATGCATTTGAGCTGACAAATTCCGGACCCACCCCCGCGGACCTCCGAGGAAGGAACGACCATGTAGTTGGAGGTAGGTCTTCTTCCTGCAATGTCTACTGCCTCAAATGCAAAACACCAGCATGTTGCGAAATCGTGGGCGAGCAGATCCCGTCTCATGTCAGTCATGTCGAGCGAAGAAGCTAAGGTGCAACCGCGTTCAGCCATGTTCAAATTGTGTGGCTCGTGGTCTTACTTGTAGCTTTTTGATACCACCGGGAAAACATGCCAATACCAACGGGTCACCCACATACACGAACGCAGAACTTCTAGCACGTCTTGAGCGTGTGGAGGCGGCACTATCGCAACACTCGTCTCAGCTCAATCAGGCAAAAGATGGTCCAGATGGCAGTCCTTTTACAGCACCACCGCTTGAGATATACGGATCGGGCGCAGCCCTCTCACCTGACAACCATCGAGATCGAGATGAGGATTCAAGGTTGCTTGAAAACGTCGGAACAAGGGAAAATGTCCTTGTTTGTGACCCGCACCGATTCAGTCGAAGTCTTGCTTTGCACGTGGGAGGCATCTACTAACCGTTGGCTAGCTTTCAGATTTGTCCAATGACTTGGTGCTCAAGACGTGTACGACCCGAGAGATCCTTGAGAACCAAGGAACAGATGGGTTTGTTGTTGTTCCAACCTATAGCGTTGCCGCTCTCCTTCTTCAGGCCTACGAAAACAATGTGGATTTCCTACTACGCATCATACATATCCCGACAACCCGATCGATGATGAGAATATTCTACTTGCATCTGAATGAAGGTGAGAATGTTCAACCAGGTCAAGCTGCACTTCTGCTTGCAATCTTCGCCTTATCTGCTTTTTTCTACCGACCTTCTGAAGGCTCTGAGGTAGTGAACAATGAGCTTGAAGCTGTCCACCTTGCACGAGCATTGGGCAAGGCTACATTGAATGTCCTGGATCATTCAAGGCGTACTACTTCTGGCACCTTGGCAGATGTGCAGTCGTACATTTTTATGACGTTCCTTACCTTCCAACTCGACGGCTTTTCAGCTCGTGGACGGTTGCTGTCAACGAGCGCCCTCTCAATCGCCCGGGATCTTGGGCTCCATCAAGTCGATGCCAATCCAGAACGGTCGACCAATGCTCAGCTCAATATTCGTGATTTAATTGACCGAGAAGTAAAACGGAGAGTTTTCTGGTGCATAGCTTCAACCGATTGGTATGGTATTTCTGCTGTGGGTTTTGTCCTAAATCCTCATGAATATATAGGTTTCAATCTTCCGTCTCCGGTCCACAAGAAGGCATGTATTTCATACAACCAGCCCATATCAAAACCAATATCCCCAAAGACTGCAATGACGATGACGTGCTCCTAAGTGGAGGTGATCACGGCATGAACGGCCCTCAGCCCACAGGCATGACTTACTTCGTTGAGCGAATTAAGCTCGCACACTTATGCCGCGAAATGGTTGATCTATTACCAGTGGGAGTCACGGATATCGGTTGCGTATCTTACGATCGTGTCATTGCGCTGGACCAGAGGTTGGTGGCATTCATTTCTGATTTGCCCTTCTTTTTCAAGAATGACCTTGAGAGCCGGAGGCGTACGAAACCATTGGAATCCATGTATCCCAATATCGGACTATTGCGGTACTGCATCACCAGAGTGGCTCATTCGAGACGCTGCAAACTTCACCAGAGGTTTCTTTTGCGGCAGTCATCTGATCCACGTTATGTTTACTCAAGGCAGGCGTGTCTCGAATCAGCACGGGCCGTCATGCAGTTTTACGATGGCCTCGGAGGTGATGGCCATCCAAAAGTCGTGACAGCGAGGATGGGAATTGCTCTGCATTTCATGCACCTTGCTTTAGCAGTTTTGGTCATGGATTTGTGCTTCAATAAAGACGAAGCTAACGAAGCAGAAATAAAGGAAGAAGTCAGAGCGGGTTTACAAACTTTGGAAAACGTCAAACATATCTCTCCGCTTCTTGGTAGATTCCTGGGCTCGTTATACCAAGTTCTGAGAAAGCATAAGGTCTTCGTGGCTGAGAAATCTTCAAATTTGATACCTGCCGATCTGATATTCTCCCACAAGCAGGCGACAACAATAAGCAATTCATCGTCGCCGAACAACGATCTGTTGCAGGTTCCGCATTCTGACTTCGGTGGTGGCTCCGAGTATACTTTCGATACTTCTTTCGATGACTTCTGGCAAGGTGCAGTACATGGCGACCCAAATCTTGATGTGTCTATTTGGGACGATCTTTTCTCTAATCTTGATTCACGGCCATTGTAAAGCATACGGCACAAGTGAACTGGATAAAACAACCTTGAACTTGTGATTGAACACCATATTATCATGCTTGTAACGCAACCATTCAGCTCAAAGGACTTTTAAGGGCATTTCAACTCTGTGTGACAGAATTTTATTATGAGGACCTATCGCGTGCACTTTTCATGCAACGAAGGCTGAATGCTATCTGTTCTCCAACTTCATTCTGGGATCTGCAGTAAGTCATAGATGTGGCTGGAGCACAGTACTACCGACATTTTTTGTTCACTTCAGTTTTGCACCCGCTCCAGCAATAACGTACTGTTCTAATCTGGGCAATGGTGTCCACTGGGATTTGTACTCATATGGTGGATTGACGAAAACGCCCGGCGTGGTGATATTATTGGGGCCACACTCGATGAACCAATTGTCTGAAGAAGAAAGCATCACGTATTAGTACAATAATTCGCTCTCCATTATATTCAAAGGTTGGTACTTACCTCTGAGCGTTGCCCTGCCATCGGGCTCTGGGTCGCCGTCCGGGACGTGTTGGGGCTATCCGCAGGGATTACGAGGCCGTGCGTGCTAACCGGCTCTTTGGCATAGGCGAAGATGTTGCCTTCCACGAGCGCGTCACCATCATCACGAGGATGCACACCCTGAGCTGTGATGTTGTAGAAGTAGTTGTTGAAAACGTGAGCCTGGCCGAAGCGGATTGCCGGCGTGCGAGTCGATACATCATTGAAGTAGTTGTGGTGATAAGTGAGATGATACTTATTGCCTTCCCAAGGTTTGGCGAGCGGGTTTCCGCCTACGAGGGACACTTTCTGTAGACGAGAGTTAGTGCCAATGAAGTCGCGAGAATGTGAAGGAGCTCACCCAGTGATGATGGAAATAGTTCCACGAGATGGTAACCCAGTCGGAACCTTGAGTGATATCGACCAGTCCGTCATAGTAGTCGTATCCTTTGCTTCGTTCGCTGAAAAACTCATTATGGTCGACCCAGATATGATCGCTGAAAGTGGCGCTGATGCAATCGGTGTCAACAGCATGGTGGATAACCAAGTTCCTCACAATCACATTCGTCTTGTTTGCGATCTGCAGACCGAACCCCTCAATATCCGCGCCTGTACCCACACCGATGATGGTAGTGTGGTTGCCGACTTTTGCTCGTCGTGTGAAGACGAACTTCCCTTCGACCTCGACAATCTTAGGCTCATCCGTCTCCACGGCGGCGTAAAAGCCGTCCAGAGTGGTGACCTTGATGACAGGCCCACCCTCGCCACCAGTCGTGCCTCCAGCGAGCGTCGAGAATCCAATTTGCTTCTGCTGCCAGTCGGTCCAGGGCAATGCAGCGCACACCGATGCAAATGCGAACCAAATGAAGACCTTCATCGTTGGCGGGTCGAGGCTTTCCTCGGAGACAACACAAATAGATACTCTTGGGCTCTCGGTTTGGAAACATACTGGTGGTGGCCGGCGAGTCTCTCCATTTTATCCTCGTCGAAACGCCCACCACTAGAAGCATGTCATCACATCACCACCTGTGTGGGACAACATGAGATCAACGTTGACACGCATCTTACTGCCCCAATTCTCTCTATACGTCCGGCCCGCCGCACATGTTGAGGTATAGTGTTGTGGAGGCTGGGGATAGAATGATCAAATTCTGCGCCTCACGTGGGAACGTTCTCATAGCTTGGGGCAATTTCACAACCGCAAGGTATGCACGCCGGGGTTGCAAAGCGCGAGACGGACAAGGGATGTCGTCACGGCGGTCAATCAAGTAGCGGCTTGGTATACATGTTGCCCCTGGTATCGACCTGGGTGTCGATGACCCCGACACCTGTTCAGTGCTATAGTATGGACTAAGCATGGGGATCTAGCAAGGCATGTCAGTCCTGGTGCTCGACAAAGTCTCCGAAATCAAGATGCGGAGCAAGCGAGGCCCGGGGTGGAGGTTGGAATGCCGAGTTCTGCCAAGACTTCAATCTCCTATCAAAGGTAAGCAGGTCCTGGTCCATGCCGATCATCAAGGCCCAGCGGGGTGAGAACTTATGTGCTAGAACAGATCCCTTGTGCAGACGTCAAAGAATGGAGACTTGAAGAGGCAGGTCAATATTGAAGGTGGAGGTGCGGGGGTTCCGAATTGGAAAGCTGGGGTATGGGAGACGCGGGGGCCTTTGGGGGTCACTGGCTTCGCGATTCGAGCACACTCGAAATTGTTCTGGAGTATTTTCATGCCGCCAAGAGGCAGTCATTTTCCAAAGAACAAAATTGCTTGCTGTTGTCAATATTCAGGGTTTATGGTGCGAAAAGCGGTGGCAAAAACATGAGTCTCACGGTTAATTTTACTTTAGAACTTGTGTGACAACGAAATTAAGTGTCGCAGGCACGAGGTCTGCCACGTATCTCTTCGAAGAATGATTTACGAATGGCTAGGCTGTACAATATGCCTCGGCGTATGGCCGATCGGTGTCATCTGACATCTTTGCTCCAAAACCATGAAACGCCGCGCCTACTATGCTTTGAGTGTAAAATATCCAATAAGTCAAGTTAACGAAAAATGCTGGTGGGAGCTCATCGCCAGCTCGAACCGTTATAATCCGATATATAGCCGTCTTCGTGACGTAAACGTCTGAAATCAATGAATTGCGACTAAGCGGTCAGAATTTATATTCCTCCTTTCTGCGGTGATGATTCCGTCGACGCCTTCGTGCTCGAGTTGTTGTCGTAGTGGCCCTTGTCGTCGTGGTGACCACAACTGTGGCGCCAGTGGTGATAGTTGAAGTTGCCGCCGAAGGCGCGACTGATGTGGTGGTGGTTGTGGTGGTGGTTGTAGAGGGAGATATAGTGGTAATCGTCGTTGTAGTGGGAGATGCAGTAGTAGTGGTAGTCGTCGAAGGAGATATGGTCGTGGTGGTAGTAGTAGTAGTTGTAGAGGGAGATGTAGTGGTAGTCGTCGTTGTAGTGGGAGATGCAGTAGTAGTGGTAGTCGTCGAAAGAGATATGGTCGTGGTGGTAGTAGTAGTAGTTGTAGAGGGAGATATAGTGGTAGTCGTTGTTGTTGAAGGTGATGTAGTGATGGTGGTAGTTGTAGAGGGAGATGTTGTCGTCGTGGCTGCAGTGGTAGGATCGGAGATCGTAGGTATAGTTGTTGTGGTGACATATGGAGGGGTCGTGGTGGTGGTCGAGAATGGAGAAGTGGCAGTGGTGACTATAGCAGTTGTACTCTCTGAGACTGCTGTGGTGGTCGTAGTGGTCGTGCTTTGTGAAGTACTAGAAAGTGTCGTGGTGGTAGTGACTTCAACTGATGTGGGTGACAAGGAGATGGCGCTGGTGGGGGATGAAGGTAAGATCGTGCTTGAAATCGTGGTGGTATCAGGAAGAGATGCAGTTGTTGTAGTGGTGGTAGATGATAGAAAGATCGTACTGGAAGCAATAGTGGCCGTGGAACTTGAAGGAATGAGGCTTGTTGTGTCAATTGCCGATGTTGCTGCGCTAGAGCTCAGTGAGAACATGCTCGTAGATGAGACGTCTTCTGATATAGTGGAAGAGGTGAAGGTAGCAGAAGTGGTCGCAAACGACGACATGGTTGATGTTGTGAGCGACGATGTACTGGAGAACAGAGACGTAGAAGATGTGACAAAGGATATGGTTGTTGACAGGTCTGCTGTGGATGTACTTGAGATTGAGTCAGTTGTTGATAATGTTGTGCTGGACGCATCAGTGCTTAGTGTGGATCCTGCTATGCTGCTGCGAGAACTTGTGTCTTCGATCTGCGAAGTGATCTGGGAATTGCTGAATGCTATCGAGGTAGTAGCCGAGCCGTCGGAGGTCGTAATGACTTCTGTTGTCGTAGAGGAACTCGATAAGTTTGCGGTGCTGCTTGTACTGCTTGTTGCCGTCCCTGTAGTTTGGGTGACCTCGGAGGAAGTCATGCTGGATGTCGAGCTGCTGACCTCGAAGGATGGTACAGCACTTGAAGATGTGCTCTCGAAGGTGGGAGAGAGCGTACTTAAGCTCGATATTGACGAAGACGACACGGCTGTGCTATCTGGATCTGGGGTTGAGGTGAACAACGTAGACGTATTGGGCCCAGGAGCTGTGATACTGCTGTCTGACGCCGTTGTTGCTAGACTGACAGTGGTACTGGTCGTTGATGTTGTAATATCTGTCGCAGTCGTCCCAATAGCTATACTAGTTGTCGAACTCGTATCCGGGCTCGTTGTAGTCACACCTTCTGTACTTGCTCCAGTTGTTGGTGTGCTCTCCGTAATTGTTCCCGTGCTTTCAGTAGTTGTTGTACCACCGGTCGTGCTCGTGCCACCTGTGCTGGTGATCGTCGCAATGCTCTCTGTCCTTGATGTTATCTCCATATCCGAAGTAGTTTCAACGCCAGTACTGGTCATACTTCCTCCGGTGGTTGTCCCGATTGAACCGCCCGCACTATTTGTCACAGTGTTATCTGAAATTACCGAGGGCGATGTGGTCGATGTCATAGTAATGTACTGAGATGTCAGTATCGTCGAGGTGGTGGAAGATATTGTGGGCTCTGTTGAGAGGAAGATTGAAGAACTCGATGTCGACGAACCAGAAATTTCTGAGGTGAAACCCAAAGAAGTGGTGCTAGGCACAGTTTCCAAGGAAGAGGATAAAGTGGTCAGAGTTGGTGTTGTTAAGATATTTAGCATAGACGTGGAAGTACTGCTTGTAGTTTCAGACTCGTCTGTAGTGCGAGTGCTGGTGGATTCTATCGAAATACTCGAAATCATGGACGTATCTGAGGCTGTAGAGGTGTCTGTTGTGGTCGAGGTGTCTGTTGTGGTCGAGGTGTCTGTTGTGGTCGAGGTGTCTGTTGTGGTCGAGGTGTCTGTTGTGGTCGAGGTGTCTGTTGTGGTAGAGGTGTCTCCTGCCACCGACGTTGCTGCTGTAGCCGTGGGTGTGAAGAGTGTGGAGATGCCGGTTGTGGTACCTAGGTCCATGGAGTTGCTACTCTGTGTAGAGGTAGTAGATATCGTCAATGACAGAGAGATGCTTGACGACGAAGAAATATTTTCTATTGCTGACGTCTCAGAAGCCGTAGAGCTCGAGGATGTTTCCGCACCAGATGTTGTGGTTGTGTCCGAAGCTGTCGTATCAATCACTTGTTGGCTAGATGAACTTGTTCCTTCAGAGTTTGCGCTGCTTGCAGAGGTTGAAGTAATGGCAAAGGATGTCTCGGATGTACTCATAGTTGTCGATAGTATGGAAGCGGATCTGGAGGTAGAGAGATCGTCGAAAGAATAACTGGAGGTTAGGCTATCACTTGTGGGAACTGTATTCATTGAAACAGTTGAAGAGTCCAGTTGTGAAGTTGCCAAAGTCTCACTGCTGCTATCGCTCGTTGTGGAAATGGAGCTTGACGCAGGTATACTAAAATCTGTTGAATCGGAACTCTCCGACGACATACTCGAGACAAGGGAAGTCGTGATCAATGGCTCCGTAGTTGTTGACAACTGTGATGTAGTGGTCATGAAACTGTTGGTCTGAGTTGTGATCATCACGGTTGTCGTAGTGAAGTAAAAGCTTGATAGAGTCGTGCTCGAGACGAAGGACTGTGTAGAGAGCGCATTGGACAATGTAGAACTACTCGTAGATTCGCTTATCGTGGTTGTGCTGCTCTGGAGGAGTGTGGTCGCGTCAAAGAAGATACTTGTGCTAGTGGTTGTACCTTGGGGTCCAGTGACACTAGTGGAAGAGGCTGAGGTCATATCGCTGTTGAAGATATCGCTTGTTGTTGATTGGGTCGTGAGAGGCCCAGAAAATTCTGATGAGCTTGGTAGTGAACTAAAATAACTCGTACTGCTACTCTCTGTCGTCGTGCGGGTATCGGTAAATGCGCTTGTTGAGGCTGTCGCAATGATATCAGTTGTAGTGCTAAGGTCGTCAGAGCTTGTGCTGGGCATACTCGTCAACTCGCTTGTTGTGATGCTAAATTCAATGGTGCTCATGGAATTAGTTGTGGTGGTAGGTGAAGAGAAAGTGGTTGTATCAACGACGGTGGTGGATTCAACTGATGTGCTTAAAACCCCAGTCATAGTGCTAGAACTGAGACGCGTTGTAGATTCGGTGACAGCGTCACTTTCTGTCGTGCTAGTTGAGGAGTCGCTCATAGTTGTTGAGCCACTCGTCGTCGTCGCAGTATCACTCGTCGTCGTGGCATCACTCGTCGTCGTGGCATCACTCGTCGTCGTATCAGTATCACTTGTTGTCGTCGTACTAAGATCACTTGTCGTTATAGTGTTAGCATCACTGGTCGTCGTGATAGAATCACTCGTGGTAGGTGAGCTACTGGTTGTCGTAGAATCGAGGATTGTTGTACTAGTGAAGGACATACTCATGGTTGCAGAATCAGTCCTGAGGGTTGACTGAGTTGTAACGGCAAGGCTCTCTGTACTACTAGAGTCGCTTGAGGTGGAATCACTTGTGGTGCTGCTGTCGCTAGTAGTGCTCAAGCTCATGGTGGTAGTAAGCGAAATCGTACTGCTGGCACTTATTGTATAGTCAGATCCACTTGTAGTAGTCAAATCGACGGAAGAGCTGGGGTCGCTAGTTTTGCTATCAGTTGTGGAACTATCCCCGGCCGTGGTGGTGTCAGGAGTGGTTATATAGCTCGCAGTGGTAGAACTTGTTGAGTCTATCTTGCTACTTGTGGTAATATCTCTGAGGGTCGAGCCAGTACTTGATGTGTTGTCTTCTGCGGTGGAAGTACTTGTGATTGTAGGCTCTATTGTTGTTGAAGTGATGTGTTCGGTCGAGGTGGTTGTCATTTGCCCATCATTTGTTGCTGTAGTACTACTCAACTCATTAGTGGATGTTGATGAGGCTGTGGTCCCACCACTTGTAATGAATGTCGATGTGGTCATCGGTGCACTACTCATGGTAGACATTGATGTAGGTTCGGAAGTGGACGACAGAGTCACTTCGACCGAGGATGTGGCCATGCTCGTAACCGACACAAAAGTAATTGACGTTGTTGTGGTCACATATGCACTCGTAGTAAAGGTAGAATCTAGAGTTGATGCCATTGTCACATAACTTAGAGTTCGCGAGGTCGACTCAGTTGAAGAGGACGTTGTGATGTAGTTATTGATTGAAGTACTGACGTTGATCGAAGACGTCGCCATACCCAAACTACTCGTTGTATCGGATGTCTGCAAAGACAAGCCTGTAGTTGTGACTGAAGTCTGGCTAGCAGTGTCGAAACTTTGGCTTGTATCTGGGCCACTAGCCGATGATGTACCCACACTCGTAGTATCCGAAAAAGAAATGATGGTTGTACTAGAACTTGAATAGTCCAGACTACTAGTTGCAGACGATTGTGCTTCGAAGGTGCTGATGGTTGAGAGTCCAGAGCTCACATCACTAGTCATCGTACTACCAGAGAAAGTTACAGATGTGGTTGTAGAGGTGGTCGTTATTTCACTCGAGAATTGCGGCGCACCCACAGAAGTGGATATTAGAGACGAAGCCGATGTGGTGAACGAGCTCCGAGCCGTTGTTGAGGACGTATCAGTTAATTGTGATACAGGTGTGAATTGAGACGCAGTGTCTGAAGATGTAGAGTCAAACAATGAGGTCGACGTCATAGTCGCCGTGGTAGTACCAGTGGAGGTGGAAAATATTATACTTGATGAGGTAGTCAGTTCGCTGCCTATCATCGTTGGCGTGGAAATCGATCTTGTGAAGTCTGAACACGACGATCCTGTTGGATTCGGCATAGATGTTAACGCTGAGCTGCTAGTTGTGGATGCTGTAGCGGAGGAATATCCGATGATAGTTGTACTTAAGGAAGCCGGTGCACTCGCGGTGGACACGGCGCTTAAGGCTGTCGAAGTCATATATGTGGAAGAAAGGATGGATGATGTAGAACTAAGTACTGAGGTACTGATGGTCGCACTTGGTGCGGCAAGTGTCCTTGATCCATCATTTGTGTTTGATACACTTTGTGCTAATGTCGAACCTGTCATACGAATTTGCGACGATGACAAGAAGACGGTGGCGGACTCCTTCCGCGTCACAGATATCGTGGGACTCGAGGTCGGCAGTGTCGAGCTTCCTGATTGTGTGGGAACTAGAAATGTAGTCTGAGTCACAGGGGAAACAGGGAATGGAAGAGACAGCGAAGAGGAGGAAACAAACGGGTATTCTGCAGAAGTTGCAGATGTGATAGGCGACAAAACACTGGGAGAAGAAGCCGAAGTCGTCACAACCACGGAATTTGACGGTGTTGTCGACGGTATGCTCGGTGCGCTTGACACTGGAATACTCGAGCTGTACGTGATTGTGAAGGCTGTTGTGCGGTAGGTTGAAGTATCGAGTGACAGGCTGGATGCGACTGCACGAGTACTTGTGGCTGTTGGTCCAACTGAGAAACTGGTCGGCAGTGTGACCAGCATTGTACTTGAAACAGATGAGGATAGGGAAGAGCGTGCCGTTGTGGAAATTGAACTTGTGCCATGTGGAGTTGTTGAGTTCTGAGTACTTTGGTTTGGAATTAAACCTGTGTATGGCGTAGTCGCGGTCATTATCGGTAAAGATGCCTGAGCTTCTGAGGATAGAGATCGTGGTACAAATGTCGACGTCCTTGCGGAGGGCGGAGGTACGTAAGACAATGTGGCAGAACTGCTTGTAGTCACGTATTTGATGATGGTCGTCGTCATCGATCTCGTCGAAGACGCTGCAGCCGGCTTCGACGTCATGGCAATACTAGTGGACATTGTAACATCCCTTGGACCCAGGGTGGCAGATGATATGCTTGGCAACACAGATGCACTATTCGATATTGGATTCATTGATAGAGTGGAGTTCCCTGTAGACCACGCAACCGATACCGCAGAAGACAAGGTCGCGGGAGTGGTTGCGGAGAACATCAACCCAGTCTGAGATTTTGAATATGTCGGAAGACTACTTATTGTGGATGTCGGATCTATCGGACTTGATACCGCTGATGTCGCCATGGATACGTCTACCGGGCTCATTGTGTTGGGCAAGGATGATAGAGCGGAAGATGTCGGTGGACTGCTAGTTTTCTCAATCGGCTGCGTTGCTGATCTACCCGAGAGAACGGTACTCGAGGAAGAACTCATGTATGAGGCAGTTGTATAGGAGGTTTGATATTTTGTCGAGTTTGTTGAGATTTCCTGCCTCGGACCTGTGCTCAAAAACATTTTCGAGCTCCAAGACAAGGTTTGAACGAGATGTGTATTAGAAATGCTTCTGGCCTGTGTCAAGGCTATCTTGGTCGTGGAAGTCATGGTCGGCTGACCGGTCCAGTCCGACCAGTATTGATGATGGCCCCAGGTGTCAGAATCCCCAAGTTGCTCATGCGGTAGAGGCCACCAGGAGGAATCCGTTTTTATATTCGCCATTGTAGGCAAGGCATAGGTGAAGGTACTGTAGAAGATGTCAGGTTGACGATGGGGTTTTGCACAGACATGAAATGAATACGAACCTTTGTTGGGCCAATGTAGTCCACGGGATAGTGTAGGTGATAGTCTTGGTGATGTAAACAGTGAAGTCGAATATTCTTGGCCCAGTACAGGTCCTCGTCACATAAGCGTTCCAGCTACGTGGTGGAAAGGAATGGACACGACGAGTAACATCGCTTGTAGCAATGCTGCCAGATGGCACAGCGGATGCTGCGGTTTCAGGCGGTGCCGTGAAAACTGCTGCCGGAGCTGTCTGTGGGAATGTCCACACATACGTACCTCGCTCAAGAACGGCAGTCTGAGTGGAAATGGTCGCAATTGCGGGAGTTTCCATCGGGAACTGTGGGAGAGAAATCCACTTCTCCATCCATCTTAGACACTTTCGCCTTTTCGAGGAAGTATAGCATTCCAGGACGACAACTCGTTGTTCGCGACTAGAGTCTTTCTTCTCAGCACAGGACTCGCAAAGTCCACTTCCTTGCCATCCAGGAATTGCAAAAGGCCCGATTTCTCGAAAGGGTGCCCACGCCCTCCTAACTATGGTTGTGTGGTCTGAGATGTCATGATCATTGAGCCTCCAGGGCAGGCGATACCTCAACCAAGCCGATTGTGTCGTGTGTAAAGTCTGTGTAATTGTGCTGTATGCTTGTGAAATTATCACTGGCTGGTCCGTCCTCGTCACCGTCAAGGTTGAGCTTGTGTTTCCATTCCAAGCGCATGGAATGGTGGTCAACAGAAATGCGAAGGTATCAAAGGTGAGTTCTGTCGAACATCGGCGCCTAATGCATATTGATTTCGGTATGCAAGTCGAGACTTGCTGGAATTGACTGGTCACCAGCACTGGTTCTACACTGAGACTTGGAGGGGCCGCCGGACAGGGATGAACTGTTGCCAATATCAGTGAGTGATCCGCTGCTACATTTAAACATGCCAGAAGGATGTTTGCAAAGATAAGTAATGCACTGCGCATCGCAGATGTCGCCGGATGAGCTCTGCAGTTGCTATATCAAGGTGGTGCAACTTGTTAAATAAGGAGGAAATATTCAGTCATGGTTTGAGCAATTTTTGATCTCGTTGGTGTGAATCGTCACGGCCAGCTTTGGATGTGTGAACTGGGTTATATCACCAGTTTCATTGTCAGGCAAGGTTGTTTTGCAGCAAGCTGGCCCACCAGACAGATATATTGTATCCAGTTCGTGGATTCAGGGAGCATGTTCCCGTCGGACTGAGCCGCTTACGCACTGAGCGGTATAATGAAAAATCTGCTGCCAGGAGCAATCTTGATCGGGTTCGAGAACTATACCTTTTCGGACGCATCCTGCTTGTGTTGACGTCTTGCAAAGTCGGCAACGGATACATAGGAGTAGAGCGCTCACCATATGTTTACCTCTCATTGGGTTCCATAAAAAAGCTCGGCCGCGAGGTACCCGCGCAGGACATATTGACACAGATGTTGGAGTCATGAGATAGGTTTGAGCACTCCGAGAGAAGGCTGGCACTCAGAGTGTCAAGACATTTGCTCGATAGGAGAAGGCAGATATGGGGCAAGACTGTCATAGTGCCTTCTGGCAGCATCAAAGATCGGTATCGATCCATGTAAATGACCGGGGATGCACCAGATTCATAGGTTTGGCGAATGAAGACACCAGAATTGTGCGTTTGTGGCGTTGTCAACACTGACGAGTTGATTACGATTTGGTCTTTGACAGCCAGGGCTGTATGGATTGACGAAACTCACCGGGCGCCAGAAGACTATCGCTGCTGAGCACTTCACATCGGCGTGCCAGCTCAACATGCCAGTCTAATGCCGACCATCAGGTTGAAGAACTGCTTACCTTTAGAAAGATTTGCAACGACAAATTCCATCGAAAAACTCATATGCTGAAGGCCGGTAAGCGTTAAGGAGGTTGTGTTAAGACTGGAACTTGCGGCTAGGGTGTTTTTAGCACGTACCTACCAACCCGTAATCGGCAAGGAAGAAGTTAGCGTCATGCTTGGCATCAGGAGTGTGTTGGATTCGGCAGGAGCGTGCCGTGCGTGCACAAAAAGTAACCTAACTATCTCTGGTAGGCAGGAGCGGATGGGAGGAGCTACGACAGCGTGGACAGCGTCTCAGGAAGATCTGTTTGCGACAGTAAGCACTGACTCACTGGGTCAACGTCAAGCTGTCATCACGCTTACCGAAGGTAGCGTTATTCTCATCGTGTATCGTGCGGTTGGGGAAAAGCACAGTCCTATCGTACTCGCAATATTACCTTGTACCTTGGGCTGCTCTTGACTGTCAACACCACACGCAAGCATAGCCCTGGAGAGTACGCACACAGACCAGAGAACGTCCAGTTCTCCAGATGACACGCAGGCATTCATCATAATTTTGCGGCTCTATGTATATCTCTCAAGCAAATATGATTGTGGACCCAAGACTAACTGCAGACCCCTGTCTTGAGCTCTCTGTTCTCCCATTCGGACACAACATCATCACAACATTGATAATTGAGAAAAAAAAGCCGAAATCATGTTTTGAATTGTGCTGAATATGGCATGAACTGGTCTTCCTTGTCGCTATGTGAAGGTATGTTTGAAATATTTAGATCCTGCCTCTGGACAAGCCGTGGTGTGGTGACACGATTATTCATCATGGCTGCCTTTTCAATCCAAATCCTCCTGCAATTATTGTTCTTCACTACCTTTGCGCTAGCTATGCCTACCGCACATCCTATAGACCGAGTACCAGACCGGCCTATCGCTAGTCGAAAAGCAATCCTGACGCCAGGGGTTACCACCAATCTGATATGTACAGCGGCAAATTCGGTCATCTTTCAGAGTCGAGACGTGCAAATGAGGATTGAACTTTGTCGAAACTCATGCTCCTGTACGCCATTTGGGCTCCTCTTCTGCCGTCAAAGTGGCATCCTCAGCCAACAAGAATTAGCCAGCGTTTGTGCCAATCAATGTCGATGCAGTACCATAAGCTCGCCGCCGACGGATCATGAACCAGTGGAACATTTTGCCGCCGTTCTTAAAGGCGAGGAAGGCAATGCCCTACAACGTGAACGTTCCAACCGATTTGCTGCCGAGGAAGATTTGGAACACATCGATGATGACGATGAAGAAGACGAGTGATTGAGCTGTTAATCAGCCGATCCCCAGTGTCAAAACAGCCAGCATATGCGACCGTTCTACTCCTCAATCAACCGAGCTTGTGTCTCTCGCACTCACGTCTCTGAGTCTCTACGCACTGTCATTGTCATCGATTCAACTCAGCTTTTAGGCAATCAATTGTGAGGCGCGGGAAGACTCTCCAGGGTCGGGGCCTGGTTCTCGCTGGCTTTTGTCGCTATGCTTTGAGAATCGCATGTGCAGACTCCCTCAGAACTTTATATGTGTCTCGATTCTCATCTAGATGTTTACGGGGAAGTCAATCATGTTGAACATAGCTGGCTGGGTCAAGCTGAAAGCCTTCCAACAAACACAGAACATATATTCAGACTCAAGCTGAGCACTCTACCGCTCCCACCCATCATCAATCGCGGATAGTATTCGGCGGCTATGCATACCTGAGAAGTATTTAAGAAATAGTCTGACGAGGCTCATCTACATCATGCAGTACTCATTGCAGATACGTGTTCAATTTGGCAGGGCAGAATCTCCGCATTATAGAAACAGGAGGGTCTTATTACTACGGAGTTGGAAGAATTTTAATAGACGCGGATTGGATGAACAGCACTGAACCTGACCCTTGTGGGTTTTGACGTCGAGACTGTCCTACGGCAAGGAAGGCAATATCAAATGCGTATCTCGGCATGAAATCAGCAGTAGAACAGTACTGTAAGAGGCATGTGACGGGCTTCTATCGAGATAGAACGAATTGCAACTATTCCTGATAAGATTCGCAAGACTCCGTAGACACAGGCACGATTGCATCGCACGACTTTCACTTCCGGAACATAAAACTCTAAGAAACCGGGTTCCGGGATTAAAGTTGGGCAGATAGCTGGGGACTGGCCTTCGGCTTCCCCCAATGTGCATATGATTCATGAAAATGTGGGTTTCGCTGGTGTTGGGGCGGGGGCATGGACCTTGCGAGGGTCGGCCAAGTCACACCCCGTAAACGTTGCATACATATCAAAAGAAACCAAAACATGACATATCTACTAGTTAACTAGCATCTTTGTCCCGTCCAGTAAAGTCTACAATGCCCTTCCCGTCAGATACCCCCGTTTGATAAACCATGTTACAAATCGGACTTCGACGTTGAGAAGCGCGCTCTTTGTACCATTTTACTTAGAAACAGACATGATGACGATGATGATTTCAACACTCGAAGTCGCATGATCAATGCTTCGCCCTCGACGTACCCTAGAAGTCAATATAAGTAGTATGGCCTGCAACATACTCGCCTCTCGAATACGCTCGATCACTCTCAAAACCCCATGATCTAACGGGCGCGATTGCACTGACAGCAAAAGAGGAGCCCTCGAGGCCGTTTACAGATTGACAGGTTGGTGACATGCGGAGCATAATCTCCACCATTTCGATCGATGGCAGAGTTTTACGCAATATCTCAATCTCGGATCATACTGTCTGTGCTCACTGCAGAGTGCTGTCGATCATTATATCAGCCGGGCAAGGATGGCATGCCGCTCAGCTGGCACTGTTGTGTCAACCTGCACGGGATCGAAGAGAGCCCTGTTGCCATTGGCGAGAGAATACACGCTTACGTGACTCCCGCTCCCTTTTCACGGACCGCATGTCGTGCTCGGACGTGGATTCGTACATGGGGAGGCGAAGCAGGGAGACAAGTGAGATCTCCCACGCATGGATATGCCTCAGATGCACTGGCAGGCGAGTAGACCCGTGCATACAGGTGGGCCTTGGCTCTGAACCTTGAGGGTTTTCCCGTCGTATATACTTGTCGACACTCTCGTACACTTGTGCATAACGTCGTGGTCCGTGCTGGCACGGGAAGTCACTCGCAGGTCACTCGCAGAGAAGCCGAGAGCCGGGCGATCATGGACACACTTCTAGTCGGCTAAATGGTCCTGTCCTTAGAATACACCGTTTGATCTAGTTGGGCTCGAGGCCTTGGGATGCCGGGCGTGGGCGAGGCAAGTCAGAGCGAGATTCGAGTCTTGGTTGTTACTTTGATAGGGACCACTTCAACTGCTTGGCTTCAGAGTCCTGTGCCTACCTGTCTCATATGTTGATGGTGCCCGCATCAGCAGATTTTAGATTAGATGGAAGGAGTTACAAGATACACGGGGAAGGAGGGAGCGAGGATGGGATGGGCTTTTATTGCATTGTCTGAATCGAGGAGGGCGTTGCTTCGCGTTATGAAGTGCTCTCTGCTTTGTGCCTGCTGCCCGTCCAAGGGAGACTCTTTGAAGCAAGACATTTTCAACTGTGCAGTCATGGTCAAATCAAGGACGATTAAGGCATTGCGGATCAGCTTCTTCAAAGTTGTATCAGTATCGTCATTATCGATGATCGGTGCTACACAATTCATGGCTCATAAGATCCATCTATATATAAATTTCTGTACATGCGTCTACTCTTGCATTTGAAGCAGGAATTTGCGTTTTCTGAGCATCTGCGTCAGACAGTAGATACCTCATCGTAGTATTCGTTGCACCTCTTCCAGCTTTGCTGTGCGTAACGCTGTGATGCGTATCCGCTCTCAAAATTCACACCCGGAGTCATCAAATAGGTTCAATGTGTCTTTGCCCATTCTCGATACCATTCCAAACAGTCGCTGTTAGCCACACTGGCGCTAGTCTTGATGTTGAGTCCGCTCAAAATCTGCTTGACTGCGCCCTCCACCTTCTTACCATTTGTGGTGACGGGAATTTCAGGACACTCATCAATTATCTTAGGCACATGTCGTGCGCTCAACTCCTTCCGAATGACCGCCTGTATCTTGGCAGAGAGGTCGGGAGTAAATTCATGTCCAATGGCCATCTTGAGAAAGAGAACAACCACTTCATCAGGGTCATGTTCACGTTTCCGTCCTATGCACAACCCATCCTCAACTTCTGAGCTGAAATTTTGCAACAAGATGTTGTAGATCTCACTTGATCCAAATCGAACACCCATCGGGTTGAGGACGCCATCTGAGCGTCCCAGCATCCACAGCCCACCAGTCTGCGGGTTGAACTTGACAAAATCTCCATGATGCCAGATGGGATGACCAGTCTCTTCATGCTTGAAAACTTCAAAATAGGACGATTGATATCGTTTCTCGCCAGAGGGGCCAGGTGGCCAAAACATACATGGTTGGCAGGGGAAAGGTACGGTGCAAACCAGTTCTCCTGGCTGACCAGTATGAAGGATATCTTCACCATCCGGTGAGAAACTCCTGATGGCCATCCCGAGACCAGCACACTGAATCTCACCCGCGTGCACGGGTAATATGGGGCAAGGGGATCCGAACAAGGATATGATATCTGTCCCGCCGGTGATGGAGCCCAACATGACACCAGGATGAGGGGATGGCGGCGAGAGACTATCATATACATAGTGATATGTGCTAGGTGCAAGGGAGAACCAGTGGAGAAGATTGACTTGAGTGATTGGAGACTCGCCGATTTGGGAGATGCGGTTCTGGGCGATGTTTTTGCCTGTTCTAGAATTGACAAGTATTTTGCGGATGTACCGAAATGATTGATCTGCAGTTCGTCAATCAATAGTGGCATACTCATTTCCTTGTGAGGTTGAAACGGTGAACCGTCGTATACCACAATCGTAGCGCCACTTGCCAGGCCGGAAACCAGCCAATGCCACATCATCCATGTCGTTGTGCTGAAATAAAACAGACGCTCACCTGGCTTAATATCAGAGTGTATTGCGTGCTCCTTCTTGTGTTGTATCAAAGTACCCAGTGCGCTATGGACGATAGGCTTGGGAACACCCGTTGTGCCAGACGAATAGAGAATATATACTGGATGATCGGGAGGTAGATACTCAAAGGTGAGGAGCCGTGAAGAATCGCCGCGCGTTGAAAATGTTGAGTAAGTCTGCGCTTGCGTGGTTGCATGTGTCTTGATCGAGGAGAGATCGAATTTGTGATCAGGAATCGACTCAAAGATGACTAGGTCCTTGAGTGAGGGTAGATCTAACACGACTTGGGAGATTTTGGCATGAGTTTCATGAATCTTGCCATTGTAGGTGACGGCATTGTCGGCGAAAAGTAACACAGGTTCAATCTGCCTCAGGCGGTCAAGCACCGCATGTACACCGGTGTCTGGACTGACGCCTGACCACAGAGCGCCTAGTGAGGTGGCAGCCAACATTGCTACGACAGCATTTGCATGATTTGAGAGATATCCCACCACTCTCTCGCCTCTTTTCACACCCGCTGCTTCCATAGCAGCCGCGCATATTCGTACTCGCTCTCTTAATTCGGCCCATGTGACTTGTTCGCGAGTAGTTTCTGTGGCTCCGATGATTGCCAGGGAATCAGGAGTAGGATCACACGCAGGAAAGAGCAGGTTTTCGGCAAAGTTGAGCTCGGCACCAGCAAAGAAGGTGGGTTTAGGAAACATCGGAGCCGACTCGTCTAGTACCTGAGGTAAACAATTAGTTCTTGGAGAGCTTGGTATGTTGTATAGTTGGCATTGTCAATCACCGAATCATAGTGCTTGTGCGCTTTGATGCCCGTGTAATGCCAGACTTCTTCCCAAAAGGCGCTGGGGTGGTCGATACTCCATTGCCACAAGTCTGAGTAGGCATTGGACTTTATATTGTACTTTTTCCGAAGGTGCTGTTGAAATGCGTAAAACTCGGTGGTTTCAGGGTGTGGGTGCCTCCAAAGCTCGACATGGTCATCCTGAGGTCTATTGACGCCGTTGACACCGTTGGTTGTGTGCGTACCATTCATGGCGCATGTGGAACTTCTGAAGAAGCGGTCGTGAAAATCTGGGGAAGGACGACATTATGGCGGAGGTGCATTGAAGAATGTTTTTTGCATCCACGAATCAACCGCGGGTATTGACGGGGAACGACAGCGTTTGTTGAGCGAGCCAGGAGGAGTTTTACCAGAATAGGCTTGAGACGCCTGCTCCAACTGCTCAGCATTTTGGTGGGCCCGGTCTGATTCCGCCGTCACGTGCACAGTGCTGCAGGTGGTGCCTGTGTCCCCTGTTAGACTAGGTATTGTCGACTCCGTATCTGTTTACCTCGTAGTAAGCATCAACATGAGAATAGATCTCGAATGGGACGGCATAAAGAAACATTTGATAGATCTCAAGGCATCTCGACCGAGAGGCTCGGTTAACGCGCGTTGCACGCACGCCAAGAAATAGACCGCTTTGAGTCTTGGTTCGATTTATGGAAGGAGGGTAGGGAAAGTATCCTTACCTCTACATAGGTACTCCTAGGCATGGAGGACTCCGTTGTCAGTACTCCGTAGTACTTCACAATGCAGCCGAAGGCCACCTTGCCCAATGGCGGGCATGCCTCCCGAAATTTTTAATCAAGTGCCCCTACAAATCACAGGACCCCCTCGATCCATGGCCACCGGGAGGCATTCCAACCCCCGGACCTAGACCCATCAAAATCCACACAATCCAATCTCGCGGCATCGACATCAGTAGCAATCTGACCTGCAACGGGGCATACGGGATATGCCTTTGGCAGTACTGTAGTCTGTACGTACTCCTTCGTCCGTAGTCCAGAAGAATCCAGCGGCCCCTCGGTCCCCTGTTAGGTGCCTGTCAGCCGCAATTTCACCGTTGTCGCTAGGCTGGAATATGCCCGAAAGACTAATTCCAAGCAAAACCCACTGACAAGTGAGCAGAGAATTAAGACTGACGCTCAGAGTCGAGATCGCGTATCATTAAACTTCTCGTTCGCGTGAAGCGTGAAACCAGGAACCCAGCTACTTAGCAACGGTGGTCAGTGGAACCACCCCTAGACTAAGGATTCGAGCTAGAGGCTAACTCATCTTTAGTGAGGGTGAATAATAATCCTTTGATTCTGATATTACCACAGAGTCCTCTATCCAGGTTTGTTTCCAAGAGATCCTATTGTCGCCGCCTGCTCCGGAATACGTTCTCTTCTGACTTTTGGCTCGAATTTTTCCCTCGCACAACCCTCCCCACACAATCTTCTGGTTGGTTGGCTGGCTTACGGCTGCGATTTCAATTGGAAGTTGCGGCTGGGCTCGGGCGGCTCCTGCAAGGCACGGCCAAGATTGCTCCAACCAGAAGCGAGCGGATCAGGCCGGAAGTCGTCGAGGTCAGAAGATTACCAAAGCCTGCCGAGGGAAGCACCAGACGAGATGCACGCTGTGAGTTAAGGAGGCTGCACCATACCCAGTAGGTCCTTAGCACCCTGTAGGTGCCCTCCTGGCACATAGATGGTAGGTTTAGTGAGCATCCTAGCACCGACTCTCTCACTTAGGGCCTGCGTGGGCCTGGTCGTTCTACTTCATTAGCTAACTTAGTAGCTTCAGCTGGCCTCCCATTGGCATCCGGCTCGCCCGCCACCGGCACCCACTGACTAGGTGACTGACTACCTAATAATTGAATTTGCACCCACAACTGGGTCGCTGGCACTTCCAATCTCCAACGGGTGCTGCTGGGCTCCTGGGTCCTTCTCTCGCCTCGCCCTTTTACGGTACTCCGTCCATACTCTCTGCATCGTCATACATTCACGATTTTCCATTCCACCATTGACATTCTCTACCTTTTTGCATCTCGAATTCCAGAGCTCTCATCCTCTCCTGACCACCTTGTTGCCGCAGCTCTCACCTACAGCACTTAACCTTGACAGCTCTGCCTCGCCCGCTGCTAACTCTCCAACCCTCAAACTCCATTTCTCCGACTGCGCTCGATTCAGACCACCCCTGGCAATACACCGCCACCTGCAACGCGCATCCATCCTCGACGCCGCTTCCACGACATCGTCAGACTGGCAACCATCAAAGTGACACGTGTGACCGAACGCCTGCGTCGATTGCAGAGCTGGTGCATTCATCGACAATAATCTACGCATTGTGGAATCCTTTGCCATGCCTCGTCGATTGTCGACCTCCCTCCTAAGTAGTTCACCTCCCACCCCTTGGCCGTCCTTTACACCCTCAGCGGATAAGGGCGGCAGTTTGGTCAACAAGACCTCGCAGAAAGCAAGCAAGATTGCTCAATTCTTCTCCACGTCGCCTAAAACAAAAGATCAACAGACTGCCGCCGCTGCGCTTTTGGCGGCTAGCAAGGCTCAAGAGCAGGCCTTTCTCGCGTCGGGTTCACCGCCAATCAGCACCCCTTCACTCTCTCTGCCTAGCATTTCTTTGTCGACGGCTCGTGCAGATTCGACCAACATGGACGAGCCTCCCACCACCCTATTTCAACCCCCTTCAGTCGCCGAAACCCGAAAATTGGCCAAGCAGCATGCACAATTTGGGCCACTGAATTCTCAATCGCATCGCTATGTCTCGCGGCATCAGGGAGGCGAGTTTCCAGAGCCTGTCATGGACGAACCGCCGTATTACTATCTCCTAACTACATATATATCCTACCTGATCCTCATCATCTTCGGTCACGTTCGAGATTTCTTCGGTATGAGATTCAAGGAAGACAACTACCGGCATCTGAAAGCGCGAAACGGGTACGCCGCTCTCAACAGCGATTTTGATAACTTCTATGTCCGTCGCTTGAAGATGCGTATCAATGATTGCTTCAACAGGCCCACCACCGGTGTCCCAGGTCGTTATATCAATCTCTTGGATCGTACCTCAGACGACGGTAACTACCACTTCACCTTGACCGGAACAACCACCGAAACTTTGAATATGAGCTCATACAACTACCTTGGCTTTGCGCAATCCGAAGGTCCATGCGCCGATTCTGTGGAAGAGACCGTCAGGAAGTATGGCCTCGCGACCAGCAGTTCTCGAAGTGAAGTGGGCACCTCTGACCTTGCGGTTGAATGTGAAGCATTGATCGCCGGATTCGTGGGCAAAGAGTCCGCCATGGTCTTCTCAATGGGTTTTGGCACCAATGCTTCCATTTTCCCCGCTCTGGTCGGCAAAGGTGACTTGATCATCTCGGATGAACTCAACCATGCATCGATTCGATTTGGATCTAGACTCTCTGGTGCCATGATCACCTCATTCCAGCACAATGACATGAAGGATCTCGAGAAGAAGCTTCGTGAGGCTATTTCTCAAGGCCAACCTCGAACACATCGCCCCTGGAAGAAGATTTTGGTGGTGGTTGAGGGTTTGTATTCGATGGAGGGAACTATGTGCAACTTGCCAGGCCTGATCAGGCTGAAAAAACGGTACAAGTTCCACCTTTTTGTTGACGAGGCGCATTCAGTCGGGGCACTTGGGCCTCATGGACGAGGGGTGTGTGACTATTTCGGAACCGATCCTGCAGAGGTCGATATCCTCATGGGCACGTTGACCAAATCTTTTGGGGCTAATGGCGGTTATGTCGCCGGTGACAAGGCTATCATTGACAAGCTACGGGTGTCCAATGCCGGCACCATCTACGGTGAAACACCTTCTCCTGCCGTCTTGACTCAGATCATGGCCTCCTTGAGACTCATCAATGGCGAGCTACTCCCAGGGCAAGGCGAAGAAAGGCTTCAAAGAATCGCCTTCAACTCTCGATATCTCCGCCTCGGGTTGAAGCGTCTCGGCTTCATCGTCTACGGCAACGATGACTCCCCGATTATCCCATTGCTGTTGTACCACCCAGCCAAGATGCCTGCATTCTCTCACGAGATGCTGAAAAGAAAGATATCGGTGGTGGTGGTGGGATATCCTGCTACTCCATTGATTTCATCCCGAGCCCGTTTCTGCGTGTCAGCCGCTCACAACAAAGACGACATGGATCGGTTGTTATCGGCATGCGATGAGATTGGTAACATTCTACAACTCAAGTTTGCCAGTGGCATTGCAGGGGTGCGCCACCCCTCGCCGAAGGCGTATCTCCGGAGATGGAGCAGAGCCGCAAACGACTAGAAAAGCACGACAAAGTTGCAAAGTCGTTGGTCGTGTCTCCACGCTGGACGTTGGACGAAGTGATCAAGCGTGGTACCCAAGACGTGAAGCTTCCACTTCGGTAAAGAGCAAGACCAGGTCTGGCCAAAGCCGAGTCTGGGCTGTGACACGGCGTGCGAGGCTCTTAATGGGGACTACTATGTGAAACGGAATGTGTTGATATCAAAGTTACAAGGTCACAAGCTTTGGCGTTGGAGCATATTGTATATAGAAATCACAAGGCTACAAGCCTCGACAGCATTGAAGGGATACAGGTGGGCCGGTAGGTTCTCTATGCAGACCACAGTGTTGGTGTCTACCAGGAGGACGCAATTGTCACGGGTTCAAGGCAGAACATACCAGGCTCAGTATGCCGATACTCTATCTAATAATCTTACATCCTCATCGTCATCATCACTGGCATCCAGAAAACATTTGCTCTGTTGCGGCTCTGTGAACCAGCGTAAAACATCCATCATGTGATACCTCGGAACTACAACGACGGGAGGCAACGACAAAGTGAGGCGACACGAACACGAACGAACGAACCGAAGACGGTTATACAGCGGGTTGGCGTCGCGTCGTCGCGTGTGCAAGGGGTGCCGCAACATGTGGCAAGATTAGATGCATGTTTGCCCGATTACATAGATTGCCGCGAAAACCAAGTGAGGCTCAGCTCCAAGACTGTGGGATCTGGAGCCTTGATACTAAGGCTTTTTGCGCTGCATGGAACCTTTGCGACAGTTTCCATGCAAGCATGTATGCATGCATGCATGCAAAGGACTAGATACTTCGTACTAACAAAGGGGGTTTGTGTAAGTGTAACGCGTAACCGGGCAAAATCGATCTCGACGACAATGACATGGCATGACATGACATTGTCAACGATGTGGCAATGGCATGGATGGTGGAGCAGTCGCCAGCGATGCAATGCGAGGCAGTGCCATGCGCGGAACGTTCGGGTCTCTCTCTCTTTTCTGTTCAGTGGTCAATTGTCAATGAATGCTGGCATGTCGGATCGTGGTGAGGCACATATGCAAGGCAACTATATGCAAGGTGCTACCTAGGACGTCGGCTTCGTGTTTGCTAGAATTCAATACTCGGATGGAGAAAAACCGGCACTACCACAATTACTGGTGGTGGGTGGACCGTGAATATAATTGGCTTCGTCCGCTTGGTGTTGGTGTTGGTGTAGAAAGGCCAGGCTTTGGTACTTTCCTCAGCCTCCCCATCGCCGCACGACCTACCTGACCTGCGACGTGTGTTCTTTGTCATTCATGACTCACAACACTAGCTTTGGTGCTCTCTAGTCTGTATGGAAACTGTCAATCAGGACCTACTGGTTTGTGTACGAATGTGCAGCCATTCTACCAGAAGGACTGTATAGTTGGTGGTGTTGGTGGACCACACGTGATATCCACTCACGTGCTCGAGTATGAGATTCTTCTGCAAGGGCACGGTCATGATTCGATATTAATAGCTGGGATCTCTGGAATGGCATATATGTGTACTCCGGTAATACTGACGTACCTCAGCATACATCCGATGGACCTCATGACTTCTGCGCCCGCCCTCATCTAGTCTCTAAACCATTTTTAACCCGATGATCGTATTGATCCTTCTCTCAGGGTCAAAGCGTGACGGCGGATGGTGATGGAAAATGGAGAGACAGCGATGATTCGCTCCCTTGCGCAACTACTGCACCTCCTGCTGCACGTTTGGGGCAGGCATGGGTTCGGTCGGTCGCTCCTTCTCCAACGAATCCAGGTCGTCAAAGGCACCACCGTTTCAACCTTTTAACACGGAACAAGCCTCGGGCCTCGTTTGGGGCTCCTTATGCCTGAGACAATATGAGCCCCCGGCATTGAGTATTCCAGACTTGGTTAGGAACTTGGATCGAGAGGTGGCAGTCGATTGGTGGCCTACTAAATGTCTTCCTAGCTTAAGTACGGAGTACAGGCCACAGGCTTACCCTCTGGTGCCTCTCTGTACGGACCGTACCTTCCTCTTTTCTCATGAATTCTCGATATTGCCTACCGCCCAGGTCCAATCTCGACGCTCCTTCCCCGCGCACAATATCAACCAATCAATACATCAAGCAATCCACTGCCTGACTTTGGCTCTTTCCTCCCCTTGATATCCGGGCAAAAGAGATTGTTTGGGGAATCGATATCATTTGCTGTTGCTGCCTTCCTGCCTGCCTCCTTCCTCCTCTTCTCTCGTTCCTCACTGGCTGGTTTCCCCAAGGCAACCGTGCACCGTCGCAGGTTGCGCTTCGGCAGGCGACCAGGCGACTTCATCCCTGCTCATCGTCTCATTCTGACTCCTAACACTCACACACTCTCTCTTACACTCACACCCTTCCACACACTGGCTTTGGCTTGTGCTTTGGATTTGGCTTTGCGCCCTCATTGTAGCCTTCAACAGAAAGGTAACAATCCAAAATGCCTTGGCCTCTTTAGCTTCTTTCTCAATGCGAGCTTCCTATACATCTGGCATGATCCCGAGTTTTTAGTTTGACCGACTTGCATCCTTCCTGCATTCCCGAGCTCACAGTAGTTCTGCTGCATATCATATCATCCATCCTTCACCGAGTCACAACTGACAATTCCGCTGCCCACTTCGTGCACCGCCCTGCCCCACCAGGGACGACGCCCTTGACTACACTTTCCAACCGCATTCTGCACCTTTCCTTCTCACTCTTTCAAAACGCATCCTCACGCCAGACGAACAGTAGCTGGCTTGTCCAGCCTTATAGATACTTCCTCAGACACCATGGATCCGCCTCCTCCGCCTCGCGATCATTTCTCTTCTATTGATCGAGGTCCTGTTCAAATCCTCGATGATCATCTTTTCCAAGGCAGGTTTGACCATAGCCCAGTCTATGAAGAACGTCGTCCCAATCCAGAACATCACATCTCAGCTTTGTCCATTCATGATTCTGACGTTGAAGATATTCGTCCACGCCATCAACGTACAAAGACAATGGATTCTTATAAATCTTCCCAAGACTATCTTCACTACAGGCTGGTCAAAAATGGCGAAGACTGGAGTAGAGCTTTCAAGACTCCACTCCCTCCTCCGTGGAACAGATTGAGAAGAAAATTCGCAATCAAAAGGGTGGTGATGCTTCTGTAAACGACCAACTAAGACGGATGCCTGAACTTCGTCGCGCTCAATTAGACCATATGATCAATGCCGCCGACGAAAAGGAACTCGGAGATGCTACTTGGGACGTCGTCTACATCAAGGCAAAGAAGGAAATGATAAAGTCAGGTGGAACGAGCGTGCCCGAGATGGAGGTCATCCTTGCCAGGACAAGGAAATCAGCCAGACCCCGCACAAGGTCAACCACAACTGGCGCGAGGCTGGTCGACCTACGAGAGTCACCCATCAGAAGAGAGAAACGATATGAGCCAGACATTTATATTCCCAAAGATCATGGCCACATGCGGACAGACTCTGGCCTGGCCATGTTATCCGACCCCGTCACCAACCTTGCCGTCTTCGATCAAGACGGCAGACCCATGGGTGAACATGGTGCTGTCGAATTCACCGGTCTCCCTCCTCAAATCGAGCGCGACAGACCTCTTGGTGCTAGCCTGGACCCAGGCTGGACCCCAGGCTGGACCACGATGGACATAAAAAGGACAAGAAAGATGGCAAGCGCGCCAAGAGCCAAATGAGAGGTCAATCTCAGGACAGGATGTCTGCCCACGACGATGACGTGGTAGTTGTCCCTGAGGCTGATTTTCACGATGCCGATGGTCACGTCATCGATTCTGATAAACATGAGAATCGTGGTCGACAAGGCAAATCTCCTCATGGCGGTCACCGTCATTCTGAAGGGCTTTTCGGTGAGACAAGAAGGTCCGCCTCGCGCCGCAGACCTTCACGCGATGGGCGCTCACGTGGGCCTTCTAGTCGCCGGAGAGAGAAGTCTCGCCACGATGGCGACCCCGTCCATTTTCCCAATCACCGGACTAGGCAATACCTAGACGCCGCCAGTGATTCATCTGGTGGAAGTGATTCCAGCCACTTTGGCTATCCCGAGTATGACGAAAGGAGCTCCAATACCTCCTTCAGTACTCACGGAGTACCTCGTCGTGGTAGCCTCGTCCATCATCACCCTCGTCAAGATGTCGTCTACAAGCAACATCGTCCGGGTCCATCCAGAGAAGCCCGCCGCGCATCCTACTCGGCATACAGGCCCGAACACCATGAGGAGGTGCAATATATTCAGCCCGCTCGAACTTATAGGGAACAACACGTAGTATACAATGATCGCCCAATTCAACATAGATATGAGCGACCACGCGTCTTCCGACATTCGACTATGCCTGTGGCAATCGTTCCCGAAGACCACCAGATTCTATATGCACCTGCACCCGAGGTTCCTCGCGAGGTCATACCAATTCGACGTCGATATAGTCAGACTTCAACCGCTCTTGCACCACTGGAGCGGCGAGTCACTGCTCCAATCATTGTCCAGTATCCTCCCCACGAAGATCTTGACCTTCCTCATCGTGAAGCACTCGATCGTCGAAGTGGAAATATTGAAAATTATCAGCGTGAGCGAATCAAGGAAGAATATATGAAAGATCGCGAGGATGAAGTCACCTTGAGGGAGCGAGAGTTGGATCGCCGTGAAGCGCAGCTAGCACGACTGAACCGTCGGTCCGTACTTCTTGATGATGGTGTCTCCGGATCGAGATATCGATTGGTGGGAGATTACTATCATGATGACTGACGGAAATCCAGATGAATGATCCCGTCATTGTTACTCAACTTACGCCTCCGGTCTGACCATAACACTTTCGGTCATTTTCTTCGCGTTCCAATTTGGACTTGGGCAACCCATCAGCATGATTTCACATTTCTACTATTGCTGTTCTTACTTCTTGTGTTGTCTCATTCACGGCACAATCGTCTTGGTTTCAGATTCGGCGTATTATTCGATCTCACAGACACGCCACTGTTTGGGCGGGTGAAATACGGTTCACTACGATTTTATGGGTGTATTGATCAGAATGAGAATAGACTGAGCTTCATCGCACAAAGTGGCTCGCTGCCAACCTAAATCTGTCTGTCAGTCAGTATTCCTCCGGTACAGACGGACGAAAAGGAAAAGAAGGCAACATTACCAGCAGGAGGGACTTGATCGTCCTTGAACACAAGACGCAAAATTGACAGACAAATGCCTCACTGAGGGGAAGATGTTCAGATCGTTGAAAACCCGGCACAGTATGCACTTGATTAGCGTCTTTCAATGCTTTCTGCTACTTCTCTTTTCTTCACTTCTTGCTATCGTCTATTGAGATACCTGCCTCTATCTACGAGGATGACGAGGACAACGTCATTGTTGGTTGTATTTAAATTGTTATCTTGGAGGTGTGGTCTGCTTCATGAGTCATGAGTTGCCAAATTTGCCAGCGATCTGAGGTGAAACAGAATAGTTACGGCGTGTCAGTACAGACAAGTTATGAATCTAGTAGATTATCAGAAGTTGACGTTCACGATTCATTGAAGTATGAGTGTATCTTTTATCACGTCTTAGGTCAAACAAACCTACTCCAGTTTCTGTCCGATGCATTTCTACTATAATCATCTAGGTCGTCAGATAAACGTCCGCGCCTCCCTCAGCGGCAGCATCAAATGACTAAATCGTAATTGTGGAAGAGTGAACGATTTAGCCATAAACGCAGGGTTCTGACAACGAACCCAATTCAATTTTCATAAATGCCAATCCTATAAAGGCCAGAACAGCCCGTCCTACTTCTCCACGCTGATACACAGAGGGGATTAAGTATCTTTCTATCTACCTCGGCCCCTCCCTCTGCCCTTGCCTCTACCAGCGGCAGCGGCTTTACCAACGCCTCGTCCTCCTCCTGCACCACCACCACCTCCTCCTCGACTCGCCCCACGCCCACGGCTCGGCCTTGCATTCTTCTCACGGCGCTTCTCTTTATTCCAGCGCTCCTTGACCATGTGATCGACGCTGCGCAACTCCTTCTTGTCGCCCTGTGTGCCGGCCAGCCGCTCTTTGGCGCCTTGTGCTTTGAGCTTCTGCTTCTCGAAGTCGCCGCGCAGCTTGTCGGGTGTCTTGGGCTGTGCGGTTTGTTTGTGCTTGTAGCGTTTCGCGCCCATGTCGCCGCCGATAAGAGTGGTGTTCGCCCCGAGCTCGTAGGTGCTTCGGCCTCGCCGACACGTGGCAGGCGGCCGACGCGGTTCGCCTTCTTCCACTTCTCGAAGCGGCCGCTTTTGAAACTGCTGGCGATCTTGGCCCCGGACTCGCCGCGGATCAGCCGTTTGTCAGGGTTGTTGGCGCGGGATCCGTCCTCGTCGTTGTCGCGTCGCACGTATTTCTTGTGTCGTTTGTCCCACCGCATGATCGACCGTGCCTCGCCGTGGTTCTTGGCCCCGACTTCGTCGCCGCCTAGGTCCATTGTTGCGGATCGCGCTGCTGTGGTGAAGTTCGTTGCCGTGTTGCTTCCGGAGTGGACTCCGTAGGCTTTATCGTCGGTGAAGTTGTGGCTGGTTGGGTGGTATGACATGAAGTTCTCTGGGTCGCGGTATGTGTTGGGTGTGGTGGTGTGCGTTGTCTTAGCCTTTTTCGAGTATGGTTGTGTGAATGTGACTTCGAGGTCGGCTGACGAGGCCGTGGAGAGGCCGTCGTCGTCTTGATTGTCATTGTCCTCATCGTCGTCTTTCTCCAAGGTCGGGGTTTGCTCTGTAGGCTCATCGTCAAATGGGTCCGAATGGCTTGTTTGGACGTTGGATTTCTGTTTGCGATGTTCGAGACCAGATCGAATCTTGCGGATTGCATCGACGGCCTCTTCGTTGTTCTTACGGCCTCCTCGACGGGCTCCGATTTCAAAAATGGATTCTTGAGGACGGAATCCACCGACTCGAGCCAGCATTTTCTCTCGTTCTGCCTCGAGATCGTCTGACTCGTCATTGAACAAGGGGTGTAATTCGGACCATGCCTGAGAGGAAACAAGAGATTTAGATCGCTTGGCGCTCTCGGATGAGGCAGGATTGCGCGTGCGTAGATATAGTTTCTCTCCCTTTTGCGCTACACTGCGTAGAGATGATAAGTCTATATTATCCTCGAGCGATCGTGTTGCCCATTCAGCCGCAGTTTGTAGTTCTTCTCGTCTAAGGGCTCCCACAACAACATCCTGTGCGAAGTTGGGTGACACAGATGGGTCACTTTGTCGGCCGACTAGTAGTTTCCGTCCAAGAAATAGTTGTAGATCGAGTAGGTATGGAGCATCCGAATCTCGTACAAGACTATAACTCCAACCCTTTTGACCAGCTCGAGCAGTTCGACCAACCCGATGGATATAAATTTTAGGTTGCGATGGAAAGTCATAGTTGATGACGTTGGCAAGAACAGGAATGTCAATACCTCGAGCGGCAACATCAGTCACCACAAGGATATTGCTTTTGCCAGACCGGAAAGCTTGGACTTGGTCCTTGCGGGCAGTCTGATCGAGTGAGCCATAGACATAGGAGACAGCGTAGCCTGCTAGTTTGAGAAGCTGGGCGAGATAGTCAACATGATGTTTTGTGGCGGCAAACACGATGGTAGAGAAGGGATTCGAGCTGGGAGACGTATAATCCTCTGTCTCTTGTCTTTTTCGTTTCTTGCCAGGCTTACCAGTTTCTGCTGCCGGCGTGACGGTGGAGATCAGCTGTGTTTGTGTCGGGACTTTGATAATGTCTTGTAGAATGTGCAAGAGAGCTCCCTCTTTCTCCGCAGACTTCAAGGTGAAGAAGGCGCTTTGTAAATCAGGAGAAATCTTGCTATCGGCGTCAAGACGAACCAGGACGGGATCTTGCAGACCTGCTCTGGCAAACTCGACAAGAGATTTTGGTAGGGTAGCGGAGAAAAGCAGTGTTTGCCTTGATGCGGGTAAGGCGTGCAAAATCTCAGTCAATTGTGCTGCAAATCCCATCTCGAACAGTCGATCGGCCTCATCGAAAACGACATATCGCATACTGTGCAACTCCAATCCCATCTCGACTTTCAGATGAAGAAATCGACCCGGCGTCGCAATGACAATGTCGGGATTGGTTGACATGGCTGAGAACTGTTCTTCAAGACTATCTCCGCCCACCAGGAGAATTGAGCGTAGATCTGTTCCGCGACCCAAATCTTTGACGACTTGCAGAGTCTGCAAAGCTAATTCTCGAGAAGGAGACATAATCAAAGCACGAGCGCCGACCTTTTGAGAATGCGCCTTTAGCTTCTCAATCATGGGAATAACAAAAGCGGCAGTCTTGCCTGAGCCTGTTCTCGCCATGCCCACAACATCTTTGTCACTCAGGAGAAGTGGAATGGTTTTCCGCTGGATGGGAGTCGGTACCGAAAAGCCTTTCCTGGCGATGGCTTTCAGTAGATTTGCATTTATGCCCATGGATTGGAATGCTCCTCCTTTTTTCACAGTTCGACCCTTCAGATTCGAGCTTTTGCGGTTCGAGGCAGCTTGTTGAGCGGCGATGATAGCCTCGTCATCTGAGCCAGATCCTCCACCAAGGAAATCGAGATCTCCATCCTGAATGATTGTATCTTGGTTCTCTACAACACCTGTATCGGATCCCGCATCATTCCCGAAGAGTGAAGCACCTATGTCGAATTCATTCTCAGATCGAGCCGGTGAGGCATGGCGGGGCGCCATCGCGAGGAAGGAGAATGCTGCAGTGCAGCAATTATGTTGATAGTGCTATTGACAAGACAGTGTCATGTTTGTATTACACTCGGTGTAGTGAGTGAGTGGGAAAGCGTTGGTTTGAGGTCAGTTGCGCCGCTGTGCCTGCGGAAATTTTGGTGATGATCGTCGAGAACTTTTGGAAATTTTAGAGTTTCAAATGAGGCTCCGAGTTGCCGACGTTCCTGTCAAGGACTCAAGGATTGACAAGGCTGGTGGCTTGGCATTTCCCCGCAGACAAGTTGGAGAGCTACGTTGAAGGACTCGGAGCCATTGAAACTGAACGTCTCTACGGTGGAGTAGTAGTGGCGGGTCCGACACCGTGAACCACTTAACGCGTTCGGACAATGAAGGCAATATTGACGCGTTTTTCAACCACCAGCAAGGTTGCATCCTGTCAACAACCTCTCATTGTTCATTGATCCTGGAAAGAACTAAGTGGTCAGCAATGGGTAAGTATTGCAAAATCCAGTCAAATGCACACCTTTCCTGACATATCATCACCGCCACAGATTACGGGTACAACAACAATTACTCTACTTCATATGGCGCAAATGGGGCCGCTGATGGTGGCGGATTCATGCCTGGAGAACCCCAAAGCAGTCCTGCGCAAGGGAAGGTATGGATTTTGTCTATCATAAAATGGTTTCCTGCTTATGTCGGTTCAGGGCGGCTATGGCAAAGACACTGTCCGACCATTGACCATCAAACAAGTTCTTGAAGCGCAACAACCTTATGCTGAGGCAGAATTCAAAGTCGACGGCGAACAGATCAGTCAGGTGAATCCAGCTTAGGTAGAATCTCTTTTACTTAGCTCGCTAACACCTCTTAAGATAACATTTGTCGGTCAGATACGAAGTATTACCAAACAACCTACCAATATAACCTACAAGGTCGATGATGGCACAGGACTGGTTGAAGTCAAGTTATGGGTTGATGGTGACCATAATGAAGATGAGATGGATGTTGAGTCAAATAAACCGAAGTTGGTCGAAGACGGATATTGTAGGGTATGGGGAAGATTAAAAGCATTCAACAACAAACGTCATGTTGGTGCTCACAACATCCGACCCATTACAGATTACAACGAAATCAATTACCACCTTCTAGAGGCCACCGCTGTGCACCTTTTCTTTTCTAGAGGTCCACCATCAGATGCTCAAACGAACGGTCAGAAGTCTGCCGGTACGAATGGTCTCAATGGTGGTGGGCAGAAGGACTATGGCAGTGCGGCCGATGCCCAAATTTCTGGGTGTACTCCATTGGCCAGACGGGTCTTTGCAGCATTGAAGAACACACCACAGAGTAATGAGGGGTTACATGTCCAAATGATCGCTTCAACAATGGGATTGCCGGTCGCTGAAGTCTACAAAGGTGCGGAAGAACTGTTGGGCGTTGGCGTCATTTTCACAACCGTCGACGACAACACTTGGGCAGTATTAGATGCTTGAGATGGAGTCCAGCAGGAACATACGGAGGCCTAAAGTCACAAAGACTGTGATATCTCTGTGGTCTTGAATCTTTGCCATGTGGCATATGTATACATATGATGTTACGAGATACCTGGGTTTCGGCGAATCCTCAGAGCACTAGGATGTATGTTGTGGAATTAGCGATTCTTCATATCAGGTCAGTAATAGCTTTTATGACCATGTTGAAAAGCTCAAGCTGACTGTTCTCACCAAACCAAAGCCACGACTTCGAAATACCTACCTTAACAAAGATGACAGACCCCATGTTAAAACGTGCTTCCCCTTTTGGGCGTGGGGCACCAGAATATGAAAATGAAAATACCCAGAACCCCGCACATAAACCCGACCACTACCTTTGCTTCTTCAAGACTCAAATCAGACTGGTACACCTGTATCGAAGACTCGGAACATATAAATGATGTGATAGCCTGAACGACCAAAAGCCAAATGGCCGCCCTACCGGCTAAATTGCAACCAAATATCCAGGAATGGAAAATCTAACACGACCTCAAATGCACTCCGTGCTGAAGGTGACGCGGAGAAGCGTTAGCACACACGACATGATCCATGTGGAACGCGTATCTGCCCGTCCGATCGAGTAGGATTGCGGGGGTCATGAGGATGTGTGAGATGATTGCCGACTCGTTGCCATTATTAAAGGATAGTCTTCTGACAATGACCACCCCCTTCATCGCGCCGTTATCCGTCCCTGAAAATTCCCTGTATTGGAAAGCCCGTTTGATATTCAAGGTAAGAACACTTCTGGATGAGCGCGCCATACGTCGGTTCCCCTGCTCTGCTGCTGAAGCCGGCGACTTGCTCATTATGACGACCGAAGATCAACCAATACCTTTTTTCACCTCTCTGAAAAGTCCTCTGAAAACTCGTTCCGAGATTGTTGAGGCATGTAAATCTCTCCTCTCCCCTTTACTCCCTTTTTTCTCCAAGGGACATACTCGTCTGCGTCTCGGCGCAACAGCCACGCGCTACGACGAGACCGGTGCCCAACTCGAAGGATACACTCGTCCACTATGGGGACTGGGGGCGTTGCTGGCCGGCGGGGAGACATTCGCGGGCAGCGAGTTCTGGCTCGACGGGCTTCGCCATGGCACGAATCCCAATCATCCTGAATTCTGGGGCTATGCCAAAGATCTGGATCAGCGAATGGTCGAGATGTGTCCGCTGGGATTTGCGCTGTGCGTGGCGCCCAAGCAATTGTGGGAACCGCTGAGCCAGCATGAGAGGGACAACGTGCAGAAATGGCTCGGATGGATCAACGACAAGGAAATGCCCAATACGAATTGGTTGTGGTTCAGGGTTTTTGCGAACCTTGCATTGAAGAAGAATGGAGCCAAGTATTCTGCGGATCGGCTGGAAAGCGATTTGGATCATCTAGATACCTTTTATCGAGGGGACGGTTGGTCGAATGATGGACCTGACACACATCGTCAAATGGACTACTATAGTGGATCTTTTGCTATTCAATTGTTACAACTACTATACGTCAAGATCAATGGGGACGATGATCCGAAGAGAGCCGAGGAATATCGCGAGAGAGCGAGATTATACGCAAAGCATTTCGTCCATTACTGGGACGAACAAGGTGAGTGTTCAATATCAAAATTGACTATGTGGTCGACAATAGTCGTCAGACAATGCCGGTCATCCCGTAATAATACCTGACACTGTTATAGGACGAGGCATCACGTTCGGTCGCTCCTTGACATACCGGTTCGCAATGGCGGGATTCTGGTCTGCCGTGGCATATGCTGACCTGGAACTCCCAGAGCCTCTGTCATGGGGTGTGGTGAAAGGTCTATTACTCCGGAATCTTCGATACTGGTCCGGCCAACAAGATATCCTTACTCATTCTGGACTGTTGACCATTGGATATGGCTATCCTAACCAATTCCTGTCTGAGAATTACAATTCTCCCGGTTCCACATATTGGTTCATGCTGGGCTTCGTTGCGTTGGCTGTCCCTGAATCGCATCCCTTCTGGACATCTGACGAACAACCATACCCATCACTTTCGTCATCAATCCCCGATCTGATTACGTTGCCCCATCCTCTACATATCATTTCACATAAAGGCGGGCACACTTTCCTGCTCAGCTCCGGCCAAGCATGCCACTACCCGATGCGTGGAGCAGACGCCAAATATGGGAAATTCGCATATAGCTCGGCTTTCGCCTACTCGGTCCCCACAGGCGGATACTCTCTTGACAGTATCGGCGGCGACAATGTGCTCGCGCTATCGGATGACGACGGCGAGACGTGGAGAGTGCGGCGGAAAACTTTAGACGCACGCCTGGAGACCGTCGAATCATCCCCAGTCCTAGCCTCCTCGTGGAAGCCATGGCCCGACGTCACGGTCGATACTTGGCTGATACCACCAACAGATGACACGCCGAACTGGCACGTGCGCGTCCATCGCATCAAGACGGGACGTGCCCTGACGACAAGTGAGGGTGCGTTTGCTCTCAATGGCGTGGCCTCTACTGATGGTCGCGAACTACCATTCCTCAAGTCCTCTGTGGAACTCACAAAGGAAGGCGTCCTCGAAGAATCAGCATCTGCACTGATTCTATCTCCCAAGAGCGGAATCGTTGGCATCGTCGATCTCACGCCCAGCCTCAATCCCGAATTTCCCGCACGAACCGGCAAGGGCTTGGCCGAAGACGCCAACAGCAACCTGACAGAGTCGCGGTCTGTATTGCCGACATTGACACATTCTGATGGTTCGACGATCCCTGCCGGCGCTGATGTGTGGATTGCTACAGCCGTTTTCGCCGTACCAAGCAGTGTGGAGAATTATACAGGCATATGGCGCCAGAACTGGAATAAGAGACCAGAGCTCCCTGGATGGGTTGGCGAATTAGTCCGTAGGGGTTGAATGAGTGTTGGCACAAAAGATTCTATTGCAAGAAGTGAATATCCGAGATAATGTTGGATCAAGGAGTGCGGAGAAGAGTGAATGAAGGGGTCAATGTGTGATATAGAGAGTATTCTGGCGTTGTTGGAATTACTTTGAGCACAAATCAATGTGTGCCTGCTCTAGAAAATCGGTCCACATGCTTCTGATCTCAGAGTCTGCATTCGGGCTTGAACCGTTGTCATCGACTATCCCTAACGACGTGTTAACAAGAGACGACCCGAAAATCAGTTTCATCATCAACTTTCATTGTGAGAGAACGCTCAATTTTTCCGGACGGGAGTTAAGCGTGGCACAATGCTGAAATAGGACCGCACATCTCTCGTTTTCGTGATGCTATTGTTTTTCTATCACTGACTAGTCTAGCTCGTGCCCGACTTGTTCTCAACTGGCGAGATCTTTCCTTTGGCTTTCCCAATCAGACTCCTAGCAGTTTCACAGACATGGATGTTGGGTCCGACAAAGTTACTGCATCTTCTAGGTTGCTCCTCTGAATCTTCTGGAGCAACCTCTAACTTGCTCCCATTCGCGTTCTGTTGTGACCCATGAGTTTCACGCTCATCCTCATCCAGCAGCTGATTGATTGTCTTCATAAGTCCGATGGCTACAGCACGGTTACTAGTTATGGTTGTCATTTCGTGCATCCAGCCATAGAGAAAGACAGATGCATTAATAGGCGTAAGGCGCATCAGCCTCGCAGATCTGAGGGCGATAGTCGATTGAATCGAATAATCATCTGCGCTAGCAATTGTCTGTCTAGTGTCGCGGGAGCTGTCAAGGGCTTGCTCGATTTCGAATTTGGTCACTTTAATTGGTAGTGCAAGCCCAAGGGGCACGGGGTGTGTGGAAACTTGTCCGAGTGCACTTCGCAACTCATCCGACCCCAGTCCATTGTAGTTGTCTTCTCCAAGCACAATCTTTGCACGGGCTCTCTCCGTGTTTGTACCCATACATTCAACAATCTCTCGCATGCGTGTAGCCGCCTCAACAGTGCAATACAAATGCCGTCTTCCCAGTAGAGGATAAAGGTCATTTGTGAGCAGCGGTTCTGACTTCTCAGACTCGATTTGTCGCATGATAGCTCCGTGATATGTGGTGTGCAGGCTGTGGGAATCGGGAGAAATCTGGTCATGTCTGAGGTGAGAGATATCGGAAATAATGGCAAGCAATATTGTACAATCCAGGTTGAGGTGCGTCGTTAGAGACACCGTGGTCGAAGGCATCAGGCCAGCGAGAAGCTCTGAGGTGAAAGGTGTGGGCGGTCGGTTGGTGAAATCATCTGCACACTCAACAGTCACGCCTGTAGTACGTAAATCTGCTATGAATGCATCGACATCCTTGATGAGACCCTCCCGGATGTTGGGAAGCACAAATCGAACTTTTGGATGCCGGAAATTTATCCTTGCAGACTTCGAAGCGGCTTGAAGAGCATTGGCCACTTGCACCAATTCTAGTTGACGAGTGCTCTTGTCTGGTGGCGTTTGATCTTGAGCAGAGTCATCGTCACTCCCGTCCGAAAAGTCGGCATAGCGTTCCCAACCTTCTTTTGCAATTTCAAAAAGTAGCCGTTTCTCTGACAAGGTTGAGACTTTGATCCATTCGAGACCATTTTCGGCGACGATATCGACCAGAACTCCCTTTTACGCCGCTGAGGAGACATTACGGAACCGGTCCGGATGTTTTTGGAATTTCCGATCCCAGATCTCTCTTCCAAGTCCTGATACATTTTCTTGCTCAATGCCTTGATACCGTGACAACTCTTCACGACGCGCCAAACTGATTCATAGAAGGGTAAGTTGGAACTCTTCAAAGCGTGGGCATGGGGAGTTGCTTCTTGAGTGGTGGCGTCGTCTGATCTGGACGTGTTCTGAAAGGCAACTTCCACATCACGAAGTCCCTTGACTTCAGACTCGACACCCCGTTTGAAGACTCTAATTTCAACATTCTTTTCCTGTTTCTGGAGTCGAAGATATTCTTGGTATTCGTTTAATTCATGTATGAGAATATTGGCACGAGTTTGTAGATCGAGTAGAAGATCGAGGAGAGATATGTCAGGCAAAGCGAGGTGTTCATCAGCATGATCCTTTGCGACTTCCATTATCATCCGTTATGGTTCTTCACAGGCACATTTCAACTTCTAGTGTTTGTGTTCTGAGGTTGAAATAGATTTGTTGGTTCAGGATGTGGTGGCAGTTGCGGAGTAGCCATAATTCTGATTGGCGGAACAAGACTGGCGCCAAGATCTCAATTTGTTGCAGGGTTGATATTGAACATGTGGTGGATTCCTGGGGACACACAATTCTTCACAAGTCTGACTGTTTGATTTGATCAGATGGCAACCACATGCATACTTTGGTGTCCGCAGTGGCTAACATGTTGTGACGGGGATTGAATTGGACAACAGCAGCTTTGATGCCTCGACTCGTTAACCGCGCAGTGGGTTCTTGCCGTGCACCGGTGGCCGCACCTGTATCCCAAACGAGCAGATCTGGTTGATCGCCTGTACCGCCGACGACATATTTTCCATCTTGTGAAAAGGTAGCATCGCCTTGTCCGAGAGGTTTGCCCGAGGATGAGACAGGTGCTGCTCGTCCTGTCCCACTAGTCTTTCCCACCAGGAATGATTTGAGCGAACCATTGAAAGAGTCCAGAACAAAATGCCCATGATAATCTGTTCCGAGTAGGATGCTCTTGCCGTCGTTTGAGAACTCCAATTTTGTCCAAGCCCGTCCTTTTGTGGTTGGAGTATATGTATCTTCCAAGGGGCTCATGTCGAAAGTTTCAAAGGGTGCTTTGTCATAGTTTCGAACGTCATACATAAGGACGGTAGAAGTGGACTGTGATGCTATGGCCATGACATTCGCAGAAGGGTCATATGCGGCCAGATATGGAGTAACAAGCTTGAGCTTTCCTTGGGGACTTCGTGAATTTAGATCCCACAAACATACCATGTCGTCAGTTCCGCAGGAGAGGAACTGGTCACTGCCAGGGGATAGGGCTATACATGTGACTTGGGCAGTATGAGCAGAGAAGTAGCGGACAAAACTCTCGTTGTGCAGCTCTAGCAGTCGGAGGGAGTCGTCCTGTTTTGTACTTGCGAAGAGGACATTGCGCGGATGATGCGTGAAGCGAGCGAGGTGGATGCCGTACTTTTTGCTGGGGATTGTTTTTGTTTTTTTCCCTTCCTTAATGTCAAAGACATTCATGGTTTCATCGTCCGAAGCAGCGACCAGAAACTCGCCTTGATCATCGAAGTCAAGGGACGTGACACGACTTTCGACGCCATCTGGACGAGTGGAGCCTGGGAATTGCTGTGGACTGTGTTAGAGAAATGAAATGAAGGCGGCGAAGGGTGACAAGGGCCTACTCTGGCAGGGCGATAGTGCTTGATCACATCTGAGACCTTCTGCTGAGCAGGCACAGACGTGGCCATGATCCAGGCAGAAAGAGGGTGGCTTGATCGAGGACGAGGTTTTGTTTGTGGAGGGGGTGAAACCTGGGCCCCGATCTCCAGATCGAGTTATACGGTAGATTAGCCTCCAATCTGATGATGAAGTCGCGTCGTAGAGGTCATAGGCAGCGTGCGACTTGGCTCTGCTGTGAGGGTAGATGGCTGCTGTGGTTTGGAATGAGCACCGACATAAGATCGACCGCGAATAATAATTCTGTAATTCCCCTCACATTGTTTAGATCGCAGTGCCTCTTTCTAGTGGGCAATGTGTCTCCAACTCTGGACATTACTTAGTGGCCCAGGGTGGCCATAGCTGTGCTAGCCACATGGCTAAAAATTCCCTAAGCACCTACTAGGCACCAGTGGACACCATTTCTAGCACTCCGAGTAACCAGTTTAGGCACTCCAACGCCCTATGCCTGACTGCGACTGGCAGGCCAAGAGAACCGCGGGGCTTCACTCCAGTTATTCACCGCCTGTAGCTTTGGTTAGGGATCTAGATTCTCGGTGCCTGGGTTGCGTTCTATCCGGCAAGCACAAATCTCAACAATTGCCCTCTGAGCCATTCGGTTAACTGCGGATATGGACATGTTACTGGCTTCTGGGTTTCTGGGTCTCTGGGTGCAGAGCAACTCTTTTCCCCACGCCCCAAAAAACTATTGCCGAATCCCGAGCCCCCGAACTGCCCTACCAGATTCAGTCAAACACTGCAAAATAACATCATTCCCTCGGGCGAAGACCGTCTCGCGCTATGCTATCCGCTTGTCCTTGGGGCTGACCCGTACCGTGCCCCGTACCTTGCTGGTAAGGATAATTATTATTTCTTCATCCAGCACGTCTGCCGTCAGATTCTAAGATTCCTCACCAACAACCATTACTTTCTCTCACGCATGCTGACCTGTTGCCACTGTCGCTGATTTCCTTTGTTAAGTTCTACCGAATCTCTGCATCATTCAGAACCACAATTTACTCACATATGCACCGCAATTCTTGAGGTCAATTCCACCCACCTTCGAGGCACATTCATCTGTGAACCTGAGTCAAACCCAGTGCTCGAGATCCTGAAATCCCATCACAGCGAACCCAAATGTCCACAACTACCGGCGCATTCATTGCCGGCGGTATCGCTGCTTGCGGTGCCGTTACTGCCACTCACCCCTTCGAAACCGTCAAGATCAGGTTACAACTGCAAGGAGAATTACAATCTAAAGATGTCGCAGTTAAAAAGTACAAGGGCGTTTTCCATGGAGTCAATGTCATTGTAAGGAATGAAGGCGTCCGTGGAATTTATCGAGGTATCGGATGTGCTTATGTCTACCAAATCCTCCTCAATGGGTGTCGACTAGGTTTCTACGAACCTCTTCGAGCTGCCACCACCAAACTTGTATTCAAAGACTCCAATATCCAATCTCTTGGTGTCAACATCTTCTCTGGCGCCGCTTCAGGTATCCTGGGTGCTATGGCTGGTTCGCCATTCTTCCTGGTAAAGACCAGATTGCAATCATTTTCGCCCTTCCTTCCCGTCGGCACACAGCATACCTACCGCAACGCCGCCGATGGCTTCTCCCAAATCTACAAGGCTGAAGGCATAAAGGGTCTTTATAGAGGCATGGGTGCCTCCATGGTCAGAACAGGCGCCGGCAGCTCCGTCCAATTACCAACATACTTCTTCGCAAAGCGGAGACTCATCCGACACGCTGGTATGGAGGACGGCCTTGCTCTCCATCTTCTCAGCTCTACGGCCAGTGGATTCGTCGTCTGTTGTGTCATGCATCCTCCTGTGAGTCTTCCGTTTATCTTACATGTATTCAACACAAACTGACTGAACCTTAACAATAGGATACCGTCATGGCCCGTCTTTACAATCAACACGGCAATCTCTACAGCGGCATTTTTGACTGCTTATGGAAAACCATTTCTACCGAAGGCATCCTCTCCGTCTACAAAGGCTTTACCGCTCATCTTGCCAGAATCCTTCCACACACAATTCTCACTCTAACACTAGCGGAGCAAACCAACAAATTCGTCCGAGGCATCGAGACTCGGATTCTGCCTAAGAAAATCCTCGATGAAAAGTTATAGCGCCACTAGACATCACTTTGAATTGAGCCTGGGGCGCGTCCCAAGGTTAGGCATTCGAGGGTGAGGTGGCTCGAGCCGTGCTCCGCTTGATTCCTCGGTCTTCCACTTTGCCATGGGTCGACAATTTTGCGGCCCTGGACCCAACGTGGTCCCATCTGTCACTATCCATCGAGGCAGTATGTTGTCCAGCTCCTGCCGGATTGAAGCAGTGTGGTATGCTGCTCATGGCTCTTGCATCCGTAGCATGGCAACCTTCGACTTCCCGGACAACAGCGAGCACGCACAACAGGCAAAGATCCAATATCTTCCTGGCTGTATATTTGAGGGGCACAAATAGCACCACACAGCAGGCGAATCATAAAAGCGTCAGAGACACCTCATCCACTGGATGGTCATGCCTACCTACGCTGCATAATGCATGGCATGTATGTATGCATCTATATTTCTCTTGACCTATATCTAGAGGATCGAACACAACCCTTGAAAAGCAAGCCGCCTCGGTCTGGCGTGTGTGCTGCGTGGGCTATGTTTGGGTTAACATTAGACTGATTGCCTGATTGACTTGATTGGCGATGCTATTGTATAATTACAAGTCATATCTATTCGCGTCCGTTAGCCTCCCTTCCGAATCTAGATAGACATAGGCAGTACGATCATACGCAATAACAGCGATTATGCACGCGGCCTAACGTGATCACTCCAATAGAATTGAAAGCCTCTCCGTCACGGTTCCATTGTTCTACAAGTTAAATATTGTTGACAGTTACAGCAGTAGGAAATGTTTTTGGTTCGTAAAATGGTCGTACATTGATTGTGATCTATCTGATTATTCCACGCTTGATGCTCGATGAGGTTTCATGCATGATGCTTCGTTCTATCCAAGGCTATGCAAGAGAAATGAACATGTCTCCTGCCGGATGTGTGTATATGCAAGATTCCTTGCGACAAGTGATAATAGCTCCGCGCTATGCAGACAAGAATGCCGTTCTGTCTTGGACTCTTTTTCGTTGAAATCTTGGTTGGTACAGTTGACAACTTGGCCAAATAAACAATATGCTGTAAAACTGGGCATGCCTTGCTGATTCGCACTCTCATCTCTGATTGTCCGATTCGCCTCTGTGTTGTCTCATCAATGAATCCAACGATCCACGAGTCTGTGGGTCATTTCTGTTGCTCCAATCTCTTGAAGAATTTCTCCAATGCTCTTGAATCCTTCGTCTGATGGAACCATTTTCCTGGATCGTCAGACCAGCTGACCATTCCACTCCATCTTTCCTTTTCGACAACTTCCAAAACGTTAATGGGGTCGTTGACATTCGATTCCTTAATCTTGTGTGCAGGGCTGCGGAATGGCTTGAGACTGACAATCTGAGCTCCTTCTTTCAGGTCTAGGAAGACATATTTGAGCTTGTCATTAAGCTCGGCCGTGAAGGCTTGATTATTGACCAAGATCACGTCGGCGCGTTTGAGAATCTGTTTGATGCTTTCATTCTTAAGGAAATCACCATGGATCAAGTTGACTTTGCCCGGTTTGATGCCCCATAAACGACACCTGGCAGGAAATTCCGCGGATTGTAACTGTGCTAAAGTGTTTGGGTTGTCCATCATTTCGCAACCCCAAGATTCACAACCGACTTCAAGAGCAGCCTGTAAGACGCAGTTTCCAACGCCAGAGCCGAGGTCAACAAAGATCTGGTCAGATTTGAGGCGTGTTTCCTTGAAGATACGGCTGAGAAATTTCGGGAGGAGCTCGCCATAAACATTGTCGGAGAAGCTTTCGTAGTCGCGCACCAGGTGCACTTGTGGCGACACAGTTCGGGCGTAGACTTGATCTTTGATAATATGTTCAACTAGCTTGATGTCGACCCGAACCATTTGGTCCAGCTTCTTGGCGATAGTGCCGTCCTTGTGTTTCTCGATCAGTAACTGGTTGTATTTCTTGACGACATCGATATATTTAGATTGCGCCCCGACACGACCCTTCAATCCCAATGTGGCTTGTCGATGTAGCTGTTGTACGAACCCAGACCCATCTTCCTCGCTCGTCACCAAGTCCGCAGACTTCTCATCCAGGTAGAACTCGGCGACCATCTTCATGTTGTCCTGAATCTCGTTCAGAGGCTTGAAATCTGACGAGTCGGTAGGCTTGACCAACTGATACTTTTCTCGCTGACAGGCACTAGGGTATTGTAGTTCGATAGTGGGACATTCCTCCTCGTCGCCTTCGAGTGCGGTGAAAAAAGCCTGGTATTTGTCTCGGGAGAGCTCGACAATGTCGCTGTTTGCAATGTCGCTCGCATGTACCATCGGCAGGTCCAGACCATCAGTATCGCCAAAGGACTTCAAATCTCGAATGCGACGCTTGTTGTCGAAGACCTCCTCTGCGGCAACACGTGGACGTTTTCGTGGTTGTTCGTCGGAGGAATCATCGTCGGAACTTGTAAAAGTTGGGGTGGAAAGCGCTGGCGAAGGTCGTTTGGTTCGATTTCTTCTCTCCTGCTTGAGTCGTTCCAAAGGTTCTTTACTTGTCTGTCTGGAAGGGATTGAGGTCGGAGTGATAGAATTGCGGGGTCTTGGAGAGGGCTTTGCATGACCTTGTGCGACAGGTTTTCGATTGGAAGAGGGAGAAGGTTTGGCATTGAGAGACAATTGTTGGGCTTGAGGCTTGGAGGTTGGTTTGACGGATTTGGTGATGGTGATGGTTTTTGTCATGATCTTGGGTGCGCCATTTCTTGCCTTCAGGGCTGCAAGCGACAAGGGTCTGTCTTGGGAAGGCAAGGGACCCATTGCGAAAAGTGGGATTCCTCGGTGGTAGAGTGGGAGAGAGGTGTCAATGCGCAGAGCGCCAGGTTGTAGACATGAAGCAAAGTGGAATATGACTGTATACGAGACAGAGTATGGGAAGGAAAAGTGGGCGAAAAGAAATGGAATTGAGAATCACACGACCATGGCAAGGTGTGGATCTGGAGTAGAAGATGGAATGAGGCGCAAGGCGGCGACGGCGACGGCGGTAGTGATAAAGAGAAGGTCTGAGATCTGACAGACCAGGGTGAAAAGTTTGTACGACAAGATCGTGCAGTAGTTACTTGGTACCTACCTAGGTAGTAGTTAATACTGTATTTCAGTCACTTTCCAGTAGCAGCCTCAGGAATGACGCAGTCACCCAGCGGCGGCAAGTGTCCTATCAGGTGCCTACCTAGATATTTACTCCGTAAGGTGCAGTAGACACAACTGATTTCCGCCTGGAATTCCATGTCGTACAGGAGAGCAAACAACATACCGACCAGTAATCCAAATGGAGGTCTGTTTTTACGACCTTTGTATCCTTGGCATATCTAGGTACTCCGTAGACCATTGCAGGTGTGCGGTTATCAACTACTATGGCACTCAGGCTGTATGTAAGTGACAGATCCACACTGTGCATGACTGTCCTAACGTTTCCCAGTGTAATACACCAGCACGACCGGTCAGGCCCGTGGTGACCCAAGGTATCCAAGGCCCTGGCTGCCTAACTAGCAGGCCAGAAAAGATCAAGGATCGTGGGGACTTGTGGATCCAAAATCTGCAGGAACAAACTGTACTCCCTACCTGCTCCGTACAGAGGTGCAAAAGCCGATCTTGGCCTACGCCATTGCACTTCTGGAGTACTCTGTACATACCATTCTAACGAGTATGTTCATATGGGGAGGTCAATTACTATCTACTGCACTTGGCCTGCATCACCCTTTTACATTGAGTTGTTGTTACAGGCAGCACGAGCTTAACATGCCAGTTTCACCGCTAGATCATGCTTCTGGAGAAGAACTGTTGCGCCTCTTCCCGCGTTTCGACGAAGAGTCTTGATCTCTCCCATCCCAATTTCGTTTGAACCCTCCTCGCCGACCAGAACCTCGACCTTGATTTCTGCCCTCTCTCCGCATTCTTTGCTTCTCAGGATTATCGCGATCATCAATAACCGGTTGTGTCGGGGTGGATGATCCTCTACCCATTTCTCGAGCAAGGGCTTAATCTTTGGGCCCCATGTATCTTCGCCCGCCTCCAGGTCTTCGTATGTTATTGCTGTGACAAACCCATCCGGAGCGGGATCCAAGGTCGAAAATTCGCACTGCTGACTCCGGATAAGCGCCGCCATACTGCCCAGCGAGCCGCAATTGATCCCCAAATCATGACAGAATGACCGAACATAGAATCCACTGCTAACAGTCAATCGTATCCGTGCTGCAGGCGCTTGTGCGGGTTCTGATTCTTGTGATGGAAGAGGATGAGTATGTAAAGCCGCTTTCTGGTTTCGTGGTAGTCTGTTTTCCTCAAGATTTGCGGCGTTCACTTCAGCTTTGTATTGCTGCGCTGCAATCGCTTTCTTGGTTGCCTTTACCCCTTCCATGATTTTACCAGTGGTAAGTTTTTCTTCTTCTGACGCTTGCTCGGATGGATAGCGAAAGTCATGTTCACCTGCTTCCCAGAAATCCAACAATGTGCACTCTGACACTTCAATATCACGACTTTCTAATTCTCGTGGCAGTTCTTTGCCCAGTCTCGCATAATCGTACAGCTTCAACCCGTCTATTTTGATCGCACTGTAGATTGGAGGTATTTGTTTCGACTTCCCCAGAAACTTGGCCATTTCTCCCTCAACCACTGCTCTGGTGACCGATGACGTTGGCGCTTCAGCCACAATCTTCCCTCCTACATCGTACGTCGTTGTGCTTTTACCAAATAACACAACTGTCTCGTAGGTCTTTTTGTACTCGAGGAAACCAGCCAGGTGTTTCGTGCCTCGTCCAATACCAACGATCAAAATACCAGTCGCCAATGGATCCAAAGTCCCTCCATGTCCCATCTTGAAGAAATTGTCTTTGCTAATCTTGAGCCTCTTGAGTTTATTTCGCTCGGCCGAATTGTTGGTCTCCTCGAGTAGAGGAGCGAACATCTTGGATTCTGCAAATTTGTGCTGTAGATCGCGAAGTACTTGAGCGGAGGATAGAGATGGAGGTTTGTTAATGGCTATATGATGGGGTTCAGGTCAGGTTTTGGTCAAGCGAAGACGGATCAATGAATCTCGGAGAGGAGTTGGCCTCACCGAAGATGCCTTCAAGGATCTTGCTGGTTGGCTGAGCCATTGCGAAGACTCGGCGCTGAACCATGCAAAGTACGAGTGAGTGTGTCGGGTTTGCGGAGTTGAAGGGACTGTTGAGGGCACAGTTGAAGTATATGCACTCCGACTGTTGTAGAAATAATTATGCGGAGAACAAAACCAGCAATAATCAACGACAACCTGGTGTCGGATGAGGATTAACGATACACCGAGCTTCTCGTCACCCACACACGTGATGCCAAGATACACTCTGTGACTCTCCTAGAGTCTCGCGATCCGCAACCTGTCGTGGCTGTTCCCCGTTTTGATTCCCTCGTGTCCGCCAATCATAACAATGACGTGCCTCGATGGATCCTTTACTTTTCCCCCTTTGGACTCTCATCTGTCAGTCTACTGCCACACTTGCTGCACGTCCTCCCGCCTCCCACCCTCCCTGCTTGTCTGACCAAACTGTCCCACTATGCATCCTGCCAGCCTCGACTTCTCGACTTGGAGACTATCGATGCTGCTCTGCCACTCTACTCTCACTGAGATACGCATCTTCTCTCATCTTTCGCCTTCAATCTCGAATGTCGAATCCATTCGTCGAACTCTCCCCGAGTCTTGAAATTACAACCTCTATTCGATCTTTGCCTGAGTAGACTCCAATCCCCTCAGACCCGAACGCTGGCGCGACATGATCATTCTCTAGACCACACTATGCATCTCATAAACTACCCTTGGTCATGTCAACTCTTCCCGAAGAACGTGTCTTAAAAATACAGAATCCTGTCCCGGAAGACGTCAATGATTGGCCTGACTTCACTTTACGCGAAGCAAAGGTCTTCCCACAGGGCAAAAGTCGCTATGCAGATTTACTCGAGGCGTCTGCTGATTTCCCTTTGTGTGTTATTGGAGAGTTAGAGCCTGTAGACGATGACCAAGAGCATCTCGGTATTCTCCTTCCTATGAACAAGATCTTCTCCGCTGGGCATCCACTGATCCATTCTCAGTTTTGGTCGAAAATCCCCTTCACGTCAGAGTCAAGATCGAAAATGTAACCAGACGGGCCTTCGGACAAGACGACGATGGCACACCAATCATCTGGGCCGCAGGAAAAGCAGGATGGTATGAGATCATACCGTCGGATCGTTACCTCTCCCACTACAACGACTCCATCGAGGCAATCGATTTATTCTACTTTATGGTCGATCAACATAAAAAACTATCACGAAAACGACAGCGTCTTGGTTTCATGATCGATCCTTTTCTTGCGCGTTATCAAAAACACACAGATTATCGAGTCGATGGTGATGACGAGGCAATGGAAACAATCCATAAACACCATAAATTCCTACTGCAACAAATGTATGCCGAAAGAGAAGGTATTGATTGGTCGCAAACACATCTATGGCAACATTTGGCAGAAACTTATGCAGATGAGTTGGATACACTCAAGACAAGCCTGACCCCCGCTCCGATGCAAGATTCCTCAGAGTCAGAGAGTTCGACGTCATCTGCAGAATCTTCTGAATCAGAGGAGGATCAATCGGAGCAGAAAACCATTATTCCGGACATACAAAGCGAAGCGGATAGTCTTGAAGCTACGCATCAGACACAAACATCAGGGTCTGCCTCCCCTCCACCTCGGAGGCGAGTTCAGATAGCGAAGCCGAAGTGGAACCGGCGCCTATCGATTGGACCAAACCAATCTGGGAAATGCTGAATATCCTGCGAAAATCTTCAAAATTCGATATGCGTCAGTGTGGTATTGAGCAAGCCGCATCTGAATTTCAGAAAACCCCTGTTTTCGACGGATCGCATGAAGAGGCGGTGTCCGCATTTGAAAGATCGGCAGAACCTTTGCTCCGATTGATGAACGAGGCTAAACTCCGCAAGAAGTTCAACTGGTCCACCCGGAGGATTTATGACGAGTTGGAAGCCACTTTGGCAGACGAAGTGGCTGAAGAGATCATGAGAACGCCAGCAGGCAAGAACAATAAACAGCAGCAGAAGCATCGGATGAAGTCTGTATTGCGTCCTAGTGGGGCTCGTAAATCACACAAGAGAGCCCGTGGTGCTCCAGATTCATTAGACGAAGACGAAGAGATGAGTGATGCCGCTATATCATCTCCCGTTGCTCGACGTCAGGGCCCACAACCCCGAGCAAACTACGAGAGGCCGAAAACGAATCCATTGGCAGTAGGGAAGACAGTCCGAGTCGGCAATTAAACGGATTCCTTGGTGCAGATGGTTTACCTGAACTACCGGCAGGACCAGAAGCACAAGAGATGATGGATCTGGTGTCTCAAGAGGCCAAAAGAGTCGGCCGTCAACACCAAACATCCCACCTTCAGGCTTTTCTCGGTCAATGGGTTGTTTGATGTTGGTAAGAGGCCACGGAAATGGATGCGGAGGACGACGCCTATCCCGTTCTGTTGTATATATGATGTCTGAGAGCTCTGAGACAGCTCGTCTGCTTGCATGGCGTGCGTGTGATTTTGATACCCCTTTATCTTCGAATTGTTTTTTGGGAATAGCCTGTAGAAACGATCCCTCGCACAAAATACATTATGCATTGATACCCATCCTGTCTGCCTCACAATGGAACTCCAGGCTCCCTCGACCCAAATGGGCCCATGAACACCCTATCTAGCCCCCGCAGCACGGCGACTCTTGCCTGGTCTTTGCGCCTTGCTCTTCCCACCCCCTCTCCCCTCAAACCACCACTCTTCATCCGCCCTGCAGAAAACCCGCTCAAATCGCCACTGCTCAAGGCATCGCCACTCTTGGAAAAGCGCTTTTTGCCGCCAAAGCCGAATTTCTGATCTCGTTTCTGTCGTTCGAAATCCGATCCTCCTCCGCTTCCTCCTCTGCGGCCACCTCGTGCGCCGCTGTCACCGGCGCCGCGTTCTCGGCCGGACCGGTCTTTGGTCGGTGCGGATTCTACGGCGATGGATTCAAAGATGTCGCCGTCGTCGTTGCCGGTGGTTTTGTCGGATTCTCGCACCTTGCCTGGGTCGTTGCCTTTGCGTTCTGTGGTGGGAGGAAAAGAAGTGATATGTCAGTATAGAAGATTGACACACAAGTGATGTGGCTAGGTGGGAATGTTGGGGAAATGTGAATGGGTGGTTGGGGGTTTGGATACATACTTCTCTTTAGATCCTTGATCTTATCGAGTGTCTCCCTCTTCTCCTTCGCACGTTCTTGTTCCTTCGCGATCTGGACCTGTTTGCCAAATTTCTTAGCTTCACGAAGCTTCTTGGCCTCGGCGCTCGCTTTCTTGCCAGCTGCATCGTCGTACAGTTTCCGCTTGATGCGGGTCATGTGCTCGTCGGTCTTGACCATTTCGGCGAAGTAGTCGGTTGGCCGGGTGAAAGGGATCGATTCGGCTTCAAGGTATTTGCGTGCCGTCAGTGTGGCGGTGCGTGCGATACGGTAGAACTCCAATTCACGCGTAAGGTCGTCATTGGGATCAGAAACGGTGGTGCTGACAGGTTCTAGGCTTGATACTAGACTGTTATGGATGTGGAATGGGATTTTAGTTGTCGAGCCTCCCTTCGTTGACTGGGGTGGTTGTTTAAGTAAAGAAATGCGGTTCCGGGAAGCAATGAGTGCAGAAGTGTTGTTGATAGTCATACGCTGGTGGGGGATAGTATCTTCGAGATCGTCTGCGTCGAGGTCGGAAAGAGGAACATCGGAATCGAGTTCTTCATCATCAACGTCATCGTCATCTCCATCAACTTCCTCTTCACCATCTACCTCGTCGTTTACTTGGTTTGCAGAAGCAGTGGTGCCGTTGTTCGCCTTGATATCTTTTTCGCCATTGGTTTCATCATCTTCTTCGTCAAAAGATTCAAACTGATCATTCTCTTTATCCTCCGCACCACTCCGAATAATATCCACGGTACTTTCATCTTTTGCTCTGTCAAGTTTGACTCTCTTCCTCTTCTCAGCAGCTTTGACTTGTGCTTTTCTCTTTTCCGCGGCATAGTCCCGACCCTTTTGGGCATCAAGGGCCATTAGGAGTTTGCTGCGTTTGACCATCTTGCCTTCTGGAGCTCACAGCGTCGGGAGTGACGAACGGCGGAGATGGGTGATGTTGAGTTATCAGTGGTGAGTACTTGTCGGTTGAGTAGTTTGACCGGAGACTTCAAATGCAGATGGGATCTAAATTTCAGGTCGTGCACAGGTTGCAAGGCCTTCAGTGGATTTGAATCGCAAGATTGGTAGGCCAGGTGCAGCCAGAGCACTGAATATCGTTCTCGGAATGTAGAAATTTGGAAAAAATTAAGCGCGCGGGGAAAACTGAGTTGGAGAATTTGTTGCTTCTGTGTGGCGGCTACGAAGGACCATCGCTAGGCTGCGGCTATTGAGCCAGTAAGTGTCCAGTGCAGGAATAGGTCATGCACTCAGCCGACCTCCGTCATTGGAGTTACTATTGAACTGCGCACTGTTGTATACCAGTCACAAAGCTTTGTTGACGGGGACTAATCTGTCGTGTCATTCCGAGGTGACACTTGTTTGCGAGGCACAGAGATCGACCTTCGAAGAGTCCCTATCATGAAAGGAACAACTTGAAACCGGCTCCTTTGTTCTCGACCCGTGTGTCTCTACTCATCAACCAACCCACTTCTCCGCCAGTCCTCGCCAGCCGATAGCCACCGAGTGCCACCGCTCACCACCTCTCCTGCTTCAGCACTACCTGGACGGAAACAATGGTAGGTCGCATTCACATCTTCGAGCCCCTCTGCTTCCAAAGCCTACCCAATCCAAAAAAAATCATTCAGGATATGCTCCCTCCCTTTACACAATCTAACCATACCCGAACCATCCTGTAGTCCATCCCAGTTCTCTCCTCGAGTCCTACGCCCGGAGCAAGATCTGATTCACGCACCGCTGGCGGTGCGCCCTCGACAACATCGGCATCCTCGGCGACCGCGACCGCCACGACCGCAATCGACGGCACCACCTCCAACGAAGCCGCCGCAAAACTCGCCGAGGCTATTGACGATTTCCTGGGCGATATCGAGAAGAAGTTCAAGGGTATTAGTGATGAAATTCTGAATAAGTGTGAGTCTGGCCACATCTTTGATGCCCCTCCTCGAGAAAGCAGCGGGTCGTTAGGCAACAAATGAAAGCGAGTTTTCGAATAGTTGCTAATACTTGACCTGGGCTTGGGCTTCTAGTGGACGATATGGCTGAACGATGTGATCGCTTGGAACAAGAGATGTTACTGCGCGATGCGTCATCGATGGATGGGGCGGTTCCTGCTGCTGGTGTTAAAGCGTCTGGTGGTTCTCCTGCAGGTTCCATTTGAGCAGAGGTTTACATCGACGAAGCGCGCACGACATCCTGGGATTGCTCATCAAGGCGCGGCTGTGAAGGTAGACATGTGGAGGCGCCTGAAACTACAGCGCGTATTTCGGGGATTCATTACATTGGGTCTTGTTTTCCTGAGCGGAAGGCGTTTGGCGTATGCAAAGCAGGACGCATCCATGGTTGTTCGGTTGTTCATGGATCACAGACTCAGTATTTGGACAAACGACAAAGACGCATCTACCACTTCCGAGTGACCACGGACATCTCCATCCTTGTTGGGCAAAACTCATATACGATTTTGTTTGAACGCCTCTAAAATTATACATGACTCTTGTTCTCGTGCACACCCCACGTCTCCTGATTCACAACTTTGAGAGAAAGTCAAGAATTGTCGCAAGAGACAACGACTCAAAAAGGCCAGTGTCCTCTAGCCTTATCCATGTGGCCTTTCCACCACTTCACAATTCACTCTTAGACTCGTCCTTGACCAAGAACTTGGCAAGGATATTGCTCCTCTTTTGCAACTCATCAATCTTTTCCGGGGCTAGACCGCCTTTCTTCAATAGACCCGCCAGTCGTGTTTGTTCCTTCAAAGCATATTCTGGGTTACCTGTTAACTTGGACAGAGCACGGAGGTAGTATTCAACAGATTTGTCCTTGACATCAGCTGCAACCTTCTTGATTTCGGCTGTTGCCTTCTCCACATCCTTGAGACCATTGGCCGTGATGTATTTAGAAAGCACCGTGTCGATAACATCCACTGTGCCCGCTTTAGTGTTCAATCCTCCTCCTGCAACGCGGAATGTGCCAGCTTTGCTGTTGATGAAATCGACAAAGGCTTCCTCGCTTCGTCCTCCAGCGTAGGTCTCTGGTTCGGTGGATCCCTTAGGGAAAAACTTGATGGTAGGGAAGCCAGTGATTCCCTGACTTTGGGCAAGGGCCTTGGAATTTTCAGCTTCGGCGTCGACCTTGGCTATCACGACCTTGGGTTCGGAGGCAAAGTCGGTGGCGAGTTTTTCCCATGTTGGTGCGAGTGATTTGCAATCTATAAGTAGGAAAGAAGAGAGTCAGTTCATTGAAACATGGATTACATGTGTACGATCGGATGGACAAAACTTACGGCCACACCAAGGGGCGGTGAAAGCGACAAGAACATCCTTGTCGCCACCAATCTCCTGCTTGAAAGTTGTGTCGGTCAACATTTCGACATGACTAGCAGCCTTCTTTGGTCCCTTGACTTTAACACCAGTCTTCTCGACGATGAATGCTGTCAGACTTTCCAAATCTCGTCCACCATTGTAATCTTGCGGTTCGGCTCCAGGTGTACCATCAAACCACTTCAATGTAGGAAAACCCTGGACACCAAATCGCTTTCCAAGATCCTTGTGTTTATCGGCATCGACGTTGGCAATGGAGACTTTGTTCCCCGCGGCAGCGAACGCGGTAGCCAATTCCTCGTAGACGGGGGCTAGGTTTTTGCAGTGCCCACACCAGGGGCAAAGAATTCGACCAGAGCTGGTTTGCCGGACTGGAAGACTACTTTGTCGAAATTGGAGGGGATCAGATTGAGGACATCTGAGGCTGCGGTGAGGAGGGGAAAGCCTAGGGCGGCAAGTGGGAGGAGGGAGCTTAACTGCACCATGATGGCGCTCGAGAAGAAATCGTGATGCGGATATAAACAGGGAGAAATAGAAGGGATTGAAGAGAAATAGAACGGCCGAGTGATGAAGGTGGTTCAGACCGAGTGATAAACCAAATGTATGTTATGGAGGTTTGTAGGCGCCCTCCACTCAATGGATTTTTAAGCAAGATGGTGCAGTGACTTCTGGCCAGATGTCATCACCAACCAAGCACACATTCCCTTATGCCGTAAGAATAGCAATTGTCGCCCGGCACGTCCTGAACCCTGTCCTGCAAGCATGCGCCACCGCCGCCTCCTATAGGGCGTCCACTTGCTCTCCCAATGCATTCTCTAACAAAGTAACTACTCCAGAGTCCTAGGCAGGTCGTGGCAGGTGCTAGGCATCTGCTAGGCATCCGCTAGGTTGTGCAACCCCTGATGGTCAACGTTATCGCCTCAGCCTCGTCGTCAGCCTCCTTCATCCGCCACTACTAAATCCTAGATCTAATCAATCTTCCATAAGGATTGACGAGTCCTCGACAACTCTTGATTAGTCGTGCATACGATATCAATGATTCATATGCAAACACTAATTGTACATTCTTCAAATCATGTCATCCGCCGTCCAGCTGATGCCGAGCTCCAATATTCCTGACTATATGAAGGTCGCGATCAGTTCACTACTATTTCCCCACTGGTCTCAGGAAAAGCTGCTATGTGTACATCAAGGACAACCTTCAAGTCCTTCCAATTATGGTCTCGTTCCAAACTGAGTGTCGCGTCGATATACTACTGCCTATCTTCTGCGGCAGTCGATTCCTTCTGTAATGTGCGCCTCGAAGCTGTTTTTCCTTCTCTCGTCAATCATTAAGTCGCTTCTGTACAAATATATTCAAGTCGCCATGCCATTCAAATCCATGTCCGAATGCGTTAGAACTCCTCACTAGCTGCCATATAATTGATGATAGGCACTGTGGGCATCGATCAGTACTGCCGATCGGTTAGCATTTCCGGACGCACACTCGGTTGAAGCTTGGAGACACTTACACTGTAGAACCTGCCGCTGTGCCTGCTTGTTCTCACAAGCACATTGCACGCATCTTCCGTCCTTGAGGTCAAGCATAATGCTCCAAGCAATCTCCTCCCTTTCCACATCTGGCAAGGCGGGCTTGCGAAAGTCACTAAGGTGATACTTTCGGCTAATACTTTTCATATTTGCATCCGTCACAGGTGGCGAAAAGATCAAATATCCTTGATCGTCCACTCTCATGAACCGTCGTTTCCAGAGAAGCGAGTCGGGGAATTGCACGTTCACATCCCCTATATCTACCACTTGGAGTAGAGACTCCGAGATTGAGTTGTGCCTGCTGGTCTCAGTTTGCTCTTGGATAGTGTTCGCTAGAGCGGTTTCTTTCGGGACCGATTGAGTTTGTTTCCGTGCCGACGTCAGATTGGATACCCTTTTCATTAACCTACTTGTCCGAGACGATTTCTTTTCGTCAGTGAATGATGCCGTGTCACTGACCGACCTAGGTCCGTGCTTTTTGTAACTGGTACTATGTGTCATCTTGCTGTTACTTGACTCTGATCGAGGAAGGTTTACTTGTGATGCCGATCGATGGGAGGAAAATGAAAATCGCCCTTTCTCGGATTTCGTTGGACTTTTCGTCGAAGATCTTAATGCGCTCATCGACTGCTCCTGGAGAGCCTTATCAGCCCCGCGCTCGTGCTCGACTATCAGTGGACTTCGAAACAGTTGCAATGGAGCCGCATAGCTGGAACTCGGCGACATCGGAGGGTGTTTTTTATTCGGATCGCGCACAATTCGTGCGGTGACGGAAATGCTCTCCCCTTTCTGAACGGAAGCCTGGACATCACCAGATAATTCTCTCACCGATCGACTAGAGTTGAAGAGAACTGTGTCATTTTGAGGAATAGATTCTGGCAAGCGCTTTGGTGGTGAGGCTTCGGTTGATGTGTTTGGAGTCTGCTGATTTAGCACGAGTGAGGATCTTTTCAAAAAGGTGGTAAATCCGGCCTTATGCACACTGAGTTCGCGGGTTGGCTGGGGTGGTGAGGCATTCGCATCTTTTGTCGTCAGGACCTCCAAAGCTCGAATTCGTTTGGATATACCAGAACCTAGAGTGGGCTTCTTGCTCAACGGGACCGGAGCTGTTTCACTTTGCACTGGCGGCCATTGAGGTAGTGCTGTAGATGTACTTCGTATGCTGCTAGAACGATTTCGATCAGGGGTTGTAGACGCGCTTCTTCTACTATAGAAGCTTGAGTTGGCGGTCTTGTTCACGATCTCTCGCAGGCGATCGGAGCTCCCTTTAGACAAAATCGGTGTCACAGGCGAACGGGCAACGGAGACAGGGGTTGCTTCATGCACAGTTGCATGGCGCATTTCTTCCATCAATGCCTCATCTTCCGAGGCATCTGAAGCAGAAAATTCATTGCTTGGACTTATTTTCAGGGGCTGTAGTGCAGCTGGCCGTCGGGATCGAGACGGTGATTCCGAAAATGGGGCAGAGAGTTGTGGACTTCGGTCTCGAGGCTTAAGTACGGGAGACGTCGAAGTCGAAGATGGCGATGCAGGTCCTGCTATGCTTTCCGCTTCACGGGCGCACGCTTCTGGTAAGTCCGTGATTTTATCCGAAGCAGGCTCAGTGATTTGGCTGACCTCCTGACTTTCTGTGGAGGGAACTTCGCTATTCATTGTCGTGGTGTAGGTTTCTTGAGGGTCTACGCTCGGTGTCAGGTCGTCTGATTGGATATTCGCTTTGGGAGTGACTGAGGAACTAGTTGCAGAGGACAGTGAACGACGCTTTCGTGATATCTGATCCGCATCAGAAACGGAAGACGCCTTGGTCGAAGGGTCTTCTGAGATGTTGGTCACGAAAGTGGGCGAAGTGGTGGATGAGGATTGGGTCATTTTGGATTCTTCATCAATGTTTGAGAGTTGGTCATGACTGGGTATCGAGGCAAGGAAGGAATTTGTTGCATTTGTGGTGGATGGTCTGTCCGAGCCGGTTGAGGCTTGTACCATGCCAGCGGAGAATTGAGATGTCGCGGATGCTCTCTGAGCCATCAACAAATTCCGCTTGCGCAATTGTAAAGCTTTCATTAATCTGAGTTTCTCAGGCGTTGCCGTCGTGGAGGCCTCTGTATTCACAGACGCCGGTCGTGATACTGTAGGTCGGCTTTCTGGTGGTTGGTAGAACGGCATGAGATGAGAAGCTGGTGGTAGAGGAGGATGTGCATTGATTTGATGCGAGGCGGGGAACCGGCCTGGCACGCTTCGAGTTGATTGTTGTGAGCCCGGTCTCAGTAGAGACAAATTGACGACGGGTCGGTTTGAAACGCGGATACTATCCGGCAGGTTCGCCACAGGTCGGACGTTGATGCTGGTATTTGTCGTCCCGAAGTCTTGGGTCTATGGCTCGGTTCGATATGAGGTCTTGGTCCTAGTTTCTTTTTCTTGTTTGCAGTCTGAGAAGTCAGGGAGGCAACGTTACTGCTCCATTGACTAATGCTATCTGATTCTGCAGCCGAGAGATGGCGAGTATGAGGGTGGGAGGAACTGATTGATTCTGTTTGGTCAATGGCTGAAGATTCAAGGAGGATGTTGTTGGTGGTCTCATAGTCTAAAGGTCTGGGGCACCACCATCACTGGTAGTTGGGGGCGTGGAATCAGGTGTGACTGGCAGATCTTTCTGTATAGACGCCGGAAGAGGCGAGGGTGGCCCACGTGCACTTAGACTGTCGACTCGTGGAGGGTGGGGACTGAGCTCTGCAGTAGAGACAGCTTTGTTGGTGATGATGGTCGTCGTGATGATATCGGAGGAGGCGGCAGTCGCAGCGGCGGCAGCTGAAGCCTCTTCTTTTCGCTTTGCCAGTAGGGCCTTTGCCAGGACAGCACTTGCCGGGAGTTCATCCAACTCGCGCCTTCCGTACATCCTGACCACAGATTCTTGTGGCGCTATTACTTTGATCTCCTTGACACTCTCGGGTTCTCAGGTTGCGCTGGCCCTGCACTGTTCTCGTCGACCGCCTCGGTGATTCCATCCAACCTCCGTTTTCGCAAAGATGAGCTCGATGAAGTCAAAGACGCAGCTGAAGCGAGCAGCATAGTGCACATGCCCAATGCCGACTCGGTCAGCTCGGAGGCATTAGTGAAGGAGAAGACGGTATCGTGGGGGACGATGGCTTCCAGAACCGAGTGAAATTGAACTGTGAGGCGAACTGTGAAGGGTCAGGTGTCTCGAAGGTGAATTGGGTTGACAGTGGCAGAGATGCCAGAAACTCAAGAAACATACCTTGCAGTAACCGTGAAGTGCCATCGGGCACATACTTGAGGATGACCTTCTTGCGCCGGTACTGTACCAGACCGTACAAAGGCGATTTTTCCTCATACTGCTGGATCACTCCTCGGACCTCCTGCACACCACCTGAGCCCTTCTTCAACAACTCGACGGTATCGCGATTGGCATAGTGAAGCAGGAACCTGGGTGCGTTGATGTTAGCTTCAAATTAATGTTGCTGACGATTCAAGGCCTGAACATACCATCCTCCAGCTTCTGCGAGCGCCGCTTGGTGCGCTTCAGCGACCGCAGCTCCATCAAGACCATTCAAGGACATCTCTCAGCATTTCTGGAAAATGCTATGGCAATGTGCAACATTCGACGAAAGCGGGATAGGGATACAAGGTACGAAGGATTATTCACAATTCAAAGAGCGTGGCCCACGGAGTACGAGACATAGAGAGCGCATGGGCCACGGGAACTCCAAACAGACAAAGAAGTCTGGAGATGCAGCATCGAGGAGAATCCACATGCAGGTGTACCAATCAAGCCCACTGCCTAAGGGCTTTCGCATATTCAGGGGAGAAACTGGAACCTGGTTGAATGGAGCGATTGTGCCAGGCACTGGATGGAGGCTAGACTAGGGTACGAAGTCATGGCAAAAAGTGGGCCACGGGACTTGTGCGACAGCACAATCGCCCACTGAAGCGTCAGCACCCACCTACGGAGTAGTTTGCTACGTCCATTCTCGACTGTTTAGGAAACATGGTGGGGTGAAAAGGGAGAGCTCCAATATGAGCAGGACGACGGTGGAAGTGAGTGGATACTGGAGGATGTGGACTCGGGCCACACCAGGAACAAGCTCGGAAAGAGATCGCTAAGGGCCCACGGGAGCCCTGTTGTTGCATGCTTCGACCTGAGATGGATTGGTGCTTTCTCCGTAGTGGTGGTGGTCCCTGATGGCCGACAGGCGACGGCGGGCGGCTCGACAAGCTATTCGAGAGTCTAGCTCATTTCATGCTTTTAATCATGACACCAATTTCCCGAAACCCTGCCACTAAACTTGACTAAACCCATCGACCACGACACCAAGCTGAAATCGTGCTCCAGGCCCGTGGTGTTCAGACTCGGATTGACATCAACACGACCCCATTGACCAGCGGTCAACGACGAGGGGGCGGAAGAGGGCTTGAGAAGGCGCAAAGGATTCGTCTGTAACCGCAACCATCGTGAGTTAATTCTGACTTGTATTTTCATTCTACGACGATTGAGTCATTTTAATTCGAGTATTATTGAGGCTTGCATTCGGCACTATGACAGTGAGGCTTGAAAATCTCCCTCTATCGAGAGAAGTACCCAAGTGTCAATCACAGGCAAGATCTTTATTGTGTCACTCACGAGCCATGCGTTCGAAGCTTCCAAAGGATTGACTTTGGTTGACAGAGTTGGTGGGCACCGAACATTGGTGCGCGATCCACGAATCTGCGGCTGTTCCTCCTCACCATCATCCAATGCCGCGAACATGGCGATCGCGACCAGTACCAGTAAGCGATGGGTTTTCTAATTGGACATTACTTTGCACAAGCAGGACGGCGTGGGATAAAGGTTCTGGATTCTGGAAACTGAGATCTGAAATCGCTGAAGCCTTATTGCTCCTCTCGAGAAAACTTTATACAGTGGCTACGGGAGTTGTGTAAGTACCGATTTGTCCACTGGGAGTTTTCGAGCCTTTATTGGATCATCGACATGCAAGCCTTGATCAAGACATGGCCAACAGTGCCAGAATCCATCTCTAGTCACCTCGTAGGCTTGCGTCGAGACATACTTCGTGACGCCTTGCATAGCGACGATTGGCCTCGTACTTTCACATTTTGAGATTGGTCAATGATCGGCATGGCGATTGAGGATCAACCAGCTTCCTTGCGCTGATCGGCCTCATATAGCCTCATAGTCTCACAGCCTGGGCTCTGAAGCGGCGAGCCTAGACACCCAACACCACGATGCCCTTCGTTACTCCGTCCATAGTTACCTCATCGACCTGCCTGCCTGCTCAGAACCAGACAGTCAGTCTAATGAGAACCCACGTGATGTTGCACGTGTCTACGTACTCGGTAGGCACGGAATCAACACCAGGCACACCAGGGCAAGGGTCTGTGCGTCCCAGCCCGCATGCTCCTCCGTGGGTAGCGTGGAGTGTGTGGGGATGAAGGCAGGCGCCGGGGCCGGGCCACTCAAGAGGTTGTGACGCCGGAAGAAACGTCAAGTCACTTTCGGACGGGGCCGTCCACGCAGAGGCACGACGTCAATCGTGAGCCATGGCCAAAGATACGCCTATCCTAGTGCGTAGACATGCGGCGATATCTTGGGACGACATCTTTCGACGACATCTTTACCACGTCGACCACGAAAACATCAGAGTCCTTTCTTTGAAGATCCGAACACGACATTCTTATGTACACTTTGCTCTGATCTTGCGCACATTGATCTCGTTCATCAGTATCATCTCAAGATTGCTGCGGGCGATTTTGCTATCACTGATCAGGAAATGTCCACACTTCCACCAATCAGCTCCGTGGCCACCCTGGATGTCGAAGAACGGGCAGCAATCCTCGACACTCTATTCGAGAAATGTGCCCAGCTTCACACACTCTCCGTCAGTTTACTTCGCGAGAAGCAGTTCGATTCCTACGACGCACTGATCGCCGCCGTCGGGCAACAACTCTACGATCTATACGACTCGAATCTAGAAAGCGATGATAAGTGGTTGGTGTCCATCTTAGCCGCCCACCCTAGGCTAGGCGAGAAGAAGGTCGAGAGCGCCCAGAGTCGCGCGGAGCAGGCCAAGATGAATGCCGGTGGTGGTGGGGAGGAGGTTGCCCAGAAGTTGGCCGAGTTGAATCGTGTCTACGAGGAAACCTTTCCGGGCTTGAGATATGTGTAAGGATTGCCTCTCCTGAAACAATTATGCCACTCTGTCCAACTTTGCTCGACGATTCAAGGACTCTCACTGCCGACGTTGACTAATAGTGCGTGAAAACTAGAGTCTTTGTCAACGGCAGGAGTCGACCCGTCATCATCGAAGACATGCAGCGACGCATCGAGACCAGCAACCTCCAACAGGAGAAGAAAGACGCTATCAAGGTATGCTAAGAAATCTACGAGTCAGCCATCAAGCCTGACCATGTACAGGCAATGACGGACATCGCATCAGATAGAGCCAAGAAACTGGGCGGATGATGTCCTTGAGACCTCGCGACCTCGCACGCCGGCTCTTAGCTTCCCTCATCGAAGATGGGCTGAATGCCAGCGCTATACACGGAACGGGGGACAGGGTCAAGGCGGAAAACATACCCAGATCATACCCAGACCAAGGAGGCACTAGAATGTCGTCCCTCCTAAAAGTCTGGAGAACATAAGCGTAACATTAGATTGTAGACACATGATCTATGCCGGTATCTCAGACGCGCAGTGCTCAAAATCTACTAGACATGTCTCACTGCTCTCGAACCTCCCCTTTATCACGCTGATCTCTAGCTTTTCGTTTTATTCGCTTGCGGATGTTGTGAAATCTTGTTTATCAGGTATTCTTTGTGAATTCGTCGTTATGGTCATAATCATTATGTATCGTCCACCTTTTACCGTGCTAACAAATATAATATGGTGAATCCAGTACTCCATTTCTTCAGCTATAGAACTGACACCTCTCCTTCGGGGCACTGGCGAGCCATTTCCAAACGGGACCGAACTCCAAACATCCCTTTCGCAAGCGTCTGTATGTCGCCGCTAGAAATAATAAGTACTGCTCAAATACGGCCAGTGCAGGTAAGCTATGTATGTCATGGCCAGTGGCCAGATGTAAAAGATCATGACCACGATCCATTCGCCTTTGCCATTGACGGCATTTCCCTTGGTCATCTGTTCCTTGGTCAGAAGTAAAGCGAATACCAATAAAAGGTATACCCCGAGTGAGAGGATACGCCAACGATAGTACAGCCCTGCCACGTTGAATAGTCCGATGCTGCTCAGGAGAAGTCCCAAGCCATAGTACCGCGTCACTGTGGACTTGGCCGAAGTATTGTCGCCGAAGAACGCTATACAGAAGATCACAATGAGAGCCACAGTTGCCACTCGCGTAAATGTCCAGAGGAGTTTGTGAAAAACGGGCACATGGTGCGTGGACCCGTCGGCTTTAGCCATGCCGTCTGAAGCACCGTCGATACTGCCTTGGAAAGCTCTCAGAATCGCTTTGAAGAGAGATTGGATTTGCCTAGCAGTCCAGAAAAGCATCCGCAGCAGTATGTTCGGTCTAGCAGGTTCATCCACTTTGGTCTCTCCAAGTATATCGTCATCTTCAAATTCTGCAGATTCGACCAGAGGTGCATTATACAGCGAATTTAGCGTCTGTTGAAAGTCGCCTGCAAGCTGAATTTTGGGTTTGTAGATCAGACTCATGATGATGAGCTTCGCGGAACCGGCGCTACCATCGTGCCTTAGAACCTGAGAGCCGCGGTCAACCATCTTTTTCCAGTATCTAACTTTCAAGTCAGCTTCCCTCTGCAACTCTCGTTGACTTTCGTTTTCTGATGGCTTATCGATCCATTTCGATGTGACAAAGACAAAATTCTCGAAGCGGTCGACGCCGAGAAGCTGCTCGAAAGCGCGAAATTGCTGTTCTTTGATTAGCACAGAAATCTTGCACGAATATGGATTGTTTAACAACTTACTCTTGCCGCTAGACCACCAACTCTGACTTGGGTAATATCATGCAGGTATATCATTCCTTTAATCAGCTTGTCACCGCGAGAGAGTTGCTGCAATTTGTTGTAGATCATTTCCAATACCTCCTTATCCGACATTTGAGCATCGTCAAACCCCGGGGTATCCATCAAATAGATCGGAGCATCGTCAATGTGAGTCGTGTAAAGTGCCACTTCGCCTGTACCTTACAGCTAGTTAGTACTTCCTCGTCCGAGAATTGGCTCAAATTGTATCTTACATGTTTCCAGTCTATGACAGACCTCTGGTGGTCCATTCGTCGCGTTTACGCCGCCTAGCGTTTTGATGAAAGTGCTTTTCCCAACTCCTGTTCTGCCAATGACGGCGAAGATCGGGTAGTCTGAATTGATGTCGTTGGTCGGCGGCATTCCTGGCGGACTAGTTATGATGTTTCTCGATGGAGATAGAACCATGATGGTGAGAGCCAGGATGACGACCAATAGAGCCGGCGTAAGAGACAATCGCTCAAATAGCGAATGCAGAATGCGCCATGCTGGAGACGCTGCCGACGCAGGCACAACAAGAGGTAAAGATGGATCCGATTCCACAGACTCTTCGACCTCAGGTTCAGGACTGGGCCAGTGATTGAAGAATGGTGCAGGAGAAGGCAAACGCTCTGGTTGTTCGGCCTCTGGCACAAGCTCGGGCTCGGGCGAGTAGATCGGTGAGACGTCAAACATCTGTGACCCAGAACTTATCCACTGAGATATGAAGGCTTTCATGCATGCAGCGGCGACCGCGGCGGCATATGGTTGCCATTCCTTGTCTTTATGACTGTCGGCATAGTCACAGACGCCTTTGATGACAATTGTTGGAAAGTTATCCCATGCCCCTGCGCCCTCCATCTCGAATGCAATGATGCCTCTTTCTTTGGCAAAATGGTCACGGAACGTTGCATCTCGGATGACTTGATCTCCTGAAGCGATGGGACCAAAGTGTATCATTGGTAGTGGCTGTATGGTTGGATCAGCTTCGTTCTCCTTTGACCGGCGGCGTCCAAATTGTCCATCTTGGCTGCACGCGAGTTCATAACAGGCTGCTTCTTTCGCTTCGTCGCAGATGGCCTCTACCGACTCTGCACAGTCGCAGCCTTCACCGTCGTGCTTGTGCAATATCCCCGGTGGGAATAAAATATCGGCACTAGCACCAGGATATTGATAAGATTCAAAGTTCTCCTTCTGCCACAGCTCGTGGAGGTGGTCGAGAGTATCCTTTATGAGCCGTTTGCCACCGTGCTGGCCGCGTAGCTTCTTCAAGAACGAGCGAATTTCTCGGGTCGACCGGCCAAGCTTGTCATCCAAGGTATCTTTGGTCCTGAAGCCGGTAACAAATCTACGTCCAAGGTCGAATTGCTCCACTCCAGTACTGATAATAACGTCTCCAAGATAGATGGGCTTCCTGTTCGGCGGAAGTGGAACGGCTCCACAGATTCCAACCACAAGACCTAGCTTGATGTTGGGAAATGACCGAAGAGATCCAGCCGTCACACTCGCGGATTCAACCTTGCCCATACCGGGCATGTAGACCAGGACGACATTGCTGAACCCAATCCTGCCCGTGGTGTAAGTGTTGTGGTCACCTCGAGCCTTACCAAAACCGTTATCGCCCTCCCAAACCTCGTCAAAGACTCCCTCCACAGCATTACTTTCCAGTTCAACTGCACAGATGACGGCGATTTCGAAGCCATTTCGATCTCGTGGCCGCTTTTCTCGGCGCATCATGAGACTGACTCACAAATCAAGTATCATCAGATCCAGTGATGTGAGGAGGGGTAAGGGCTCGCTTTCCCTTCAGCTGGATTTATCCGGCTGAGCGAGTACAAACCGTAGGGCGTCTGGGTCTCCAATCAGCGCCAATTGTGTGGGGATGATCTGCTGCGCAATGCTTTAGCTAGATGAATCAATGAGACAGGTAGAGGTGCAAGTCACCGACTGCGAGGGGTCGAGGCATTATAAGGCTGAAAAATGCTGGAACGTCCTCGAAGGGGACTCTGCAGGTAGATGCCAAGAGTCTAGATAATGAGACTCACTCCCCGAACGAGATTAGGGAATTGTCTCTTCATTCCTTTTGATGTCTAGCCTAGCGAGGCTACGTGGCTGGGCGCACATATTCTCAGCCGGGTGACTATGGAAGATTTGGTCAAGTCTGGCAGTGTCACTGGCTTTTGTTTGGTTGCGACGCCAATCCCTGTCCGGGCTGTCCGCAGTCCAGCTAGGATTTCGATTTCACGAGTTCAGAGAGCTGGATTGGGGGCAGCTGCCGGGGTAAAGTAGCGAGGGCTTGGTGGGTAGCAGAGGATGAGATCGATCAGGCTCTGAATATATTTTTCTTACAACTTGAGAACCTTAATTACCTAAGTACATAGCCAGGTGGAAAATGCAAATGCTTATTTTAAGCACGAAACCAACTCGCTCCTGCCTGAACTTAAATACATCAGGCTGAACTTTCACGACAAGCTGTGTAGTTCGTCTCCATACATATAGAAGTTGATAAGGGCTCATATGACTTGATCATGACAACGAAAATTGAGCGTCTCTAACGATCCCGTGGTTGGTAATTGCACCAGGTATCTAATCGCCGATGTGGGCGATATCATGTAACATTACAGAAGGTGTTATTTTGGCGGTGCGGAACATCATTGGTGTGTCTTGGGTCCTTCCAACGCCTCATCAGATATGAATACATACATATAAATGTCTTTGTAGTCGGCTTCCTGAGCTTAGAAGCCTCTGCAAAGGTTGGCGCTTGCACATCCTCCTCAGAAGGAGAGCTCGAGGGGCATCCCCTTCCGCATGCTCACTCATTTCGTATCTTTTCGGTTGAGCTTCCTAGTCTCGTCATCACTCTCGTCTTCCCCATCGCTCCATTCAATACCGTCATCTCCTACAGCGAACATAGTCTCGCCATCGAGTGATTCTCTGGGTCTTGTTGGTGGAGGTTGTGGCGCTTTACTGCTGTTTTGTGGCAAGACCGTCGATGATGGCTGTCGGGTTGGCTGCGTGCTAATGGCATCTGTGAGAGAAGTTGAAGCACCGCCAGTAGGCGGTACCGAGCGCTCTCCGTCTTTGCGTGCTTGCTCTTCGTCATCAGAGAGCGAGTCTGCAACACTGCGGAACTCGAAGCCGTCATCTTCTTGCGCCAGCTATGGGAAACAGGTTAGCATTGTCTCATCATCGACCGGGCACACGGATCTCTCACCTCATCGCTCATCGCAAAACGACGATTGTTTGCAGTAGGCCTCCAAAGATATGCCACAAAGGCAATATCGAATAGGTACACTAGATTCAACCACCCATCCAGAACAAACCATCTCGTTTGCCAATGTTCGGGAATGAAGTTTGCTTCCGAACTTCCTGCAAAGGCAAAGCTGTTGACGAAGAAGAAAGCAAATATCACCAAGATGGAACCCAATATGCACCAAGACAGTTTCTTGTACATCAAGGCTTTGGTCTTTTGTCTGCGTTCGACAAGATCCTTGATTGTCAAGTTGAGCGAAGATAATGTCCAGACATAAAAAGCTGTAAGCGTGCCCGCAAGGGGCAGAATGACGAAAAGAATGAGCGGACCAACAGATTCAGGTGTTACAGCCATCGAAGCAATTGCGTAGGCTACCCCGAAAACAAAATGAGCAATTGCCAGGATTCGCACGTAAATCATAGCCTTCCCAAGAGAAGGCTTGACAACTCCATATCCCATGCAGACAATCAGAAGCAGGAAGAACGAAAGGGAATTTCGAGCAGCATTTAGGATGGAGACAACAATCATGAAAGCCTTGTTGAGCCCGTTGTTGCCATGTCGATTCTGATAATCGTAATATCCCCAGGTCATCAACTGCTCCACAATCAAGAATATGATGGTCGCAGTGATGTAGTTCTGCACGGGGAGAATGTCGGAACGGTTTTGAAAATAGAGAAAGGCCCAAAATGCACCAAGCACGGCGTACACTATGGCGAGACCTCCGTAGAAAGGCAGTTTGGCAATTTGTGCCGCAGGTAGCTCGCCGTAAGCATTTCTGAACTCGACAACTGCATCGTACTCGTGGCCAGAGAAGGCGTATGACGACACACAGTAGTACCCCGTTCGCCGGATGGGATAGTTGATAGCTTGAGGGTCTTTCAGATGAATCGCCTCGTTGATGATGGGACTTTTGGAATTCTCAGTGGCATTCGGCTGTAGAATATATGAGCCAATCTCTTCCTCCGTGCAGAGCCCAGCGTTGACAGTATCGGAGCTGCAAATGGTTTCGAGGTCGCGATAGGGGTCTCCGCCTGGCGGTACCCTGCCTATCTGACCTTCGTCTTGCCATTCAAACAGAATTAGGCTGGTAATGGGATCCGAATCGTCTTCGGTATGGTCGGGCAGGAATTTGACGAGGATGAAAGGATCGACAGAGCCGCCCCAGGCTTTCTTGCTATACATGCCTGAGCATCGCTGCCTGTTGGCATTGTCTTGTTTCTAGTTGAATCAGTGTTGGTCATGCTAAATGTGATAACGTGGCACATACCAGTTTCACCTCGTTACCAGCAACCACTGCCGCTAAATATGCAAGAAGCCCGAGTGAGGGTGCCCATTGTCGCATAGTGACGGCGCAATTGCGCTCTTACAAACGAGCAAGGGGAGGACAGGAGGAGATGAATATACGTTCGCTAGCCCTGGATAATTGGCAATTGGTCGGGATCAACGACGCATGCCGTGGATCAGGAGAGGTGGCTTTGATTGCAATCGCGGGCGGGGGTAGGGCACGATTCGAAAAATGTGAAGGACAAGTAAATTCGTCGAGCGTAGTCTACTCGAAGAAGTACTCGACTGCAAAGTGTCATCAACGAGACAATGACAGGTCAACGTCGAGGGCGTGTTGATTCGTGGTTGGAAGTGCAATGCGGTAGTGCCTAAGTTACTTCTGGTTCGTTAGGCTGGCAGGAATAATACTGGAGTTCAGGCTCCGCGCTTCCGTCGCTGTGCACTGTGCACCGCCGCGTCATAACTTCAGAACCAAGCCTTGCGACCCATCCACGTCAAACTGCATGTGTACGTACCCCTGAGTAAATTGCGCACTGCCCGTGGGAGAATATGTATTTCTACGGAGTATAGTGGTGGTCATTTCTCATCTCAAGTTCATCTCCCCTTAGTGTCAATGTCAAAGACTGGTATCCCATCGGCTTCCCGAGCTCGCCATTATCATTCACAAGCATGCAAAGCCTCAGAGTCTGATGTTGCTGGTTGCTTTCAGGTTACCCATCAGGTTCCCAATCCTGCATATGGTCCTGACAATCAACATGTTATTTTCCAGCACGCTCGTGATGACCATATGCTCCAGCAGTTGGATATCACCATCTGACCATCGACAACGCTTCTCCAACACAAGTGCCATGATGCTGGCTCTCTGATCATAGTTGAGCTTAACACCAAGACCTGGCTGCTTTCAGCCAAACTTGTGCTGCTCGTTCATCTTGTCGGCTTCCTTGCCCATCCTCGCCATCCAGCGATCAACAAGCTCTTTGTTCTCAGCCTTTAATTTCTCAGCCTGCTCATCTGCCATGTTGAGTTGCAAGTTGAGTGTCACATTCTCATCCTGAACATTCTCGATCAGTTTGGCCTTGCCCCGTAATTCTTCCTCGCGATCCTTCAACTTAACCGATAGCTGCGTCACAGTAGAATTGAGCTGGTTGATGCGTTTGACGTCCACTCTGGCTTTTCCCTTTAAAGCTTCAAGCTCACGCAGAGCAGACTCTAGTTTCACACTCATGTCGCCTCGCTCCTGTTGAGATCTGGTGAGGTCTTGCCGCAATTGGGCGATATTTGCAGAGTCAGATACTGCTGTCACCGGCGGCGAAGTCACGCGTCTCAAGCCTCTGCCAACGATCGATGCTGGGGGAGGGTTTGAGGGCTCTGCTTCATCTCCCACTGGCTGTCGCAACTGCTTGTATTGGACCTGAGCCCATTGATCCTGAAGTTTAGTGCCTGGAGGATGCATAAGAATACAATAGCATGGTCACGAGCCAACAGCTGCACTTACATTGATTGTAAACCTCAATAGCTGCCTTTTCTCGCTCATCTCTTGCTCGCAAAGCATCAAGGTACTGCTCAACCCACCCAGACATTGATTCAAGTAAACTGCATTCTGGAATCTACATGAAACTTCTCAAAGTATCACCACGAAATTCGAGCAACAAGGAAGTGCAGAGGCATAAAGTTGTGATATTCGATTTTATAATAGCAAAGCGGAGGAACAGGCAGGCTGAAGGGATAGAAGCGTAGTGTTGCAAGGCTGTCGGCTCAGCTGCCTTGTTGAGAACTGATAAGATAAGGCTGCCTGCTAGGAGGTGGACCGTTATGAAAAGAGCTTAGGCACTCTGAAAGCCACTGAAAGCCTGTAAGACCAAATACTGTCCCTCAGAAATGCGCCTAGAATCCAAAGGGTGGAGCCTGGAAACCCATCCACAACCAGGCTCCTTGGGCTCTCCAAGTGGCTGGAAGATCCATTAAGCCCCCATGCCCTCACCAACTGCGCACGGGTGGGTTGGCCCTGGCCATGATGCACCTCATGATCTGTTGATTCATCCTCACTGTTTATCCTCGCTTGAACCACTCAATCAACCTATTTGCATCACTATACTCGTGGTTGTCCACGCACCACCTCATATTATCGCTGGTCTACTCTTGCATCCTGCTCAGAACCTGCACTCCAGCCCAGACCGAACAGCGCTCATATAGCAGGCAGAACACAGCTTGCGCCCGTCGAAATCAAGCTCCCATATATCTAGAGCCTCTCCACCCATCTGCACTTCCAGGACCTCCGAACGATAAAACAGCAACCATGTCGTCGAGGAAGAAGGTTTTACTGAAGGTCGGTTTTGAAGCATTCAGTGCAACAGCAACGAACGCTGACGATGAGACAGGTCATTATCCTTGGTGACAGCGGAGTTGGCAAGACCAGTTTAATGAATCAATATGTACGATTCCCCTTAGCCGAACACACAACCAGGCGCCCGCAGAACTCCATAGCTAATCTCCAATCTCTCTGCAGGTAAACAAGAAGTTCTCTGCCTCATACAAGGCCACGATCGGCGCGGATTTCCTCACCAAAGAAGTCACCGTCGACGATCGCATTGTGACCCTCCAGCTGTGGGACACTGCGGGCCAGGAACGCTTCCAGTCGCTCGGCGTGGCCTTCTACCGAGGCGCCGACTGCTGCGTACTGGTGTACGACGTCAACTCGACAAAGTCGTTCGAGAACCTCGATTCCTGGCGCGACGAGTTCCTTATCCAAGCCAGCCCTCGTGACCCGGAAAGCTTCCCGTTTGTCGTCCTCGGCAACAAGATCGATGTCGGTGAAGACAGGAGGATGATCACCCAGAAAAGAGCACACGCTTATTGTCAAAATCGTGGACAGATGCCCTACTTCGAGACCAGCGCCAAGGAGAGCGTCAATGTCGAGCAGGCATTTGAAGTCATTGCAAGACAGGCGCTGCAGCAAGAGGAGAGCGAAGAGTATGGTGGTGATTTCTCTGACCCCATCAACATCAATTTGGACCAAGAAAGGGACGGCTGTGCATGCTAAGGTCGAATTGGGTCAGGCTAGGAGAGGCCATAGGGGTGTAGAATGAGTTGTGGGCAATGGTTACCGTTCAGATCATCGCCCCAATCTTCTGACCCGTTTCCCACGGGATCAAAGGATCGGTATGGGAGCAGATCCAGCCTGGGGCAGCAGAGTGATTTCTCCTCGATTTTGGGACGCTTGCGCATAGTTGTCTGACATGAAGTCTTCTTATTGGAGTTTCAGGCGCGAACCAAGAGTGTACTATTGCTTTTGTACAGATACACACAATATACATCAATCCACAGGTCAAGTGTAGGACGATGTCCACTCACTCGTCCAATTTGCGTTTATTGCGACTAGTCTTGTACTCCTCGTCATCGGTTTGGAGACGGACGATGCGGCCGACATCCACCTTGAGACTACTCTGACCTCCCTAAGATCTTGTAGGCAATGGGGAATTGGTGAAAAATTATCATCAAGGAGAAAATAAAGGCGGTAAGATCAAGTTACTTTCAGCCAACATGATGAGTCGTGGCAAAAACAGATACACATTTTCAAGTCGCACAAGTATTGTAATTGCAATAAGGGTCGCTTCGTCTTCTTACAGAGATGCCATATGATTGTGCAGACCTCGACTGACTGAGATCAAAAAGCAAGCACTGGCAACATAACAAGCTGAGGTCTTGGGGAATGACTTATTCCCTAGATGATAAAATAGAGCGCCCCGATTTCCCTTTTCCCATTTCGAATCCTACGCGTAACAACACAAGACGCACAACACTGAGGCCTACCCAGTGGTAGCTTTTTTGGGGACGGTGTCGGGGATGAGGGCAGAAATTATCACAAAGGCGATGGGATGATTTCTTTGTTCTGGAGAGATTCGACAGAGCATAGTCTGCCAGACAGTCTCATAGACCGTAGGAACAGCAGTTTCACTGAGTGCGAGGTTGCTGGCCGAGGTGACTAGTGTTGTGATGGCGACAACAACCACGTTTCCTCAAAGACAACAGAAGTACTTCGATCAAGTCTCTACCACGCCCAAATCTTGAGCTACATCGAAAGTTTAGTCCTCGTGCTATCACATGGATTATTGTCAAATTTGCTTACCAAGGAATCCCACGAGCCTGTGCATAAACTGATACCATCATTGCTCACACCGAGGCAGCTGACCCGATTTTCATGTCCGTTGAGCGATCCAACTTTGTCGCCGCGGAGAGTGTCCCAAACCTATCAGGGTCAGCGGTTATCGAGATGCGGACAGTAACAGATACAGACCTTGCATTCGAAGTCATCGTAACCAGCAAACAGCAAACGTCCAGATACGGAGAATGCGACGGACGTAATTCCACAGAGAACTTGTTCATTCTATAAAATGCGATCAATAGAAGTCGGTCAATCAATCGGGTCCAAGTTACCTGGTAGGACATGAGCTCTCGATCGGCTCGTATATCAAAAAGCCTGCAAGAGGCGTCGTCTGAGCCGGTGCCAAAGGCATTGCCGTCCGGGAAGAACTGAATGGCATTGATATCTGATTCATGGCCAGCAAAGGTCTGGACGGCCTTTCCCGTCCGCACATCCCACAATTTGGCGAACGCATCACAGGCGCCGGAGACGAAAATGTTGGCGTTGGTTGGATTTATGCTGATACTCATGACGTCGCCCAAATGATCTGCAAATTCTGTAACCTTGGAACCCGTCTCGATATCCCACATCATGCAGGTCATGTCGCCAGAAGAAGTGATGATTTTTCGATCGTTGACAAAGCGACAGCACGATAGGTAACCTGAATGACCGGATAGTTCCCGTGCGACGCGGGTTGGGCCTTCTCTTGTGGATAAGTTATAAATGGAGCAGATATTGTCGAGACCACCACAAGCGACGTAGTTGCCACTGGGTGCGTAGGCACATGTCATAACCCAGGATGAGCGTAGGGGAATGGCGTGGACTTTGTTCATGGTGTAGGCATCCCAGATGATGAGTTTGCCGTCTTGCGAGGCGGAGACTAGATGCCGCCGATCGGTGGACCAGTGCATGGCGTAGATTTTTGCAAGATGTCCCTTGAGATTTCGTCGTGGTTTCATACCTATCCGTGGCAGGGCTTCGGTGTTGTTAAGAGCAACTTGTCGCACTGAAAGAAGCGATTTGTTAGCATTGCCTCTGGGAGCAATCATCATGAAGCAGGCGGATGAAGAATCAACTTACAACTCGTGTCAGCCAAATCATCCTTTTTGCGCTTGATTCTGTCTTTCAGGCCCTCGGCTTCTCTTCTGGCAGCGGTGATTTTGGCCTGCATCTGCTCTCCTGACAAATCTGTCGACATGATGGCGGTTGCGGTCCTTGTCGGACCAGATCAATATAGAATACGCAGCGGATACAAGTTGTGCCACAGGGGCGGTCGAACAAGAACGTGTGCTTCAACTGGAAATAATTGTGTGGTCAGGTCAAGAGGTGATGTTGGGGGTGGTCGAGGCGCAGGAGCTCAAACGAAGCAGGTGTCAGGGATGAGCAGAGTGCTGGTGATCCACCTCAGAAGTGTCGCCAAATCCGGGGCGCGATGGGCCAGGAACGTAGGAGAAAGGAGATGAGGAATGTTCAGAGCAGAGTTGAATTCAAGACAGTGGGAGAAGATTGAGCTCCCGTAAAGTGGGAAGACCACGATGTCGTTGATTGAAGTGGTAAGAAGGTTGAGTGCGAGGTTGGATCAGGAAAGGTAGATGGTAATCCAAGGCGAAGAGCGAATCGAGGTTAAGGTGTAAAGTGCCAGTTGCGAGGTGCGAGGTGCTAGGTGCCAGAAGGAGGATCAATGAGGATCAATGAGGATCTCTGGAACTGGAGCAGGCACCGGGCAGGGTCGTTGACTCGTGGGTGCCCTGTGCCCAGTGCGCATGGAGTCAAGATCGGGAAGTCGGAAGTGGAGGAAGTGCGAGGCCCGCGGCGCGGGTGCGACTGCGACTGCGACTGGGACTGCGACTGGGACTGCGTGCGACTTGGTGCCAATGCCAAATGGTCCTTTGCCTTGGTTGTTGACTCTGGAAGAGCAGTAGCCCGAGAATGTCCCATTAAACGGACAAAGGTTACAAATCAATGCCTACTAGGTGCCTACCTAACTAGTTAACTATGGGTACTTGTTAACAGCAAGATTGGTGGGTGAAGACCTACCTAAGTATCTAACTAACTAGTAGCAAGGCATCTTGCTGCTAGGCAGGTAGGTACTAGGTAGGTAGGCACGGTAGGGTAGGTACCGTGGTGGTTAGTTAGTACGGAGTACTCGGTAGCAAGTACCAGACATTGGCTATACGAGTACCAGGTAGTTGCTAAGGGCACTAGTTAAATCTCTAGTAGGTGCTTAGGTAGCTGTCAGGTCTGGGGTTCTCTGGACACCCATTCACCCATTCTCCTCCTTTTACGTCCATTAGGAGTCGACGTGGGCACTCCCGGGTCCCAGGACCAGACTAATAAAGGCCTAAAGCTAGTGTCTCTCTTAGTTGCGTACTACTCCGGAGGTACTGACTCTGAGCAGTCCTTTTACGAGGCTTGAGTGCCCACCGCTCGCCCTCAATCTTCCACTTGACCAATTAATTCTCAACTGGACCACCTTTGATCCTCCATAACTCTGATACTGCGATCCACGAACGATCAGGCATTGCCGTCGTTTGGTGGTCTTACCACTCAAGTCTCATGCCCACTGTCTAAAACTGAAGGAAAGTGTCGCCTTTGGTGTTGAACGACTGTCCTGTGGACTGGAATTACTCTTCCCGAAATACTCGGTACTGCGAAGGTGGTTGGCCCAGAGGAAACCGTCGAGGCACCTTTGGCAGCTCATGCAGAATGAAGGGTTCAGCAGCGAACCATGTCAACCCTGGGATGATCTTCGAGCTTCGAACGGTCACGTGGGAATGGCCCGTGGCGACAGTGTGCGAACTTGTCGTGCTTGTCTCCGTAAGTACTCCGTATTGCAGAATTGGAGGTGGGGAGTTGGGCTTCAAGCGAAACATTAAATGGACGGTTTCTGGTTTAGATGCAAGAGAGATTGGACAATCATGTTTAGTGGTGCCCTAACTGTCGCCGATCCATGGCCGATCGCCAGCAAGCGTAAGCCACCGGGACCATGGCTACTTCCGCGTCGACGATTGTCAGCTGGAATTTGGAAACGAGGAACACTTGCAGATGCTACCGCAGTGTCTAGGGGAGTAACGAGTGGTGTACGGAGTAGGGATGGCAACTAACGAATAACCAATCCTGTATGTGCTCCGTACGGACAAGGGAGTTTAAGATCCTCCTTGGACTACTACCTAGCTACCTATGTATTGAACTCCGTAGCCGAAAAGCAACGTGCGCGGGTATCCCAACTAGTATATCGGCGTCTTTGGTACCAAGGTACATACCTAGGTGGTAGGTGCCAGGAGTCTCCGTACGCTTGCCACCACTACATCGATAGATAATAGGCTGATACTAATAGAGCAGTAGTGTGCCTAGGGATGTATCCCGTACACTGAGGTTGGTTCTTCCACATTGATTCATCGAAAGTGGCTCGACCGAGGCTACCCAGGCACCGACTGAGATAGGTACTTAGGTACCAGATACTTGGTACATCGCGCCTTATGGGTAACCTGGGACTTACCTAGAGTGCTACCGACCGAGTACTCCGCAAAGCGAGGTACCAACGAGTGGCTAGGGTAAGCACTGGGACAGGAAGTACCCACTGGTACCTAACTTGCCAATGCCGACGGCTCAACCGTTGTTTCAGGCAATAAACTCTGTTCTTCGTTATCTTGGTCCGTACCCAAAGGTAAATGAGCGAAGCCTGGTTATTGTGCTATGCCCGTCGTTCTACCCGCGCTCAAATGAACTATCATCAATGTTCAGGATGCAGGTCGCGAAGCCTACCAAATCCATCATTGGAAAATACCTAGTAATCAACCGTGTCTGTGGTCTTCCTCGTGTCGGCTCAAACTTGCAAGTCGAGGCACTCACGGCCACTCTACCCTGATTGCCTGCGCCAAGACCGACTGACCATGAGGCCACAGACTTGTCCGTCCGCCCAGTGAGAATTTCAAATTAGACCTCTCTCAACGTCTGTGCGTCTCCTAGCCTCTGGTCTCACTGGTGCCACCATTGCCTTTGCAAGTGTGCGTGGATCAGAGATCGTCTCGTCCGTTCTAGACCCGTTCCCAACGCCACGGTTAGCCTGAGGATCTTCAAACTCTATTGAGTTTGGGTGACGGGCAAAGGAGTCCAGACACAGGCATGCAGGTTACACCAAAAGTACACATTCATATAAGAATTTTTTGCTTTCAGGTCCAGCCCATCGAAGAAAGCCTTGACTCCTGACATGGAAACCTTCCAAGATCATGATCCTATTATAGCTGCTTCAGGATGTCCGTGCACGCCAACGACCCATCAACCATTCATCAATGCTCGGTTACTCGGCGGTAGCCCAACCACAACAACTCAAAGATTGCAGACAACAATGGCAGCACACGAAGTACTGCGAGCTTTCTCAATTTCGACTTTGTTCTCTTGGCCTGATATAGACTTATCTCTTTACTTTGATCATTTGGTAAATGTTCACTGTTGATCCAGGCCTTTGTCATGGTGAACAGTCTTTCGCGACAATCGAGCACTCCCCAAGAGTCTTGCTAACAGACCACTCCATTGACGGAGACGAATGAAAGTGTGTCGAAGCCTCAAGATCTTTCTTTGCATCTTCGTCGATACTTCAGCTGGGCCCCCTCCCATGTCAATGATCCATTGAAAGAGATGAACGTATACCGCGGTCTTCCCCCCCTGCGCCTCAATCTCTGAAATGACCAGACCATGTAAGTATTCGTTGGCAAATGACCAACTGTCGCTGTTGACCGTGATCCTATTGGCTCCCGCAGCATCAAATTTCTGTATCATGTTACGCTTTGTGGACGTCGATATGACCACAGTTGACTTGTATTCAGCCTGTTCGCCGCCATGATACAGGCAGGCCCAGCAGTTCCCGCTGATGATGAAACCGAATGTGTTAGAGGTCAGGGGTTTAGAGAAATCACCGCACCTTGTCGAGACGCTTTCAGACGGGAGAGCATTAGATGGCTGATACCCGCACAATCCAACAAACGTTCAGATCGAAGATTGTCGACTTCGGGAAATGCGCGGTTGGGTTTCATGTGTTCGAGCAACACAATCGAAATGTGGATGATGATCTCGAGCTCACCGCTCCGTCATTCTCTAGAGGATCCTCGATCATAAGAGAGACATTTTACCCAGGTAGCGGGCTTATTGAAGAACTTTGATACCTGAATTGAGAGTTGCGATATATGCCATCAGGTCGGTACTTCTTCACCCATCGAAGTCAGGATCTGCACGAGCGCCACAGATACGTAGTCGATGTAGTCGAAGACCGTGGCCATATAGACGGCGACATATATCTGGGAAGTCGTCCGTATACGTCAGAACGGTCCTGGTTGGAGCCTGGCGGTTGTGCAAACTTTTAATTCATTACGACAAGACCCGGGCTAGATGAAGAACAACGGTTGACGTCGGTAATAAGTCACCTATATTGTCTATGGAGCACAGGTACCTAGGTAGACGTGACAGAAACTCATAGTATAGTAGACATATCGGGCTAGATATGCAAATTGTGCAAACTGTGCAAACATTCCAAGGTGTCTGCTTGGCCAAAGCATGATGTCCCGAATAAGGGGCTCGAGCCGGAAGTCGCCGATGTGTTTGGGATCTCACTTCTGTCATTTTGCCATCAACTTGGATTAACACATCGAGGTCCGAAACCTACAAAACATAGTCGTTCAAATCTTCCCTTTGCCCTTCCAGAATTCTTCGACCACCAATTCGCAGAAGATGGTGATAGTGCGTACCGGGGCTCTGTTTGGAGCGACAGCAGTGGCGTTGGGTGCATTCGGGGCGCATGGCTTGAAGAAGAGAATCTCGGACCCTTCAAAGATCGCCAATTGGTCTACAGCAGCTCAATATCAGGTGAGAGGCAATTGACATATTGAGACTCGGTGTCGATTTGCGGCCGTTGAACTCTAACGATATATTTTGTTGCTTCCAGCTCATTCACAGCGGAGTGCTCATTCTGGCCCATTCGATTGCACCCAAGAACCGCTGGGCAAGCGGCCTGTTTATTGCGGGAATGACCATGTTCAGCGGAAGCATCTACCTCCTCGTGCTTGACCCACAGCGATTCAAGTTTCTCGGTCCGGTCACTCCGCTGGGGGATTATGTTTGATAGGAGGATGGCTTGCTCTGGCGTTTGGCACCCGCGGGAGGATTGCGCTGTGAAGCATAATCAGAGGTTGTTCGTTATTGTATCATTACTACAGCCAGCACTTTCTACTCAATGAATACAGGGGAATAAACAATCAACCGTGGCTATTCAGGCATGGGATCTCTCGTTTGCTCCACCCAGGGCTCTAGGATGTTTGAACCCAACACTATGGTAGCGCGTAAACCATGGGATCCAGGTATTGCCGCTTTGCTGTTCACCAAATCTGAACCCTGCAGCATTCGCCAAAGAGTTGTGGGAGGCGACAGAGCGTCATGCCTAGGTGGTCTTTCAATATCCCCACCTGTCATAACTGTTCTTCACCATGAAGACCTTGCTCAAGGGTCGAAGACATTTTTCGATCCAAAAATTCTCACACATCATGACTTCTCTTTCCCGGGGTGCATGGCGATCTCAACCCCGAACGAAAATAGAAACGCAGTGAAGAGGTTGCCAGAGGCTGCAGCAGGTGAGGTGATAGTGGCGCCCCTACATTGCACGTGGCTAGCGATGAAATGATTGGCTCCTTAGCCGCTGCGGAAACGTCTTTGACATCGAGAAATGATGCACCCGGCTCAAAATAGTATTGCACGACGATCGAGTGATTTTAGAGCCCTCTGCACGTTGGCTACTCTCTACGGATCATTTTCAGACGTTATATCGTTTCTGAAAATAGACAGAGGAATCATTGTGTTGTTCTGCAAACCAATGACAGTCGGGATATGATTGGTTCATTGGGGACGGAGCTTGCCATTGACGGCCGCCTCGATCGGTCCAGAGCAAGCACGAGCAATTTACTGACTAATTACGAACTGCCCTGTGCCTTTGGTAATGCGTTTCCACGCCTGACTAAATGCTGGGACGCGCAGTTTTAGAGTCGAAAGGGGAAGAGTTTCTCGTGTTTGAAATCGAGTATCGACCATGGTTGATTACGAGCAATTCACTCGAGCATACCTGCATATGGCAACATAGTTGTGGCTGTAGGAGGCTTTGGTCTTAGGTTCTTGAGGTTCCAGATGTGGGTAAGTGTTGGTCCTCGATTCTTAGAGCCAAAGCATCCTGAATTCTCATGTGATTTGCACATGGTCTTTGAACTGAAATGGAATGTCCAATGGTAGATGATTATGACGATGGAGGATGTCTCTGTTTTTGTTTCCGATTCTGATTCTGCGGATGAAGATAGATGACTCTAGCTACTGCAACACGCACCCATTTGCCAGTCGTGGCCAGTGTCATTTGTAACAGTGTTTAAACAGCGGCAGCGGCGAAAGAATTAATTTAGGCGGGAATTGACAATATCCATAGGCGGGACTAGCCTTGCCACGTTGGTTGTTTAGTAAGACGGATGGCCAATCTGGGTCCATGGTTTAACAATGGCGAGGCTTGGCTGGGCCCAGTTGGGGTGGACGAGCCACCCAGGCACCTACCAGGGGAGTTCCAAATGCCCAAATGCTAGGCCAAGGAGGCCCTAGAGGTCAAAGCCCAAGGGTCCCACAGGTACCAGGTGGGAACTTGGGAGGGAGGATCTATGGCACCCATGGTTGTCTGACACTGATTAGGACATCGCCCGAGCCTCGTGTCTGAGATACACTCCAGGTCAGACACGCCTGGTATTCATTCATGTTCTCAGATATCTAGCTGGTCAAGGTACCCAAGGTGTACTTACTAGGTAGGCACCTAAGGTAGTTAGTCTGTCGCCTACCAGGTAGGTGCCAGGGAGTTCAAGGTTAGACTGCTGTTTTGCAGTTGACACCTTCAGGCTTCAGATGCCGCACCCACCAACTGGCAACAAGGACTCTCACACTACTCAATCCTCACTGCTCACTGCTCACTACTCACTACTCACTGCTCACTGCTCCAGACTCACCCTGCACTCACTCACGCCTTTACCAACCATCCTCTCTCCATCCATCTCCAGCAATTTCCATCTCCCCTTCTCGACCTTGTCTTCAATCACAAACGTCCTATCTGGACCATCTCCTTTCCTCCCTTCTGTCATCATTGCATCTTCTTCTGCGCCATCTGCCACCTCCTTCATCGCGCCTCTACTGCGCCTCCGAGTTTCGAGTCTTGTTGCTCGCCTCCTCTTTTCTCCGTCCGTCGGCTGGGCCAACTCCTCCCTACGATTCCTCTGCTCAAATCGCCCGCACCCTCTCTACACATTACAAATTCATATCCTTGATACCTATACCCGACAAACACCCACCCACTCATCCCTCCTCCCTTCAGTCTCGACGACCTGACCGCTGCATGGGTTTCAGTCATTGATAACTTCCCTGCCATTGTCCTCGGCTTTCACATTGCTTCTCCACTTCCTCTCATTCAAGTTCGAATACGACAGACAGCACCAATTTCATGATCGCCATTGCTGTGTGAGCCTTTACCTGACCTCTTTGAACATAGACTGAGCGAGTAAAAATTATCCCTGAGGTCTCGATTCTTGTCTCTCTTTACACCACTGCATTGTTACAGAGGGAAAAAGCCTGACTTGGCCTTGGACCACCAAACGGCCTAACAGTCACACCGCGGACTTCCAACCAAAGTTTTCCATCACTTCATATTTACATGCTTCAACTTCCATCATCCCTCTACTAGGAGCACGATGCGAGAGGTCAATTTCAGCATTCCAAACGTCAACAAGGCCTCCGTTCATATCACCACTACCCTCTATGACCGCAGAGCCCTCGACTGTACCTCCACCCTTCCCCTTATAAACTCCCTCAACCACCTCGCCTACTTGACGACCTCTTCTGCACGCATCAGAGACATCCTTACCGTCGATGGCGGCGTCGAACGCCTCGTGTGCATCCTCAAAGAAGGCAGAAGCAAAGATGAAATGCACATGTGGAAATGGAATTTGGCTTTCCAGTGCATTGTCAACATTGGTGTGCGTGGCTCTGAAAATGTCAGAACTCGCGTCGTAGAAGCCGACATGGTCCCGGTCATCGCCACTATTCTTTGGGATTACATTATGGTAATTGAGAGAGAAAAAGCCAAAGCCGATGCCGAGCAGGCCAAAAGGCACAACAGTCACGCTTGTGGAAGCTCGAGGTCTTCGAGACTATCCCGTGAGATCAACCAAGACTCTACAAGGACATCTTTCTTTGAACACATGAATGCCTCAGCCGATAATCGCTCCACTCGCCGTCAGGCTCCTCCTCCACTATTAGATATCTCGCAGTCTTTTTCTCAGGCTTTTGGTGCTACAGAACCTGGTCCTTCCGAAGGGACCATCACTCCGGCCGGTATCTTGACTTCTCCCCCGAGCGCACCGTCTTCTCTCGACCCAGCACCCATCACAGCCGAAGTGACGAGGCCAGGAATTCTTTCCAAAGACCACTAAACATCCAACCACCCGCAACAGCCGTTCCGTCAATGGACGGCACAGACGCTTTCTCCATTCGCCCAGTCCGAGAAATCGATCGATTACCTTCAATGTTACCGGCGCTAAATACAGGTGTTACATCGCACCCAGATTCACCAACAACCCCGCTAGCTCCAACCCACAGAGGCCTACTCTCTCCAATCGGACGCCGCCTAAGGAGACCTTCCATTCGGCACCAGAACTCCACAGGCGGTGACGCCGACGATGCAGTTATGGAGGACGTCACTGTGGACGAGGAGGGAATTGTTGATCCAGAAACAACCGACGGTCGAAGCCGAGTTCCCACCCGAGATCCGAGCCCTCACGATCTGCAAGATCTTGACGAGCGACAACGCCTGACCCTTACCATCCCCGCGCAAGGCGACGATGACATCGACAACGTCGACATTGCACAGCAGACTCCAATCGTTGCAGGCATGGGCAATCCCCTTATGACTGTCACCCACGAAATCGTTGGAGTCTCCCCAAATCCTGCCGCACCCGCCACTGCTGCCTCTCCACCGATTCCCTTGAACGCATATCCTAATTTCTTCTTGAGAAACGCCACTTCGTCCGCCACGACCACTGCTCTAATGCCCCGTGACGAGGATGTACTTATGGGTCTCCAATTGCTCGCATATATATCCAAATATTGCTACCTCCGTCATTACTTCCAAAGCACACATCTTGTCCCACGCCTTCGCATCGATCGAGAGGTGGAGCGCATCTACGGGCCGGCTTCAAAGAGTGCCCTTCTTCCCGAACCTACTGAAGATGAAGAGGAAGAATTTCTCCAACCTGACGATTACAACATCTTCCCCCTAGTGGAGAAGTTCACCATTCGACATCATTCCAAAGACATGCAATACTGGGCCTGTGTGGTCATGCGCAATCTATGCAGAAAAGACGATGCACGAGGAGGCATCCGCCAATGTGCTAATTACCAATGTGGAAAGTGGGAGGAATACACCCGACAATTCGCAAAGTGCAGACGTTGCCGACGGACCAAGTACTGTAGCAAGGTTTGTGATCCCCATACATGCCCCTTTTGTCACTGGTAACTAACCTTTTCTCCCCAGGAATGTCAACGTGAGTCTTGGAGCATGCATAGGCACTGGTGCCAACAACCAGAACACGCGTCGACCTTAGTACCAACGACCGTGAAAAGAACGAATTATCCCAATTGAGTCGACCTCAGCCACTGAAAATCCTAGTTCTCATAGCGTGGCGCATTTGTCATTATTTGATGTTCGGAGTTGAGGAGTCGTCCCAGTTTTGATCACGAGACCTTTGACCGGCCAGGACATATGGCTTGATCCAAAGTTACGAACAAAGTGAGAGAGTGTACAAAGTTGGGGACAGTGACGAAATGAAAGGAGGATGGAAGTCTTGTGGCATATCATACCCTATTTATATCCGATATGCGCTACGAGAAGAAAGAGATGTTCCGCAAGTCGGTTGCAGCGACGAACAGCATGAACGGTGAGAAATGTTTTGGATTGCTCATCGGGCGTGGGAGTACAAGTCTTTACCTATCATGACCCCATATGTTGTCGATGAAAATTTCTATTGAAACACATGTAATATGACAGGCCTCGCGCACAAATTATGAACTCAGCATTCCAACTTTTCCATCTAAACATGCCGGTGATATGTGAGGTGGTAGATGTTGTGCTCTCCCATCGAGCCCAGCGTAACGCATCATGATGTCAAGCATTTATTCATGTTGCGATAGGCTCCGCACTCTGCTTGCGAAAACCATAGGTTGCCTCAAGCCTGTTGAACAGATGTTCTTGCGCAGTAAGCGCCCGCTTGGAGGCAGCACCACCTCCATACCCGATCTCGGCATCTTCGTCGAGGACGTGCTCGGACACGATTCTACTAGGTACTGGGACGAGTTCGACGTCGTTCCCTGGATGGCAGAAGTATGCAATCGAATAGCGATCCCCAGCGTCCGGTCGAGTGTCTTTGGGGAAGATGACCCGATGCACTGTGCTTTTCAATAGACCATTCGTCCAGTACGACAGCAGATCTCCAATGTTAACCAAAATTGGCGGCAAGGTCGTCGATGTGCCATAGCCCTCTGGAAACACCGGCACAGGCGCCCATGTGTCATCAGCGGTCCGAATCTCCAGACCCGGCTGCGACGGCCGTTGGAACAACAGAGTGATACTTCCATAATCTGAGTGCGCCCCTGCACGGATGTCCACTTCAGGGTCATAGTCCGAGTCCTTGGGGATGGCAGGGTAGTGCAACATACGGAAGATGCAGCCACTCGGTTGTGTATGGCGAGACGAGAAGAACAGGGGGTCTTGAACTTGCAGACCCAGGCCGAGAAGATCCAGGATCCGTGCAGACACTTTTCTGCAGGTCGTTTCAAATTCTGCCAGGTCGACGACATGGCTTTCCAGTACATCTGGCAAAGGCTGTTCGGGTCGGCCATCGATGTATTCGCCCATGTTGAACGCTTCTTTGAAGTCGCCTCTGCGTTGCAGTTTGGGATCTAGCGTCTCCCCATTCATGCCTGTCCAGCCTCGATTGCTCTGGTCGATGCGGTACGTTTCCTTTTCGGCATCAGGCAGGTCGAAAAACCGCCGTGAGAGCTCGAATTGCCGGTCGACCATTTTCTCGGTGAATCCGGTGCCGTCCGTGTCGATGTAGAGAAAACCGAACCTTGTGGCGGCATCGAGCATTTGCTCGCCCACTTCAGATGTTGGTTGAGAGATGTTGATTATCGGGAGTTGGATGGCATCGCCACCCTTCTCTACTGAAGCCATGCTGTATTAGTGGGTCTACAAAGGATGAAATCTGGATGCTGTGCTTAGCTCATAGACTTTGGTGTCTTCTGTACTTATGTATTGTTTGTGACGTTGAGATTGAAAAATGAAATGAGGTTGCCCATCGTTGATGATAGTCTTTATCGATGAATATAAAGTCTAAGTCCTCAGTCATGCGTGTGGACGGCAACCTCCGATGTCTTAGATTGCCATAACAACAATGAACATGCCACCTCGTGATTACCGCTGGTACCATACACTAGACCATGATGATCTCGATGTAATGCCGAGTAATATCTGTATAACCTATTCGCCGTTTCTTTCTCAACAGTGGTCTTGGCCATGTAGTACAAGTCGGCGCAATGACACATTGGGTTCTTTGGTCTGTGCGGAGCACAGAGCTTACTTGCGCCATACTTCGACGTACATCCTGATCCTGCACCAGCCACATAGCCGCAGCCTGATGGACTTGACTGCCCATTAAAAATGCCCAATCGCCGCCTATCTGCTTCAGCCTCGTGCTTTATACCAGGTGGGTTTCTAAGCTTGTGAAGGCCTAAGAGGAGCCCAAGTGGCATTTCCCTCGGCACTTGGCCATGACTGAGAGAGAGAGAGAGCCCTAGCCTGGATCGTCCAAGTCTTCTTCCTGATCGCGCTACTGGAAATATGAAGTGGATGCCGGGCCGCCCACAGAGTCACAGCCACATGCCCCTGCGTCGCCTACGGGGTACACCTCCCCAAACCTCAAACTTGTCCATCACTTTTTGTTTAGCGGCATCTTGGAATCCACCCGTCAACAGCATCATCAAACCATCTAAATAACTTCAGCACTCCGTCCTCAACACTTGAAGCCGCATTCGTGGTTCCCTCCCCTCACATTCATTCCACGCCAACCATACACCGCCGGCACTCTTTGGTATTCTGAGAATCACCTTTGACTTCTTCTCCGCTTCGCTCTATCCCCTCATTCCTCTTCCTCTGATTTCAGCAAGCCAAGCATGTCCGGTGAGAAAGCCTCGAAAGCCCCCAACATCTACATCCAATTACTGATGACTCTGCGCCAGTTCAAAAGTTCGATACCTGGGCCAGCAAGCACGTCGAGCACTGCCAGCTTCAATCTTTGAAAGATGCTGTCATTGGCGTCGATGCCTCATATTACCTTGACTTGCGCCTGAACGGAAACAATGACGAACCTCTCAAACATGCTCTCGGTGGCATTCCATTCTGTTACAAGAAAGCAATTGAAGACGACATCGCCCTCCTCCGCGAGCATGGCATCTCTTTGGTTTTCGTTTTCAATGGTCTGGACTTTGTCAACAAGAGCAAGCCGGACTCGTTGTCAGTCGAGAGTAGAAGAGTTCAAGATGAAGCATGGCATCACTACTTGAGTGGAGACAGCAAGAAGACGGTGACAGACTTTGGAAAGGCAAAGTACCCTATTGATATCATGACAAGACCCTTACAAAAGATTCTCATTGAGAACAAAGTGGAATTCATGGTGGCTCCTTACAGTGCTACCGCGCAGGTCTGCTTCTCCACCGTCCTACCGCGACATCCTTTGACACTAACAATATTCAGCTGGCTTATCTCCTCAGTCTACCTGACCAGTACATTGACGCAGTCATGGCAGGCACCGAAGCTTTTCTGTTCGGCATTGATAGAGTCGTTACGGATTTTAATCAACATAAACATACCCTAAATCTACTCAGTCGCCAGACTTGTGAAGACATCCTGAAGGTCAATACCGAAACATTACGTGACGCCCAACTGCTCCTCGGAACTTCTTATACTCCGACATTCCCTGTACTCGAGGGATTGGTGGCAGGAAAACCAGCTACCATCATCGACGCCGTGAATTTTCTGAATACGGCCAATAAGTCGGTCATGCAACTCTTCAATTTCCACCGAGATCATCCTCAGGTACAAGCACTCAACTACTCCACCAGATATAAGAAAGCCAGAATGACTATCAGGCACCACGTGGTTCTTGAAAAGAACGGCGTAGTTGCACCTCTAAATTTTGACACTGCACCTGGAGATGTACATGAATTTGTTGGCCAGCGACTGCCTGAGGAACTGTTCTTCTACATCTCTCGTGGTTTGCTAGGTGCACAAATACCTAATTGGCTGACCTCAGGTGAAGTTGTGCTTTCACTACCCGGAGGAGTATTGGATTCGGAGCCATACCGACGTTTGGTGATAGAATCCCTGAACCCATTGCGCACACAAGCTCTGAAAATCCTGGCCGAATCCTTGCACTATTACTATCAGTCAAGAATAGTCAAAGTGGATCCTTGGGTACCTCAAGACACCAGCAACTTGACGATAGAGATCAGGAATACCGCTCCTCTCAAGAGCAAAATAGCTCCATGGAAAGTGAGAGGACCAGACGTTGAGTTCGTTCATGCCGAACCCGGGGTAAGTCCGAATCTGTCTCGAGTTAGTGCTCCGCTGACAAGTTAAGCAGCGGTCATTATTTTTATCTTGTCTTCAGGCACTCAAAGACCCAGCCTTTGCCGAAAAGACTATTGGTCCGGTCAAGGTTCAACACCCAGCTTTACGCACGACGGATGAGATACTGGCGAACACCATCTTTCGATTTCTTCATATCCGAGGTTATGTGGACGACAAGCACAAGCTGACCACTTGGGGTAAAGCTCTTGAGACAGCTATCTCGGTTGCAGATGAAGAGCAAGCGATAGTGGGAATTGAGATGCTGAGACTTGGTTTATTCACTGGAAATTTCGCCACAGGGACTCCTGTTGCAAAGACTGGTATTCACAAAATGACCTGACATGCGGTATAGTGCGCTAACTTTGAATCAGACAAAGACTACCCTAGGAAGGTGTTCACCAACTTGATTTCCAAGACTGCTTGTTTGGGACGTATCCGACACAAACCCATGGGCTTTGTGGGACCACTTGATCGACAGTTGTTGACATTTGCTTGGAAAATCACGGCCGTCCGGAGATCCTTGAGAGATCTCTTGGAGACCGTATTGACGAGCATGTTCCTTAACGGCGACGTGGATCGAGAGCGCGATGACTGGAAAGATATTGTGCATGGGTCTGTCACCAAGCTGATGTATTTGGCTTATGCTGACATTATCTCTAGATTGCCGTTTGCCGGTGACAACGGTTCTGGCTTAGGTATTGCGGTGAAAACTTACCTAGATGCCGTCAGTGATGATGTCGAGGTCACAGAAGCTGTCAAGACCAGCGTAAAACATCAAGAGGGAAAGTATAATTGGTTTCAGCAGTTAAGGGGCAATGGACATCTAACCAAGAGTTTGGATCAGGCATGGAATCTTTGGGATGCGGTAGGTCGACCTTCTAGGGATCGATGGTAGCGACGCGATGCTGACCAGAGATAGATTTATGCGGCGAGCCAAGTGCCCGGCACAGAAGTCAAAGAAGCCAAGTTGTTCGCAGATGCGAACGAGTGGCTGGCATCTCGCCGATGAAGCGATGATGGGCAGGAACGTGTCTTGACCGTCACTTCCAAACCAACAGTTTCATGGGACCCCGGGGTAATATTCCGAGCACGCAACATGATAAGGAAGGCCAACACAATCGCAGTCAAGTAAGACCGAGGTTTCAACTCTCATGCAGTTATTGAGGCGTGCGCCATGCAGATATGGGAACGCCACTTTTTAGCCAGGACTCTGAATAGGGCTGGATCCGCGGCCGGAAGAAGGACTTGATCCAAAGACTGCAGTGAAGAAGAGGTTGCGACAAGCCGAGGGTCAATCTCCACTCTCAGTACTCCCCAGATGTGCACTTCCCCGGCATAGCGACATAGCGAGACAAGAATCAATGTCAAAGCTCGCGGACTCGCATAGGAACAAGAGTGCTGGCATTGGGCCGAGCATGAATAGTCAAGTTTGCACCTTGTGTGAGCTATGAGAAGTATAGTACCCTTGTTGATGAGGGATCATGACTAGCTGATCGAGAGGATTCTTCGATATATGCAAGAAACCCATGCAAAGAACTCCCTGACATAATGCCAACTCTCAGAGGCTGTTTCCTTGGTGGCATGACATAAAGTTTATCTCCACTATGTACGCACTTACTCTGCACAATTCAATCGTAGGCAGGGCACGCGTTGTCCTTCCCGATCAGGCGAATGACTTGCCGAGCAGCCCCAATAATCAATACTAAACACCATTAATCTCTAGAAATCTTCGCTTATTAGCTCTAACTACTTGAGGGGCCCCCTTAGTAACTTAGGAAGCCTGAGGACTCTTGGGGGCGATTAAGACTGGACGAGGAGGGCAGACTAAGCAACCCAGGTATAGAGGCCCGAAAGGCCAAGGCCCTCGGGCCACTTCACTGCTTTCTACAGCCTGACTGCGTTCTTATCCGCCTTTGCCACCTCCTGCTCCTCTCATTCTTGCTTTTGACTTTGCAACCAAGAAACTCCATTTAGCACATGGCTTCTCCGCCCTTTGGCCGTCGCTCCTGATTGCGCTTATCTCCCTCTCTTTCCCGGTAATAGCTAGCGACACATTTTCGGTCCAACGACAATCTGTGGGTGTGGACGCCGGATAGCCATGTCCGCATCGCACATGAGCGACCAGCATCACCAACTAATCTGCCGTCATGGCAGACCTACTGTCCTCCCTTCATCAACCCTCGCCCAGTCCGAATGAGATCGAGATGGATGACAACAGCTTCTCGCGGGCCTCGTCCGTACGTGAGCCAAACGATGAACAATCCACAAGACAACCTCCCACTGGCTTCTTGTCAGGCGTCGCGCGCCACACTCTTGGATTGCTACTGCTCCTCTGCGTCGTGTGTCTCTGGACCATGTCAAACTTCCTGGGAAGTGTATGAACTTGTCCCTCCTGACCAGCACGAGTCCCCCTACTGACCGCTGGGAACAGAGCATTTTCGCCGACAAGACGTATGCCAAACCCTTCTTCCTGACCTATCTCAACACCTCCATGTTCATGCTGGCTCTGATTCCCAACCTCATACGTTCGGCACACAAAAGACATCAGAAAGGGAATCTGTACAGTACAATTCGTGCCAACCTCACAAACAGCTCGAGATATACTCCTTTACCTGGTTCGGACGCCATAGACCCCGAAGTACCGGATTCAGACACGTCGATAAATAAATCTACTTCGATTCTGCCTTCGAGCACTCATATAGACGAAAAGGATAAGCACCTAGCGATCCTGCCCACTGCACGTTTAGCCCTTGAATTCTGCTTTCTCTGGTTTGGAGCCAACTATTTTGCCGTTGCGTGTCTGCAATACACAACAGTGGCTTCTACCACCATCTTGACTTCCACCTCCAGCTTTTGGACGTTGGTGCTTGGGGCATTTACAGGTACCGAAATCTTCACATGGCGCAAATTATGTGGTGTGCTTTGCTCCCTCTTCGGCATCATTCTTATATCGTCGATTGATTTGACAGCAAATGCGGACAGTACGGATCCAGCCACGCCTCAGGACAGATTCTTAAGATTGTTTAGACGGATAGACGACCAGTTCCCCGATAAATCAGCATCTGAGCTCGCGTTAGGCGATGCCTTTGCTTTGACCTCTGCGATTATATACGGCATTTACACCATCACATTGAAGAAATCATCCCTCAAGGCACTTCCTCGACAGTTGAATATGACCCTATTCTTCGGATTAGTTGGCACATTCAATATCTTCCTCTTATTTCCACTCTTCCCTCTCTTGCATTTCACTGGTATTGAAACCTTTCAACTTCCTCCTACAGGTCACATATGGACCATTCTCCTTGTCAACAGCTTGAGCAGTTTACTCAGCGATATCTGTTGGGCATACGCCATGGTATTGACGAGTCCACTTGTCGTTACTGTCGGTCTGAGTTTGACGATTCCATTGAGTCTCGTCGGCGAAATGGTTCTACAGGGACATTATGAGGGTTGGGTTTATTGGATCGGTGCCGCCATTGTTGTGGGAAGTTTCTTGTTTGTAGATCATGAAGAAAGAGGCGATGAAGACGAGGTTGTCTCCAGGCTTACACACAGGACCGAGAGTTTCGGTTCGGAAACGCTGGCTGGCGCTTCACATTCAAGGGGTCGGATGAGTAATGACGTCGGAACCGGTGGAAATCTCCCATCAGTCATTGACGATGATCCATTGTCAGCCGAGTCTAATACATATCCGAAGGATCGATATTCTGATAGCGAGGTCCCTGCATTGCATAGACCTTCTCACGAGGGTTCCAAAGGTGCATCCATGAATGTACCCGAGGCCGCAGCCGGTAATTCAGTGGCCGGTACCCAAAAATCGAGGGATCTGTTGGATCCCAGTGACTTTGATGGATAGCACATTTGTTCTACCCTGACCTGTATGATACATAGCTTGATGAGCAATATACAACGACTTTTTCCTTCCCTTTACACTTTGATTTCCTCCTACATCGCGCTCATAACCAAGTTGAGTCTTTCACCTCTTATATCATGAATACATCGCTGTCGAGCTATCGAACCATTCTTCTATCCTCTCAGCACGCGAAATCACATAGACATCCAAGCCAGACCAATGAACATCCTGAACTTCTCTGCCCTACCTGTCCAGTACATGGCCAGCATATAACCACCCTGTATTGCTCCATGGAGAAGGGAATATGCGGTCAGTCTCGCTGTTCTCTCGGCCATGGCTACCCTGCCTCGGTGTCAGTGTCGGTGTGATGTCGTGATGTCGTGACGTCGTGCAAGATGCCTCTAAGCTTCTCCTCCCTATCTATCACCAAGTAGTGTCGTCGAGAGTGAAAGTCGGAGAATGAGGAATGTGGGTTTTTGATGCCGTGTACATGCTGTTGGCGCATCTACTTCGCGCGATTCGCGAGGCTATAGCAGAGGTTTGCTAGTCTGCTAGCGGATGCTGGTGGTGGTGGTGGCAGCAGCAAGGCTGGGGTTGGTCAATAACCCAGTCAAAAGTGAGATGTGGAAAGGCTCAAGCTTGAATGCTGGATTCATTTACGTCCTCTGTACATGCTTTGTTTGGTCCTGTTGCACCTATGTAGATCTATCCTCGTGACATTGTAACTTCCAAAGTTGGTTCTTGGAGCTGGATCATGACGCACTGCCAACATTGTCGAAACCCAAGTCTTGCATCGTCGGCATACCATCCCTCCACGGCCTCACCTCACCCACACCAGGCATTTCAACCCCGTTGGGCAATTTGACTTTGGGGAAGCCTTGGATTTTCCACGCATATGTCTCACCATCTTCCAAGGACTCAAACGAGCCGGGGATGCTACGCTTTTCCGACACGATCCATTTCCACCGCACCTCGTGCGCCTTGTCCTCGTCTTTCAAGACCAATGCTCCGCTGTGCCAACCTGCCGCTGCAATAGCGATGGGGAAGTATGCTCCGATGGCATAGTCGTCCGAGTGGCCCGGTTGCTTAGTCTCGCCTACAGAGGACGAGGAGGGCACGGAGGTTGTGGCGGGACCCTCATCCCAGTGTCGACCTTCTTGCTCGATCCATTCGCTGAAAGCTGCTTGACGGAAAGGGTTGGCCCACGAATTAAGTGCGGATGCACCGTTCGTAGCGAGGTGCGGTTTGATAAGCTCGTCCTCTAGCCATGCCAGCCAGTCCTTACGCTCAGGCTCGAACCAGATCTGGCGACCGCGGATGTTGGCGATTGGTAGTAGATCCGCATCGGCACGTGGTCCTGCACGTTCTCGGCGTACGCCACGGAATCGACTGCCTTGCTCGGGACTAGATAGACCCAGTTGACCACAACTTTGCGACTCGCGACCATAGGATGTAATCCTGCCGTCGGCGTGAAGCGCGTGATAGTGGTAATCACCGTATGCAAGAGCAATAACACTAGAATGCTGTAATGCCGGAACGTCTTGAGGACGAGAGGCCAAGAGGGTTGTCAACGAAGACCAATCACCGGATGTCATCAGCTCGGGATTGTTCCGAACGGCGACTTGACAACGTTGAAGGTAATCAGCATCGCCTGCAAGAACTTCTCCAGCTGCTGTAAAGACACCAAAGCTTTTGTACTGGCCATTGATGTCTTTCAATAGTCGGTTTTCTGCGGCAAAACCAGGTACTTCGAAGGGAGAGCTGGACGGTTCAGACTGTTCGGGCTGGTCGTGGCTGATGTGACACGCGAATATCCTTGATTCGCTCGTGATGTACACAATGAAATTCTCGAGAACTATGTGCTTGACGACATCTATTGTGCCAGCTTCAGTCTTCTGACGTGCAGTGTTTGGAATCACCTTTTCTTGCACATGAATACCATCCAATTCTGTATCGGAGGCTTCGTTCTGTAAGGGCTTCCAATAGATGATACCGACGCTAGGGACATATGCAGAGCTTTCTGCCCAACCTGCGGCAACGCGTGTTGGCCGCCCTCCAAAATCACGGCCATTTCTGGAAAAGACTTTAAGTCCCTTGGAACGGATTCTGTCCCAAGACAGGATTTCTCCGTCGTCTGTCAGAGCCAGGATATGCCTTCTGCCGGACGAGAATTGTCGGATGGCGGAGGTGCTCTGAGTTAGGTATTCGAGTGGAACAAAATCGTTGGAATGACTGTCTCGAATTGTTCCATGAAGCGAGTCAATAGCACCTACTGTAAAGAGCTTCCCTGTCGAGGTTAAGATGGTGGTTGACCATCCTCCACATTGCAGATCAGCGATGACTCCAACCTCATCTGGAACGTGGACTTCAGTTGGCCAGCTGGAAGAGGTACGCTGGAATACCTGCCGAGGGGGAACCCTGGCCGCTGGCTGCGGTGGATGAGGGAGTCGGCCGACCCTATGAGGTAGTGGACCTCGTGGGATGGGTCCGCGAGTCTGGATAGGCAATATAGCTCTCCCGGGTCCAAGGTTCCCTGATACACCTTGACCCCAGGTGTATAATTGAGTCTGGGTCTTGAGACGTTTGTAGAGCCAATACCAACGAGCGCCGTCAGCTGCGAGTAATGGGCTTATTGGGAGACGAAATGTTTCGGACGTGTTAGTCCGCCAGTAGACCGAATCTTGTCTAAAGTTGTCGTAGATGGGTTTGCAGGTGCAGCAAAAAGCCAAGTAGTCTGATGGCGAGAGAAAGGAGAGAATGATAGGTAAGATGTCCTCAGGCAAGTCCGAAATGCTCATTTTGAGAGAGCCAGACAAGCGGAAGACAGGTGAGAGACAGTGGATGGGAAATAAATATCCAACCCGGGGAAGGGTCCAACAAAATCACACGTTGGCCTTTGAGTGCCTCGAGACTGATCTGGAGATTGGAATGGAGCAGAAAGAGGACTTGCTAACGTCAATTGCGAGAGGGAACACTTGTTCGATCGGTCAGGATATAAGAATCACGATTGTCGTGCCTGGTCGGGGTGTGTGGCTGTGCCTGTGGCTCGTTGTTTGGAACGACGTCATCAGGATTGGAATGAGGATGAGCGTGGATGAGGTGAGTGGCACTTGAATTGTGGAAGGTGGGAGGGAGGCTTGGCATATCAATTGAATATTTGGGTTGACAATGGCAGACAGCCTCACCCTTCACCTCGCAGTTGTACCCTTGTTCTCGCTCTTATGCTCATGCGTGAGCAAAGTTGAATGTTGGAATCAGCGTCACATCGACAGGCACCAGTACTGCAGTGCAAGAGGGGTGCTACACCTCTCGGCAGGCGGAGGCTAGAACAGTTTCTGTTTGACTCGTAAATTAGGTGTCATAGGCACCAACAACCAATGTCTTCCAGGGATAGAGTACCTTCGCAGGCAAATTAGTAGAACAAGTACATAGCTGCCCTCAAGCATGCTCTATGCTTGACGTGGGGAAGGGGGTGGTTGCCAACAAACATGTAGGCAAGTGACCATGTACACGTTCACAGTCCTGCAACTTTAGCACTTACTCGCCTAACGAACTTAGCATCCCTGCCAAATTATTCCACCAATACTACCACCCTATCATTATTACCACCACCACTTGACGATTCTGCTGCAGACTTAACTCATTCTTGTTACTCCAGCCCAATTCTTCGCACCTTGTCCAAACCCTGGAGATTATCTACCTCGACCGTGTCCCTTCTTCCGTCTTACTTCCTGTTACAATCCTCTCTCACAACTGAAAAGTCTCTACGTACCCCCCCTCCCGCCATCATGTCTGATGCCACTGAAACAAAACCTACCCCGTCCGCCGATCAAACTGCCTCTTCTGGGCTCCGGCCTGCAGAAGATGAGACCAAGCTTTTGCAGAATCCTTTAGGAAAGCCAGAGACAGAGGCCCCCAATACCACTTCCTCTGTCATCGACACTGCCAGCAATGCCGCAACTAGCGCCGCTTCTACAGCCACCACTGCCGCCGCTGGTGTCAAGGACTCCGTCTTCTCGATGTTCGGCGGTGGTGCAAAGAAAGAGAAGAAGGTCGAGGAAGAAGATGACGGCAAAAATGAACCCAGCGGAAGCAGCAAGGCGAAGAAGGATGATGACGATGAAGTAAGCCACTTCCCCGCTATAGCCAACAAGGGCAACACTGACCTGATTGCCTACCATAGGACAAAGCTGATGAAGAGGAAGCTGATGTCGAGTTTGAACCTGTCGTCCGGCTGACCGAGAAAGTTGACACCAAGACCAACGAAGAGGCAGAAGAGCAAGCCTTCAAAATGCGAGCCAAACTTTTCAAGTTCGACCGTGACTCAAGAGAGTGGAAGGAAAGAGGCACTGGGGACGTCCGCCTACTGAAGCACAAGGAGAACGGAAAGACCAGATTGGTCATGCGTCGGGACAAGACACTCAAAGTCTGCGCTAATCACTACGGTATGTCCTCGTGGTTCCCAGAAACAACTCCTGCTTCTGATGAAGTGATACTCTACTAACAAATGTCCAGTCACCCGGATATGAAATTATCTCCCAACGTCGGTAGCGATCGTAGTTGGGTCTGGAACGTCGCAGCGGATGTCAGTGAGGGAGAGCCTGAAGCTCAGACTCTTGCCATTCGATTCGGCAACAGCGAGAGTAAGACAACATCCCTCCTCAACCTCATTTGCCGCATATCAACTGACAATCTCGCAGACGCCAACCTATTCAAGGAGGCATTTATCAAGGCGCAGCAAGAGAACGAGGCGCTGTGGAACAAGGCATAGCCAAAGAATAGGCTACTTCTAGATCACATGGTCTAAGGGTAGACTATCTCTCCAATGACTTGAGTTTGCGTGGTTCAGTCTTTAGCCCATTATGCATACACGAACTACCAACGACGACATCGAATGCAAGACTCGAGAAGATCCTTTCCGTCTATTCACTGTCATCATACCCCGGTTTTAGATAGAGAACAGTTCATTTCCCGTTCACAACTCACAAGTTGCAGGGGTTTGAGTCAATGCCGAAGCAATAACAATGAGATGATCCCCCGACAAATCTACGTGGCAACTCGCTTGCAAGGTTCATATCTTGGTTGCTGAGAGGGCAGTTTTGCTTTAGCCCAGTCGTGAACTCGACCACTTATCTCGTGGGCTTCTCTTAGAATTTCATCGAATGTGTCCCTGACGCCAAGGTGCAAGTAGGATAAGCCTTTCGGGTGACTTACTCCTTTTGCTCCCCGCAGTTTCGCGGTAACCGCCTGTGCAGTCACACCAACAGTGGTTTGCCAGGTGCCACGGTGCCGGCCAGGGTGGTTTCGTGGTTTCCATTTACGCCTGCCCATGCCTATTCACAACCGCTGCACCTGATCTAGGTGGATCGTACACCTCTCTCATCAACGACAACTTTGACTACAACCTTTCCCAAGACACTCCCTGACACGTCGTTGTCGCGTCTCTAAACGGCGCCTTTCAAGCATCATATTGATCATCTTCCATAAAGATCTTCGATCTCTGTTTGCTGTGGTCCGACGAACTTTTCCCATTTCGCCTGTTCGTCTCACGTTCCCAAGATTCTGCGCCATCGCAATCTGACCCCCTCGACTAGGCCACTTCAGCCTCGTCCCGCAGCTCGCCCATCATGCCAGACGTAAGTTCCTACTGTGCATGAAGTCTTGAATGTCTCTGATCAGCCGGTACAGGTCAAACGATCTGTGAAGATCATCACAGAACAAAAAGTCATGTACGCACCGTCTCTTGCTTCACCTTCTACCCCCACCACCGCTCTTTGCATCTTTCCAATGTGGCCCGTTGACTAACTTTTTGACCTTTGTATCATAGCCCCGGTGCAGACAGCGGCATTGAAGGGTTTCCCCTACGACACTGGTCCATGAGAATCGTTCTTCTTCACGCGGATACCAAGCAAGAGATCGATGCGGACATATTTGACTCTGTCACATACAAGTTACACGAATCCTTTGGGCCTAAAGCCACTCAAGGTACGTGATACATCATCGAACACCCTCCAAGTATGAGCGGCCGCGTCTTGGGGCTATACTGACATGTGACGTGCAGTTCTAAAAAAGCCACCGTTCCGTGTCTCGGAAGATGGTTGGGGTGAATTCGAGTTGGCCATCGAATGCAAAGATCTGAGTGGCAAAGTGCATCCGATCGTCCATGATCTGAATTTCGGAAGCAACCGCTACGAGACCAAGCAGATCCTCGTTTTCAAGAACCCCAAAGGCGCCCTACTCGATGCCTTACGGAATTCCGGTCCTATACCTGGCGAGGCTGCTACAAATGGTGCAGATGCATCAAGCAAGAAGCGAGCAAGCGAGGTTGGCGCTGGCGGCACACAGAAAAAGAAGAAGGGTGGTGATGGTAAAGCTGTCGACATGGACAAGTTGGCGGAAGGCCTTCAGAAGCTTGGCGAAGATGATCTATTGCAAGTTGTACAAATGGTCCATGACAACAAAAGCGAGGAATCATGGATGCGGAACGACATCGACCGTAAGTCCCGATCCCCAGATTCTCTCATGTGGAGAGACCTGTTAACTGACTTTATGTAAACAGAAGGCGAATTCCATGTCGATCTCTACACCTTACCGGACAATCTAATTAAAATGCTATGGGAGTTTACCAGCGAAAAGGTCGCAATTTCTGCATCGGCATAAGTCGTGCCACCAACTTTACCAGTGCTCGTTTGAAGTCGAGATCATCATGAGAGATCACCCATCCTGACGAGGCACGAGAATATCTTCTCACAAATGTACCAACAATCTTGTCGACGAAAACAGACTGGTGCGCAATCACTGTCCATTTCGCCTCGACCGACAGAGAATTCCAATATCGCACTGAAGAGTGATTAGCAGGTTTCACGTCGACGTCTTCCAGCCAGCATGCCTTGGAGGAGAAAGGTGGATGGGGCCATTATTTGGTAACAGGGGTCAAGCTGAGAAGCTCAAATTCGTGAGCGACTCAGATCTGAGGCATGTTGGGTCTTTCAGATCATGTATTACTGCCTTGCCATTCCAAGATTTCTTGATATCATGGTGATTGTGTTTTCAGAGACAGATGGCAAATGGAAAAAGTACTTAAAAGTGGAAAAGTGATATCACGCATCTCTGCCATTCGTGTTCAACCAAGCAGCAAGTGCTTTCTCTTGTGTGCAGAATCGAAAGGGACTTCACTTCCCATCTTCTACGTAGAGATTAGCTTACAGCGTCCGAAAACGATTCACGATATCATTTTGAGTCTCCATCTGATATGTACGTATGTATAGACTCGCGTCAGAGCTGACGCTTTGTCTCAAAAACGTCAGAGGAGGGGACAGGGCAGGTGCAGGTGCAGGTGCAGGTGCAGAGCGGTAAAGCTTCAAGTGAGAGCCCATTCAATGATGGATATGTTCACACAGATATCTTATATATGCAGGGTACACACACCAGCGAGACCCTAACAGGATCCAGGCATCTTTTCTTTCCTTCCCCATGTCCACGACCGTGTGCAACGGTTTGGTGGTCAGCACTATCAAATGTGATTATGGCCCGATACCACCCCATTTTCATCCCTTGACCTGGCAGACGAGATTGATAATAATGATATATTTCGAATCCAAGAGCCGTCAGTGGCTGGCGAGCCAAAATTTATTTCTGAAGATCGCGTAGATTGAGCCCTTGTAAGAGGAGGGACAATCGTACATCTATTCGATGATTCCAGCTACGATGGCACAAAGTTGCACATCTCGTCGAGTTCCATTTTCTCAGCGGTCATGCAATGCAACACGCATCAGCCTGGAGTAGGGCTATTCAAAAGACTTGTCGGCCGGATCACGTGCGCCAGCATGGGTCCTTACGAACCTGAGATTGAGGAATCTATGCGGCAATTCTTGTGAAAAGAAGAGACGATCTAATCGATGATCTGAAAGCCCGATTCCGGAATGGTCAGGGTATGTGTCGCAGGAATAAAATAGATGTACTGACACAAAGGGGGCGACAGATATAGCCTTGAAAATTTTTAAAAGCCGGGGTATCTCGTGTTGCTAAATTCCAAATACTCGACCTCAAGATCTCAAAACGCGATTCCTGGATTCGAATGTCAGTAAATGTGGCCGGGGGATAATAGCACGATCTAGGACAACCCACTCTATTAATACATTCTCTAGACCATCCGCCTTGGCACCTGATATTGTAGCAATGACATCTCCAGCCCTGTAGGCGAGAATGGCTGGGATCTGGATCGCCTCCATCTCGGCGATTTCATGGTGTAATCGTACAAAACGTGTCTTGTTGTGTTTGTAAGCCAACATGCCGAGCTCATCTTCGACGTCTGCGCTAGCCGCTGAAGTAGGATCATGGATCATGACGACGACCACACTATCTTCCGATGCCTTCTCGATGGCGTCAAGATATCCGTTGGCGTCGACTTCAACAAAGGTTCCCCATGTTCTCTGGCTGGGAGATTGTCGACGTTGCGAGGAATACTGTGACTGAGATTGCGATAACTCTTGTAGCCGATTTGCTCGCCATGTCTTCATAAATTCGGAATCTGCTTCATCGTCCGAAAGGCTGAGGGAATCGGAGTCGGAGGTTGTCGATTTTGGAGACCTTGAGGAGTGCTTGATTTTGTCAGACTTTCCTGTGGTTGCCGTGGTTGATTCTGCCGGTTTGTTTCCTGTCAAGTTCCGGCCGAAGCTGGCAATCCTTTGACGAAAGGTGGTTTGTTTGGCACGCTGGAAGGATTGAGCATCGGCAATGACACCCTTAGGACCGGTATTGGCATAGTGCGTTTGTGTAGGAATGTGGTAAGCGGGTCTTGTGGAGGTCTTAGTAACCATGTTGTCGTCGTCGTTGTCTGTGCCAGGGTCTGATTGATCAAAGGCAGGTTCGGTGTGTTGGTCTGACGAGTGTCGAGAGTCGTCGTCTCGGTCTTCTGGATGAGAAGTTGGGTGGTCTCGATGGGAGAAGTAACGGTCAGCTTCCTCCCGGGCGAGATCAGCCATGATGTATGTATATAAGAAGATCCGAGGAAACGACTAGAGGACGCTTGCCCGAAGAAGCGTTGGAATGTCTGAACTCAAGCAACCTGGGTCGACTGTTATGGAGCCAGAAGGTTTTGAGGCGTTGCTACTGGCGGATTGGAATTTACTGGGTCCGTGGAACAGAGGCAGACTTAGTTTGTAGGTCGAGCGGGTGTCATATGGTGGTTTGTCACAGGGTCATAGCCGTGGTTGAACTGGGTGATGTTTGAGGTTCTTTAAATGATCAGCTGAGGGCATGACCAGGGTTGACGTTTGATAGCCAGGATAGCACGATCGAACAAGCCACTGGGAAGTCGTCTGTCCCAAGTTGAAAACCAGCAAAGGAATAGCCTGAAACACGAGTGTGTAGGGAGTTCACGGAGTTGTAGGGCGTGGGAGGGTGATGCTCGTGAGGTGGATCTGAGTTGACGTGGCGGCAGGGCAAAAAATGCTGATCTCAAGAGTCTTAGGGACGCTGGATTTTCGTCGAGAAATTTGAGACACGGCTGGGGTGACGTGAGGATGACTCGGTGGATGGAGACTTGTGTGGATTGATGTTGAGATAGTGCACAGGTGTTTGGATGTTCGAGTCGTTGTCACCATTTACAGGCGATATGCCCAGCAAACAGCCAACAGTAGGAATGGGCAATGGATGGCACTGCTTGTGTCAGGAGCTGGATGAAACCGAAGCTCGGGTTGTCAACCTGCCCGTGGTGGCTTTGTGGATTGAGTTGTCGCCTCACAGGGTGAGATTGAGATCGTGTTGATCGAGTTGACAGGCGAACGGCGTGACGGATATGCAGAAAAGGACAGGGTCAGAGGGTCTATGCCGCATTAGGAAGCTCCACAAATGAAGCTAGGTGCCAGAGGAGCGGGAACTTTAAGCTGTCCGAGGCTGCAGTTAGGTGGCAGTTACTAGTAAAGGATACTACCTAGGGAGCCACAGAGCTTAGGGGCCCCGGAAGCCAGAAACCGCCTAAGGCACCTACAAGGGGCTCTAGAGATAGAATCTTCGCAGGTCTCTAATGGGCACCAAACTTCACGGCGGATGGGCTTTGATCGGCACCGACCATGGGGAAAGCCCGGGTGTAAGCCACTAATAAGTTGCACAGCTTCCGGTCTACGGAGTACGTATGTACCTGCCCACATTTGGGATGCGTACCTGCTGGCACCTAGGTGTCTGGTAGGGGCCTGGTAGGTGCCTGGGTACCCGTGGTACCTGAAGATATGGTCATTCAGCCAAGCCTCACATGCCCCTTTCAAGTTTCTAGGCACCTCAAGGCAACCCAGGCATCGATCTCGGACTTTCAGTTAGTGCATCGATATGTTCCGCTGGGCCTCGATCTCTGGAGCTAACTAACTAGCATAGTAGTTAGATTAGTTGGGCAACTATGACTTCGAGGGCAGTACTCCTAAACGTACATGGCTGTCAGGGAAACTTTGAATCGCCTGCTGGGAACATCCAAATCGGAATCGTTAATTTACAACAACGAGACGTCCCGAAAGCCTTGTCGTGACTGTTCAAGGCGAATAAAACACAGTTTCGGCAATTCCACAGGCAGACAACACACAAACCTGTACGGACTCCGTCCTTCGTCTACGAAAATTTGCTGAGGCACCCGAAAGCTGAAGCCCTGCAACGGGATAATAAGCCCTGTTCTTCCATCCAGAGCTCCAATTTCCACCTCAAAAAACTTGCTTGCGGGGCCACAGCAGGTTTGCATTGCTTCTGATAGCTACCTCTTTATCCGCACGCGTTTCATGGATCTGGCCTGCTGAAGCTCAGCGAGACATGAAAGCTCGGAAGCATGATATCTTCCACCCACCGCCCACAATTGGTTCCCACCTACTTTACGTGTTTCAGTACAACTCAACGAATCGATCCGATGCAGGGATGCGACATGGAAGACTCCATACTAATGAGTTCCGAGAAAAGTGGGTGAACATCTGTGGAGGCTCCTTAGGCTTCTCGAACAACTTTCGGGTGTAACCAAACCAAGATTGGCCCCCAAGGCCCCCACGTGATGAGCCTACCGACGGACGTGCGGTCGATTCGGCACGCCTCAAACTGGCTGCATTAGGCCAACTTGTCTCTGGCATAGCCCTACGCTCATATTCCCCACAGCACGTGCCTCCTGCCTGGCGTGACGAGCTAATCTAGTTGTCAACAATTGAACCTTTGAGAAAAGGGCAGAGAGAACAGGCATGAAGATTTATGTAGGTGCCCCTTTAACGAGATACTCCGTAGACCGGGGGTCTATCACCTTCCACTGCCTCGATCTCGCATTGCTTGTGGAGCAGCCAAATCAACGCACTTCCGTGCTGCCAGCATTAATGCTTGACGCTTCCCACGCGACGATTGCGATTGACATGTGTCAGTCGAACCTTGGCTTACTGACACGGCATAGGAAGAGTCGAAGCACGAGTCTAGACTCCGGTGACTGGGGACGTGACGTGACGGTAGTACAAGCCTTCATCTCGGCGAATAATATGGTTACTGTCAAACCCCAGTGTGGGTACGTACCTCTTACACGGTGGTGCACGTAGAGGAAGTAAACAATCATCTTCTTATACCAACTATCAAGGACATGTTCTCGGGGCAATGCGAAGACTCAGAATTTTAATTCCTGGCCAGGCGGGCTCTTAAGATTGTTCCTCGTCCGTCTCCCCGTCCCCCACCCTGTATTCCCGAGGAGTGCATCATCGTCCTGGATTTTTCGCTTTGGCTTTGCCTGCACCACGGGCTTTGGGTCATCTTCCCTCTGCCCAAGCCTGGATCGTTTCCTCCTAGACTCAGCGAGCCTTTCTCGCAACGCCACAGCTTCCTCCGGATCTTCGTATCCAAGCTGTGTCATCCGTGGAGCATCTTCAGCCATGTCGTATTGCACGTGGCCTAGGTCAGCGTCTTCCGGTTCATATGCGTGTTGTTTGTATCCACTCAGTGTCGACTTCGCACGACCCATGAAGCCGAAAGTAGCTTTCTCTGTGGTGGGTGCTGTGTCATTGTTGTTCACTTTGCCCGATTGTAAAGACACAATTTCACTGCCCATGCCATCCGTGTTCATGCTATCCACTGAGCTTGCCCGTGAATGTCGAACATTAGAGGTTGCAGACGAATTGGACAAGTTGCTCAAAGCCCTCCCAATCAGCCGGCTCTTCTTGACTTGCGTTTCACTTGTCCTAGCTGTCACATGACCCTTTCTGGTCTGTTCTTCTAGTAGCTCTCTGATCGCTCCGTTGATGGCGTGAACGCTACTGGTACTCGATTTCGTATTGTCGCTCTGGATTTTGCCTCCAGGCCTTGCCTTTTTGTGGCCGCCAACGGCCTCATCTCCATCCTGTCCCAAGCGTAGAGTGCTATTCTGCCCGTTATGCGAATCCATCTCCGTCGCTTGCGGGCTCGGTTTGAAGTCTCGCGCCTGTGCTTTCTTGCCAGGTGAGTTTGAAGAGACTTCTTGCAGAGGTGAGTGCACAGCAATTTCCGCAGTCGTAGACCTAGCACTACTAGATTTCTGGTGAAGGTCACTACGCGTTGATTGAAACGAGTCGTCGCTTCTGTCTCGCATCGTCGAGTCCTCGTTGGAATCCCTGCGGACGTAGACCTTTGAAGCATGGTTCTCATGGTTCCTTTTGCTGATGATGAATTCCCGCGCGCGATCATGTGAGGTCTGCATGTCCTTCCCCTGCTCTTGGTTTGCATTACCTACCTTCGGCTTGACGGGTATAGTGCTGACCTCGACGTATGTGGTGAGCATTTGCTCTTGCATTGTCCTATCCTTAACTGGAGCTTTGTCCGTAGAGATAGACCTACTTGCCGGCTGAAACAAATAGTCTCTGACCGAAGACTTCCGCTGATTCTGGATGGTCGAATAAAGCCAGTCCGGCTTTACCACAGGAATCCCGTAATGTCGTGCCAATTGCAGTTTTTCCTTGTTGATGTTTGCTCCTTTACAGAGCAATATAGAGACCTTAGTGGTGAAGACTTCGACATATGTCGCGCCCATAAGTCTCACCAACTTCGATATGTGCATGGTCTCGATACCGTCAAAACCAGTAGCATTGAACGTAAGGTCTGAAATATCAAGTACGGTTGGGGAGACAAGAACACGACCGAGGGCATATTGCCGGGGATCAACAAACGATTTCTCAAACATGCACCTCTCCAGCCACAGCTCAGAGACTATCGGGCTAGATAGCGTAGACAATTTGGTTGCATGCTTCACATCTTTGCCGACGTCGTATGGGGCTAGAATCAGTGCTTCCGCAGCGCCGTCCATCTGTAATGGCCATGTATCTTCGAGCACCACGCCACCATTCTGCAGCAGGATGTTTTGAAGGTGGGCTCGCTATTCCGTGGGTAAGTATCCGTCTAGAGTTAAGCTCCTCGGCGCTGGTAGGTGCACGTACCTTCTTTTCATCGAAGCCATATATCGAAAAGGCGTGGCCAGAGAGGAAGCCATTGCGTATAGGCCGCGAACCTTCGGTAGAGGCTTTGTTCACCCTCGCTACGCCTGAAATTCCAGAGGCATCTCTTGTTAGTGCAGCCATAGAGACGGCGTTCTTCACTTCAGACGGTTGAACACTTGTTTCATCGAAAGCTGAACCACCTACTATATCTGTCCACATACTTTGATTTTGACTTCCAAACTTGGCACTTGCGGTACGGCGGAGCTTTCTGGAAGGCATCGGGACAGAAGGCTCTTCCCTCGGACGCTTGCTGGCCAATATCGCATTCCCAGGCTTGCGGATCCAGGCACCCACGCCTTGCTCATTGGGCGGGGTTGTAGGATGATAGCGGCTTTCGTCAAGCTGCATACCCCGTTCAAGAGTGTCCTGGTACCATTTGAGACTAACAATCTTTTTCTGCCATTGCGTTCCGTATTCATACTTCTTGCCTTCCGGAACAGCGGCAATGAGGTGGGTGACATCTTTGGTAAGATCTCCGGTATATTCGCCTCCATTTTCCAAGACATTCTTCTGTAGCTGCGCTCGAAATGAGAGATCCTCGAAACCGGTGATGCATATCTTCAAGTTGGCTAGGGTCGGCATGCGGTATTGGCGAGAAACTTCCTCAAGATCTATGAGACGATCATTCATCCAAGATTCACGCACAGCTTCAATCCACTCTGGTCGTAGCACCTTGATGTCTTGACGTTCTCTTGCAACATATTTGTATTTCATTGTGTCTGTGCTACCGACGATCAAGTGAGTTGTGTCGGAGGTGAGGTCTAATTTGTGCTCGGCTCCCATCTGGATTGCAAGCTCTGCATACTGAGTCTTATCTGCTGATTAGCATATGGACCAGGAATAGCGGGGGATGTTGACCGACCCGGAGCTCTGGTGCAACAGAAGTGAAGCATAGCACCGTTCCTTGAAGTGGGCGTTCTGCAGATGCTAGCAAGCAGCCAGTCAGTGCCCATAGTGAAGGAGGAGGAATATCGTGAGAGTACAAACCTCGCCTGTCCGGGGGTGCCATAGTGCATCTTGATGCTGTCGAGCGTTGAATAATGTATGGCTTTACGCACCGTTGAATAATTGCGTCGGGTGGGAGCCTTTGAAGACCAGAGGGTGCCAAGGTTTGTAGGCTTGTAGCCGATTCCAGACACAGTACGCGAGACGCGTCGAGGCACGCGACGTTGGAGTGGGGGAGCACAGTGACGTATGAGGTCGAGGATCTGATTAGGTATGTACCTACGTAGTTAGTTAGGCACGCGTGGCACGGTATCTGACTTAAGTAGTCACTTGGTTTGTTAGGGATACACAGGGCCCATCGCCTGCAATAAGTGCCTGAGAAACCTTGAACCTCTTAATGATTGTGGCCATATGCTTGCTCGGCACAAGTCTAGTAGTCCTCATTCGAGTGTAACAATGGGCTTAGGTATTTGGTGCATATTCTCAGATATAGTCCTTGCTTCCATAAGTGCCGTTGTGCGAACCTCCGTATATATTGAGATCGCTACCTTGTTTTTTAATCTCAAGAGGCTTTCTTAACTCGTTAGTTGATCCGAGTTGAGTAGAAGGCTGAAGCTGTTTAGATGCCAAGTACATTTGATCCGCCCCGGGCATTGGGGTTCCCTATGCTCGACCCTGACACAGTGGCAATGGCTGGCAAGAATGCCTTTTCGCCCATCTCCATGCTCGCGCACAAATCTGCCTCTCTCAACTCTTGGCGTGATGCTCTCTTTTTTTATGTAGACAAGAAGTATAATTGCAAGATTGCATTCAACAGGCTCTTGTTCAATATCGCGAGTGTCTAATGCAAGGTCATGTCATGATTGTCTTCGCCGCCAAGCCCCAGGAGACCTCGCTACATGAGATAGATGCACTGTGGGAATTTTTTATGAGCCTTGCGAGAATCCGAACGATGCCGACAACCCGCATCCACATCTCACAGTCGATTAGACGCATCAGAGCGCGCAACAGGCCACAAGTGCTGGTGGGTCGACGAATAGCGGCGGCATGCTGATATGACAGATTCACAAGTGACAAAAGCACTGATCATGATGGCTTTGCAAGCACACAGCCGCAGTCATACGCAACTCCCGGAAGATGTGGCGAACGAATGGTCTGCATGTCTGAACACAAGTACTCCATAATACTGAGTTGTATCCAAGTCCGGCCGGCACACAAGGAGTTAAACCATATCCCAGCGTGCCCAGGGTGCCAGGTACTGGAGGACGAGACTTTAACGGTGGATCAGACTGTTATATTGCACGTAGGTACTCTCTGCTTGGTTGCACATTGCCATGGTCCAGATGATTGTGTGATCCCAGCTCTGGCCAACATACAGTCGACGGGCCGCACGAAAGTCCATAACAATATGTCATGTGGCGTTTTAAAGAGGGCGAGACCAATGACGGGAGCTAAGCAGGTCTTGCCGCACTCCGGAATTGTCTACCGTATAATAATGTATTGTACAGTAGGTTTACAGGGCAAGTAGCGGGCCCTGACTGTAACTAACTGGTTAACTAACTACCAGGTAGTTACTAGATAGTTTGGTGGCTCGCAGGTAATATTCAAGCGGGCGGGTGTTTTGTTCTGAAGTCGGTGAAGAGTGATTCAGGAATGAGGAATGAGAAATTCAAGAGACTGAGGCTGAGTAGCGGGCCAGAGTCTCGTTGAAGTGATGGAACCGTACTCCGTAGTTGTTGCTGACCAGTCGTAGCAGTCTGCCAGTCATCTACCCGTGTGCCCGTCTGGGTGCCCGTCCAGGTGGCCGTCAACCATTATCATCAGCGGAAAGGCCGGCTTCCAGTTGGAATAAGTTTTGGCTGTCAAGACCCACTCGAGGTTCAGGTCATCCCAAAGGAGCACGAGTGCGTGAGCATGATCCGAATGATGCGAATCCGAGGACGAGCAAATTGCTCAGCGACGGAGGATAGAGTCATCTTTTTCAGACGGATCTTCGACTGGATCATATGACTAAGGCTAGACACAGCGGAAACCGAGGTCAACAAAAGAGGCCAGCAAAGATGCGGGTAATGAGGGAGACAAATTGATTATCAAGAGAGGATTTTTCCCTGGGACCTTTGCTCTAACTAACTACTCTGTTCTTTTCCCTACCACCTTGAGTTTCTCGACAGAACCAATTGAGGCTGAGTGTTTACCAAGGCCTCTCTTCCTGTCTGCCTCCACGGTGCCTCTTCTCTGAGTCTTGAAAAGGCACTCGAGTCTCAAACCTCCACGGCCCACCGCCCAAGACGAATGGGTTTCTTAGGCTTCATTCTATGAATTCCTGGCCGTCACCATCCCCGATAGGTGTCCCAAACCCATATTCGGCAGCCTATTTGTTGCCCAAGCACGGCCTTCCACAGCTTGTGCACAGCCTATCATAGGACATTGGTAAGTGTTTCTCCAGTGCCCATAAAACACTCACTCCCCCATCGCCACTCATCATAAATCATCATGACTTCCGGCAACGGCACATTTATTGACATTCACGGACCTATTACAATTTCTTCTTTCCATGTCTCCACCAAAAGAATACAAGACACTGAGCCACTACTCCGTACAGACGAATATCCTTCTAGTTCCCCCACGAGTCCCCACTGACAACATTTCCTGCAGGTGGTGACATCGCCGAGCAAGCCCAAGCTTACCTGAGTTAGACCAGCGGACGCTCATCACCCACTCAGCAGCTGGTCTCGAATCCTCAGAGTCACCACAATTGTTCCTAGCACTGATTGTGCGAGTGTTACTCCTGCTACACCTACATACTACACCTCCTCCGCCCACCCGCCTCGTCCCCTCCATTGTCGGTCATTCGCTCTGGAGTTGCCCTTTTCCATGCTTGAAGGACGATTGGCATATACCTCGAAGCCATCCCACGCAGCACGCATCAATCTCTGCCTCTGTCCCAAGACATTTCCTGTTCACGTCATCCCAAACATACCTATGCTCACTTTGCACAATCCCTAGCTGGCGTATCATCGAAGATTGGCGATGCAAAGATAATATTCGAGCAAACGGCCATTCCACCGCCGCTTCCAGACAAGCCAAGGTTGTATTACGAGGCATTCCGAATACAGGTCGTGGCCCAAATCTTGGACCTGAACCAGCATTCTTAGTTCTAATTTTCGATCCGGAGTCTCATCTAAGATCTCTGTTTGACTAGACTGACTCGTTGGTATGTCCACCTTAGCCAAGCCGCAATCTGCGGAGTCGAGAGTTGGCAATCTTGATCATAATACACTCTACATCTTCACTTCAAACCTATTCTCCTCCTCTCATCGTCGTCGGTCGTCTTGATCTAACGATATCTACTGATTCTGCACAATTCCAATGCCATCTTCAACCCAATCTGACTAACACGGACACAGTCGCAGCTTGTCTGCAACCAACTCGCATCCCTGCCTTTTCTTCGTCGAACCCCGGTGGTCCCGCCGATCATCCTCCAATTGCTCACAGATAGACCATTTGTGCAGCCACACAAGATCACCGAGTAGGCCGGTCATCCAGCAACCCCCATTCTCCTCTACCTTCGAAACTGGCGCAATCACGAGACCACGCAAAACGGTTTTTCAGACTCTCCATCCCTCTACCTGCTTCACATTCACCAATCGTACAACCTTCGAGGGTCGGGCGCTCCAGTCGCAGGAGTTCGTTGGCGAACTCGGTGGAGGAGATGGTTTTCCCGGAGGTTGGCAGACGATCCCCAGAAAGGAGGGGGAGGAGTGGCAGTTCCATTAGTGGGCCCGTCAGTGGCATGGTTCATCGTCCAAGATTGGAGAGTGATGTTCGCTCCGCTGCTTCAGCGGCCTCCGTGACATCTAATCATTCCGACAACACCATCAACACCACCCACCTTGCGGATGAGAAGCCGATCGCTAGTGGAAACGGAGTTTCGGTTGTTGTTTCACTGGCAGAGCCTGTTTTGTTCCTACAAGGCTTTGATGCCAACGACCCCTCGAGCCACAGCACCACGATGCTGCGAGGGAGTTTCTTGTTGAGAGTTCAGAAGCAAGCAAAGTTGAAATCCATTTCGCTCAATTTTCGGGGCAAGTCCGAGACCGAATGGCCCGAGGGCATACCCCAAAACGGATTGAATTTCGAGACACAACCACCATCATGAACCACACTTGGTCATTTTTCAACGCACAGATGCCCTCAGCCGAGCATAGTTATGGTGCAGATGTTGTACAGTTGCAGAAAGGCCCCTCCGTGGAAGCCAAGGATCTTGGTGTCACCACATCGTCATTTGACCTATTCCAGCGCAGTGCATCCCCGGCAAAGGGTGTGACTGCTCGTGATATGAAGAGATTGTCTCTACAAGCAAACCAATCCCGCAGCTTCGGCAAAGGAGACACCATGAACGGCGGACCATCAGTGGCCCAAAAAGGCTTCAAAGTCTTCCATCCCGGTGACTACGTGTATAATTTTGAACTGCCACTGGATTCCAGGCTCCCAGAATCCATTAATGTTGACCTTGGTAACGTGAAGTACGAGTTGGAAGCCCTCGTTGAGCGGTCGGGTGCTTTTCGTGCGAATCTAGTTGGCATCAAGGAACTCACCTTGATCAGAGCCCCAGCCGAGGGATCTCTCGAACAAGTGGAGCCTATCGCGATCTCGAGAAACTGGGAAGACCAGTTACATTATGACATTGTCATATCTGGCAAATCATTCCCACTGGGCTCGACGGTACCAATCGCATTCAAATTGACACCTCTGGCCAAAGTACAATGTCATCGCATCAAAGTTTTCGTCACTGAAAACATCCAGTACTTCACCAATAACAAGAAGGTACATAGGCTAGAGCCGACGCGCAAAGTCCAACTTTTTGAGAAACGTGCCGATGGGCACAGTGTTAGCACATATCCTGGCAGCACAATGCGGATCATTGCTGGAGGTGGTGTACCATACGATTACCGGCAACAGGCAGCGGCCGGGACGAAGACATACCAAGAGATCAGACGAACCTATTGGGGAACCTAGATAATGATGCTGGGAGTATTGGCCCTACTGAGATGGAATTCAACGTCCAACTCCCGAATTGTCATCAGATGAAGGAGAAGTTGAGAAGTGAACGCCTACATTTCGATACGACATACTCGAACATTCAAGTGAATCATTGGATCAAGGTAAGTTATTCCTCCTGCTTTTCAAACTTATCTCTTACATCCCACAGATTGTAATGCGGCTGTCACGACCAGACGAGAATGACTCTGCGAAGCGTCGGCATTTCGAAATCTCGATTGATTCACCCTTCAACATCCTGTCTTGTCGTGCCACACAGGCAAACATCTCACTCCCAGCGTATAGTGCAGGGGCACGAATCCGCCTGCGGCGGACGAATTCGAATGTGGATGTCCAGGCGCAGCCCTCCGACGACGCAGTACACCGAACGCGTCTCAAAACCCAATCCCCAGTCTTTCAAACCCGGCGCTCCCGAACAATACCGGCGTACAACGTAGTTGGACAAATGACACGGCTGGATTGACAATGCCTTCCCAAGCTCATGTGCATAACGATCCCAATTCTGGTCAGTCACGCCCAATACATCTCCTTCGGAGTCCGTCATTCAACCCACCTCCTTTCGATGACGACGAGCCTCCACCGCCTCTCGTTACACCTCCACCTCTATATGATAACATCGTACCTGGGACTCCAATAGCGCCCTGGCCGACTATTTCGCACGACTAGCGGACGAGACATCCGAAGAGGATGATCGACTAGATCGAGCACGAGTAGACTATCCCCTCACCCCAGGTGGACGGGTGAACCGAAGTATGGATATCCCCCGAAACTGGCTACCCCTGAGCGCAACAGGCAATACAGCAACCAGTGCCCAAGCCTCTTCTACGTCTGTTGCGCATTAAAGTAACCCAACTTTGCCCCAAGCCAGACCACAGGTAGTGATTGCAACAATCGGGCTATCGACCTAAAACGCCATGTACTGAAATAGTATGAGTGAATGAATGCATGATAAAGACGTGAAAAGCACGAAGGTAGGGATTGGATAGGTGTAAGCAGGAAGAACTGCGATATAGGTTGCAATTGGGTATATCATATTATTTCTCTTTACTTTCGCCTTGAGGTTGTGTTCTGGATTCACTTTGTGACCTAATTCGATTGGAACACAGCAATGCTGCATCGACCTGATGCACGGATAGCCGGAAGATACAACACGCCAGTAGGCTTTTTGTGGAAGACTGGAAATCTGACCAGTTTACTGATGAAACCTCACACTCCCAGTGGCATTTTCTAGAAATACATATTTCGAGTGAGGTAGGAGTCAGATTAAGCACTGTAGGGCTACCACATGTCCTATATAAGCTAGATATCTGGTGGTGGCTGGTAGGTACATACGTGCTACTTAGATTTGTATAGATTAGTCGGTACCTGATCTTCGTAGGTTAGGCCACGCTCGGTCACGGTCGCGGTGCATGAGCCAAATGTGTAAGTCGCCAAGACCTATCACGTGTCGGTCAATAAACTCCAAACTGAAGCTCCAATACTGCTTCAGCAAGTTTATCACTTCGATGGTTAGACTCTTCGATACGAAATGCTACGATCTATTTCTCGGCCTTGTCCTTGACCACAGATCCCTGATGCTTAGCTCTTTGATCTATCGCTCCTCTGTTTCAACATGTTCTCATGACAAGCAAGCTGTCTAAAGTCACCCTCGTCCCTCAGTAAAATCTTTATGGCGTCCACCATGGCAAACTCCGCAGTTAATGCGGCAAGCCACCACATCAATACAATGGCGTTGCCAGCCATGCCTCGCATCAGACCTCCGAGATTGTTGAAAGGCGATCCTCATCCCAACAACAATCCTCAACCTCCCGGCAGACCGGAACGTGACAATCTCTACTGGGTCCAGGGAAGGTGGAAACCACCTACATCGAACGCTGTTGATCATCAGAGGGCTGTTCAGACACGTCAGGCCATACGTGCGCTGCGACATCAGACTCATGGCTTGAATATCTACGCATACCGTCACATGCAGACAAATCAAGTGGTCTACAGTCTGTCAAGGACTTTGGAGGTAAAAACAATTCCATACCACCTACTTCCATCCCCTACAATTTGCTGACTATGAAATTTTAGCAAAACCAAGTTCTCAAGCAGTTGATCTACCATGGCAAGAAAACGGTTCCTGCTGAAGTCCGCAAGGATTTGTGGACACCCTACTTCTCCGTCCACTTTCCTCACAATCCTGCTGGCGCCTATGCTGGCTTACTCGCCTATCAGAAGCTGCGCGACCTGTCACAGCAAAGACAACTTTCAGCCCGAAGTCTCTGATTGTGGCCACAGAAGAAGACGTTAAACTTGCCAAAGAACGGATCGGAAATCCCCTAGATCTGTGGGACTTGCGGGACTCAAATGATATCAGGGTCAAGATGCAGCTGCAAAAGCGTATTCCAAGAGTTGGCGATGTCCTGCCAAAACAAGTAAGAGCCAAAAAGTTGATGGATCAGAAAGCTACAAGTGTTGCAGATGTCGCGTTTGTTCTTGACTGGATCAGTTCTGGTCCCGGTCCTTTGGAGAGACTGGTTGCCCTAGAGACAGAACGTGTAGCCAGGCACAAAGAAAGGTCCAGAAAAGCACGAGCGAGGATCAACGCACTCAACGCAGAAGTCGAACAACAAAAGCAAGTGATTGCAGCAAGAAGTAGGCAGGCCAAGGTCGGGCCTTCCACCTACGATCGAGAGCAACTTCCGTTGACTCTAGAGACCATCAAACAGTTGAGCATAGAGCACCATTCTTCCAAGGGCAGGGTTCATCAGTTGAAAATCTCCCCGGATATCCGCGATGTCCGAACAGCGCTTCGAGAATGGAAAGAATATAACCCTGTCGATCCAAAAATGATCAATGCTGCCGAGCACAGACAACGGACTACTGTGGCTAAGAATGCTGAAGTTGCTGCGCTCACAAGATGGTTTTTGCAAGCAGAAACAGGTCAAAGTGATGAACAAACTTCTATGTGGGCCTTCGTCAAGGAGAGACGAGCTGCTGCCTTACAGAGGTTTGATGAGGCTGCAAAAGAACAACGGCGAAATGCTGCTCTGAAAAGAGCCGAAGAAGAAGCCAAACACCACTTTAGCAATTTGAGATCGTCTGAGACTACACCTTCGTCCGTCAGTTTGGAGGATCTCATTGCTAAGAAGCAACAAACAGCACTTGCTCGTTTAGAGCAGCTAGAGGCCAGTAGGATCGCACGAGAGCAGGAGCAGGAACAGAAGGAGAAGCCTGAGTGGGCCGCTAATTGGGATATCAAGGTTTACTGGTCTGATCTCAATGATGGACTCTTCGCCAAATCATGGCCACAAAATGTCGTTCACGCGCCGCTTGCCCCTTCGCCGTGGCGAAGGATCGTAGCGGCAGGGTTCTTCCAAGCAAATCTGTTCATCTGAATGGCGGAGGGCTGAACGATGGATGGGTTCCAGCTTGGATGCTCAATGGATATCCCCAACCTGACGTCAAGCCATTGTTCGATCCGACATCACCAGAGGTGCTACCGTCCACACGCACATTCACAGAGATCCCAGATCGCCAACCATTCGAACAACCTCCACCTACGTCCGCTGGTTGGTTCAGCCGAGTTAAGGGCATATTCGGGCTCTAAATATATACCATATCAGTATTGATCTGGCCAGAATGTTCCACCCGGATGACGGGGGAACTCGACGCCGCCGATACGACCGCCTGTCCATCCAGACCAGCACTAGAACCCAACAGTTGATACACTTACCAAGTCCAAGTTTGTTCGGGTCCAGGAAAGCTACTCGACTATTCTAGCTCTTCTTCCACCAAGCTATACGTTCTAAGTTCCGGTCACGCTGATCTGATTGAGATCATGAATAGGTCTTGCACGAACTCACTCAGTTGGGCCTGTACGTACGGCAGAACACGCGTCCCTCGCCATGGTGTGCCATAGAGCCGGTGCTGATGGTATCAACATATGTACATGTATTTGTAACCTCCCTAAAACTTTCTCAAGAATCATCTTGCCATGTAGAGCTACACATTTATTTGATCTTAAGATCTTGTCAACCTTTCATTGTTTTCGACCATGGCATAAATGGGCTTTCAGCCTCTCAAACAAGGCAAGTCGAAAGAAAGAGTGGTTAGACTGTAACCTATCTATGCTGAGGCCTAGATGGCGTGCAGAAGAAAAGAGAGAGAGAGAGAGATTCATCTTAGACCATGGTTGGCATTTATATACTAAAGTTTAAATAATGTTATGGCAAGCAGAGCGAACTGAGCACGCACTTTTCACGGCCCTCTGCGACGCTAATCCATGATTCCATCCTGATGGGAATAAAGTCCACGCCTTTCCGTAGTACACCCAGCTATTGCTCAATCCCTGATGCTGCTTGTGGTCGGGATATACATGACAGTTGGTGCAGAATAAAGGGTCAACTCATTTCTACCCCCAACAGCGTCGTATGTGCCCCAATAGCTATTGCGTCCAACACGGTATGGGATACAGCAGCCCGCAACAGCTCAATCAACGCATTACAACTTAGTAGGTATTGAATATCCAAGAAGAAAGAAAAGATTGCAAAAGGGAAAACGGGCGTCAATCATCACGTCGTGCTCTCGTAAGTTATGTATGTGGTTCCCCACGGTATCGAGCGAGCCTCACTTGGCTCCAGCTCACAGCGAGCCCAAGCTTCTCAGAGCCTGTCTATCGAATGGACAATGCAGCTGTTGCCTCGTTCAATGCAGTAGCCTTGGCCTTGGCTTTGACCGCAGCTTCTCGTTTGGCAAGGACAGATTTTAGAGCACCTAGCCATCTAGCCAAGTCCTCGTCGTTAGGAGCGCAAAAGCGATACGACTTATCCTCCATAATGATCTGAAAACAGAACTTTTTAGATTTGCTGATGGGATCAATTTCAGCGGCATTGATCATGGTATCCATATTGAAGATTTTCATAGCGGCGTACTCTTGCTCGTTTTTGTAGAATGCTAGACTTCTGGCGCGGAGGACAACCCATATTGATTTCCACCCTTTGACCCCTGTTTTGTATGATTTTAATATTTGCAGATGGCCATGACGAATGACTCGTTCGGGTCTGGAACAGGGTCGTTACTGGGGGCGGATTCTTGACAACAACGGGCTGCTTAGACTCATCTTCATCCTCGTGATGGGGAGGCAGCTGACCAGATGAAGCGATTGGAGTTAAAACGCTTCCCTTTGAGGGAAAGGAGGTCGAAGACTGTGGTAAAGAGGTCCCAAGCGCATCGGAGAAGTCTGAATGGGAGGTAGTGAAGTTCTCATTACCGGAGTACTCTTGCAGATTGGAGGACCGGGGTATTGACGCCACTTGGTGCGAACCGTTCATTCTTTCGCGGACACCATTGCCTCGAGCATCAGGCGAGACTGCACCAAGAGGTTGGTCATCTGCAGACATGTCACTGGACTCGTAAGTATTTTCCCTTCTGGCCTCTTGATAGGAGAACTGAGGGGCATGAGGTCAAGATCATCATCTTCTTCGGTGGCCGTCTCTGCTCGAATCGCGGCGACCCACTCGGCTGTGTCTCTCGCGGAGGAGCCCTGGAAATGGTGGTTTTTGGAAGGAGAGAAAACGCCGAAAACATTGTCGGTGTGGACCTTGCGCACAAGAGCCACAGCAGTGACCTCGGACAAGGTGATCGAGGCCTTCAAATCGGTCTCGTCTTCATTTTGGTATATCGACAACAAATTAGGGCGTAGAACGAGGTAGACGGATTTCCATGATGGCTTCCATGCTCCTTTGTTTTTGACACGCCTGTTAACTTTCCCGCTCTTTATTTCGCGGTCAAAGCAGAAACTCCCGTTCTGATCGACGGGCGAGAAGACGCCGAGGCCGCCAGAGGACTTGTGAGAAGCGGGAATATTGTATCCAGTTTGCAGGCGACTTGGAGAAAGTTGAGGCGGACTTAGAATTGTACGGGATGGCGTGGTAGGACGTATTGGGGTTGTAATGGTAGCCATGTTCGGATGGTGGTTGAAGGGACAAGATATGTACAAGTTTCCAGATGGAATTGAGAACCCTAATAGATTACCATGGTCTGGGTATATAGATTTCGCTGCCCGGACGAGGAATGATAGTGATGAGTTGGGTTGCGCACTGTTGCGGTATGTACTGGTGAGAATGGTTTAATGAGTGGAGACCGAGGCGCGGGGAAAATGGATATTTGTAACTTTGTTCAAACCCGCGTTTCAAAGGACTGCCACAGTGAAAGGGTCGGTTGGATGCGTCTTTGGCACTGGGAGGAGACCATGGTCGACGTTTGGGGCGAGAGGAGAGAGGAGAAGGATGGGAATTGGAGGGTGAGTTTGTGGTTGCAGGCGGTATTTCACGTTGTTATGGTCACTATGGTCACGAGGAGGATCGAAGGGTGAAGGTGTTTTGGTTGCAACCTGCAACCTGCAACCTGCACCCTGCAAGGTCCAAGTGCAGTCAGTACCTGCAGCGTCCAAGGCCAAACACGATGCGGCGACTCTGCGTAACTTTGCTACCACTACTAAGTACTCCGTAGTTGGTTCATTATATGCCCGGGGCCACAGCTGCGACCCATGGCGCTGCTAAGTACCTAGGTACTGTACCTAGGTACCATCAACAAAGGCAACTACTACCTTAACACCCTCCTTATCCTGACGAGCCTCTTGGAGCACCTGGGGAAATATTTGGTTGGGGGCTAACGAAGGACTCATGGTGCAGGCAGGCTCGAATGCCACCACCCGAGTGGCGAGTTCGACTGCAAGTCGGCTCAAAATACAAGGATCTTAAGCACGGTGACGTGGTGTCTTAGAAGATGCTTTGGATATTGATTGAGGCGATGTCAACACTTCGTATCACTGGGAAGGCTGTTCGAGAGTTATGAATGGGATTGTGGCAACTGGCTAGCAACCACTACAACTCGTGCGAGCAGCAGCGGGCGGAAGATCTGCGGACCAAGGCTCACTCCCTGAGCCATTCCACGTGTGCCGGACTGACAAGCTGCTACCTAATAATAATAACAAAAGGTGTCTCTCCCAGACGCATTGCCCTGCCTATCACCTGTGTCCGTCCAGTAATTAAGCAAAACCCACCCTGTTGAGTCGAGGTTGTCAATGGCAAGCCCCGTTGCCAAGTGTTTAGTGGACCTGGGGTGCCTGGAAGGTGCCTGTTGCCTGTGCCTTAGAAAGGCTTTATGTACAGAGAGTGAGAGTACAGTACCCACGGTGCTCTGGCCAAGTAAGTACCTAGGTAGGTATCCGCCAACTAATAATGCCACCACTAACCACAGCTGTTGCTTTTGCTGGGTTGAGTTTAGTGTATGTTGGAAAGGCCCTAGACTCTGGTGGTGCGCACCAGGCCCACGCAGGCCCCAGGCCCCAGGACCCAAGGGACACTGAGCGGGCCTCCTTAGCCCTCGGGCCACGCAAATTTGAACAAACTTGAAGCCCAAGCCTTTTCCTTGGGCCTGAAAAAGCCTTGCCTATTGACTGACGAACATTGGTCTTGCGTGGCACGGCCTGCCCTGCCTGCCCTTTGACTCCTTTTTCCAACAAAATTTGGACAATTTCAGTATTACGTTATTCCCTAGGCCCAAGTACGTGGCCCCTAAGTTTAGTGACTTCTAGTAATTACCAGATCACCGACCGCAATAGGTGTCCTTCAGCTTCAGTCGTGGTAGTGAGTAACTTGTCCAATATGCTCCGTAGTACCGGTCGTCAACCCCAAACTCATGTAGTACGGAGGATCGAGTAGACACTTCTGACTGCAGGAGTCTACTGCCTGCACGTGAGTCTGTACAGGCACGCAGAACACTCGTTAGGTACGACCTCCACTCACCGAGTTCAACTTCGCAGGGTCCAGGAAAGATCTTACTAACGACTCTCCAGCTGCAGTTATCTTAGGTATCGACTACCAACTACATACTTCTCTGCAAAAGCCACCACCAACTTCACCTGCTATCCGTCCACCTTGCCTCTGACATTTCTTCTCAATACCATTCATCAGAGCTCCCACGTCGTTTCTTTAATTTCTTGCTGCAACACCAGCCCTGAGATCTCTCCGACAGCATATCACTCCTTTTCACCGCGACGAATATTCCTGCTCCTAATCCCTAGTCTATCCCACCTTCCACACGACCATCCCCGTTGGGATTCCTCCTATTTGCCTCTATTTGCTTTCAATTTGTCTTCCGACGTTCATCCGCAGGACGCTGATTGATGCCGGCCACACCCAACCTTCCTCCGCTGCCAATTCACGTAGCTTGCATGAATTTCATGCCGTCTTGAAGAAAATTCGAGTCTGAGCGCGACCATCTCATTGTCAGCAGATCCATCCTCCATCCTTCCTACCATGGGCTTCATTCAGCGCGCTCTGAAGCGATTACCTTCAGTTCCTGCCTCCGCCGGCCCTGAAGAATGGAAAACAGAGAAGCCCAAATCCTCTTCACGATTATCCTTCTTTCGCCGGCGCATCAGATTAAAAGGGAACTCTTCCATTTCAGTGCCCCTTGGCTTCCTACTTCTATTTCCCAGCTTGGTCGTCATTATCATACTCATCTTGGTAATCAAGCATCCTAATTCTCCTGGACGAATATTAGTTCCCGCCGGAACGCCACCCTCCATTCGGTGAGTTGCAAACCTGTCCTGTTGCCCCGGGACCCCTACGTACCTGATGCTGACCATTTGTCCCAGGAAAATAAACGAGAAGCACGATCGTGTTTTTGCAACCGGCTGCCTCAACCCCGAGGATGCCGCGAAACAACCACGAGCCAATGCTGCATTCGTCGTCCTCGCGAGAAATAAAGAACTTCCTGGCGTTATTGACTCCATCAAGAGCATGGAGCGACATTTCAACCGCTGGTTTCACTACCCTTATGTCTTTCTCAATGACGGAGAGTTTGAGCAGGACTTTAAAGACACCATCACAAACTATACCAGCGGACCCGTGGAATTTGGCAAGATAGAACCCACCATGTGGGGATATCCTGACTGGGTTGATCATGAGGTCGCAAGAGAAGGAATTCGGAAGCAAGGCGATGCTGCCATCATGTACGGTGGAATGGAGAGTTACCATCACATGTGTCGATTCTACTCCGGCTTCTTCTACAAGCACCCCTCTTAGACAAATACGAGTGGTACTGGCGGGTTGAGCCAGACATCAAGTACTTCTGCGACATCACCTACGATCCGTTCATTGAAATGGCCAAAGCCAACAAAACCTACGGATTTACTATCGCTGTCAAAGAACTGAAGGAAACCGTCCCCAACATCTTCCGCTACGCCTCGGCGTATAAACGGAAGCACAACCTCAACACCGACTTGTGGGCCATGTTCACCGAGAAAGAGCCCGAGAAGCAACCTTCGCAGGATGAAAAAAGAGCAAAGACTCTACCTAATGAGATCCTCCAGACAGAGCCTGGGCACCAAAATATTCAGGACATCGATCCTGAAACCATGGAGGGAGAAAAATACAACATGTGTCATTTTTGGAGCAACTTTGAGATTGCGCGGCTTGATTGGTTCCGCAGCAAAGAATACAATGACTTCTTTGAGATGATGGACAAGAGTGGTGGGTTTTGGATGGAGAGGGTAAGTCGCACATGCAACATTGACACTTCTGGGACCTTCTGCTGACCAAGCCTAGTGGGGAGACGCACCCATTCACTCGCTCGCAGCTGGTGCGCTATTGAGGACTCGAGATGTACATTATTTCCGGGATTTTGGCTATCGGCATACCACGATTCAACACTGTCCTGCAAATGCTCCAGCTAGACAACTTCCTCGGATTCCTTGGTTGGAAAAGACAACGGAAGACGAAAAGGAGCGAATCGAGGAGGATGAGTACTGGGCTACGCCTGACGCTCCCAAAGAGAATGGGGTTGGGTGTAGATGTCGTTGTGACACAGACATCAGGGATGTCGAAGGCAAAGAAGGTAGCTGTCTTGCCGAATGGGTCGATGTTGCAGGGGTTGGGCATCACCTTGATTTTTGACCAGACAGACGGGAAGAAAAAAGACGGGAGGCTACAGGTATTGAATTATGCACATATAGTGCGGCGTTTGAGTACCACCAGAGCAGGGTTCAAAGCAATCTTTTCGTTTGAAGTCTCAACAGCATTTATGGGTTTGGGGAACTCTGTCTCAATGCTGCAGGATGAGTCGCCAGGAACAGTGAGCCAAATACGAAAGTGAATCTCCAGGTCGGCTTTGTCGCCACGAACGTTTTAATATGGTCACGCCATGTTGGAGCTGTGAGACCTGAGGTATGAATGTCTTTGTCCAGACCAACGGGCTTCCAGAATCGCAGACCTTGGCGGACAGAAGGTGCCGTATCACTGTGGTCCGAGGGACTCTCGGTCTGTTGTGTGTATGTCCGGTGTCAAGGTTTTCTTGAGACACTGTCATCAACTTCAAGGCTGGTGCAGGGAGCAAGCGATTGGCCTGCTATTCGAATGGCGATATATACTACATACGATAGATTGATATTGTGTGAATATATATCAGATGTTGTGCACGGAGAGGTCGGAGGCAGCTCCGACCAGGGCCGAGCAAAACGAGAACATACTGTATACAAAAATGCATAGATAGGCTGAGGCTCATGCCATGGCTAACTACCTAGGTAGATTGGTAGGTAGGTAGTCTGAATTTTGAGAAGGGCAAAGAATGTGTGTATAGCCTCGCCGTTCCGGCTAGGTCAAGGTGCTGTAGATGTTCCTGTCTGTACCTAACCTGTCCACGCCTGTCCCCTAGGCTTGTGGAGTTTGGAGTTTCCACCTTCGCGAATCGGGCTAAGCCGAAGGGTCCCTGGCGAACGATCACCAGCTGGGTACGTGTCAGATTATCATGTGGCCCTCGGTGGCCCAAGGGCTCTTCCAAGTTGTTGGGCATAATTTGTTTTAAGTGCGGTGCAATGTAGTCTATACGTAGTTTGCCGTCTTGACCTTTATGTACTTCGTGCTCCGTAGTACTTTGGGAGGGGCAACTGCCTGCCTACTGCTGCCGTTACTGCAATTCGCTAATTGTCCAGCTAACTAACATAATTATTGGGTACCTACTAGGTGCCTACTCCATAAACTTAACTAGCCACGACTAGCTCACATCGGGCACTTTGATTATCGTGGTGGATTTGGATTTGGATGCGGGGTTCCCTGGCGGCCAGTGACACCCACTTGCAGCCTGATAAGTCTCGTCTCGTCTGCCTTGCACCTTGGACTTACACACTGGACTTTCTCTTGTATCAGAACTTGATAACCAACAGAGCCTTGCCTGTGCCTGGCCTTTTCTTTTTACTCGCCTACAGAGGATTGATTCATGATTTTTCCTTTCCTTCCCTGATACTGATCGCTGATCGTTTACGTTTGCCAACAAACTCGCATCTTGCGTACCGTCCCTACCTAACAGGCCTGGTAGGAGTTACTCGGATCAGGCAGGTGCCATCTCCATCTCTACTTCATTCTTCGAGACCTTTCTACTCCTGAGTGGTAAGTCACGGCGAATCTCTATTCCCTTTGCCCGTTTAGTGGCTTTCGATTTGCCATGACTGATCAACTCTCCACTGAAGATCTCGAACTCGAGTACCCGCAGGTCATCCTTCCTCCCCCTTGAGTCTCTTTCTTGACTGTGTCAACGCCTCTGAGAACACCACCGGGAGGATAACAGCCTCGGACAGAGCCATTGCACATCCCAGCATGCCCCCTGCCTCTCTCAGCGACAGCTGGACGTCTCTCCCAGAAGCCGATTCCTCCTACGAAGATGACCTCCAATCGGAACACACCGACGTCGGTTCGCTTCTCGATGTTCGAAGCGCGGATGATGTGCAGAGCGTGACCGACGCCGATGTCGAGGAAGATGACTCCCAGGGGCATGAGTCGGAAGAGGAGTTGCCTGGGATACCCTCTGTCTTCGAATCATCGCAGTTTCGTGATCCTGTCGATTTTACTCCACGTGGCACTGGTCTCAACGACTTAAACACCTCTTTCCTTGGCTCGAGATCAGAATCTGGGTACGCCGACAACGCCGCCCCTCCTGCGAAAACCCTTCCAGGTTGTACTGTGAGACATCTCAACATCCGAGAACAGACCTTACTACAGGAACAGGTCGAAGGTGATGCCACCGCAGAACTTAGTTCGACTATTCGAATGACATTGTTATCTCATGGCTTAGATCTGAACAGCCTTGATTACTTCAAAGTCATCCTCCTTGGAAGGACCATCGAGCAGTTCCGACCAGAGATACAAAGAAAACTAGGGGATGCGCTGGTCTCCAGTGGTAGTGCTTCGACATATTCGACAGGCTCTGGATCTGTATCTCGCTTTCATCTTGTTCCGAACACCTTTGGTCCAGGGTCTGAACCAGATTTTGCCGACCTAGTTGCCATTGACAAGCAGATCGAATTTGAGTATTATGACCGTGCTGAGGAGGCGACCCCTGAAACTTCGAAAGCCCATTCACCGTTGAGGCTCAAGAACAGCGAAACGGGTAGCGAGATCTCATCGTTATGGAATCTACATGAATTTGTCATCTCTCGACCGCGGTGGATTCCTCCAGATGTTGCAATTATTTGCGTCGAGACAGACTCGTTGGGAAACACAGATACAACAAGTGCCAGTATGTTGAGATTTGTCAAACGCCACGAGATCCCCTGGATTGCGATTCGCCTTGATCGAGATTGGTACGGGCGCTACCAAGGTTGTCTACGCCAAGGTGCACTGCACGAGAGCATCGAGGCCTTTACCCGGAGGTCGGCGACACCCAGGTCATGGGCAAGTATCCTATTGACATGGCTTCATTCCTCAATCTTGACCCAACAGATCTTAATAAACACATCGCCTGGGCACTGGAAGCACCAAATCAGGTTGTCGATAAACAACACGTTGTGTGCGACGACGTGAAATCAAAAGAACTACGTCATACCTGGAGGCAAAGATTGCAACTGTACCCGATCTATGGCGTTTTGATTGCACTTGTTTGTACTCTGGTATTCAATCTAGCAATTGGTACCTTTTCAGAGTTGGCGCCCTCAGTCTCTGCTTCTGAACGGCCGAAACTGAGCCTCGTGGCGGTGGACCAGACAAACTCAACGAAGCTTGCCACCATCCAAAATGTGCAGATTACCACACAAGAAGCGGCTTCGGTTATCACAACCACAAGCTTGCCAGCTGATACTTTGGCTGTACCCGTCCCACAAGACGAGAGCGACCAGGTGCTACCATTGATGGCTGTTGTGCAGGCGAACTTGGGTGTAATCAGGTCACAACTGGAAAGTCACATTATTTCAGTCAACCGACAAATGGAAACAGCCGCACTGAAGGCTCATAATTCTCTGATGGCACTTGAGCTTGAGAAAGTAGCCAAGGATCAACTTGGAATTGCTCAGCGTAGGGCACGACGTCTCGTAACTAGGCTGAGTTCAAGGGCAAACAAGGTTTGGGCCTAGTCATGGTGGTGGGCGAAATTTGATGAACGTTAAAGAGTGAATGCATTGGTGATCGAGTGAGTACTGGTCTTTCTTCAGGGTGGTCCACAGGAGCATGGCGAGGCTAGGATGGAATACACGTCGGATAATGGTTACAGTACCCATAGTGCTAGTGCGGAGTATTAGAATTTCACCTTGGCTTGAGTAGCCTGCAGTACTCTGTACATCTATTTTGAGCCGTAGCGTAGGGGTGACTGCCCCTAGAGACGAAGCCTTTCCTGAAGAAGACTAGCTTGTGTCTGACTGCGCCCTCATCGAGTCGAAATGCTTTTTCTGCCTCAGCTCTTGTTCTTGTTCTGGTTGCCCGTCAACCACCACTCGCTTCATCCCTCAACGACAATTCTGTAACACTCGCTCTCCATCCCACCTGGATACTGTCCCTAACCTTCATTTCTCCGAGACACTCTTTAGACCGTTTAACTACCATTTCTACTCAACTGCACTGCCCTCTGTACAACAATCGCTTCACGACATTGACCTCCAAACCTGTCTCTCGTCAGCAGGCCTCTTCTACTTCCACGAAACCCAAAATCCCGTACGAAGGCGAAGACCTTTACCAGTACCAATACGATTAGGTGGACGTATCATCTTCACTCAATATTCTTCGGATAGTCTTTGGGTGATCGTCCACCAGGACTGAACAGCAAACATGGGTTTTGGCGACTTTTCCTCAATCTGCGAGAAAGCCGCCTTACCACTCTGCTACCTCTTAGGAAACCCGATCGAGTTTACCTCCGACCGAAGTCCTATTCTTCTACCAACATGTAGTGCTCGATCCATCGAACTCGGAAACACCATCATTTTTCAAGCCGCGACAGATTTCGCACATATTGCCGCCCTTGGAATGACCGCCATCATGATTTTTCATGTCCGGTCCAAATTCACCGCGGTCGGTAGGAGGGAGATTTTGACGTTTTTCTACATATACAGTGTCTTAACTGTCATCAGCTTGGTGCTGGATGCTGGTGTGATACAAGCCACTAACTCCGGGGCGTTCCCTTGGTTTGTTGCCGCACAAAATGGACTCACAAGCGCTCTGTGCACGAGTCTGTTGATTAACGGCTTCGTTGGGTTCCAGCTGTATGAAGACGGCACCACGTTGTCGGTCTGGCTTTTACGACTCTCCAGCTTGGTCATGTTTATCATCTCCTTTGCCGTTAGTCTACTCACTTTCAAGAGTTGGGCCGGCCTGTCACCGACCAATACTACTGGCTTATTCATCGTTCTGTACATTATCAACGCGATTTGTCTAGCCGTCTATTTTGTCATGCAAATCGTGCTCGTCGTCAACACTTTGCAGGATAGATGGCCGTTGGGAGATCTTGGGTTCGGTGCTTTGTTTTTTATTGTTGGACAAGTTATTCTCTATGTTTTCGCCAAAGATATCTGTGAAGGGGTCAGCCACTACCTCGATGGATTGTTCTTTGCCACAGTTTGCAACCTCTTAGGCGTCATGATGGTGTACAAGGTACGTTTCTCACCTTTTACAGAATCCAATCTCAGAACTAACGTCTTCGCCAGTATTGGGACAGTATTACCAAGGAGGATCTTGAATTCAGCGTCGGCACCAAACAAGGACACTGGGATGTCAAAGAGGCCCTTCTGGAGCCCAACGATGATTATCGCACCAGCGTCTATGGTGGTGGGCGAGAAAGCATATATGAGCACAGCGCCATGGAGTATGCCCCTCCAGCTGCACATCATCGTGCTGCAAGTCGTGATCATTACTCGAGTGTTACAACCACCCCAATCGAAGCGAGACCTGGTGGACCTCTGAATTATGGCGACATTAGGCAGCAGATTGGAACGTATGAGGACTTTGAAGCCCACCCTCCTACTTATGACAGAAATCCAAGGCAGAGGGAATACTCATTTTAAGGGCTGACTGAAGAGGACAAAAGCCTCTAGCATGAGATTTAGATAATTAATGAATCATTAGCATGAAGTAGATTACACGCGCTCCCTATCAATCGAGCCAAGTTATATTTTATCAGCGCCACGGACTTTGAATGTAAACTCCTCACCTCGGTCGAGGTACACAGCCTTGTGCTCAAGTCCAGCTTTGACCATCTCAGCCTTGAAATCCGATAATGGTGACATGAACACGTCGTAGTCACTGAGCATATCAATGATTAGTGCGAGCCCGGTATGATAGACAAGTACAGACTTACTCATAATGTATTGGCACGGTAACGTCGGGCTGGACCAACTTGACCAACCTCACGCCTTGCTCTGCGTCCATTGTGACCATTAGTAAAGGCATGCTGGGTCCTGGTATCGTCGTGCCTCCCAGGTGAATCAACATCAGATCAATCGGCTTGCCTGCATGAGTATACATCTCTGGGATCTTTTCCAACTCATTGACGTATAGCGTATCTCCTGAGATGTAGATTCTGTACCCAGTCTCAAAGTCTGTATTCGCATCGTCATGAGTCTCTCCGACCGTCGCCTCACGACCCGTCGATTTCCCATACCCCAACTCCAGCATCCAGCCATTTGTCGGCGGCACAGCACCGAGCAAGTCGTTGGCCTTGGACAGTAGTCCATCGCCGACATGTTTACCTGGTAGTCCGGTCACACGAACTCGTGGTCTAGATCGCGACGCCTGGGCATTGGTTTCTCCAAAATCCACCATCCTCTGTTCCCAATTATCCACAGCATGAACTTGGGTGAAAGCATCTTCTCCTTTCTTCTGACCTGTGAGACAACCATAGGCATGAGGAGTCGTGACGATGGGAAGATCCCTTCTCAGCCTTTCTTCGACGACTTGGTCGAAATGGTCTCCGTGGTAGTGGGACAGGAGAACGAGATCGACGTGTGGCAGGTCGTCCAGTTCAATAGCTGGATTGGTCTTCCGCGTCGCTGTCACCCCAGGACCCAGGTGAACATGATCTCCGGCATGCAGGAAATTCGGGTCTGTCATGACCACAAGCCCGTTCCAGGAGAGAATCGTCGTTGCTGTGCCTATGAACAAGAGGCTTGCATTGTCCTTGTTTGGCGTCGGCTTACTTGGGTGCGAGGTGCTGCTCTTGGCTGGTGGCAGTTGTGGTGGGCCAGTCAGCAGACTCTTTTGGTCGCTGGTACTATCATGGTCATGATGAAGGTCGCGAGTCGGGCGGCGCTTCTGACTGGTGTCAAGTCTGATTCCTGGTTTGGACGTTATGGTTGGCATGGTTGAGGAAGAAGATATCTCGTTTCTGAAAAACTTTTTGGTCTCGATGCTGGTAAAGATTTATCACCTGCGCCAAAGTGATATGGCAGACTCATTTAATGATATACATCATGTCATGTCTACTACCCGCCTAATCCTGTCGAATTGGCATACTTGCAAGACCCTGGGGTACAACCGACATGCCATGACGAGAAATGACGACACATTGGTCGAAACGTGTAACAAGGCTATCATTTCCGATCATTGGACATTGCATCCGGCACACTTTAGACCAGCGGAAGAGGAGTTTAAAAGGCTCCTTGAGATTGACAGCTCGTGCTCATGTTACCTACCTAGGTACAGAACGAAAGCTGGCCTTCGTGGATCTGGTGGTCTGCACGAAGTCATACTGCGTTGCACATCTCCGGCGACTCAAAGGCTGTCAATGGGGATGATTCGTATATCCAAGACGAGGTCTCACCGAGTTCGAAACATGATGGTGGTTGTGAGGTCCTTCTAGATTCATTGCACCGCGTAAGAAAGCGGCCTAGTGAGTCGCAGTAGTGATCCTCAGGGTCGGCCAAGCTTTGTGCGCTGAAGCTCGAGGTACCATCAATTAAATCTCAAATCTGCTCAATCGCCCTAGCCAAGGCCATTCAAGTCAGAGGGCACTCTTATCAGGTCTTTTAAGACTTGAGAGCCACTGTCGACACCCATGAAGACACGTATAGTCATGAATTTTCAGGTTGTACCGAATTAGTCACAAATGGATTCGAACCGGGCAAGCGAATGGAGCCGAACAGCGCGACGTGCTCTCGTATCATTGCTCGCCCCATTTTCAGTGAAGCCGTCCTTCATCGCCTGATCCACTGCCTTGGAGCATGATAACAGATAGAAGCCGATCAGGCACGAGATTATTACCAGCAAGTTCTACGAACAACATTGTTGATCAAGATCATCCACAATGCATCTCATCAACGTCCACTCGATGAAGCTTGAAGAATTCGCCGACGACAGGGTTGCGCCGTCGTATGCAATTCTTTCACATCGTTGGGAGGACGAAGAAGTGTCATTCAAAGAAATGAAAAGAGGCAAAGGAAACTGGAAGAAAGGCTTCCGCAAGATTGAACTCTGCTGCAAGCAAGCCGCTGATGCTAGATTGGATTACGCTTGGGTCGACACGGTTGCAATCGACAAAAGAAGCAGTGCTCAATTGAGTGAAGCCATCAACTCTATGTACCAGTGGTATCAAAATGCGTCGATCTGCTATGCCTATCTGAGCGATGTCGAAGCCGGTACGGACATCCACACCAAGGCCGACCCCCGATCAGAGACAGCCTGTGGTTCACCCGTGGCTGGACTTTGCAAGAGCTGATTGCCCCGAAAGAGGTAGAGTTTTACGACGTCAATTGGACATTTCTGGGAACCAGAACTTCATTACAGAATGTGTTGTCTCAAATCTCAGGTGTTCCGGTGTCGCTCCTGACAAGGAAAAAGGCACCTGTTGATTACTCGATAGCTCAACGTATGTCATGGGCAGCGCGGAGGCAAACTACTCGGGTCGAAGATATTGCTTATTGCATGCTAGGGATCTTTCGTGTGAACATGCCTTTGCTTTATGGAGAGGGCGAAAAAGCTTTCATCAGGCTACAAGAAGAGATCATAAAACGATCGGACGATGAATCCATCTTTGCTTGGCCTGGAATATGCTCCGGCTGCCGCACAGGGTCTACTCCTTGCACTGGCCTTATGGATCTGGAGATTGCCACTGCGTTCGAGGCATCCAAAGGGTGCCTCCTAGCTAGAACTCCATTGCTCTTCGCAGGTTGTACCAACATCGCAAGAACAAGCGCTGGCATGACGCCCTACCACGCGCAACATTACGCCTTCACCAATATCGGACTATCAATCCGCCTGCCGATGATGCCTACATCACTCGACACGTACTTTGCGTTCCTAAACTGCTATCCTATTTGTCCACGCGATGAGATTATTGGGAGCCAAATCTGTGGAATCCACCTTCGAAGAGTAGAGGATGGTCGAGGCGCCACTCACTTTGCACGATTGCTCGAATCAAATGGTTGCTTACCGACAGAGGATCCTGTCCACCTCACGAATGACGCTCGGTGGCAAGACATAATCATACGTGACGCTGAGAACCTCTCACAGTTCACATTAGCACACCTCTCCGCCGATATCCTGTTCGGCTTCCATCTGGTTCTGACGTCTGTCCTTGATTTATCTCCTGTGATCCATTCACGCTCAACCAGATACCCTGTCCAATGTGATTCCTTTGGCCACACCAAGATTGAGATGCCCCAAGGTGTTCAGTGCGGGGCTGTGGGCGTTGTTGCCCTGCGAGACAGTTTGGCTACAGATCATGTCACATTGATACATTTTGCTTTTGATTACGATTTCAACGTCGCAATCCAGGTTTGCACTCAGCATGATCCGATCACCACTTCAGATGAAGACACTATCGAGGCTAGGCATTGGGCTGACGAAGGAGAAATATTCAGCGACCTGAGTACAATGACACCGCCATCTTCTGCAGAGTTCCTTGTCTTCGAGGATCTGCTAGATCCGTCTTCTCGTGAAATAAAGAGCGGTCCACAGATTTGGTCGGCCAGTTTCTCCCATTCGCTCCGTGACATAACTATTGCCGTACGACCACTAAACGGGCATATCAAATTGCTGCGCGAGTCACAAGGTTGGACCGCGACACTCTTGGCCATCAATGAGGATATGCCTGCGTTTTGGAGGATTTCACCGTAGGTCGTGGTTCTGGTCATATCAAAGGGCGATGTATCTCCTTCGAAAACCTGGAGCTCGATGGCCATGAAGGTTTCTTTCCCGCTCTAACGTCGGTGTTCATGTCAAAGAAATGAATGAGGATGCTTTTGAACAGGTCACGAGTCCCCCTAGATGCCCAGGACTCTAGAAATGCTCAAAGCGTAGAGTCGAGCAACAGCAAGCCCCTCGTTAAAGTGGTCGTGGTTCTTTTAACCTTTATATACCCCGCACTCGGTTTACTACGAAGATGTCGCGATCTGGCGAACCCCCGAAAGGCCTACCGCAAAGCGATCAACAGAACACCTCAAGGGAACGTATCTTCTGGCCAAAACACTCGACTTTGAACATCGTCGCACATGAGCACGCATGATCTCCTCTTCTTCTATCTCGGAGCTTTGGGTCATTGGGAATAGCGCTTTCCGAGCACGCGACCAAAACAATACTTTTACAACCCTGGGAACAGGCAGTCCGACAGTAAGGCGGCTCTCAGTGCTATTCTTAACTCTACACGCTGGAGACTACAACAATAGACTCTACATCTAGTGTTTTCCTTCATATGTGAGAGTGCCTAACGCGTTAATAATCGAAGAACCTGCAGCTTGATAGCTGAGCTGCAATTTCTAACTGAACCACTCATAGCTGAGTAACATCAAAAATGGCAGCCACCGACTCATATTCAAATGTGCCTCCCTACCGTGATGCATCACGCTCTGTTGAAGAACGCGTCGCGGATCTGATTGCTCGCATGACCATCGAGGAGAAAGCGGGTCAGCTCTTCCATAACATGATAGCAATAGGACCTGACGGAGGACTCGCACCTGAGAACGCAGACTTTGGTTTGCCATCGACCATGGAACTAGTTGAGGACAAACTAATGTCTCATTTCAACCTCATTGGGCCGATTCACGACCCGACTTTGGTTGCAACGTGGTATAACACTCTACAGCAGCATGTCCTGGAACATACTCGACTCGGTATCCCGATTACACTGTCTTCCGATCCTCGCAACCATTTTGTGGAAAATGTGGGGACTGCTTTCAATGCAGGCTGCTTGAGTCAGTGGCCTGAGCCATTGGGTCTGGCTGCTTTGCGGGACTCCGCGCTGGTTGAGAAATTTGCCGACACGGCGCGCCAGGAATACCTTGCGCTTGGTCTCCGGGTAGCACTGCATCCCCAGATCGATCTTGCAACGGAGTACAGATGGGCAAGGATCAATGCGACTTTCGGAGAGGATGCTGAATTGTCAGGGGAATATGTCCAGGCTTATATTCGTGGCTTTCAAGGTGTTGATGGGAGCTTTGGTGCACACAGTGTAGCGACAATGACAAAGCACTTTCCTGGTGGCGGCCCACAAATGAATGGTGAAGATCCCCATTTCGACTACGGGAAAGAACAGGTTTATCCTGGAGGTCAGTTTGACTACCATCTCAAACCATTCAAGAAAGCCATCGAAGCGGGCACGCGTCAGATGATGCCCTACTACGGGCAACCCATACGGACAGAATACGAAGAGGTAGGATTCGGGTTCAACAAGCAAATCATCACAGACCTGTTGAAAGAAAAACTGGGCTATGAGGGCATCATTTGCACAGATTGGGGCTTGGTTACAGACGCCACGATCTTGGGTCAGATTATGCCGGCTCGCGCTTGGGGCTGTGAGGACTTCACCGAACTAGAAAAAGTCAAGAAGATTCTGGATGCAGGCTGTGACCAATTCGGTGGTGAGATGCGGCCGGAACTAGTCATTCAGCTAGTCAGAGATGGGCTTATCTCGGAAGCTCGTGTCGATGAGTCGGTGCGAAAGCTTCTCAGAGAGAAATTCATGCTTGGCCTATTTGATCAGCCTTTTGTTGATGTCGATGCAGCGGCGGCAATTGTGGGCAAGCCGGACTTCGTTAGGTGGGGAGAGGACGCCCAGAGACGATCATTCACGCTTCTGAAGAACGCAAATCGCACCCTTCCCTTACGTGTGGCCGAACTTGAAAACCAAAAAGTCTACCTCGAAGGGATCAAGACTGAGACCGCAACATCCAGAGGGCTTAGTGTGGTATCGGAGCCGAGTGAAGCAGATCTCGCCATCCTTCGGTTACGTTGTCCATACGAACCGCGGCCAGGCGGGTTTGAAGCTTTCTTTCACGCTGGAAGTCTAGAGTACTCCGATGAGGTGGCGGCACGACTGGACGCCATCTTCAAGGCTGTTCCGATTGTTATTGTCGACATGTATCTCGATAGGCCAGGCGTATTGACACAAATTGCAGAGGCTGCAGATGCCCTGATTGTGAATTATGGCAGCAGTAACGACGCTTGTTTGGACGTTCTCCTTGGGTACGCTCCGCCAGAAGGAAAACTGCCCTTCGACCTGCCTCGCTCCATGGCAGCAGTTGAGAAGAGCAGAGAAGACGTTCCCTTTGACACAGAGAATCCTTTATTCCGCTTTGGGCACGGTTTGCGCTATAACGATAACTGAAATCAACATCGTGTTTTGAAAATGATAGTCTTCCCCGACAGTAGGTCGAACGGCCTCATGCTGGACTTTTCCAACTCTGGTCGTGCAAATAGAGTGCGGTAAGACATTCAAAATGATCATTGACTCCAAATTCTTCATCTAGTGCCCAGGAGACGTAATTATCAGGAAGTTCGGTAGCCTGATGACAGCGTTGACAAATCGCAGATACAACGAAGTATTGCACCCGGTAGCATCAGCACCAAACCCATAATACAGATTACTATGATTAGTGTCATTTCGGTGTCGGTTCTTGCATTGCTCAGAGCAATAAGCTGCTTAATCAGATGGGATAAGGTTCGGAACACGGAAGCAAGGCTGCAATCGGATTTGACGAATCAACTCTGCCTCCCAACGAAGTCCATTCAAGCAGTTCGGAAGCGAGGCTGTCTTGTGCTTCCAACTCCGATATTGCGGGGTCTTCATGGCCACTTACAAACCGTTTTTGAACCAGGCCATGAGAGATTCATCCGCAATTTCCGGACTGAATACTTTCTACCATATTCGTGCTGTTCAGCGTTAAATTCTGATGTGTCAGAAATACGTGTTACAGACACCATGATATCCGTGCTCTCTCGTGTTGAAGAGTGAAAACGAAATCAGCAGCCTCGCTCTCTGGCGGGATGCCAGGCATGCCGCGTCCTCCGTATGGATGTCGTGGATGCAGATGACCTAGAGGATGTGCGATCCTCAACACGCGATACTTAAGGAAAGATTTTGGCTGCGGCCTACTTCTGAAGCTCCCTAGTCGTGCACTCCAGCTTCCAAACTCCGTAGTTTCTTTCCCCGCGAGGCGGGAGCGGCCATTTATGCACGACCGGAAGTCTAGCCTCTCCACCGGACCAGGTCATTCCGGTACTCTAAGACAGTTGATCATTAATTCTGTTCTAGCATGCCACATTTCCCTGCTCTGTTACTTGATCATTTCAGAGTGCTTTTTACATAGAGTAATTCCGACGTGGACAAGGGGTTTTCAGTTGTTCTTATATTGAGCGAAAGCCTGAATAGCATAGACTACGACTGGACTTCTTAACTAGCATTTTCCGCTGAAACAAGATCTCCGGTCGTGGCCATGACACTTCCGGGGTCCTCACAACTGGGAGGTTGCCTCAAAAAAAGAGCACCTCGGGCATGCGAGTCGTGTCGAACCCGCAAAGTACGATGTGATGTGACGAGAACCAAATCTCCTTGCACGAACTGTAAGCTTGATGGCAAAACCTGTGTTTTGCCAACCAGCAAGCGGCGTCACATTGGGGATCGCGTTATCAGCATATTGGCCGATGGTCAGAACCCCAAGAGTCCAATTTGCGATGCCATCATCGACTTTGGCGATATCCAGAAGCCTTCGCCAACCGCCAAAAGTCTGTCCTCGATGTTCAAAGCGGAGCTGAAGCCAGATTTCATCCTCGACGATTTCTCCATGGACAACTTCCCGCCCCTGAATTCGGACGAATACCCCGAAGACAGTTTATGCTGGGATATCCCTGATTCTGATCGCTCAGAACCTAGAACGGTTGATTTTGCATCGTATCCGTCACCTGCTCAAACAACCCTGAGCGAGGCCTATGTTCCAACCGATCTGCCTGGATATATCGAGCCGTTGCCGGAAGCGCTTTCAGATGCCGATCTCGCATACTTAAAAAGTCGAGGTTGTTTCAACATTCCACTGGAATCCATCAGAGACGAATTGTTGCGTTCCTACCTGAAATGGGTCCATCCATTCACGCCAATGTTGGACTTTGCCGGAATTGCGACTATCATAGCTGGTCAGGGCCTGGGTGGTACAATCAATCTGGTTTTATTCCAGTCGATAATGTTTGCAGCCTCGGCATTTACTAGGGTTGATTTAGGCCTGGGGGACCGAAAAACAACTCGCAGGACACTGTATGAACGTTGCAAGCTACTTTATGATTTTGACGTTGAATCAGACCGGTTAGGTATGCTTCAAGCTGCGATTCTCATGAGCTTCTGGGATGGAAGTATGGATCAGGTTCGGGACAGCTATTCTTGGATTGGTGTTGCATCTCTCCATGCAGATAGCATCGGTATCGAGCTTGACCTGGAAGCATGCTCAATTGAGGATGTCAAGGCCAGCAGCTTGAAAAGGACATGGTGGTCGTTATTGATTCGAGATCGCCTGCTCGCCGTTGCTCTGAGAAGACCCACACAAATCAAAGCGACTAGATCTGGCGTGCCCAGACTCAACATCGAAGATTTCGGCAATGAGGCACTAGTAAGAGCTTTGAAAACTCATCTTGGTGTGTTGGATGTGACCTTGATGGACCTTGATACGGTTGCTGCATGTTGTATCGCCCTTGCCGAGCTATCGATATGCATCAACAATATCTTATCGACACAATATGTAATTCAAAGAAGAGCTAGATCACAAATGGCCAAAGAGACGAGCACTGTCACATTGGTTCCGAGATCAGTGGGCCGAACGTGGTCGGAAGTCGATCATTGTGGCCAAGAACTGCGTCAGTGGTGCTTGCGACTGCCAGCAAACGTTCGAGAGATACACTGGGGTGAACAAGCCGTGGCAAACGGCTTAGTCACTGTTCATCGGAGCCTGCTGACGGCGTATCACTCCATGGCATTGATGACACTGTATCGGCCTCTGCAGTTCGCCAACTCCAAGCAACAGCGCAAGACCCAGCTTGGAGCAATTACCACGAAAATGCTCTTCAAAGCAGCCATGAGCATTACATCAAATCTTGCAAACTTGTGCTCTCGAGACCTGCTTTGTAATCTGCCAGATACCGCCATTGCATCGCTAGACTCAGCCTTGGTAACTCATCTCGTCCATAGCATGTCTGAAATGGATACAGTCAGAGAAATCAGTTCGCAACGATTCTACCTATGTTGGCGCATGCTCCTCGACCTGGGGGAGACTTATTACCTAGCAGACACGACCATCACGATGGTTAATGCCAGTGCCAAGATATTGAAAGAATCATCGACAAGAGAGCCTGCACGATCACTAACAGATGCAGCGATGAAGGCAGGGGGACTAGTTTTCCCAAGTAAGCAGATGCAAGATGACAGACTTGTGTTCGTTCCAGGTGTGCAGAGCGACATGTATATGACGACAAGGCGTGATTGTGGGAACTTTGGAATGTATAACCCGTGGGCAGAAGATTCAGCCTGTGTCCTAGAAGACAAGATCTTCATAGACAGGAGCGATGTGAAAGACCATCAGGATGCTGACCTCTTTGAGCAATTGATTTGCTGGGATGCAGCTAATGAGCTTTGCCAGAATGATACCAGTTGAGAAGAATGCGACGGTCAAACACTTTGAAATCATTGGCACAAAATTTAGCAGGATAACTTGCGAACAAATAGAACTCGAAGTTCCACTTTCGGGCTATTTCGACATGGATTGTGGCTATGTAGCATCTGGTAGGAATACTATATCATCCCACATCCAAGCCTGCGTGGTGTCGTCAAAAGTATTATTTGTCCTTGACGGTGGCAGATCGTTTGTTGAGTAGAGATCGGAGTTATAGCCGCTAAGCGGTGGCATAGTCACCAAGCCTGCTTGATTCCGTGCGCCTTGATCCATACTTCTTCCATCACGAAACACTGAATTCATTAGTTTGTTATCCGAGTGTGTCACGAGATTCACGTACCGTCTTGTAGTGACACAAGCGCATCACTGAAATTCCCGTCCAGTGGAAGATCTAGTTGCTGTCGGAAGTGGTTCACATCGAAGGCCAACGCAGAGTCGATGGGAACTTCGGGAACTCGTGTGTCAACGTCATGGTCATCTTCATGAGGAGCCAAAACCGTTGTCAGGGCTGCAGGATTCTGAGAGACATCCTGAATTTCAACGGTGGCTTCAGCGTTCTCGCTAGAATCATTTCCTGCAAGCAGTGCTCGCATCTCTTCTGCCATGACAAGTCGAAGCAATTCTTCCAAGATCTTGCCACATTGATCTGACACGTCTGTGCGATATTTGTGTAGCGCTGGCAACTTGATGATCTTGCCGACCGCTTTCTTTGCTTGATGAGCCTGATCAGACAGGGGATCAGACAATGCGAATATGGCTAGAACGACTCCAGAGGTAAACGCTTGTATTCCTGCATATGCGGCTGCATGCGTATTTCTCGAAAGAACGAGGATGTCTGCATAATCGCCGATACCAGACGTACGCAAAGACGATACCCAGCACCGGTACCTGCTTGCTTTAATCATGCTATTAAGTTCATCCTTTGAGATCGTCATGGGTTCCGAATTCGGAGTCGGCGTTACATCACTGGAGTAGGAGGGCCATCTTGAGATGCGATTCATCGTTAACAAAGGCCGATGTAAGACAAGCTGAATATTGTCGTATGAGAGTTGCAATACTAGTGCCTGAAGTCGAAATTGGTCAAAGATGAACTTGTCGGCTTCCCGTGGTGGAGTAACCTTCAGATATTTCAATTGCAGCTCTGGTGGAATGCATCTTTCCCACTCAACGAGCCGCTGATTAATCGCCTTGATCTCTCTTACCATATCTTTTAAAGTAGTTCCAGTATGATACATATTTTTGGCAATAGATCCTGCAATTTGGTAGAGCCGAAATTTATATCGTTGGTATGAGAGGATGGTAACCGGTCCAAAGGAGTGGCCAGCAAACATCTCATTTGACTGAAACCCGGGACAGGTTTCGGAAACATCATCGATGACCTCAGGTAATGATACATCGCACTCATCGTCCTGGATATTACATGGCGTACCGGAGCTGATGGCGCCAAAACTGCAAAGGTCAGTTCCGGATTAGGAATCAACATACATGACATACATGTCGGCGGTGTGCAATGCCCACCATAAACGGCGCCATACCTCCCTAGTGACGGGGTCTGACATTTTCCATCCCGATTCTTTGTGAAGTCCAAGACTTTGTGCAGTTTTCAGAGCGCTTCCGGATAGGGCAGCGCTTCGTTTTGGGCGACTGTGATAGAGATAGAAGGCACTAAGCATCACTGCAATCTGAACAACCTCAATTCCGCCGGCATCGACCACATCCCAGAAGCGAGCCTCGACCAACGAGATATACTTCGTTCCAAGAGCATTCAGATCATGGCCTGGACATCGCCTTTCTGCCTCGGCAATAGTAGCGTATTTGGCCCCAATGCCGATGATGAGGGCTGACATGTATAAAAAATTGACCCGCTCTGAACGTATGTGACCCGAGAGGCATACCCCCTCCAGTTCTGCTCGCACCGAGGGTGCGTAGAACAAAAGCATGAACCAATGCACAGCTTTGTGGTAAGTCTCGAAGGCGAAATCGATAACATTTGCGGGCGGTAGATGCTCTCCGAGAACATCTTTGACTACGAGACAGTGTGCAGTAACATCCGAAGACCTCACTTCGGGACTACTACCCATTATCGCGTCAGCATTCGGGTTCCAGGGGTAGTGGATTCGTGGTCGCGGAAGAGCTAAATTTACTGTGAGACAGTGTACATAACATGACGATGAAGAGCATACCTGATCCACAACTCCGTAGGTCGATATTCTTTCGTGCCTGAGTTGAGGGGACGTGGAGGCTGTGTAGGCTGTTCGATCCCATGAGGCACATCCTGATTTGAATGTCTCAACCTGGGAACACTCTCCGTGAGATTTCCTGATCGTGTAGAGTCTAGAGAAGGCGAGGTGGGACTCGAATCAGGTTGACGACTGTGTCTAGACCTGGTCAGCAAATGGGCTCAGTGGCGGGAAGGCAAACACGTGACTAACGGTGGAAAGACCCGTTCTTTGCACTCGACTCCCACCCGGACGCAGAGGGCGCAGGGACGAGTGTTGTCGCACTGTGCAATGAATGTCCCATTAATGACATTCAGCCTCATATATTGATGGCCATACCTACTTTCAGCTTTTGCTTCCGGCAGCGGAGACAAGCTTGCCTCGCCCGTGACAACGGCTTCTTCCGGCGATGCAAGGTGACAACGTCAGCCATGGGACCTGGCGAAATTTGTCCCGTAGTTTTCGGTGGACTTGTCTATCAAGCACTATGCGCCGTGCAAGTCGGCGTCTCGAGGCATAAGCCTTATAGCCTCTGCTGGTCTGTACCTGATTTTCTGTTCTTTGTGGCCTTACTCAGCAAGATGAAGAGACAAGCTGAATCTCATTGATGCAAAGTCCGCGGGCGGGAGATGGAGTGGTTGGGGAAGCAAAATTGGGGGCCCATAGTCAGCAGAAAGGCATAGGCCTAGCCTTGGCATTTAAGCAACATCATGGAAGGGGCATTTAGGGGTATATGTGCACCCGAGGTGCTCCCCGAGACGCCCAGTCCCCTTAGAGGGCGGCCGAGGGTGCATCCTTAGCATTTAGGGATGTTTAAGAATTCAAAGCATCGAGCCTTGTGAGCGCCAATGGCCATTGTCGGTTATCGAGCGTGAAACTTTCGCCACAAATTCCCGATTTGCCAAAAACCCTTTGCCATGTAACTTGCAACGAAAGATTCTTTAGAGGGCCTATGTCTTAGACTTCTTGAGCTTCTGGTGACCGTTCTTGCCTTTGAAATGAGCCAGGAGGCAGGTGTCTTAATATGGGTGCAGTCATTGCAGGCAGGGTTTGTTCAACTTTTGTGACAAGTAGAGGCAGATATTTCGCTTTTCCTCCCGGCAATTGTGCAATCAGTGATAGAAAGTGATTCAGGTTGTCTTCTGGACCAATCATGAAACCACTTGATCTGGCTTCATCAACGGGAATGCAGGATATAACGTCAATCAAGGTGAAGGCAACGTCAAACACCTTCTCTGTAAGGCCCATGCCATGCACCTGCATACTCTGCGTTGCTAACTTCCAAGTCGATATCGCAAGATCTCGCGCTATATTCAGAGGATATCGGAAGGTCAAACTATCGTGTATGGCCTCCGTGGAGAGGAAACCAAGCATCGTGCAAAGCTGCCAGACCATCATCCTCAGCCACTGCTGTGAAACTCTCACGTTGGCAATTTGAGGCTCTGCGATGTCGAGTACATCAGGCACCCCCTGGCGAATCTTCTCTTCGAGTTGTACGAGCTCAATCGACGAATCACTGGTGCTCGCGCGGTTCCACAGTGCAATGAAACGATCGTCGACGACTTGAAACAATTCTGCGAGATAGCGAAAACCGGCAAGATCTGGTCGTAGATGCACTGCGTCGCAGATCTTTGGGCCTTGAGGTGTAATTTGAAGTGTTATTGGTCGACGTCGACGTATGGCGTGGGATCTGCGGTAGGCTTAGCTTATGAACTGTGAGTCGTTTTGACCTCACCTTTCTGAGACCAACAATAACCAGAATAGTCGATTAAAGGTCTCGTCGTTTGTACTACCTTCTAAGTCCATTGTTGCAGACGTATACAGTGTAGTGGATTCTCGGAGAAAGTACCAGGCTAATCGATGTTTGCCTAGCGCAGAATGGCAGCCATAGATGAAGAAGGTCAAGACCACTGTCTGCAAAGTCGGTGGTGCGAGTAGATCTAGATAACTCCTGGCATTAAGAACCTCTTTGAGGAGTAGCTGCCCATGAGCTATGGGAGAAGCTGCGATACCCAGCACACACAGCTGTTCGGTCGTTGGACTCTCCGTTTGAAGCAGAACAAATGCGCAAAATGAGCCGAGCCAGCAATATTGTTCCGCATTCAGGCTATCCACCCCGTCCGCTGTCATCATTCCCTCGAAAGACGTGATATCACAGATTGGCACTGTTGAACCCAGGTGAGAAAAGAAGATATCAGCACAGAGATCAACCAGCCCGGTAGGCAGCAGGTCTCTTGTGCGTGGAAAGCCCTTCCTGCTTGGCAAAGCGTTCACCGTCTGTGGGCTTGTCTGCGCGTCCGCAGAAAACGTTGGCGATGTATAGTTCAGCCTGTGAAACGGGAGCGGACTTTCTCGTGTGCTGTCTTCGTTGGTATATGACTGAGATTTCCGTAGAGCTGTGATAACATTAGCTGAGTCACCCGTCCTGCCTCTTTTCAGGCGTGCGGACAAGAATGTGCATTGCAGATCTGCGAGCCTACAGGCTTCACACGGTCGCATCTGATTGCATTTAACTTTGCGACGCCTGCAGGCATCACATGCCTTCGGCACTATACTGCGACTCATCTCAATGCCCTGAACAACCGAGTTGTAAAAGTTAAGGGGACTAGGGGCATCGTGTTGCAGGCTGCAAGGAATATTTCACGTCTTCACACACAGATCTAACCAAGTTAGGTGCAGCAGCTAAGCCCCAACAACCTGCAAATCATTAAACGCTCATTCGACCAGGAAGTCTATGCCCGCAACCGGTCTTGCGCTCGAAATGTATAGCCTTTCCGACCAAGCTCCATACCATGAGATAAGCAGAATGGAGCGATGAAAAGTGTAGTGCGACGTGGTCCCAAGGCTAGGGTCTACATGTTCATGTAATATCTCACGGACTACTTTAAAGTTGAGCTTAAATGAAGTCCGGGTACTGACCCAGACATAAGCAGACATTCTCAATCACAACTTCTCATGGACCACATCAACTTCTTCAGTGCCTGTCAACGCCCGTTTGTCTATCCGATTGGTGTCCGAGTATGGGTCAATAAATGTCTTCGCAAATCTTCGCGCCGGAACATGCTGCTCGAATAAAACGTCCAGCTCAGCATAGGTACGACCCTGAGGAAGTGTATTAGCTCTTGTGCGTAATATTGAGCGGATAATCCTACCTTTGGCTCAGGCAAGCGAAAGAAAACCCAAATTGTCGAAATCAAGCATGTCCCTGCCCAGAAGAATGCCGCTCTGCTACTCCAATTCCAAGCAGCCGAACTCAGTTGATAGTTTGTCATAATATTCACGAAGATGTTACTGGCGTTGTACGCTGCTCTGGCAAGCACGATTGTTTTGGCCTTTAGTCGCGTCGACGACAGCTCTGAGACGAGTGAATATGTAACTGGGCCCACTGTGAAGTCATACAGAAATGTGAACAAAATCAACATTCCCCAATGGCCCATTTGGCGTTGTTAGATGCAGCGAACGAGAGACAACCGACGATCAACAAAATCGTGAACTGGCTGCAGAGTCCACCGAAATGTATTTTTCGACGGCCAACCCGACTCATCGAAAACCAAGAGCCCACGGTCCCAACTGCCCCAAGAGCAGAGTTGGCCATGGACAAAGAGAACGAGTTTGTAGGGTCCATTCCGGCTTGCACACTTTTGCACTTGTCAGAGGATGTCTTAATACACACGTGGACCCTTGTGTGGTACTTACAGAAAGTACGAGAAATATCCCATCAAGTTTTGTCCACATTGTGTTTGAACAATCCAGATACCGACAACAATTTCCGTTCGTCTAAGATCAACCCCTTTGAAACAGTCGCGGTAGCTTACACCTTCCTGAACGGACTTCTCCATTTCGTTGGTGTGCTCAATCAGTGCGATTGTCTCATCCACATTGAAATTTGGTTGATTCTTTGACGTCAATCTCAAGAGAGATCGTTTTGCTGCTGCTCTATTTCCGTGTCGAACGTGCCACCAGGGGGACTCTGGTGCAAATATCACGCCGGCAAGTATGGGAATAGGCCATACCCATTGTATACCGCTAGACGGAGACGCAATCAGCCATTTTACTTCAAGAAAATTGAATGATAGAATTTATGATTACAACTTACAAAGGGATACGATATGCCCATTGATCGGTGCGGCGCACTGATCCTCGATTCACAGCCGCAGCGAAGAATTGACCAATCACCCAGCAGAGATTGATGAAAGTCGTCAAGTAAGGTCTGAGCACAGTAGGTGCGACTTCTGAGGCATAAGCGCACGTGACTGATTGGAACGCACCCCAGGGAATACCTAGAACGTGTTAGATAGACCTAAGCGAAACATCACGATGGGAAAATCTGTACCGCAGAGAATCTCTCCGACGACCAGGACCTTTATGTTTGGTGCAAAGAAGAGCACAAAGATGAAAGCAACCATCAATATCAGCGAGCCAATGGTGGTAATTCGATATCCATATCGATCTGCCGTCCAGCCCGCGACGATGAGTCCGAAAATCTCACCTGCCCGGGCGCCATTCGACAGTCCTGACTGCCATGCCGCAGACACAACCCATTTCTGAGTTGTAGCGTTATATGTGCCATACTTTTTGTTGAACTCTGGGGACGCATACAGGCTACCAAGAAGTGCTAGATCATAGCCTAATGAGGTCAGATATCATACTTGGGAGTTTCTGAGTTCGTCGCCCCGTGGTGAAATGTATGGCATACCTTCCATAATCAAGGTAGTCGAAAGCAAAATTGACCATCCGATCGCGTTGGGATACAATCGAATAGCCTCCCGGAGACTCATAGTATGTTCTGAGTTCGAGGCATTTTTGGCGTTTTCGACAAGTGGCCATGTTGTGGTGCTAGCGGCAGCATCCTCAACTTGTACTGGGTCTTGAGTCCTATCTTCTGTCATTTCTCCTCCTTTAGCCGGGTGGGTCGCCATTGACAATCAAAGCGAGTCAGGGGCAAAGGGTCTAAACTTGCGTAGGATTCAAGTTAACTGATTCGAGGTTAATGTGATGATGCAGAGAAGCCAGTGATCAGAATGGTCTGAAATGAAGACATTCGTTATATCTTATGTATCTCCATACCCGTGGAAAGATTGCACGGCTGTTCATCTTTCGAGTTCAATATCAAGTTCATGCTTCTCATGAAGGTTCATCGCGGAGAGGTGGAGTTGGTCCAATCAAGCCTCCTGCATCACAACTTTGCGAAGAGAAGCAATGATATTCGGATCTTCACTTTGACTCTGACGCACGCCACGGAGGAGCCTCTGAGTTTGATTTGGTTAGCAAGGCACCCCAAAGGTGGGCGACACGCCACAAAGCGAGCTAACGGGACAACGTGCCAGCCAAGCCGGAGACAACTCGGAACGCAGATCAACATCGGAGTCAAGTCGGAGGCAGTATGGATGTCGTTTTAGACTGTTAGATTCGAAGACATGGTCACAAAGACTTTGTTTGCAAATGATGCTGCCTATGGGAGATTGGGTGGCGACCCTGATGACCAAAAAAAGTGATTCTCAAAATGAATTCGGATCCCACAAGAGCTATTCGTTGTTTCTACAGGATTTCACTTCTGGCAGATGCACTTCTTTCAGAAAGAACATAGGAGAAAATGATAGCCAAATCCAATCAACCATGGTGGAAAGAGGCCATATTTTATCAAGTTTACCCAGCCAGTTTCAAAGATTCAAATGGCGATGGCTGGGGAGATATTCGTGGCCTCATATCCAAAATCGATTACCTGCAAGACCTCGGTGTCGATGTGGTATGGTTATCACCCATGTTCGAAAGCCCTCAAGCCGATATGGGCTATGATATCTCGGATTATCAAAAGGTTTATGGTCCCTATGGAACCGTCCAGGACGTCGAGGATTTAGTGGCAGTCTGTCACGCTCGAGGGATGAGATTGATCCTAGATCTTGTCGTCAATCATACGTCATGTGAACACCAATGGTTTAAAGAGTCGAAATCTTCGAAAGACAACCCGAAAAGGAATTGGTACATTTGGAAGGCTGCACGGTATGACGACAATGGTAATCGAAAGCCACCTACGAATTGGAGGAGTTATTTTGCTGGCAGCACTTGGACCTGGGACGAAACCACACAAGAGTATTACCTACATCTCTATGCCTCGGATCAGCCAGATCTTAATTGGAACAATGAATCATGTCGACAAGCAATTTATGAAAATACTATGCGATTCTGGCTGGATCGGGGCGTTGATGGTTTTCGAGTAGATACTGTCAACAAATACAGCAAGAGAACCGAGCTTATCGATGCAGAAATAACAGATCCCGAAAGCGAGTGGCAGCCAGCACCTGAAATGTGGTGCAATGGACCTCGGATCCACGAATTCCTGAAAGAAATGAATCGTGAAGTCCTAAGTCACTATCAAAGCGTCACAGTCGGAGAGCTCTCCAACACCCCCGATCCAGGAAGTGTCCTCGAGTATGTGAGTGCTTCGGAAAAAGAGCTGGACATGGTGTTCCAATTTGACATGATCCGACTTGGCAATGGCGATGGATTTGGTGGTAAATACGACTACAAGCCTTGGAAATTGTCCCAATTAAAGACGTTCGTGGACCGTTGGCAGAGATTTATTGAAGATACAGATGGCTGGACAACAGTATTTTGTGAAAACCACGATAATGGACGAGCAGTCTCTCGATTTGGGAATGATAGCCCAGAGCATTGGCGAAGTTCAGCCAAAATGATCGCGCTTTGGCAAACAACTCTGTCTGGAACGTTATTCCTGTACCAGGGACAAGAAATTGGAATGACCAACATGCCGAAAGACTGGCGGATCGACGAGTATAAAGATATCGAGAGCAAGAATTACTACTGCGAAGCTGCAAAAAGTGCTGATCCGTCAAGGAGAACGCAGGTGATGAAGGGACTCCAGATCCTAGCACGAGATCATTCGCGATTGCCTCTCCAATGGGATAGTGCGGTGAATGGTGGCTTTACTTCATCTGGAGCTGTGCCCTGGATGCGCATACATGACGATTTTGTGTCAATAAATGCCGCAGATCAAGTCACAGATGGCGAGAGTGTGCTGTCGTTCTACAAGGACATGGTACGACTCAGGAAAGAATACGCCGATATCTTCGTACATGGTACCTTTCGCCTTGTTGCTACAGAGAGTGAGCACGTTTTCAGCTACTTGAAATCTAGCTTGGACAGGAAAAGAAATGCTTTGATAATCCTTAACTTTTCAGACCAGTCACAGCCCATTTCAGAGATATTAGAATTAGAGGTTTGCACAGACCCTCTTAGCTCAAAGTCGTTCAAGTCAACGGCCTCGACTCCAGGACCAAGATGTCCAAAAACCCTGACCCCTACGAAGGCAGAATATATTTCTAAAGTCAAATACGAGTAAGCGACGGAATGTTTGTCCGCGGTGATATAGCTGACCAAGAATATCTGATTGGGTGCAGTCGTGGTAGCCGCAACCCGCTCTTCATCCTGCAAGTTGCGAACGAGAGATAACACTACAAGTATCGGCAGGAGTCGAAGTCCGACTAGTCTAGGTGACTTCTGCCTGGATTTGATGTCAAGGTGACTGAACACGAGGGTTTCTTTACAAGCATCTCAGGAAAAGTTGTAGGTATTTGCGGGGGACTTAATTGCTTCTTGGCTGTGGAAGAGGCAGGCAACCCTTGGCGCTGGCTGCCACATGTTCCAACTCCAGCTTAAATTCTCCAATCTTACAATTCTTCTTAGTATTGAGTCGACTAAACGTACACTGCTGCCTGCTAGTAGACAAACAGCAGCGACCACTCACATTGCATTGGTCTCCTGATCTCAAACATTGCCATCAAAAGGCATTGGACTTGCTTGGCATCTTGACTAATTAGTCACCCCAAATCTCCTGAGGTCAAGCCCTTCGGGTTTAGGTCAGCCGAATACGACGACCCAGCACAACAACTTCAAATACAACCACCATGCAAGTCCTGCATCTCTTCGTGCCTTCATCTACAAAGACATCGTACATGCTGGAAACGTACGCTGTCAGGGGATCGAGGATCGAGCATTGCATTCATGAAATATGCCTTCTTCAACTGTCGGTGCCAATGAGGTACACTCAGCCTCCTCACATGACGGCGAAACTATCCTGAAGCCCACAGAGATTGAGACGAAGGTTGACGAGACTGCGGCTGGACTTCTGAAGCATACACAAACAACGACCGACGGCAAGGAAGACAAGCCAAATCCTGGACTAGGCCCATATTTCCGTTTATGGAGATATGCTACGCCTGTCGATCACATTCTCCGCATTATTGGATTCTTTGCTGCATGCGGCGCCGGATCTGCCTTACCACTTATGACAATCATCTTCGGAGATCTGGTCAATGATTTCAACGATTTTGGCTCCGGTGCGTTGAGTCAGAGTGCAGTGTATGACAGCATTTCTAGTAGCGCTCTTTGGTTCCTCTACCTCTTTATTGGTAAATTTCTACTTGTCTTCGTCAACACGACTTGTTACCGAATCACTGCTATCCGCGCAACGAAAGCCCTCCGGCAAGATTTCATCCTTGCACTAGTCCGACAAGACATCGCATATTTTGATCAGTGCTCTCCTGGAACTGTGGCCACCACCATATCTAACAATGCGGATATTGTTGAAAACGGCATAGGTGAAAAGGTCGGAGTCGCTTTTCAGGCTCTAGCAATGCTCATTGCAGCTTTCATCGTTGCTTTCACTCAGCAATGGAAATTGACCCTTGTAACTGCCACCACGCTTCCGTTAGCGGTGATCGTGGTTGGTGTGACAGTGGCTATCGATGCCAAATTAGAGGCTAAGATACTGAAAATTTACGGAAAAGCTGGTGGATTGGCGGAGGAAGCAATGAGCACCATCCGCATTGTGACTGCATTTGATGCTACGCAGAAACTGACTCGGAAGTATGACGAGTATCTTGAAGCAGCTAAACGGTACGGAATAAAGAAAGGACCTGTATTGGGCATGCAGTACAGTACGGAATTCTTCGCAATGTTTTGTGCATATGCACTTGCATGGTTTTACGGCATAAAACTACTTGTCAAAGGCGAAATTGAAAGCGGCGGGAAGATTCTTACTGTACTATTCTCCATTCTCATCGGAACATCATCCATCACTATGATTGCCCCATCAATTGGAGAGTTTTCCAAAGCCTCTGCAGCAGCACAGGGTATGTTCGAAATGATTGATCGCAAATCAAAGATCGATCCATTATCAGAAGCAGGCCTACGACCTGGACAAGTGACGGGGCGAATCGCCTTGCGCAATGTTTCCTTTGCCTATCCCTCGCGCCCGACTGTCAACGTCTTGGATAATCTCTCAATAGAGTTCGAAGCCGGGAAGATTACTGCTATTGTTGGCGCCTCTGGAAGTGGCAAGAGCACTATCGTCGGGCTGATATCAAGATGGTTTGACCCTGAAAGAGGCAGTATCTCTTTCGATGGAATTGATATTAAAGAGCTCAACATCAAGTGGCTACGTTCTAATCTAGGTTTTGTCCAACAGGTTAGCATTCCGAAAGGCTTGGGTGCTCATGCTAAACGACAGTTAGGAACCGACACTTTTTAGTGATACAATTTACAATAATGTACTCCATGGCATATTTGGAACCTCTGACGACAAGCTCCCAAAGGCCGAAAAGCGAAGTCTTGTGCAGGAAGCGTGTGCCCAAGCCTACGCGAACGAGTTCATTGACCAACTTCCAGACAAATACGACACCGCCGTTGGCGAACGAGGCAGTTCTCTCAGTGGTGGGCAAAAGCAGAGACTAGCAATCGCGCGGAGTATCATATCAAACCCCAAGGTCTTGCTTTTAGACGAAGCTACCTCAGCTTTAGACCCAACCGCGGAAGGAGTTGTTCAGGCTGCTTTGGATAACGTTTCAAAGACACGAACGACAATCATGATAGCACACAAATTGTCAACGGTACAGAAGGCCGATAAGATCATTGTTCTGAGCAGAGGTCGTTTGGTCGAAGAAGGCACTCACGCAGACTTGCTTGACAGAAGGGGAGCATACTTTGATTTGGTCAACGCCCAGAATCTGGATACCCAACAACGCCAAACAGCGGAGCCATCTCTTGATCAGGGAAACAATCTGCTACTACAAAAGACTCTGACCCCCGTTGCACAAGCAAATGACTTGACAAACAAAGACGTTGTCGATGTAGCACGAAAGTTCTCACTGTTCAAATGCATTCTTATCATTTTGTATGAACAACGGAAGTACTGGTATCTGTATCTTGGAGGGTTTGTGGCCTCAGCTGGAGGAGGCGGCGTATTTCCCGCTCAAGCTGTCGTCTTTGCCAAAAGCGTGGTAGTGTTCCAGCTGCCACTCTCTCGAATGGAGAATCGTGGAAACTTCTGGGCCCTGATCTACTTCGTTATTGGTCTCGGAGTATTACTCTGTTACGCTACTCTCGGCCTCTTGTTTACGGTAGCTGCCTTCTATGCAACCCGATATTACCGCAGTGAGTATTTTGCAGCGATTATTCGACAGGATATTCCCTTCTTCGACTTGCCGGGAAATGCGGCGGGGAGTATGACCAGTCGATTGTCGACTGACCCACAAAGACTTCAGGATCTGATTTCCGCCAATCTTGGTCTCATTCTCATCGTCGTGGTAAATTTGCTTGGGTCCTGTACTCTGGCACTTGCATATGGTTGGCAGTTGGCTCTTGTGGTTATCTTTGGTGCTCTCCCATTCCTTTTCTTTGCAGGGTTTATGAGAATGAGATTGGAGATCGGCAGCCAAGATCGCATGAGCAAAATGTATGTCGAAAGCGCAAGGTTCGCTGCTGAAGCAATCGGTGCTATTCGGACCGTGTCGAGCTTGACAATGGAGCAGAAGGTTGTTCAAACATACGATGACAAGCTATCGACGACGTCGAAGAAAGACTACCGCCAAACAGTTCTATCGATGATCTTGTTCGGACTGAGCGACAGTCTTGATCTCGCGGCCACGGGACTCGCTTTTTGGTATGGAGGCAAATTACTTTCGGAGGGAAAATATGGCCCAGAGACATTTTTCACCATTTTCATTGCTCTTATATTTGGTGGCCAGGCAGCGGGATTCCTCTTCGGTTTCACATTGAGTAAGTCATGGCGGAACTTTTGATGAGGAGGTGAGTCATATTAACAGAATGTCAGACACAACGAAGGCTCATGCTGCCGCGAATCATATCATTCATCTGAGAAGATCGAAGCCCCCAATCAACACATCAACGGGCCTGAAGACAATACCAACCGAGAAAGAATCCGACGTCTGTGTTGAATTTAATAATGTTCATTTTGCCTATCCCTCACGGTGCGGAGTTCCAGTGCTCCAAGGGCTGAATTTGAAAATCATGAAGGGTGAGTCTGTGGGCATCGTTGGTGCCTCGGGTTGTGGCAAGACTACAGTTATCAGCCTTTTGGAAAGATTTTACGATGTCAATTCAGGACAAATCAAGCTTAATGGCACACCGATTAGCGACTTCGATGTACGCTTTCACCGTCGAAGACTTGGAATGGTATCGCAAGACACCACTCTCTATCAGGGCTCCATTCGGGATAATATTCTCATTGGTCTTCCTGAAGATACTGTCTCGCAAGACCGTCTTATCAAAGCCTGCCAAGATGCCAACATACACGATTTTATCCAGTCTTTGCCGGATGGTTACAACACGGACGCTGGAACCCGGGGCCTGGCCTTATCAGGGGGTCAACGCCAAAGAGTTGCAATTGCTCGCGCCCTGATCAGAGATCCAGAGATATTGCTCTTCGATGAAGCGACCAGTGCACTCGACACAGAAAATGAGGTAATTGTACAACAAGCGATTGAAGCAGCTGCGAAGGGGCCAGGGCGGACCTGCATTTCAGTTGCCCACAGATTGTCCACAATTAAAAGGTGTGATCGGATTTATGTTCTCCATCATGGTAGAGTCGTTGAGTTTGGGACCCACGAGGAGCTTTTTGCTCAACAGGGGCGTTACCATCAAATGGTGCTAGCCCAGAGTCTTGATAGAGAGATAAAGTAGTTACCCCAGAGCTGTCGTTGACGAGGGGACGCTACTGTGAAAAACTAATAACAACGGTCAACTTCGTAAGCCATGGTAGCACAACTGCACTCTCTGGGATCATGAACCGTGGTTCTCGACTACTGTGATTGAATGTTTACCCATGGATCATGAGACTCTGGTGGCGCGAAGGCACAGGGTTCAAAAATGTCTGCTGTGGCTCTTCCAAGCACTCAATTCATCAACTAGTGCATATGGATCAATCTCAGACCCCGTGGAGTAGTGTTCTTGGAGCTGCTTAAAGGTTTATGCACCTGGATGTCACTGGCCAGCGAGATCCTTTGTCTCCGACCTGCGGGGTTGGAAGTCAGTGTTCTGGCGCTAGTTATTTGGCAACCTTGGACTCCGCAAAACCCTTGTGGATCGTTTTTCTCCTTGTCTGTGAGACGCCTGCATCAAGCGGTAGTAGACAGAGGGAGGAGACATCAGGAGACACATATACGAGCCGAAAGACAATCCAGAGTGTCCAGACCATTCGTATGGACTGTGGGGTCTGCATACATTTGATTGAATCGTCCAGCCTACCGAAAGGGCACAATGGCAGGAACATCCCTTAGCCAAGACTAAACCTGGGGTAAGACTAAGAAACTTGCAGCTCCCGCACCGTTGTAAGCTGCTCATCAAGATGGCAAATGCTAATGTCTCTTAGTTCATAGCCTATCCACTCTTTTACATGGTGCAGCTTCTGGGTGAGCTGCTTTTAAGAATATCATAGCGATAGCGAACCGATCAATGGCTCCCCTGCAACTTGACGAATCCTGACGGTAGTCCAATGAGATTCAACGATTTACATTTCGAAATGTGCGGTATCCTCGTCTTCCTTCAGAACACCCTTGATGGGGTCCTTCTGAGCGCTCTCAATTTCTCGCAAGAATTGTGAAGCCGCTTTCTTATTCTTGGAGAACAAATGGTCAGCAACCATCTGCTTGGGCGTCTCTCCCAGCCATTGGAACAAAGAAAAGTCCTGGAATTGGTCGGACTTGAAGATCTCGAGGACTTCAACTGGTTCAGTGTCGCTTAAGTTCTCGATGAAGTGGCCCATGTTCTTTGGGACAATACCTACGTCACCAGCTTGGAAATCGAAGGTTCTAGCAACACCAGTTGCAGCGAAAATGGTCACGCGAGCTCGGCCACTAATGAAGTATGACCACTCGTCGGCATTTGGGTGCCAGTGCATCTCTCGAATCGCACCAGGTTGGATGTTGAGATGTGCCGCGGCAACAGTCTGAGAAATGGGGAAGTTCGTGGAGTCGGTAATTCTAACTTGGCCTCCAGTGGTGTTAAGAGGCTCTTGCTCAAGCATCTTGTGCGTGAACTGGAGCTTGGACTTCTTGACACCCTTGCCTTTTGGCTTGTCTTCATCAATGGAACCTGGTAGACTTCCTTGGAAAATGTATTTGTCCGCGGGATCAAGGGCATCAAAGACCTCAGGGTCGAGATTGAAGTTTTCCCCAAGGACAGACTTCGGTGTATGAGCTACATTATGCTATGTCAGTAATGCTTTCATTCGAATGTTTCCGGAGATCACTCACCCAACCAATCAGAAAGCAAGAAGGTAGATTCCTCGTCAAAGTTGCCATCATCAAAAACCAGTAAAAATTCAGTGCCATTGGGAGCGAGTCCGGTAAGAGAATGAGGGTGACCAGGTGGGAAGTACCATAGGTCACCTTTCTTGAGGTCGTCGATGAAGCTTCCGCCTTCGGTGTCAAGAGCAGTGATTCTGACTTCGCCCTCCAGTACATAAGCCCACTCAGCTTGCTTGTGCCAATGAAGCTCACGAATGACACCATGGTCGAGCCTCATGTTAACTCCGGCAAGTTCCTTGCTAGTTCCAAGCTCACGAACTGTAGTTTGACGGGTCCAGCCGCCTTCCTGTAGTCAAGAGATTAGTCGTAATTCAAGAGACACTGACAACCTGGGCAGTTGCTGAACTCGGTAGTAGGGTTATCCTTACCTCAATTCTGATGTGGGAATCAGCAAAACTCCAACGCATGTTTGGCAGATTTCCCGAGTCAGTGCTAGGCGGTCTGATCATATCCGGGTTTTGCCTTTCACGCTCCCTGTTCCTGGGACCCAACATAGTTGCACCATCGCCATTGCGCCATGGAAGTGGCTGTAGATCCTGTCCCACTGCATCGACTTTGTGGTCATATGGATCATGATGCTTTCTGGTATATGGTGAATTGCGATCAAAGGGCTTCAAAGCCTCTTGGTTTCTCTCATGAATTGGCAGAGCTAGGCATGTGCTTGCGAGCAAAGAGGCCACTATGGAAAACTTCATCCTGACGGTGTGGCGGGGAGGAAGCTTCTAACAAGAAAGAGAGCAACGAAGGGAGTTGTGGAAGCTTCGGTACTTTTAATACTGTCATAACGGGTGATCGATGATGCTTGGCAAATGGGGTTGATCTGTTTGAGCATTATTGAACAAGCGGCTGGATGTCGAGGTGAACGTCACGTCGTCGCTTAAACATTCTGCCAGCACAAGTAATTCTCTTCTCCACCAGCCACATCATTGCCATTCGCCAAACATGACGCGTTTGAACTTTGCTCCAGGAAAACTGGCCGGTAGATTGTTTTCCATCTTTTGTTCTCACTCCTCTTTGAAGCTGTCTAAGTTGATGTCTACGAATGCTACACCAATATCTCTTTGACTGATACTTAGACAACTGTCCTCACTGGACGAATAAGCGTTTTACTCAGTTGATATACCATCATACCATATCGTCATGGCTTATGGTACTATAAATCAAGCCACTACCCACAGTACTCGTCGACATGACACGAGTGAACGAGGACCTCTTCTCCCAAAGAGCAAGAACAGGAGCCGTATTTTCCGCCTTCGCAGATATTTGAATCATGACATCGATAAAAAATGGGCCGATCTCATCCTCCTGCTCTCGTATGTTATCACAGGACTACTCGATAGTTCTGCGGTGTTCATTTGGGGTTCTTTTGTGAGCATGCAAACAGGGAATACCGTGTATCTTGGTCTTGGTCTAGTTGCACCCCGAGCAGGAACCAGATGGATCAGATCTGGGATATCAATCGGTTCATTCTGCCTAGGGTCCTTCTTTATCAGCCGCTTCCATCGCTATTTCTCCCCCAAACGCCGCTGGGTGCTTCTAGCGTCTTTCTCATTTCAGCTGCTCTTGATTACTGCGGCTGCAATCATTGTCATGGTTGACACCAATTCGGGTGGTGATCTTCGTTGGGAGGTCTTGGTGCCATTGGCACTTGTGGCGTTTCAGAGCAGCGGCCAAGCAGTGACCAGCAGAGCTTTGCAGTACAATGCGCTGACAAGCGTTGTACTTACAAGTATATACTGTGACTTGTTCTCAGATCCCCTCATCATGGCTGGGTTGACTCAGAATGCTGAACGGAATCGAAGAGCAACCGCACCTGTTTTGCTATTGATCGGAGCCATGTTTGGCGGTATTTGGGCTCATAGTTCTGTGGGCCTTGCAGGTGCACTTTGGACCGCTGCTGCCCTCAAAATCGTCATTATTCTCTCTTGGTGTTTCTGGAAAGGAGAGCCCAATACCGCGGACGAGGATGAGGACGAAGATGAGGACGAAGACTAGGGACTGTAACTGGGATCCATAACCTTCATGACTTGATTGCACAGCTAGCAAACACTCACATGGGTTTGTTACCAAGAATTGAGTTTGCGCTTAGCACAGTGCATGCCAACAGGCTGAAACTTTTTGAATCTCTATTGGCATCCACGGCATCCAGATTCGAGACGGGTGTAGCTTTTGGTTGCTACATATGGGGGAGAGAAGAGCTAGTGTTGAAAGGTGATAGAACAGGTACAGAGGCGGTTCCATTCTCGCAGCCAATAAACCACTAAGAATGGGCTACTGAAGGGACCCTTCCGTCCTTCCATCCAAGGACCTGTTCGTGGTCTCAAAATTGAAATCTAGTCACTTCCAATGGGCTGTGATCCTACCTTAGACTGTCGAAAGTCTTAGAATGATATAGTACATTTGACAGTTCAGATCAAATGTTCGCTTATATTAGTTCGAATTGCAGACTGTCAACAGATATAAGGTTGTGAAAAACACGGGATGGTCCTATCGTTTATCATATAGAAAATAGAATGCCGTACTCTGACCAATCTCTATGAGACTGAAATGGAAAGGATCAATTTACAACTTCGGCAGATGACGAAGGTCAAACCCTCAGAACTGGAAGACACGTGGAACTTTATCTTGTCCATTTGAGTTCTTAAGGAGGTATGTGCGGCTTGAATCCATACCAATTCTAGGATCACAAAGTAGATCCACGTGTTTAATGCCTGCATTTCTTGCACAACTCATTTCATCCGAAGATGCCAGTTGCCCCATGTCATTCGAGGATCTGTTACAAATGTTTGTGGAAGAAATTGAGAACAGTCTGATACCCCTTCTCGTAAGCAGCCTTAACCTTCTCATCTTCCAAGTCACTTCGTGCGGCCATAAATCCGTGGATCTGATCATCGAACCATTCGACTTGATTTGGAACCTTGAGAGCTGCTTCATATTTGCCGACGTCCTCCTTACTTTCATCCTTCGATGCGATTGTAAGGATAGGTATAGTGACATTGGGGGCATCCTTTGGATCAACCATTGCAGGGTGACACGTGGCTGCCGCTTTGAATGAGGTACCAGCTTGTGAAACCAAATTCACGATCTAGACATGATTAGTATGGTATCGCGAGTCGCGAAGCCCTACGGACTCACTTTGCCGCCCCAACAATATCCCACAATGCCCCATTCATTTACGCCAGGATTACTGGATTTCAACTCTCGAATAACTCTGTTTACCTTCTCGATGGTCTTAGGGGGGCCGCAGCGGTTTGAAAAAATTCTCCCAATTTCTTACCCTTCTCGTCTGTGTCAGGAGGATACCAGGAGATGTCGGCAGGCTGTCCCTCAAACCAGTCCGGCATAAAGATCTTGTATTCTTTGCCCTTGTCTGAAGTTGCCAGGATATCTGCACCCTGAAGTGTTTGGGGAAAGAAACCGAAGATGTCGTATACAACGAGGATGCCCTGCTTGGCAGAAGAAGGTCCAGTTGTATCTGCAAGATTGTCAGAATCCAATACATCAATCAGATGGGCAATCTAACAAGTTTTCAACCCGTCGACGGTCGTCCAACTACCCTTCTCTGTCTGAAAGACGTCAGTGACACCTCGGATACGCTATTGCGCGAAGTATAATACATATCCTTTGCTAATGACGGCGGGGGTGTTGCAGCCTATGTTTGTCAATATCGTATCACATCGTGTGTAGTGACGCAGCTATAGACTTACATCCCGCGGAAGGAGTTTGCGACATGCTGGCGAAAGTTCTAGCTTGAGATGTGTTGACAGTAGTTTGTGCGGCGACCGCAAACTGTTGAGCTATAGCCGTAACTCTAGCTCGAGGTGGCATTGGTGGTTTGCACAGGCTGAAATCCAACCCTAAACACGATTACAATGAGAACTCTCTAGCTATACGGAAGTTAGATTGCTTACATCAATAGATAGAGAAGATCAAAACTTCCTGAAATGGCCTGTGAGGTTTTTACCGAGGACCGTCGTTGTCAACATCATCATGACTACCGTCCCGAGCTGCTAGCAGGTGACGACACGTGAGGGGTGGTGGGGGTTCCTCAGACCGCAATAGTTATTTTCCCAGCATCATTTTTCATTCTCCAGCATACGCACTTGCCGAATCAGGCCAGGGCGCTACTACTCACTTCCCAGTAAGTATAGCGTATTATCTTCTAGGTCAGATAAACGCCCGGTTAAACTTGGTGTCGCTCTCCCTTCTAGTGCCTATAAGGATACCTATAAGGTGCCTGGAAGGTTACCCGTAAGGTTAGCGGCAAAGATATCGGCAAAAATACCCGTGAGGATACCCGTGAGGATACCCGTGAGGATACCCGTAAGTATGCCTAAGAGTTCCTCGGTAGAGTACGGAGGGAAGTACCTATGAGGGTACCTGTAAGTGTACGAATGAGAGTGCCAGTGGAAGTCCATATTCATTCAGATTACTTTATTGCGCCCTAGTAGAACTGGAAAGTGAGAAGTCTTTTGTATACTTGCTGTAATGCCTAGGAAATGGGAACATAACCATTGCCATCACTAACAGGCATGCAGGTAGCAGGCCACGTCATATCACGTGATGATGACGCAAGCTGCCACGATCTGTGGCTTGATACAACTCCAATATCCAGGGCAAATTAAAAATGCAGATGGCTCCCTTCATCAGCTATGTCAGCTACGATGCATCAAACACGATCGAGGATGTACCTAGGCAACATAGCTATCTGCGTAGTGCTGCTAGCCATCTTGTGTGTATATGGTTATATGAACCTTTATCCTTCCTTGGCCAACTGGAATTAAATCTCGATTTCATCCTAAGACATTCAATACCGCCTACACAGCATTTTTCGCCACAGCTACCGATTGCGTTGTATCCAATTAAGAAGGCCAAAAGATTGCATCGCGAATACCGAGAATACAGTTGTTATAGCATGATTAACCACATGTGGCATGGTTTTGAGCTCCGAATCATGACCTGGCGAAGTTACCACCCTCCGTTATCGCTGCAGGTGGGTCATCTGATAGCCTAGATAGCTTTGATCTGATGCCCAGCTGGTTCGCTCTGTCAGCAATATTCCCTGCCTGACAAGTGTTTGGCTGCCTTCGATATTCAATGTCAGTAGGCATATTTTTCAGAGCGCACCGTCTGACACAGGTACCTTCTCCCGAGCACAATCAGATGACATCCATGGATCTGATAAGATTTGATCTGTCCTCACCCGTCTGGATATGCCCCCTTTGCTTATATAAGAGCTACATGTCTACTCCGCGTAGATGCTCACAAAGTTCTTTCGCCGTAAATCTAGACAAAGCTCAAAATGCCCTCGAACGAGGGCGTGATTTCGGGCAGCATAAAAAACCCATATCGTGTCCTCATCCTTGGTGCTTCTTATGGTGGACTTGCTGCAGCACTTAACCTTCTAGATCTTTGCTCAGGGCGTCCACAAAGATTCAATCCTCATCTTGGTATTGCCGGGCCCAAAATACCAGTGAGGATCTGTCTCGTCGACGAGCGCGATGGGTATTGTGAGTGTCTTCGACCAGCCTGGAGGTCAAGGATATCTAACGACGAGCGACAGACCATTTGATTGGATCACCACTTGCCCTTGCATCGGAGAACTTCCAAAAGAAGGCCTGGAGAACATTCAATGCTATTCCTGCCATCAGAGATATTGAAGTCATCAGAGGCAGAGTTGAGCGAATTGACACCACAGAACGACGAGCGACTATTGTCAACATACACACCAAGGAGCGAGCAGAGAAGACGTACGACTTTTTGGTGGCCGCGACTGGGCTCAAGAGAAGTTGGCCTGTCGTCCCACAATCTCTTCAGAAGGAACAGTACCTGGAAGAAACGAGGTGCCATATTGACCAAGTGAAAAATGCCAATGAAGGAGTAGTTGTCATTGGAGGCGGCAGGTCTTCCCTGGGTGACCAGCGTGGATAGCGCTGACCATGCTATCCTAGGTGCTGTGGGCATCGAGATGGCTGCAGAGATCAAACTCTTCATGCCGCATCAAAAGGTGACCTTGATCCACTCCCGAACTGCACTCTTGTCGAACGAACCTCTACCAGTCGAGTTCAAGGAACAGTCTGCCATCGAACTTGCAAGTATGGGAGTTACAATCATCCTTGGAAGACGAGTGGTAGAATTAGAGGTTCTGCAGAGTGATTCTCAAAAGGGCGTAAGTCAACTCAAACTTGACAATGGCGACACTCTTTTTGCAGGCAAAGTTATCTACGCCACGTCTAACAGCGTTCCCTCGACGGAATATATGCCTTTCAGCACGAAGGATCTTCATGGCTACGTCAAAGTTACTCCAACGTATAACACTCCAATTTTGAATCTAGCTATATCTGACCTCACACCAGGCTAAATCTGTTGTCCGAAACTCCCAATTCTCGGTATCATTTTGCTGTAGGTGACATTGCAAAATGGTCGGGAATCAAGCGGTGTGGGACGGCTATGCATATGGGCCACTACGCAGCTCGCAACATTTACGCAACTATGCGACAGGAGACGTCTGCGATTAGGCCGGATTTTTTACAGCTTGACGAGATTCCACCCATGATGGGGATCGCCATTGGGAAAACCGCGGTATCTTATCATCCAACAACAGGTGTAAAGCACGGTCAAGACGAACTAACTTCATTATTTGGTGATGATCTCGGGGATACAAGTAAGTAGTATGTTCTTCCTGCATACGAATGCAGTGTTGACAAAGTCACCAGTCTGCTGGAACTATTTGCAACTCGGCGACGTGGTTCCGACGAACACAACGAAGCATGAGGTCTGACTTGAACCTTGACCAGAACACATCGTTCAGTTCCAGGTGATGAAAGTCCGTTCCGGGACGGTAAATTTTTGTAGGGGCTTTGGCCAGGTAGCTATAGTCAGGACTTAAAATCTCAGGTCATAACCGACTCACAGCGAAACGTGTCTCCCTTTGCATTAGAGGCCAGGGTTGTACTCGAAAATAAACTGGGTCAAGATTCCTCGTGGCAATATATCAAAATGGGAAATTCCACATCGAAGATTCGCCTCAATTTTCACCACTTGATGAAACCGTCGAATAGACCGAGACTGCACAGATTGAGTTGCCCCCGCGCTGCGGAACAATTTTAATCGTCCGAGGTTCCACTCACGGTGACACATCAACTCGAACTTTGCTGGTGGATACTTCTTGGCACTTCATTCTTCATTGAACGATCTATGGGACAGTATTGGGATTCAGATGGTGATTGCTGGTCTTATACATCTGCTGCCTCGTTCCTTGACCAATTGGACAGCCTTGTACTTGCGATCTCGGTCTCGATTCTAGAGCGCGTGCCGCATTTTGAGCCTGACATGTCAACCGAGGTGGCGTTGGGGAAGGGGCATTACATTATGTAACATGGTGAAAATGTCCGGCGCTTGCGGTCATGAACTGCAAATTGTGCGATGGTCCGGGTAAGCACGCCGAGACCAAATTTTCTTGATGGTTTTCAGCTCACAGATTATCAAGAATGATCAAGCTGATTTTAAGCACAACTTCGTCAAACTTGCCGATTCTCAATCAGAATGAGCCGAGTCTTTCCAAAATCCAACTGAAAGGGTGGACAACCCTGTAAGACGAGCCAACTTGGTCACATAATGTTCGTCAAGGATGATGTCGAAAAGGATTTGGTCCCTCTTGAATCAAAGGAGAAAGAAGATACCAGGAGACCTATATCACGCGTCCAAACTTCAAGCTCAGAACCTAAGATTCGAGGCGATGATTGGCATGGTATCGATGATCCTGATAATCCCTATAACTGGCACCCGCGGAAAAAGTGGCTCATCACAGCGATTGCCATCTTTGCTACATTTACGACTTTGTTCAACGGAACAATTATTACCGTAGCCCATGAGGCTATCAACGATGAATTCAATGTCAGTGACCAGCACTTTCCGAACTCGTATTGGCCTGTGACTAGTTGGGCTCTCGGAGGTGCTATCTTTTCGCTGGTCGCGCTCCCCCTGATGGAAGACTTTGGTGTTAGATCTGGCTTCCTTGTCACCTACTTCGTCTTCATTTGCTTCATCTTACCACAAGCGCTGGCGAGAAATTTTGCGACCTTGATAGTCTCTCGGTTTTTCACTGGGGCTGTGTTTCCATACTCGCCAATACCTCCGCAACTGTGATAGGAAACATATGGGAGGGAGAAAGGGCGCGAACCATACCTATGAGCTTGTACATCACCGCCTTCCTCACTGGAAGCAGTATGGGACCCGTTATTGGAGGCGTTATCTATAGCTACCTGAACTGGAGATGGATTTCTTACATGCAACTCATATGGTATGGACTTTTTGCGCCGATATATCTTGCTTTCTTCGAGGAGACTCGAGGGTCTGTGATACTTCGCAGACGGTCTCGAAAGAGCGTTGGAGTGCGACGCGATAACTCCATCTCAGCTCCCACACCAGGACCAACCTTGCTGGCGAGGGTTGGAATAAGCATCAAGAGACCAATTTATATGCTTCTCACTGAGCCTGTGGTCTTTGTATTCACAGTTTGGTCTGCTTTTATGATTGGCACAGTCTATGTGTTTACTCAATCTGTCGAGCAAGTTTTTGTCGAGTTATATGGCTGGTCAGCATCACAAGCAGGATATGTGCAAGTTGCCGTGGTGCTCGGCGAGTCCATTGGTTGGACTGGAGCCTTGCTCTCGGCAAAACTGTACTTTGCTTCAGCATCCCGGAATCGTGAGCAACCGGGTACGCCTATTCCAGAAGCACGACTTTATTTGAGTGTCATTGGCAGCCTCGAGGGTGTCACTGGAGGAATGTTCACCTACGGTTGGGCATCGTACCCTTCTGTGCCTTGGATCGCACCTGCAATCGGGTTGGCGATGGTTGGACTCGGCATTGAGATTGTAGTCATTGCAATCGCTGACTATGTGGTTGATGCTTACAGTCGATATGCTGGAAGTGCGGTGGCCGCCGTTGTCCTTGGCGAGAACGTTTTTGCCGCCTTCCTGCCTTTGGCTGCCACGAGTATGTACACAAATCTTGGCTTTCAGTGGGCAAGCACTCTTTTGGCATTTCTAGCTCTATTGCTGTCATTCGTTCCGGTCATCATCATCCCATTCGGGTCGCGGATTCGAGCTCGCAGCCCGTTCATGAAGGAAGCAGTGATTGACAAGCAGAGTAATGCTTCGATGTGAGAAGCACTCTACATGCTGGGTCAGATAGTATTTCTAGATTTTGGCTTGGACATCGCTGGACTTTATCAAGGACTTGATCAGCGGGCCCACCGCCCTCGCGGCATTGGCAGCGTGTGAGCCAGTGACATCCTCGGTAGTCCCAATGATCGTTTCGAGGAGCCGGCTACCAGAAATGAGGTCCGATACGGATCTGGTCAGGTGAAGTCACTACCAGATGTGAGAATCAGCCTTATCGACAGTGTGGCCAAAGACGGGCAACTTGACGTCGCTACGAAGGATTCCAAAAAGCGGGGTTGTCTTTCAAAACTAATGTTTCTTTTTCAACGAACAAGCACCCGTAACAGGCTAAAAAGGGGTGGGAACTGAATTCTTGCACGGCTGAAAGATGGACCAAGCCAAGTTGAATATAGCTTGGAAGCAGGTATGCATATGAGGATATTCGTACATGGAGCTAAGCAATCGCTTGCAAGCTGGATCGATCGCAAAGCAGCCATCGTGCGGGGTGAGAAAGAAACTATCTATAATCACTCAGTCTTGCGGAGTAGGAGAGGCGGCAAACCATGCCCGGTGAGTACCAAGACCGGCACAGTGGTTAGGGGAGCCCTTGGACTTTTGAGCGGGAAATCTCGAGATCTACACGATCCTCGAATGAAACGTTAATCTAGTAACATGTGGGTGATTATTGGGGTTGTGGGAAACTACCCGATCGCAGATCGTGCTGCGCTCCCGATTACGGATCTGCAGCGATGACGTCTACAAAACATTGTATGTCTGAAATTCACTCTTCCACTTCAGTCCTGCTGATAGGTTATCCACGATATTAATATTACTATCTCTTTAAAGTGTTAGGGGATTTTTCAACTTTCCAAACAAATTACAGTTGTTTCTACATTCCAATCGTCTACCATGAAGACGAGCCTGACCTTCTGTCTGCCTCTCCTAGTCACCCTAGTTCCCTTATCTTTGGCAATTCCACCTCCCGACTTTGGTTTTCCCGAAGCGCCGAACCACACCGAGCTCTCGGTAACGTATCAGGACAATGGAAGAACTTATGTAGTTGAAGAAGCTGCTTTGTTTGGAGTTGGCAGTAAGTCCAGCCGTGACCGCAATCAAGGTCGAGGCGCTGATCTTGCCCATTTCAGTTACCGCTGCTCAACCGGTTGTCGCACTTGAAACTTCAAACTATGAGTCGATATCTAGTTACAATGGCTCCTATGTGCTGTTGATGGTCGATCCAGACGCTGCATACCCTCAAAATCCATCAAGAAGATGGATCCTGCATTGGCTTCAGACCGACGCAGTCGCTGGTGAATTGGGACCCGATGGCACTAGTCCAATAATTAATACGACTGCACCTCGTGTACCCTACCGAGGCCCAGGACCACCAACCAACTCGTCTGCCCATCGGTATATCTTCTATGCATTCTTCCAACATGACAACTTCACCTTCCCCGACGCGTTTGAGTCATTCAATGCCACAAATCGTGCTTCATTCAACCTCACGACTTTCCTTGACGATTCGAATCTGGGCCAAGTTCCTGCCGCGGCACAATATTATTTCGCAAGCAATCAAACGGGTGTTCCTGCAGATTTCACCGCAGCGGCCGGTGGTCAATTCCCACCCGGTAATGGCGATATGATCACGGAAGGCCCTGGCCCGGTTCTTACAGCTTCACCAGCAACTTCTGGGGCTAGTGCAACTGGGAGTGCGTCTGTAACGGCGTCGATGCCTGTTGCAACCGAAACTGCGGTAGGCACACAGACCTCCTCTGCCACAGGGTCTGCCGTTTCGGCCTCGAACACAGGTGGTGCTGAAAAACTTGTTCTTAGTGCAGCAGCGGCCCTAGTTGCCATATTTGCGCTGGTAAACCTAGTCTAGTGGATTCTCTGCAAGTAAGATTTCACCCACATCTTGACTGTGTGCGTGTGATCTTGTGCTGCGGAACTAGAAATGTGAAATTACACCATATTCACATGACAATAGCATAGATATGGTGATGGTGAGATCGGCTATATATGTGTACCGTACGAGTTGCTTTCAGTGCTTTACTTTCTGTGCACCGAGGAGACACGGAGGAACTTTGATTAGGTTCTCCTTGATGTTGAGCAAATACTTCTAGGGAGTCGTCCTCATCACTCTAAGTCATTGTTCCCTAGATACTCCCCACTACGAGATTTCAGAAAAGATTCATCTAAAGGAAGGGAAAGCCAGCGAGACGACCGTCGGTCTTCCAAGCTTTCAACTCTGGCTTCTCCTCTGAGGTTCAGACATGATTACTTATTCAACTGTTCCTAAACGTAAGCTTGATAGATGAGATAACTTGGACTAAAAGTCGCTCAGGAAACGTTATGTAGCCTAAGAGGCATTCTGTCGGTTATTTTGACTATGTATCCTTCAATCTTCTTATAGTGACGAATTAAGTCTTCCATCACATATGGGTATTTGGTATTTTGCGTGGTGCTTAATCTTGGTAGAAAGGAACCTGCTGATTCGTATTAATTTGCTCGGGACTGCTGGTTTATCCTTAACACAATTTTCAGATGAGAGTAAAAATATAAAACCTCGAACGACGAACACCGGCTACCATTAAATTCTATGACTACATTTTCAGCTAAATGAGCAGGCAGAAAAGGCGGAAAGAAGACCAGTTCGAAATTCATAAGATCACAAATAAGGCTTCACCTGTGCTTCACTCCATTCCCAGTACTTTCTTCCAATCTCAGGCTCAACAAAATCCTTGCGAGATGGTTCGATCTTCCCGAAGGGCGCAACTGCGAAACTGCGGTTAGCCGAAAAGAGTGGGTAACCTAAAGGAACGAAACTTACTCCATCCTCCATTATTTGCCGATGTGATCGTTTTACTTAGCCCAGCGAATAGCTCTGTGTACGCCCCGTTCACGGGGTGATGGGCGATCAATTTCTAGATAATGTCAATCACTGCTAAACCAAGGTTCTTGTGGGAATACTTACAAATACGGCAAGTTGTACAGCTGGCATGTTTTGTTGCAAGTTGGTGACAAAATTTCCCGGATTAAGTGCCTTTGCGATCTTAGCATCAAGTCAGAAGTGCATCAGGCTTGCCTACCAGACTCAAAATCCCAGTACCGGCCGTTCGTCTCGCAAATTCGGCGGCATGAATCGCATTACCGGCCTTGCTTCGAGAGTAAAGTTGCCACATGCCCTCCGGTCGCGAATAGTCCATATTAGAGAAATCAATTGGCGGCCGAGGAGCTGCGTCTGCGGCACTGGAGGAAACCCAGACGACACGGACTGAACCTTCTGGCGCCGTCTTTGCCGTTGATCTCAGCAACGGTTCGATGAGTTGTGTGAATAAAAAGTGCCCTAGATTGTTGGTACCCAGTTGGAGTTCGTAACCCTGCTTGGTCTTGGATCCTGCAGGTGGAACCATAACGCCCGCATTATTCCAGAGCACATCGAGACGGGTCTCTTTTGCGAGGAATTCTTCAGCAGAGGCCTTGATAGTCGTGAGGTCGTCAAGGGTCAATTTCAGAACCAGAAGCTGCCCGGTAGACTTGGGGTATTTCGCTTGAATCTCTTTTATAATGCCCTGTGCTTTCGACTCTGATCGTGCAGTGATCCAGACTTTTGCATTATGACTGTATAGAATAGAACAGAGTTCCTTGCCAATTCCGCCGGTACCTCCAGTTATCAGGAAGACCTTTCCCGATTGGTCGGGGAGGTTCTTTTCCGTCAAACCCGGTCTGTGGGGGAAGATTGTGCTCCTTCTTACACCGAACATGTTGAGTTATATCGTAAATATTGGTGAACGAGGCTTGTCGGATGATCAATTGTCGTGAATAGTCTCTCGGTGCAGTGTTGAGAATGTAGTGTTTTCGAGGACCTATCGAGACCTATTATACATTTTCATCTTTGAAACATCGAGTGACTAAGTCGGTTCAATGATCGTTCCTGCCCGTACTTAATCGGATGAATTATGATTTCAGATTTCTTAACATAATTGAGGCCTAGTGACGACCCACAATGCCGCTACGTTGCGGATACCGCGGCCGCCCAATCTTAATTTCATTGGGTAATGCCCATTGCTCTTTCTCACAACGGTAATGCATAAGCTATGCATTCGGGATGCGGTCCGAAAGCCACCTCAACTTTCAGAAGACAATCGTCTAACGGAACAAAATGACCGGCGTAGGGATCAATAGCCTCTAAATCGTTCAAAGAGCTAATTCTATTGTAGGTCCAGCCATCCGTCTTCAATCTTATCAACTAGAGAACTTCAGACCGAGTATCGTCACTAGCTTCTCGTGAATCTCCATTTAGCATGCAGAGGGTGAATCGACTATAAAATGGGCAGATAATCTCTCGGACGGGTCCGGTCGCCCGAAGGCCTTATTAACCTTACAATATGCAACGAGTAGAAGGAGCGACTACCTATCCCTTTTTTAGTCGGACTATGTATCGTGCGTCGTTGACACTGCAAGGACGGATGAAACTCCTTGTCAGATTTACATCGTCCGTGCTCGAGTCTTCACAGCCCTGTACAGCCATGAATTAATTGTTCCTCAAAAGCACCTCGTATCAATGAAAACGTCTGTCCAAGAAACGGTCTCGCAAGGACGAATGCTGCTGCGGACTTTATGATGCCTATCCCCTAAAGCCTTCTAGAGCGCATATGCAACATGAGTTTGAAAACAGCGACTGGCGTCATGCCTCAAAGGCAGACAGTATTATCTTGGCGTCATTTCATAGTACATCATCCTCAAATTCGTTTTGGGTGGGTTAGTTGCCCTCGATGACTATGTGGGTGGGTATACCACCATAGAATAATTGCCCTTATTGCCAAAAGTATCCTCATGATGAAGCGACTTGGTACGTTGAATTAATACCCTGAACAAATTTTAAAGAGCACGAAAGAACAAGGAATTCTGCTCAAATAAGGCCACCCAACAAGACATCTGCGGGGACAATATGGGAGCTTCGTTGATCTGTGCGGCCGCAGTTCCACTATTCATCCCTTGGATTTAGGTCCACACATTAAAGCTGTAACGGGGATACCCTGCAAAGGAAAGCTCATGACTTCAAATTTGAGCGAAGAGACTTGCACGCTGCAGTGCATCGTGATAGCGAGACAAGCTGAGATATTCGCGACTCAACTTCCATCGAGAGCCTACTGCAGCCAGAAATGTCCTCAAAGAACTCATCACCACCTGAAAGGGCTCATTTCCTTGCTCTCCGGCGAGCCAGTAGTATGTTGCTAGGGAGCAGTACATCAAGTCCAATGCAAAAGGACTGATTCTTGCTAGCTCCCTATGAGGTGACACGTCCATGTCAACAAACACTGCAAAGCTTGAGGCTAGCGATTGGGATTGATCTGACAGTTCTCGCACCAAGTTCATCGCTCTTTTCTGCATCTGCAACTCTTCCGAAGTTTTCACCCCGTGGGTTAAAATATAACCTGGTTCTCCACTGATTTTCTCAGGACATGTAAACCGATCCAGGGTCAAAAAGAGGGCCGACCGAGCGACTGCTCTTGGTCCGAGCCAAGAAATGTTCGTGGAGCCAGTCATCTGACCACAATCGTCAACTACCGCGAGGAATCGAGAAATCTCTTCGATGAGCTCGGAAGCTTTGTCAACGTGAGAAGAAGTAGATTCGGTGGCTGAATTCCATGTGTACTTGAGTGCAGCCTCTACCAAGAGAGCCGCGCGACACAGAAATGCAAAGGGTGATCCTTCGATCTCAGGTTGAGATGTGATTGATCGAGGTTGTATACGACCGACATCTCCTTCATCCTGAGGTCGCATTAGCTGTGTACTCGTTGCGTCGAGAGTTGGAATCTTACCCAGGCCTGATCTTCGACGGGAAGAAGTGCCCTCGCATCTGGTCCTGTGAGGCAAAAGGGCCTTCTACTGCCCAAACATATAAGTCTGTCAAGAATGAAGACACCCCACCACAACCTTCTCCTTTCTTCAATTTCTGTCCATGTTGACTGTCATAGAGATTAGCAATGACGACAAGGTCATGCGGCAGATGGGTCTTCTCACTCCTGGTCTGATTAAGTTGGTATTTGATGGCGAACTGGAGAGTCCGAGAAGCTCGACATAACGCGCGCAAGCACCAACCGTCATCCATGCAGCTGGATATATGGCGTGGCTGTATTCGTAAAGTGCCACAAGGAGTAGAGCCTGAAGATATAGGTGTGATATTACACCAGCGGCCTCTAGCATTGCTAGGAAGTCTTTGGATAATCTGTACAGATGGTTTGCATCATCTGCATCGGGGAAGAGATGATCAAACGCATCGCGAGAAAAAGCATCGCAACGTCCGGGCCCCCATTATGTACAGCTGTACCGATGTCGACACGCTTCTTTGAAATCACTGGCATCCACACATGTATGGTAGTGAAGAATTCTTCTGATGTTTCCATCACAGTATTACCTTGCGTTAGTAATGCAAGCACTGCCTGTTGGAGAGGTTAGTCATCCTGGACCACCTTCGGCGCGATTAGCCGCCACACTCACCAGAGGAATCTGCACATCAGAGCGGGGTAATCTCATAGACGCCCACTTTTATGCGTCGACATCGAGGAATAGGGCAGCAGGGAATTCCTCCGAATGACAGGAGTCTCGACCGCCGAAGTCACTGGACAGGTACACTGAGCCAGGGACACTGCTTTCAGACGATGGCAGCAATGGGGTAGTTGCTGCCAGTCTTTGCTCCAACTCTGCGACTCTGGCCTGCACGGCCGCAAATTCTGCAGCGGAAGGCGAGGGGCTGCAAAGGGTGGAATAATCACACCGCCGTCTGGTCCTGGTGCAGAGGCTGCATTCTGGGAGAATTTTGTCACATTTCCGCTTTAGCTTCTTGCAAGCACTGCACGATTGGTCTGCACGTGGAAGCGACATGATGAGGCTAGCCTACCGCAGCGCAGACTCTGGCGATACTGGGGCAGCAAGAGTAGTGCAGTGGTGACCCAAGCAACGATATTGGATGTCTTCAATATGAAGTACAAAGTCCCAGCAACACTCATGCGCGGCGAAGAGTGATTTCTCTTGGCGGTCCGAGGCGCGGGTGCTGACGGAGTGCGGCCGCGATTTCCGAACTTCATACGGAGTCCTTGGAGCACCACTGAGCACAAGCCAAACTTTTCCAGAGATCTGCGACTCGCGGGGAGAACGGAGGGCAAGCAACAACAAGGACATCCCTGTGCTCAGCCCCATGCCACTAGTTTGTCTTGACAAACTTAGTTTGGCCCTCTTGTTCCAGCCCAAAATCGAACTTGCTACGTGAAACTCCCTTTGAAAATGATGAGGCGGGCTGCTTTACTCCCCTCCCAAACTCTCAACATTGCCTGTCTTCACTACGGCTGTCTTGGAACCACGCCGACTGAGTTTCGGATAGTTCGATCTCGTCCCCCGTGCCCGTGTCCACACAACATTCCGTCCCAAGTTCAGTGTTTCTCACCACTAAATGGACTAGGCGTGTTTTGCATTTCTTAATCGTGTTAGAAAGATATCGGAATCGTAGTGCATTATTCCCATTGGCAACCACCAGTGCAGACTGCTCCGCAGACTAGTGTCGAGCGACATCGTGAAACACTCCCTAAAGTGGTCTCATTAACTACCACCTATGAGGGAATGATGTAAGTCTTTCTTAGGCGAATAGGTGTCGCACATTCTCGTACTCGAGTGCTAATAAATGCAGAGGAGAATTTAAGAAGTCTCCAAGAATGTTCTCAGGCTTTCAGGGAATCTCAAAAGGTTGTTAGTCAACAACTTGAAGCTGAAGGTGATGGAACAGGTACGTATCAACTTCTCTCGAGTTGCATCGCAAAACAAGTTCGTAGAAACATTAAATGTTAAAAAGTAGTCGAAACAAGCTTTGTATAGAGCAGAGGAAATATCACATCACTTTCAATCCTCTGAGCGAACTTCTAAAACCCAAGAACAGAATCATTGATAACTTGGATTTGCTACTGGACGCTGGCAACATCATAATCCCCAAAATTTCTCGTTCTTTTTTGAGTAAAAGTTGCGTGGAGAGGCAGGCGCGAAAAGTTAAATACCTAGCACTGCCAACGCAGTGCATTTCCATGCCTTGCGGGTAAAAATTCATTCGCACTTAGAGAACGTAGCTTCCACCATTGAAATTGCGATCTACAACAACAGCGACAACTCTTCACGATCCAAGACTGACCATGCTCACTGGTACTCTTGCGTAATTCTATCAGCCCACTCATAGACCTTGGCTGCTTCGCCAGAAGCGCCCTTCTCGACTTCGGCTGCTAGGTCCGGGCGCGGAATCGTCTTTCGTCCCCATGGGACAATGTAAGACCCTTGATCAGCTTCGATAGTAAGATCATTGGCTAATCCTGCGTACAACTCTGTGTATGCACCAAAGATTGGCGGGTGGAGCAGAAGTCTCATTATCCATGCCAATATCGGATTCATGTGACGTTGAAGGTCTGAGTTGAGATTTCCCGGGTTATAAGACTAGTCAAAGATAAGTATGGATGCTGAATGGTGAAAGAAAGTGTCTTACGTTGTGCAGAACGCGAGATTTGGGGTTCCTCCGCCCGAACTCCGCACCCAGGTAGTAGTTTGCTGTCTTACTGACGCTGTACACGTCCCAGAGGGGTAGATTGTCTTCCAGTGTATCTAGGCCTCTTGCATCCTTCTTCCATACGGTACCACGAGGTGGAGCATTGAGCAAAACACCACTTCCTGCCCAGCTCGTTCGAACTGTGCCAATGGGTTCCGACTCTGCAGTTTTTGTAAGGAGGGGCAGAAGAAGTTTAGTGAAAACAAACGGCCCCAAGACATTTGTTTGATATTGCAAATCTATGCCCTGAGAGCCCTGGGAGCCTTTAGGAGGAACCATAACTCCGGCATTGTTATTGATCCAGTGTAGCTTTTGTTCTTTGGACAAGAACTCATTCACACTCCCTTTGATCGTATTCAAGTCGCTTAGGTTGAGTTCGAGGAAGTGTAAGCTTCCTTTCGAATTTGGATTTTGCTTTTTAATCGAGGTGATCGCAGCTTCTGCTTTTGATTCTGAGCGAGTAGCGACGTAGACTTTACCATTAGCTCCATAAAGAATGGAAGCAACGTGATATCCAACCCCAGTATTGGACCCTGTAACGATAAAGACTCGTCCCGACTGATCAGGGATTGTCTTTTCTGTGAGCGGCGGTGTTGGAATGAAGAGAGATTGTTTAAAACCCTCACGGATCTTGAATAACGACATTTGACTGAATTTGTAATGATGAGAAACTTTCTAACGATAGTTAAGGGGCTTAATCTTGTATAAGTTCAGAACCGAGAATACTTTTTAATGATGCCTCAAGTATTGGGGTTTAAATGAAGTTGGAAGCGACATATAAATTTGCTGTTAGCTTTAACTCAAATATGCAGAGTTCGGAGTTAGGCTCGAGGTACGCGGGCTTAGAAACCGCTAGGTATAGAATTAAAAAAGTAGTTGCTAAGTCACGCGCAGGCCTAGCCGAAATATCTGTGGGAGGGAAATTAGCAAGAATAGGCGGGGGCCGGATATAGGCACCATTAGTCCGCTGCTCAGGCTGGATCAACCCAATTATTAGTCACGTGACGAACGGGCTCAGGTTGAAGCGGCGAGGCTCAGGTCAGGCTCAGGTCCAAAGGTGGAAATGGAAAGTGCTCACGTCGAGATTCCGACTTCGAAAAACCTGTAACAGAGCTTGCCGTCAAGCAGACTCTGACTGCACTTTCAATACTATTTCTAAGATCAAAATGCTTTTGCCTTATTCCTCGGTCGGTCAGATTCTAGATTTACTGATCAGTTGAGTCGTTAGTTTCCTTTTCAGCTATGGTGTTCAAATACCGTTCAGGATTTTGTCTAGTCGTCTCGCTCCTCTGACAAGTTTCAACAGTCCCCCAGGTCACACAATCCCTACACGTTTCTCAAATCAGGTCACTAATCACTATCATAACTTCCACAGAGTTCTAGAAACGCAAGGATTAACAAGTTAGCAAGGTTTACAATTCTTCCAATTTCTCTCCTTATCTCATCGTTGTTTCTCAACTCATTCTTAAACTTCTCGCTTATTCCATCTAGTAGGTGAAATTTTTCTACAGGAGGGACGATAATATATAGGCTTTCCTATATAAAGTTCTACTAACCTATAAGAAAAGGTTAAGGGAGGAAATACTACACAAGATTGTCCCTCAGCGGAACCAATTTAGAAGGGCGATCGTGTAGAACTGTTATCGGTATAGATCATGATAATAGTATAAGGTAGTGAAGGCAAAGAAGCAGAGTAGAGATTGTTATACTATTTAAGCGTATGGGCAGGATACCTTTTCCATGTAGGCATATTTTAATCCAATTACTGTCGAATCTTTCCTGTTGTTATAATTTATTTCTACTCTATACTATATCTCGTAAATACTATTATTTAAATCTAATGGGAAATTAACTACTTAATGACCAGCAGAACCGCACATTCTTAAGGTCAAGTGAAGCACTACTTACTGCTCGTCTAAAACTCCCGGGACCATATTTACCGGCATAGCGGCGTCGATAAGATGCTAGATCAGGCTTTTTACTTTGCCTCTCGGACATGTTAATGAGTATTTCACAGTATCGTTAGAACTTATGCTGGCCGCAACAGTAGGTTTTTCCTCATTTAAGTTCGAGTTGTTAAATAGGTTGAGTACTGGTATTAAATCGCCTTTAGAAGCTGTGCAATGCGACCCTATGGCGTTATCGTCTCCTAGGTAATCAAATGCAGCCGAGTTGTTCATGAAGTAATACCAGTCAGCTAAATCTGGCATGTAGGTTATTTAACTATCCTTTATTAGGTCCTTAGCTTCCTCCAAATATTCGTATAGTATACTCGACTAAGGATCCTATTTTGCATTAGCTTTTAGCACGAAGGTGCTGAAGACGTCTAAAAACCCCATAGAAGAACTACCCCTACTCAAGGATTCTACTAGCTCGCTCTCTGCGATTCCAGGAGACCTATTATATAAAATATCGCCATAGGAATCATCCGGACCTAGAGGAATGATCCCCGTGGTTTCGAATGGTGTATCAGAAAGGGCCACCGAGCCTGTCGAATTCAGTGTGGTCGGGGAAAGTGATGTGGGAGGTGCTTGGGACCCTCGCTGTTGCGAGATCCGTGATTGATTTTGTCGCTTTTGGCGACGTTCCAAATATGAGTTGCGATTCTTCAGAGACAATGGGGCACGCTTCTCGAAGAATTTATTTGCTATGAACTTCCACCTATGTCCATGGAGCTGTACAAGACGCAGTAGCAACTTGTCCTAGAGTTTCAAGAACCGTCAGCTGTGAGTAGAGACTTGATGGGGAAGCGAGGCAAAATACACACCTCGACAAGGCACCAAGGGCTTTGATCAAGTTCCGGGTTGAGATTTTCGTTCCAGCGTTTAGCGCATTGATCTCCATTGCGGGTGCCAACTTCAGCTGCCACTACAACCCACCGCGGCCCATGTTTAGTCACTGCTACTTTCAGCCGGTCGTCTTCAGCTGGCATCCATGTGCCCACATTCAGGCTTGCTGAGGACATTTTCTGCACTTTCGAGCTCAAATGGGCTGAATTATCATATCATCTCTGCAGTGGCCATCTACCGGTAGCAAGGTCGAAAGTTTATCACAGGAAAGCCAGGAAAGAAAATGAGAGCATACAAATTTGACAGAAATACAGAACCAGGGCCAACGAAAATGGTCACTCGGGGACTTGCGGAAGCAACGTTAGTTACTTAACAATTAATTCGTTACGAAGACTATGGATGAACATTAGATATTAGTAGAAGCCTGCTTAGAAAAATGACGTGAACCTAGACGAATGTACTATAACATGTCAAGCTGGACAAGTCCCACTAAAACTACAAACCTGATTTAGTTTCATTTTGTACCGGTCCACCGTTGCGGGCAGAGAACTATATAGTTATGAGACTGTCCTTTTATGCATCCACCAACAGTCGTTCCCCTTTACGGATACATTCTAACTTTCTTTCGGCCCGAAGCTAAAACGGAAGTAGGTCTTATCTCCCTATCTACTCCGTAATTCTTCGAGCTGCACGGAGGTGTGCACCAAAAGTTGTGATTTGGCGCTAGCATGAATGACGATCGTGGCGGTCATGATAGGGTAGTTCGCAGACTGACGGGGCATTTCTCGAGCCTATAAGGCCCTGATGCCTAGGGAGGCCTAGAACTACTGATTTCCAGGTGACAACCTTATCTCTTAAGCAGCTAGCTCTGGGCGTCTTAGGGTCTAGAATACTATATCCAAACGCTCCGGGTACCGTTGTCAGGAGCAACCTTAAAAACAACCTCGTCTGATAACAGCTCTATCTGTCATTCAACCAATATGCTATTCTGGGCTTAGCCCAAAATCACAACTTTTGGTGCACGCCTCCGTACTATACTGGCGATACGGGATCTGGTGACACCGAACGATAATTCGTTAACTAGAACTATGGTACACTAGGCTTATATAGGCAATTATGACCCACCTCTTCCTTAGCCTTTGGTCGAAAGAAAGTTGTAATATGGATGTAAAAGGGAGGGCGATTTCGGGAACGACTGTATCTCTTCTTCCCCTTGGCTAGCGCTCAAACGAACCTTCGTACCAAAGTACAAAGTCATCCTTAGAATAGCTTAAGGGTCTGCCTTAGGCAAGACATGGTCCGAGTCGAGTTGGAATCTCTTTTAATCGATTAAACTAAATATGGTGTAAAGATGCCTATGGTCGAGTGGAGCGCCACGGCAACATCTGAAGTCATGTGGATCTATAAAGACGTAATGAGAATCACAACACTTAGAGTATTTACCCTAACCATAATACAGGCAAGGTGGGCGTGTGATGAATCTATTAGCCACGGTTATATAATATTTGTGCGAGTTGGGCAAGTTTCAAGTGGATGCCTACTTGTATGCGTTGACATGCAAGCCTAGTTAGCCATTCTACTTTTCCAAACTAGAGTCCTTTTGCTTGCTGGCCATTAACGGGCAGAACCGATTGCGCACAGCTTATCACTAAACTGTGCTATTGTTAGCACAACCTTCTATGCCTTCAAGTACTGTACCATGAAGTAAATTCACTTGACATGATACCTCCCTAATCAATTCGTTAAGAAGCATCTCTCAGTAACAATAAGTAGTGCATATTAGGAGAGGTTCATAAGCTGGCATGAGGTTCATTCGCATATCCACGTCGACATCCCATCCTAAGCTATTTTTAGCGGCTACACCTGGTGAAATAGATTGAAATTATCGGTGGCTGGGAATAAGATTGGATATACACTAGAGAGACGATTCTTGGACCATTGAAGACATGAAATTATTGTATCTGGTTCATTGAATGCGATCCCTGTAACCATTTCTCTCCGTCTTGTACTCCTTCAAGTTTGATCATGGACCAGGGTCGGCTGGACTCGTTATTGAGGCAAAGGTGTGGCATTCACCGTTTTTCGATTAGGAGTCTTATTGGAGTCAATTTTTTCTAATCTTGGAGAAAAAAAGTGTACACTTTCAGCCTTCTTGGTTCATGCATACGAGCACATTTGCTACGAAAATCCTCGTTTCCTCATATCAATGAACATGTCCTCTAGCGCAACGTGCGTCTCTTTGACCTGATAGTTTAGCTCACCGAGCTTTTTGACGAGTTTGCTTGTCTCAAAGACCGGGTTGCAGCGTGGCGCTTTCAAAACTGCTTTCTGATCTGCGAGTTCAAAGTTCTCCCACTCGAGGGAAGGGCGGACATACTTTTTGGCAAGTGACAGGATCTGATTATTGGTGAATGGCTGTGGACTAATCTGTATCCAGGCGCATGTTAACGACCTGGCGACAAGTAGCTCAACATTTGCAAACAGTGCAGCAAGTCAACTCAACCTACCAAGTTATATATACCGGTCTCACCATGACTTGCGAGTAGTATAGCTCCCGGTAGTAGATCGGGCAAGATAGTACCAGACTGCGCTTGACAAGTGCATCAGTCACGGGACTCGGCGGAGTAGAGAGTATTGCATCGTAGACTTACCGCTTGCATATTCAGAATTCTCTGGTACGTAAGTAGCTTCGTGAGTAGGTTGTTTGGGTTTAAATCTGCGGATATGGGGCGCGGATGCGGAGGAGGAGAAGATTTGGATAGTGCTTAATGGCCTAATATCTATGAGCTTGAAATCCAGACCACGTTCGTTAGGTATAAGTGATATGGGTGTCGTGGTTTGACTGACACATACATACGTTTTCACTGACCAATCTGGTATGTGAGTAGAAGGAGTCGGAATAGCAGGGTTCGTCATCCTCGGTGAAAGGATGGACGTCGGCAGGGCGATCATAGTCGTGTTCAAAAAGGCAAGCCGATCCAAACTGCGTGATGTGTATGTTAAGCAGAAAGCAGCAGTCGACTAAATTCATAACTCCCAAGATGTTGGATCGAGCGGTCTCAATTTTGTGCTCTTCGCACCAGTCGGCATTGGGCAGACCACGTATCCCAGCGAAGTTCATAACTCGCCCTGGGGCATATCGTTTAAGGTCACTGTGCCCAAGTTAGAATGCCGTTGAATCAGCAGTTTAACCTTGCAGAGAACTACGTGTTGAACGGACTGGTGCATTTGGAAAGCGTACCCCATCACCTCGTCTCGGTTTTCCAGTCTAGCTAGGGAGCTAGCAACCGTTTTCTCAGACGCTGCTAACAGTTGCTTGACCTGCGAGGCAATCCAACCATCGCCTATGACAGATTTAGTCGGTTTCCCTGGCTTAATAACAAGAGATGAGCATCTTTTGCACTGTCACTTACCAAAGAGCAAGAAGTCCACAGGGCTCTCATTCATTTTCGGAAACTTTTAAAGGCTCTTTGATCACCTGCTAGTTGATTATTTCTATCTGGGCACGTGAAGACTCGTGAGCGGATTTAGTGATACCTACCTCAATCGAGTTCCCGTATCTTATATCGTCTTATGCAACGTCATAGCCTGTGTACTGTGCCGCTTCTCATACAATAGTTTTGAGACTTCCGGGCAGAGTTGACCCCGTTTTACGTGCTGACTCCGCCGGACTCCGAAAGAAAACTGTGCGTAACCCGGCTTCTTCCAGAGTCATACATGACCCAAGGTTCCAGGTCTAGTCAATCACAATCCCTAAACTACGGCAATGGCGTTTAAAGTATCGGGGTAGTCTTCGTGCGAGGCTAACTCCGGATCGGCTACCGTGATGAAGCTTTGGGTTGCCATGAGGGTTAGCATTCTCACGTTAATGGACACCAGAATTTCCATATTGAAGCCAACATCAGCCTGTATCGATGAGATTGGTAACCCAACATATGCTCAAGATGCCTGTTGATTTTGTCACAATTAATGAGTCCACCCCGAACAATTCCAAACTCCATGTTTCCAAGTTCACACCTCCGGAAAGCCCCAAATTGAAAGCTGGCTTGGCGTCATTCGTGTCAGACAACAACGACGAGACCTTGACGCTCATCGGAACCACCAAATTCGAACCACGAAACGATATAAAGAATATCCTTGTGACGGGTGGTGCTGGATTCATGTTCGTCTTCGACACTTCGCAAACAGTATATGAAGCTTGCTAACAAGTGGCAGTGGTAGCTGGGTTACCCGGCATCTGGTAGTCCAGTATCCAGAATATAACATCGTCTGCATTGACAAGCTCGATTATGCCGCCTCAATGGCGAACATAAACTGCCTGAAGTCATTCCCAAACTTCCATTTTGTGCATGGAGATATCGTATCACCGAGTGCGATCGACCAAACACTATCAGAATACAATATTGACTGCATCATGCATTTTGCAGCGTATTCCCATGTGCAAGATTCCTTCCACAATCCAGATAATTTTACATTGAACAATGTTATTGGAACACAAAACCTGCTCGAGTGCGCTCGAAGGTATTGTCGCGTTAGCCGCTTCATTCATGTCAGCACCGACGAGGTATACGGCGAGACTCCTGATGAGTGGGTTAATGAGTCGAAGGAGTTTCTGCCCACCAACCCGTACTCGGCATCCAAAGCCGCGGCGGAGATGTATGTGTACGCATACTACAAATCATTCAACATGCCAGTAATCATTGTCAGGAGTAACAACGTGTTTGGGCCGTGCCAGTACCCTGAAAGTCAGCTTTTCCCGCTCAATAGATCTTTAAGGCATGGATGTACTGACTACGATATTAGAGATCATCCCTAGATTCTACGCTCTATTGTCACTAAATCAACCAATCACTATTCAGGGGTCGGGCCTACACAGACGTCGATATCTTTATGGCAGCGATGCGGCGGATGGATTCGACACGATTCTCCATAAAGGTATCGAAGGCGAAGCGTATAACCTAGGTTCGCGTGACGGGATAGCTAACCTTGAAGTCGCGGTCCGCATGCTTGAGCTCTTCGGCTACGATCCACAGTCTGACTTTGCCGCACGGCTAGCGTGGATTGCAGACAGACCGTTTAATGACCATGATTACCGCGTGGATGGGTCCAAGCTTGCAAGTCTCGGATGGAAATAGAAGATAAAATTTGAGGTCGGCCTTAGGACTACTGTGGACTGGTACAGAACGAATCTGAATACCTGGTGGGCCGGCGAAGCTCGCGAAGCCAGTGCCATTAGCACACCCGCCGTAAGCGCTGAAAACTTCGATGGCTATCTCTAGTCCGCGGCCATGTTATGGCATGACATGTCCGGGGTAGGCGATTTCCGGTTAGCGGGTTGCCGGAAGGGGCTGGCTCAGGAGGGGGCTTAGCATATTATGGCATAATATGCCTTAGGGTTATGGGGTGCGACTGCGGCACGCCCGTGACCGGTGCTGGAGGTGCCGTAGATATTATAAATAATAGATTAACGTATTAGGCGCTATATAGGAACCGTTGTACTTTAAAGCATCTCTAGGGGCGGTGATTTACCACCGTTATAAATCGGGGGTGGTAGTTAATTCGGTTAACTTAATAAATAATTACTTTCGCGGTAAGGCGCACCGATTAAAAGGCGCTATACTATAGGCGATCTATACCTAGTTCCAGTAATGGCCGGCCCGACTCACGTCTAAAGTACGATACCCCCCCGTCGAGGAGTAGCCGGTTCGCGCGATCCCGTACCTTAAGTATTATCGTAGCTAGTAATATCGATACTACGACTAGTAGCTAAGTGCCGACTTAGTAAACTCGAAGACGTACCTTCGGTACGTATATAGTATCTTACGGGGCCGAGAAGGTCGAAATCTAGGTTAGTGTCGACTCTAGACCGTCTTCCGAGAAAAGCAATATATTCGGTACTTTCGAGTAGCGGACAATATAGTAGTAGAGGTAGAGGGGGGGTAAGAGGCTATAAGCTACCCCCCGGCGGAGGAGGATATCTACCTATTTCTCTCTTCCTAAGCTAGCGTAGTAAGCTAGATTAAAGTAGAAGAGTAAGCTTAAGCTACTAAGGTCCGTATATTAGATAACTACTAGTCTAGCGTAATTCCCTAGGTCCGGTCTTACGGCTTTAATCGATACCTTTAAGGGTTTAACTAGAGAGAAATTCGCCGTAGCTCGCGCCGGTCTAATGTGGATAAGATCGAGGGTAAGTAGGTCTAGCGTATCGCCGATATAGCCGTGTAACTCCTAGAAGAGATATAGACCTAGTACGTCGATAGACTAGCCTATCGTCTAACCCGCCTAATAGCGGTTATACTTAGCTAGTTTTAGACTAAAGCTACGATCTATTCTCGAGGATTTCGGGTCGGGGTTAGCCCTAACACTAAGTCCCGGTATTTCGGTCTCTAGGCGTAGGCGATCTTTTACTTCTGGCGTATCTCGAACGGCTACGCCCTCGTGCGGGCGAAGTAGGTCCTCTCCGTAGGTTTAGGCTCTAATAGTAACGAGGCTAGAAGCGCGGGGGCCGCTTACACGAAGAAGCTTCTCTTTACGGGTACGCCCGAGTAATAATCCCTTTTCGATTAGTACCTCTAAGCTACTACCTATAGCGATAACGAGCTTCTTCGGTAGTATATAGTCGGTCTTAGTATATTATTAATCCGATAGAATCTCCCTCGTAATCGATATAACTTACCTCTTCTATTATATTACGCGACGTTAGCCGTTAATTATAGCTCGTAGGGTTAGAAGCTCTCGGGTAACTTTAATAGCTCGTTATTCGGCTTAATCTACTACGCCTAGTTATAGATCTTTCGAGAGGCGTACCGTTTAGAGGACTAAGGGTCTTGCTCTAGTCTCGATAAAACTCTCGTCGATCTCTACCGGTAATAGATACGCTAGGAACGAAGTACTATATATAGTACTATCCTTAACTAGCGACTAATACTATTTAATATAGCTAGGTAATACGTCTCTAGCAAAAAGGCTACATAGAGCTTAGATAGATTAGAGGTTAGCTACTAAGGGACCGCTATTCGAATAGAGTACGTTACCTAGCTATACTAACGTACGTTAGCTTAAGCTCGTATAATCTTAGATCGAGACCTACTCCTCGGGGCGGATTACCTATTACGTATATCTACTAGCGCCCTACGGGAAGGAGAGTATCGGCAAGAGGTAGGATAGTAGTTTAGGCTAGACGACCGGAATACTAGGCTCCTTTAGGGGAGAGAAATACGCTTGCTAGAGTATATTAAAGCTACCCCGGCCTACCGGTAGATATTCTTGCTCGACGGGGATAAATAGCGACCTTCTGCTATAAGACTATACGAGTACTATATCTAGTAGTTCTTAGAATATTTTTTTATCTTATTCTAAATACTCCCCCCTCTCCGCGAACCGGAATCTATATCTATAACCTAGCGTAATACGGAGAAGGTCCGGAGTATCTTTCTTAAGTATTAACGGGTTATAGTCTACACTACTTATTATAAAGGGTAAGCTTAATAGGGTTCCTATAAGGATAACGTTCGCTTCCTACCTACCGAATTAGGCGATATATTATTAGATTTTATCGCTTATATACTACCGCTATAGAAGATCTTTCTATAGAAGAGGTATTAGCGTCTCCTCCTACCTTACCTATAGACGAAGGACGGTTAAATTTAGGATAAAAAGACCCTTACTCGAGTAATAAGGAAGGCCTATACTACCGCCGAGGTGCCTCTACTAAGTAAATCTTATTAGAGATAGCTATACGCGACCGTTATTAAGATAAAGTTTAGTAGCGAGTAAGGGTACTTTAAGGCCATTAGTAATATTAAAGATCGTAAGGGAATCGAGGATATTAAGGAGGAGGATAGTAATAGTAAGGAGGAAGATATCGCGATACTAGCCCGCCTCTCTAATTATATAGTTCGTACCTATAATTAAGTATACGCTAATAAGACGAGTCTAATTACGGCTAATATTTAGGACGGGTTAATTAAACGATCCTATCGCGCGTATATACTTTAGGCGTATTTCTTCCGCTTTAAAGAACTAACGACTACTGAGTCGCTAGAATCTAAGCGGATCCGGGAGAGAGAGAGCAACAATAGGGGTATCTTAAAAAAGATTATACTTTCTATACCGGAGGTAAGACGATATTAGACCGGGAGAGCTCTCCTTTAAGAAGCCCGGAAGATATACTAGAATCCTTAGTTATAATAGCGATATATCAAGTAGGAAAGAGCTGTCTATACGGTTATATCTAGCGTTATAGAGGTAGTTATTATCCTAGCTACCGGTATAGGTAAAACCCTCCTCTTCTAATTACCGTATATCCTTCCTTATACCGGTACTACGGTAGCTATTATACCCCTAGTCGCCTTAAGACTTAATCTAATCCGGCGGTATTAAGCTCTCGGTATTAATTATTAAGAATAGGCGGCCGATTATTAGATATACGCTACTCTCGTCTTTCTTAGTATCGAAGTAGCTATATCTAAGGAAGGGCAGTAGTATTTATTTAAGTTATATTACGTACGGCAGCTCCGCCGTATCGTAATTAAAGAGTTTTATCTAATTATTACTGCCTCCCATTATCGTCGTGTAATAGGTTAACTCGCCTTACTTCGTAGTATTCCCGTATAATTTATCTACCTTACTACTATACTTCTACCTAGTATAGAGGACGAGTTATTTAAGTAGCACTACCTTACCTAGGTCTATACTATCCGGGCTTCGACGCGCTAAGGGAACCTTAAGTATAGGGTTAGACGCCTTATGCCTCGCTAGTAAGATATTTTTAAAGAGTCCGCCTTAATCTTATAATAATTATAGTAAGAATAGTTTAGTAGTATATCTAGACCGTATTAAGCTATTATCTTTATACGTACTCGTACTAGAGTAGATAATCTTATAGCTCTCCTCGGTTATCGTAGTTACTATACGAATATCGGTAATATACCTAAGAAGGTGTAGATTATCTCATTATAGGTATCGGATAAAGGTAGTCTATTTTTAGTAGGGACCTCCGGACTAGGAGCCGGATTAGACTACCCTTCTATCCGAGTAGTTATATATATAGACGAACTATATGGTCTAATAGAGTTTATATAGGAGTCTAGCCGCGGCGGACGAGACGGTACCCTCGCGGAGTCGATTATAGTTCTTCGGTATATATAGAAGCCCCGATCTCTATTCGATATTAATATAAATAAGGCGTAGCTATATCGATATTTAACCTCTAAGGGGTGCCGCCGCGGTAGTATCGAGAAGTTTATAGACTATATCGACGGGGCTAGTTATTATTTACCTTAGACTATTACCTATAACTACTATAGCTAAGGCTATTCCCCGCCGACCCCTACCGAGCTAATCTCTCCCTATACGCCGAGTTAAATATAAGAGGCGCGCGGGCCGTATACGTTACTTCAATAGGCCCGGAACGACTAAAATAAGATCTCTATCTACTAAGATTACCTTGAGGCGGTAAAAGGGTAGTATATAATATATCGTATTTATAGGCGAGATAACTAGTAATATAGCTTCTCTTAGTATCGCTAGGTAGCTAAATAGAAATTTATTTATACTAAACGAGAAGTACTTCGCTAAATATAATAGAAGTAGGTCCGACGGTATAATACTTATTTTTACTATTATTAGCCGTAGGCGCTCTATACTCGTTAGGAGGGCGGTAGGAGGTGTTAATATAGAGATTTAGTTATATAGACGGTATTTACGCTCTACTAAGAAGAGAAGGTTTAGTAGTAGCTATTACGAGAATTCTAGGTCTAGTTCGCTAAGGTCGATAAATATCTTATCTAGGCCGAGAAGACGAATAAATTAGGTAGTATTATTTACGTTAATAGGGTTATAGTACTTTATCGAGTTTTACTTAAATATAGTCCGTAGGGAGAGTATACTCGGAAAGAGGAATTTATTTAATAGATAGTTCGCTTTTTAGGTTTTTCTTTTTAATTTAAGAATAAAGGGTCGAGGTTAAGAGCAGGTTTATAATATAAGTTTTATATTTTAGGAATTTTCCCTAGCCTTTTTTTCTTTTTAAATTTCTTAGGGTTATGTAATAAGCGTAGGCTTTTCTATATTTTTAACCTATATATCCTATAACTGCTCGAAACTTACCTTATCCCTCTTTTAACTTATTTTATCTATCTTCGAGGAAATCCCTCTATCTCTTAACGGATATAGGTTCTCCGGCTACCTTTAGGGTTAGGGTTAGGGTTAGGGTTAGGGTTAGGGTT